>CM056055.1:42330485-42930485 GCA_029574335.1 Rana kukunoris
TTTTTACTTTGTTTATCTAATTTTTTAATGTGTAACTCTTTTTATATTTGTTTATGTTTTACCTATGTTAATTATTTTTTTGATATGAACATAACTTTCATATTTTAATATTTTTACTATTTTTATATGTATTTTTTAGAATCGGTTGTAAACATTGCTTGCAACCAGATCTGTAGGATTTTTCTGTTAAAATACCAAATACCATGCTGTTTACCATCATTCGAGTTTTTATACAATTCTTTACACAACCTTAATCAATAATTCTCTCTTAAACCTTTGTTCTGATCCCATGTTTGTGCTTTTACATATCATAAACATCTACAGACCATATTAAACTCAATTATCTCATTAAAGAACTTCTTTACACTCTAACATTAATTAACTAATTATCCTATGAGATATATCACAGTGATTATGGGACTCAAAACCTGTAGTTACTTCATCTCTTGATTTAAACTTGTCTGGGCCACTCTATACATTAGGGCATATATCACACATATATCAGCTATATTCCAACCCACAAATTCCCCAATGGTCACAATGACATGTATTTGAAAAAAGATATATAGTTTCATTCAGACGTGGGTGGTACAGTCCATCATATCTCCAGAGAATGTTTTTGTGAAGGAACCTTTTAATCGTCACCCAGGGGATATCGATAATTATCGGTACCTACATCGAAAAATGCAAAAAACTCGTACACAGATATTAGTTAATTACTTTTCAAAAGCGGTCACATAATTTTCAAAGTACCAGACTGTAATTGCAACTGTCATCGCCCATAGCAACCTATTTTAGAGACTGTCTTCAAACAAGACTTCAAAAGGGGATAATAAATACTCCCCCCTTGGGGCCACTTACCCACTAACCCTGAAGGTGGCATGTGGAATAAAACCGTTTAAACGTTATATGTAAAACCTGTTCTGATGTGATACCCAGAGGCCTTCATCCTTCATTTGTGACTGTGAGCACCAGGACAGTAGCAATGAACGCAAGGATTTATTCACCCTTATTCTACCATCTCGGCCATCCACCAGGCGAGGCCTACGGCCCTGTCAATTCTCTTTTTTCCGTGTTTGTACAATAGAATTGTAGTATCCTACTCCCCCCTTGTACAAACTCAAGGAGAGAAAAAGGCCGGTAGGAGCATCCGGGACGGAGGGCACCCGGGACAGGCCCATGCACCTCCAGGCCCGTAGCGGGTGACACCAACTGCGTTTAGGGATGGGGCAGGACAGGGCAAGATGGGGCAAGGCCTCGAGCATTCGGAGCCGGGCATCGTTCAAACATTTGGACAGAACCTAAGGGGAAGGAATGGACAAGAGCAACAGGCTTGGGCATCACATGACAACAGCTAAACTGGCAAAAAGCCCTTTATATATCAGGTCATGCAATGCATACCATCGTCAGGGTGTGTATAGAGGCAACCCAGAGAGATAGGTCCCCACAGATCACACAATGTATGTGATAATATCTAAATCAGTGTGATCCACCAAAACTCCTTCTTATATAACATCGATAGTTGCCATAAACGTGTAACAAGTCGCAAAACAGCAGCCTGTCTTTTAAATGAAAAACAAAATGGAGTATGGAGAGGAAGGGCGGGGCAGTCAGAGAGGAGGGGGGAAGGACAAGATGGAGTATGAAGAAGAAAGGGAGGGGCAAACAAAAAGAGCGGGAAAACAGAGAAGGGAGGGGCGATCAGGAAGGAGGGGTGGCAGTCAGAGAGGAGGGGGGGCAAGATGGAGTACGAAGAAGAAAGGGTATGATAGGTGAGGACAAGAGAGAGAGAGAGAGAGAGAGAGGGAAATAAAGAGTTTTATTTCCAGTAATAGAAAAGCAGAGCTCAAGAAAAGAAAATACAAGATGTAAGAACATATAACGTTTTGCACTGTCTAACAATTAGAGCAGAAAGTTCACAATATGCAACACAATGGACCCTAAAGACAAGACAAACAAATTACTTCCTGCACAGAAAGTATAACATCATGCAAGACACGGGGGGGAGATTAAGCAAAAGAGCGAGTTGGTTACTTGTGTTTCAGTAGGAGTATTGCCCACCAGCATTAAAAAAGGAAAATGGTTACAGGCGAAAAGGTAGTAGTTAAAAGTGAGTGAAAGCTGAGGAAAGGGTTATTTTGTGTAATGGTGGGTGAAGGAGAAAGGGGAGGAGCCAAGAAGAGGCATGTATGGAGATGAAGAAGGAGAAGAAAAAGAAGGGATGGGCCAAGAAGAGGCGGGAATAATTTAAAATGGAGGGAGATTCAGGCAACCATTTTAGTTTTATGTTATTTGTTCAAGCAAGGATTTTGGAAAAAGAATCAGTGACGTTTTAAAAGGGAGGAGAGGGTGGAAGAAAAGTTTATCAGGCACAGATGGCATATACTGGAGCAAAGATAGCGATTAAACTTGAGTGTATCAAGAGAAAAGTGTGCAGCTACTGACACAATAGGTTATTTAGGCCTAGTCTAATTACTTAAAGCACAGCAGGACGTATTGTGGGCAGCAGGAAAAATCAGGAAAAGGCAAGCTAATCTTTCAGCAAGCAAAGGGTTAAACGTGCAGCAAAGGAGGAGGAAGTGAGCTGCCGGCAAGGACAAAAGTGTAAGAAAAAAATAAAAAGTTTCAAGCACAGAAGGAACACACAGTTGATAACAAGATTACTAACAGAACATGGCCATTCTCAGCAACCACCCCGTCTGCAGGGCGGTAATATCAAAAACCCTAACCCCCGAGAAAAACCTAACCCCCCCTTGTACTTCAAACAAGGAAACACCTCAAAAACCCCACAACTAATTATAAAAACAAAAAAAACGAACAAAAAATCTGTTATTATACAACACGCATACACACAACAGATCCGATAAACTGACCAAGATATTACTGCGTTCACTGGACTTTTCGCCACAACGCCCCGTCTTAACAATCAGCTTATTTGCCTCTCAAAAAGAGACCCTCAGCTTCAGCTGAACCCCACAACGAATTATAAAAACAAAAAACGAAAAAAAAATCTGTTATGTATACCACACGCATACACACAACAGATCCGATAAACTGACCAAGATATTACTGCGTTCACTGGACTTTTCGCCAAAACGCCCCGTCTTAACAATCAGCTTATTTGCCTCTCAAAAAGAGACCCTCAGCCGTCCAATCTGAGTCAACCTAGACCCCACTAAAAAGGGGGCTATTACACTATTACACTCTACAGACGACCACCGAGTAACATGGCCACATTCATGCAACACAGAACACGATAACACACAAGACAATAGATTGCAGCCTGATAACCCAGCCCGATGGTTCGAAGTTTTTGAACAAGGAACCGCCTTAGCGAAGCTAGGAATGCGCATACAAACCGAGTGAGAAAAGAGGGGGCTCAGAGGCAGAAGCCGCACAGGCAAGTTAGTCAACAAAAAAACCGACTTACCTGGTGCTTAGAGTTCATGACGCTCTCCTCCGCCTCAGGCTCCCCGCAGCTCTCAAACAGTTTCGTGTGGGCAGCGCTGATGTCCTGCTTCGAATTCAAAAAGCCACGTTAAAAAGGCGCCAACTGAAAAGGAACTATTAGAGACTCTGATTAATTATTAGTCTCCTCTCAATCTCAGGAGGCTGGCATTATCTTACTGCAATCAAGAAAAAAGGCAGGAGATATGTCTTCAGTAAGAGAAAGGAAAATGGAATGCTGCTGCATAGGCAGCCTCAGTTTTATTAAACAACACAGAGTGTTTATCATTGGTTAACATGATACAGATACACCCATTGCATTGATTGGTCAGTTCATACAGGCAAATGTCAGCTCCTGGGATCAGCTTTCTCTGTCTGGACAAAAATGCATTCCAAAGCTACGACAGGATGTGGGGGGTGAAGAGAAGCGGTTTCATCTTACAACTGAGTTCATATCTTTCCTTCTCAAAGTCCTTCTCATGTGCAAACAGAAACATCAGTGGGGTCAGGATTAGAAATGAGCAACTTTAAAATACAGTCCTTTATACTTAAATGATAACTTCTGGAACGTAATTTCATATTTTCAATGCTTTAAAACAATCTTATCCGGGAACATATACACTTAATTTCAAATAGATTTACAAGGCAATATCTGAGTTTTCATGTAAGGATAATAAAAGTGTTGATCATTCCCATACATACATAATAACTCAAGCAATAAAAAGGAAACAAAACAAATAAACAGTACATGGGATATGGGAAAAGGAAAACATTTCTGTGATTCTTAATAAATCAATTAGCTTCAACTTATCAAATATAGTATTTTAAAATAATTCCATCACAACACCATACACATCTATACACCATACACATCTGTACACCATACACATCTATACACCATACACATCTGTACACCATACACATCTGTACACCATACACCATACACATCTGTACACCATACACATCTATACTCCATACACATCTGTACACCATACACATCTATACACCATACACATCTGTACACCATACACATCTGTACACCATACGCATCTATACACCATACACATCTGTACACCATACACATCTGTACACCATACACATCTGTACACCATACACATCTGTACACCATACACATCTGTACATTTTCACCACATGTGTGCTTATTGAGTACTTTATACACATCTATACACCATACACATCTATACACCATACACATCTGTACACCATACACATCTATACACCATACACATCTATACACCATACACCATACACATCTGTACACCATACACATCTGTACACCATACACATCTATACACCATACACATCTGTACACCATACACATCTATACACCATACACATCTATACACCATACACATCTGTACATCATACACATCTGTACACCATACACATCTATACACAATACACATCTCTACATCATACACATTTGTACACCATACACATCTATACACCATACACATCTGTACACCATACACATCTATACACCATACACATCTATACACCATACACATTTGTACACCATACACATCTATACACCATACACATCTATACACCATACACATCTATACACCATACACATCTATACACCATACACATCTATACACCATACACATCTATACACCATACACATCTGTACACCATACACATCTATACACTATACACATCTGTACACCATACACATCTATACACCATACACATCTATACACCATACACATTTGTACACCATACACATCTATACACTATACACATCTGTACACCATACACATCTATACACCATACACATCTATACACTACACACATCTGTACACCATACACATCTATACACCATGCACATCTATACACCATACACATCTATACAACATACACATCTGTACACCATACACATCTATACACCATACACATCTATACACCATACACATCTATACAACATACACATCTGTACACCATACACATCTATACACCATACACATCTATACACCATACACATCTATACACTATACACATCTGTACACCATACACATCTATACACCATACACATCTATACACCATACACATCTGTACACCATACACATCTATACACCATACACCATACACATCTGTACACCATACACATCTATACTCCATACACATCTGTACACCATACACATCTGTACACCATACACATCTGTACATTTTCACCACATGTGTGCTTATTGAGTACTTTATACACATCTATACACCATACACATCTGTACACCATACACATCTGTACACCATACACATCTGTACATTTTCACCACATGTGTGCTTATTGAGTACTTCATACACATCTATACACCATACACATCTATACACCATACACCATACACATCTGTACACCATACACATCTGTACACCATACACATCTATACACCATACACATCTGTACACCATACACATCTATACACCATACACATCTATACACCATACACATCTGTACACCATACACATCTATACACTATACACATCTGTACACCATACACATCTATACACCATACACATCTATACACCATACACATTTGTACACCATACACATCTATACACTATACACATCTGTACACCATACACATCTCTACACCATACACATCTATACACTACACACATCTGTACACCATACACATCTATACACCATGCACATCTATACACCATACACATCTATACAACATACACATCTGTACACCATACACATCTATACACCATACACATCTATACACCATACACATCTATACAACATACACATCTGTACACCATACACATCTATACACCATACACATCTATACACCATACACATCTATACACTATACACATCTGTACACCATACACATCTATACACCATACACATCTATACACCATACACATCTGTACACCATACACATCTATACACCATACACCATACACATCTGTACACCATACACATCTATACTCCATACACATCTGTACACCATACACATCTGTACACCATACACATCTGTACATTTTCACCACATGTGTGCTTATTGAGTACTTTATACACATCTATACACCATACACATCTGTACACCATACACATCTGTACACCATACACATCTGTACATTTTCACCACATGTGTGCTTATTGAGTACTTTATACACATCTATACACCATACACATCTATACACCATACACCATACACATCTGTACACCATACACATCTGTACACCATACACATCTATACACCATACACATCTGTACACCATACACATCTATACACCATACACATCTATACACCATACACATCTGTACACCATACACATCTATACACTATACACATCTGTACACCATACACATCTGTACACCATACACATCTGTACACCATACACATCTGTACATCATACACATCTGTACACCATACACATCTATACACCATACACATCTGTACACCATACGCATCTATACACCATACACATCTGCATCTATACACCATACACATCTGTACATCATACACATCTGTACACCATACACATCTATACACCATACACATCTGTACATCATACACATCTGTACACCATACACATCTATACACAATACACATCTCTACATCATACACATTTGTACACCATACACATCTATACACCATACACATCTGTACACCATACATACACCATCACATCTATCACCATATATACACATTTGTACATACACATTTACACCATACACATCTATACACCATACACATCTATACACCATACACATTTGTACACCATACACATCTATACACCATACACATCTATACACCATACACATCTATACACCATACACATCTGTACACCATACACATCTATACACCATACACATCTCTACACCATACACATCTATACACCATACACATCTATACACTATACATCTGTACACCATCTATACACCATACACTATTTCTGTACACCATACACATTTGTACACCATACCATCTATACACTATACACAGCTGTACACCATCTCTATACACCATACACATCTATACACTATACACATCTGTACACCATACACATATATACACCATACACATCTATACACCATACACATCTGTACACCATACACATCTATACACCATACACATCTATACACCATACACATCTGTACACATACATCTATACACCATCTGTACACCATACTATACACCATACGTACATCTACACATATACACCATGCACATCTATACACCATACACATCTGTACACCATACACATCTTGTACACCATACACACTATACACTATACACAGCTGTACACCATACACATCTATACACCATACACATCTATACACTATACACATCTGTACACCATACACCTATACACCATGCACATCTATACACCATACACATCTATCACCATACACATCTGTACACCATACACATCTATACTCCATACACATCTGTACACCATACACATCTGTACACCATACACATCTATACACCATACACATCTGTACACCATACACATCTATACACCATACACATCTGTACACCATACACATCTGTACACCATACACCATACTCTGTACATACACATTATCTCCACACATCAATGTGTACACCATACGCATTATACACCATGACACATCTGTACACCATACACATCTATACACCATACACATCTACACCATACACCTGTATACACCATACTCTGTACACCATACACATCTATACATACCATCTGTACACCATACTCTGTATACGCACTATACACCATACACCTGTATACGCACTATACTACACATCTGTACACCATACACATCTGTACACCATACACATCTGTATTTTCACCACATGTGTGCATAGTACATACACATCTGTACACCATACACATCTATACACCATACACATCTATACACCATACACATCTATACACCATACACCATACACATCTGTACACCATACACATCTGTACACCATACACATCTATACACCATACACATCTGTACACCATACACATCTGTACACCATACACATCTGTACATCCATACACATCTGTACACCATACACATCTATACACCATACACATCTGTACATACACATATACACATCACATGTACACCATACACATCTGTACACAATACACATCTCTACATCATACACATTTGTACACCATACACATCTATACACCATACACATCTGTACACCATACACATCTATACACCATACACATCTATACACATACACATCTCTACATCATACACATCTTGTACACCATACACATCTATACACCATACACCATCTCTGTACACCATACACATCTATACACCATACACATCTATACACCATACACATCTGTACACCATACACATCTATACACCATACACATCTGTACACCATACACATCTGTACACCATACACATCTGTACACATACACATCTGTACACCATACACATCTATACACCATACACATCTGTACATCCATACACATCTGTACACCATACACATCTATACACCATACACATCTGTACATCATACACATCTGTACACCATACACATCTATACACCATACACATCTGTACATCATACACATCTATACACCATACACATCTATACACCAATACACATCTCACCATACACATCTATACACCATACACATTGTACACCATACACATCTATACACCATACACATCTGTATACACATCATACACATCACATACACCATACACCTATACACCATACTCTATACACCATACACATCACCATACACATATACACCATACACATCTATACACCATACACATCTGTACACCATACACATCTATACACTATACACATCTATACACCATACACATCTGTACACCATACACATCTATACACCATCTGTACACCATACTCTATACACCATACACATTATGTACACCATACACATCTATACACTATACACATCTGTACACCATACACATCTATACACCATACACATCTATACACTACACACATCTGTACACCATACACATCTATACACCATGCACATCTATACACCATACACATCTATACAACATACACATCTGTACACCATACACATCTATACACCATACACATCTATACACCATACACATCTATACAACATACACATCTGTACACCATACACATCTATACACCATACACATCTATACACCATACACATCTATACACTATACACATCTGTACACCATACACATCTATACACCATACACATCTATACACCATACACATCTGTACACCATACACATCTATACACCATACACCATACACATCTGTACACCATACACATCTATACTCCATACACATCTGTACACCATACACATCTGTACACCATACACATCTGTACATTTTCACCACATGTGTGCTTATTGAGTACTTTATACACATCTATACACCATACACATCTGTACACCATACACATCTGTACACCATACACATCTGTACATTTTCACCACATGTGTGCTTATTGAGTACTTTATACACATCTATACACCATACACATCTATACACCATACACCATACACATCTGTACACCATACACATCTGTACACCATACACATCTATACACCATACACATCTGTACACCATACACATCTATACACCATACACATCTATACACCATACACATCTGTACACCATACACATCTATACACTATACACATCTGTACACCATACACATCTGTACACCATACACATCTGTACACCATACACATCTGTACATCATACACATCTGTACACCATACACATCTATACACCATACACATCTGTACACCATACGCATCTATACACCATACACATCTGTACATCATACACATCTGTACACCATACACATCTATACACCATACACATCTATACACCATACACATCTATACACCATACACATCTGTACATCATACACATCTGTACACCATACACATCTATACACAATACACATCTCTACATCATACACATTCGTACACCATACACATCTATACACCATACACATCTGTACACCATACACATCTATACACCATACACATCTATACACCATACACATTTGTACACCATACACATCTATACACCATACACATCTATACACCATACACATCTATACACCATACACATTTGTACACCATACACATCTATACACCATACACATCTATACACCATACACATCTATACACCATACACATCTATACACCATACACATCTATACACTATACACATCTGTACACCATACACATCTATACACCATACACATCTATACACTATACACATCTGTACACCATACACATCTATACACCATGCACATCTATACACCATACACATCTGTACACCATACACATTTGTACACCATACACATCTATACACTATACACAGCTGTACACCATACACATCTATACACCATACACATCTATACACTATACACATCTGTACACCATACACATCTATACACCATGCACATCTATACACCATACACATCTATACACCATACACATCTGTACACCATACACATCTATACACCATACACATCTATACACCATACACATCTGTACACCATACACATCTATACACTATACACATCTGTACACCATACACATCTATACACCATACACATCTGTACACCATACACATCTGTACACCATACACCATACACATCTGTACACCATACACATCTATACTCCATACACATCTGTACACCATACACATCTGTACACCATACGCATCTATACACCATACACATCTGTACACCATACACATCTGTACACCATACGCATCTATACACCATACACATCTGTACACCATACACATCTGTACACCATACACATCTGTACACCATACACATCTGTACATTTTCACCACATGTGTGCTTATTGAGTACTTTATACACATCTATACACCATACACATCTATACACCATACACATCTGTACACCATACACATCTATACACCATACACATCTATACACCATACACCATACACATCTGTACACCATACACATCTGTACACCATACACATCTATACACCATACACATCTGTACACCATACACATCTATACACCATACACATCTGTACACCATACACATCTGTACACCATACACATCTGTACACCATACACATCTATACACCATACACATCTGTACCTCATACACATCTGTACACCATACACATCTATACACAATACACATCTCTACATCATACACATTTGTACACCATACACATCTATACACCATACACATCTGTACACCATACACATCTATACACAATACACATCTCTACATCATACACATCTGTACACCATACACATCTATACACTATACACATCTGTACACCATACACATCTATACACCATACACATCTATACACCATACACATTTGTACACCATACACCATACACATCTATACACCATACACATCTATACACCATACACATCTATACACCATACACATCTATACACCATACACATCTATACACCATACACATCTACACCATACACCTATACACTATACTCTGTACACCATCTACACCATACTCTATACACCATACACATACACATCACATGTACACCATACACATCTATACACCATACACATCTATACACCATCTGTACACCATACACATTATACACCATGTCTACACCATACACATCTATACAACTATCTGTACACCATACTCTATACACCATACACATCTATACACCATACACATCTATACAACATACACATCTGTACACCATACACATCTATACACCATACACATCTATACACCATACACATCATCACTGTACACCATACACATCTATACACCATGTACACATCACATATACATACCATCTGTACACCATACTCTGTATACGCAATACACCATACACATCTGTACACCATACACATCTGTATACACATCATACACCTATACACCATCTGTACACCATACACATCTGTACACCATACACATCTGTACATTTTCACACACACACCATGTGTACACCATACGCTTATACACCATAACATCTGTACTTTACACCATACACATCTATACACCATACACATCTATACACCACACCATACACATCTGTACACCATACATACACATCTATACACCATACACATCTGTACACCATACACATCTATACACCATACACATCTGTACACCATACACATCTGTACACCATACACATCTGTACACCATACACATCTGTACATTTTACACCCACATGTGTGCTTATTAAGTACTTTATACACATCTATACACCATACACATCTATACACCATACACATCTGTACACCATACACATCTATACACCATACATATCTGTACATCATACACATCTATACACCATACAAATCTGTACACCATACACATCTATACATCATACACATCTATACACCATACACATCCGTACACCATACACATCTATACACCATACACATCTATACACCATACACATCCGTACACCATACACATCTATACACCATACACATCTATACACCATACACATCTGTACATCATACACATCTGTACACCATACACATCTATACACTATACACATCTGTACACCATACACATCTATACACCATACACATCTATACACCATACACATCTATACACCATACACATCTGTACACCATACACATCTGTACATCATACACATCTATACACCATACACATCTATACACATCTGTACACCATACACATCTGTACACCATACACATCTATACACCATACACATCTGTACATCATACACATCTGTACACCATACACATCTATACACCATACACATCTGTACATCATACACATCTGTACACCATACACATCTATACACATCTGCACACCATACACATCTGTACACCATACACATCTATACACCATACACATCTGTACACCATACACATCTGTACACCATACACATCTGTACATCATACACATCTGTACACCATACACATCTATACACCATACACCATACACATCTGTACACCATACACATCTATACACCATACACATCTGTACACCATACACATCTGTACACCATACACATCTGTACACCATACACATCTATTCACCATACACCATACACATCTATACACCATACACATCTATACACCATACACATCTATACTCCATACACATCTGTACACCATACACATCTGTACACCATACGCATCTATACACCATACACATCTGTACACCATACACATCTGTACACCATACGCATCTATACACCATACACATCTGTACATCATACACATCTGTACACCATACACATCTGTACATTTTCACCACATGTGTGCTTATTGAGTACTTTATACACATCTATACACCATACACATCTATACACCATACACATCTGTACACCATACACATCTATACACCATACACATCTGTACACCATACACATCTATACACCATACATATCTGTACATCATACACATCTATACACCATACAAATCTGTACACCATACACATCTATACACCATACACATCTGTACACCATACACATCTGTACACCATACACATCTATACACCATACACATCTATACACCATACACATCTGTACACCATACACATCTACACACCATACACATCTGTACACCATACACATCTGTACACCATACACATCTATACACCATACACATCTGTACACCATACACATCTGTACATCATACACATCTGTACACTATACACATCTGTACACCATACACATCTGTACACCATACACATCTATACACCATACACATCTATACACCATACACATCTGTACACCATACACATCTGTACATCATACACATCTGTACACCATACACATCTGTACACCATACACATCTATACACCATACACATCTGTACACCATACACATCTGTACACCATACACATCTATACACCATACACATCTATACACCATACACATCTGTACACCATACACATCTGTACATCATACACATCTGTACATCATACACATCTGTACACCATACACATCTGTACACCATACACATCTATACACCATACACATCTGTACACCATACGCATCTATACACCATACACATCTGTACATCATACACATCTGTACACCATACACATCTATACACCATACACATCTGTACATCATACACATCTGTACACCATACACATCTATACACAATACACATCTCTACATCATACACATTTGTACACCATACACATCTATACACCATACACATCTGTACACCATACACATCTATACACAATACACATCTCTACATCATACACATCTGTACACCATACACATCTATACACTATACACATCAGTACACCATACACATCTATACACCATACACATCTATACACCATACACATTTGTACACCATACACATCTATACACCATACACATCTATACACCATACACATCTATACACCATACACATCTATACACCATACACATCTATACACCATACACATTTGTACACCATACACATCTATACACTATACACATCTGTACACCATACACATCTATACACCATACACATCTATACACTATACACATCTGTACACCATACACATCTATACACCATGCACATCTATACACCATACACATCTATACACCATACACATCTGTACACCATACACATCTATACACCATACACATCTATACACCATACACATCTGTACACCATACACATCTATACACTATACACATCTGTACACCATACACATCTATACACCATACACATCTATACACCATACACATCTGTACACCATACACATCTATACACTATACACATCTGTACACCATACACATCTGTACACCATACGCATCTATACACCATACACATCTGTACACCATACACATCTGTACACCATACACATCTGTACATTTTCACCACATGTGTGCTTATTGAGTACTTTATACACATCTATACACCATACACATCTGTACACCATACACATCTGTACACCATACACATCTATACACCATACACATCTATACACCATACACATCTATACACCATACACCATACACATCTGTACACCATACACATCTGTACACCATACACATCTATACACCATACACATCTGTACACCATACACATCTATACACCATACACATCTATACACCATACACATCTGTACACCATACACATCTATACACTATACACATCTGTACACCATACACATCTGTACACCATACACATCTGTACACCATACACATCTGTACATCATACACATCTGTACACCATACACATCTATACACCATACACATCTGTACACCATACGCATCTATACACCATACACATCTGTACATCATACACATCTGTACACCATACACATCTATACACTATACACATCTGTACACCATACACATCTATACACCATACACATCTATACACCATACACATTTGTACACCATACACATCTATACACCATACACATACACCATCTATACACCATACACATCTATACACCATACACATCTATACACCATACACATCACCATATCTGTACACTATACATCTGTACACCATTTGTACACCATACACATCTATACACCATACACATCTATACACTATACACATCTGTACACCATATACACCATCTCTATACACCATACACATCTATACACCATACACATCTGTACACCATACACATCTATACACCATACATACACCATCTATACACTCTATACACTATCTCTGTACACCATACACATCTATACACCATACACATCTATACACTATACCACACGTACATCTCTGTATACACCATGCACCATCTACACCATACGCACTATACACCATACACATCTGTATACACATCTACACCATACACATCTGTACACCATACACATCTGTACATTTTCACCACATGTGTGCTTATACATACATCTGTACACCATACACATCTATACACCATACACATCTATACACCATACACCATCTGTACACCATACACATCTATACACTCTATACACCATCTCTGTACACCATACACATCTATACACCATACACATCTGTACACCATACACATCTGTACACCATACGTACATCTATACACCACACCATACACATCTGTACACATACATCTGTACACCATCTGTACACCATACGCATCTATACACCATACACATCTGTACACATACATCTGTACACCATCTGTACACATACATCTGTACACCATCTCTATACACCATACACATCTGTACATCATGTGTGCTTACTTTACATCTGTACACCATACACATCTATACACCATACACATCTGTACACCATATACACATCTATACACCATACACATCTATACACCATACACATTCTGTACACCATACACATCTGTACACCATATACACCATCTATACACCATACATACACCATACATCTATAAATATATACAATACGCATATACACCATCTATACACCATACACATCTATACACTATACATCTGTACACCATCTCTGTACACCATATCTGTACACCATCTGTACACCATACACATCTGTACACCATACACATCTATACACCATACACATCTGTACACCATACACATCTATACACCATGCACATCTGTACATCATACACATCTGTACACCATACACATCTGTACACCATACACATCTATACATATACACAGCTACACATCTGTACACCATACACATCTATACACCAATACACATCTCTATCACACATACACCATACACATCTGTACACCATACACATCTATACACCATGCACATCTATACACCATACACATCTATACACCATACATTGTACACCATACACATCTATACACCATACACATCTATACACCATACACATCTATACACCATACACATCTATACACCATACACATCTGTACACCATACACATCTATACACCATACACATCTATACACCATACACATCTGTACACCATACACCTATACACTATACTCTATACACCATACACATCTATACACCATACACATCTATACACCATACACATCTGTACACCATACACATCTATACACCATACACATCTATACATCTATACACCATCTACACCATACACATCTATACACCATGTACACATACGCATCTATACATACACATCTGTACACCATACACATTTGTACTACACATCTATACACTATACACAGTGTACACCATACACATATACACCATACACATCTATACACTATACACATCTGTACATCTCTATACACCATGCACATCTATACACCATACACATCTATACACCATACACATCTGTACACCATACACATCTATACACCATACACATCTATACACCATACACATCTGTACACCATACACATCTATACACTATACACATCTGTACACCATACACATCTATACACCATACACATCTATACACCATACACATCTATACACCATACACCATACACATCTGTACACCATACACATCTACATACACATCTGTACACCATACACATCTGTACACCATACGCATCTATACACCATACACATCTGTACACCATACACATCTGTACACCATACATCATCACCATACACATCTGTACACCATACACATCTGTACACCATACACATCTGTACACCATACACATCTGTACATTTTCACCACATGTGTGCATAGTACATACACATCTGTACACCATACACATCTATACACCATACACATCTGTACACCATTTTCACCACATGTGTGCTATACACCATACACATCTATACACCATACACATCTATACACCATACACATCTATACACCATACACATCTGAGTACACCATACACATCTGTACACCATACACATCTGTACACCATACACATCTGTACACCATACACATCATACACATCACATATACACCATACACATCTATACACCATACACATCTATACACCATACACATCTATACACCATACACATCTGTACACCATACACATCTGTACACCATACACATCTGTACATCCATACACATCTGTACACCATACACATCACCATACACATATACACCATACACATCTGTACACCATACGTACGCATCTATACACCATACACATCTGTACACATACACATCTGTACACCATACACATCTGTATACACATCACATATACACATCTGTACACCATCATCTACACCATACTCTGTACACCATACATCATCACCATACACATACATCATATCTGTACACCATACTCTACATACACATACATCATCACATGTACACCATACACATCTATACACAATACACATACATCATCACATGTACACCATACACATCTATACACTATACACATACACATCACATATACACCATACACATCTTACACCATACACATTTGTACACCATACACATCTATACACCATACACATCCAGGGCCGCCATCAGGAATTTTGGGGCCCCTTACATAGCTTCAGGCATTGGCCCCCTGGAGCAGAGAACCGGGGGGGGGGGGTGCTGCCGCATGAAGTTGAGAAGCGGGGGGGGGGGGGGGGCTGCTGCCGCGAATTGAGAAGTGGGGGGGGCCTTTACAAAAAGAAGAAATAAAGAAGAATATATATAAAAAAGGGGGGTAGCCATCTGGGGCCCTGGGGACCTCTGTGCCCTTTAATAAAAAGAAAAAAAGAGAGAAAAAATAATAATATATATATATATTTATATATATATTTTTTTTTTTAAAGGGTGGGGGCCCCGGGGACCTTATTTTTTTTTTTTTATAAAAGGAAATTACAAAAAAAGGGGGCTTTCCATTCGGGACCTCTGGGCCCTTTAATAAAAAGAAACCTCTGGGCCCTTTAAAAAAAAGAAAGAAATAAAAAAAATATATATAAAAAAGAAATAAACATTTATATAAAAATAAAAAAAAACAAGGGGGTTGCCTTTCAGGGCCCTGGGGACCTCTGGGCCCTTTAATAAAAAATAAAAATATAAAAAAATATATATAAACAAAAATAAAAAATACAATTATAAAAAAAGGGGGTTTGACACATGGGGCCCTGGGGACCTCTGAGCCCTTTAATAAAAATACATCTATATATTAAAAAAAAAGAAATAAAATAATATAAAAAAGTAAAAAAAATAAAAAAAGAGGATTGTCATCCGGGGCCCTGGGGACCTCTGGCCCTTTAATAATATAATATAAATATAAAAAAAAAAAAAAAAAATATATAAAATAATATAATATTTTTATAAAAAGGGGGGTTGCCATCTGGGGCCCTGGAGATCTCCAGGTCCCTGTGGACCTCCGGACCTCTAAAAAAATAAAAGAAAAAAAATTGGCCCTTTAATAAAAAATAAAATAAAAATATATTAAAAAATATATATTTTTTTTATAAAAAAATATATTTTTTTATAAAAAAAGGGCTTGCCATCTGGGGCCCTTGGTGGCCTCCGGGCCCCTGGGGACCTTCGGACCCCTAAAAAAAAAAAAAAAAAAAAAAAAAAAAAATTTTTTTTTTTAGGGTGGTTCCCATCCGGGCCCCTGGGGACCCCCGGGCCCCTTACAGGTGTAATGCCTGTACCCCCCTGATGGCGGCCCTGTACACATCTATACACCATACACATCTATACACCATACACATCTATACACCATACACATCTATACACCATACACATCTATACACCATACACATTTGTACACCATACACATCTATACACTATACACATCTGTACACCATACACATCTATACACCATACACATCTATACACTACACACATCTGTACACCATACACATCTATACACCATGCACATCTATACACCATACACATCTATACAACATACACATCTGTACACCATACACATCTATACACCATACACATCTATACACCATACACATCTATACAACATACACATCTGTACACCATACACATCTATACACCATACACATCTATACACCATACACATCTGTACACCATACACATCTATACACCATACACTATACACATCTGTACACCATACACATCTATACTCCATACACATCTGTACACCATACACATCTGTACACCATACACATCTGTACACCATACGCATCTATACACCATACACATCTGTACACCATACACATCTGTACACCATACACATCTATACACCATACACATCTGTACACCATACACATCTGTACACCATACACATCTGTACACCATACACATCTGTACATTTTCACCACATGTGTGCTTATTAAGTACTTTATACACATCTATACACCATACACATCTATACAGCATACACATCTGTACACCATACACATCTATACACCATACATATCTGTACATCATACACATCTATACACCATACAAATCTGTACACCATACACATCTATACATCATACACATCTATACACCATACACATCCGTACACCATACACATCTGTACACCATACACATCTATACACCATACACATCTGTACACCATACACATCTGTACACCATACACATCTATACATCATACACATCTATACACCATACACATCCGTACACCATACACATCTATACACCATACACATCTATACACCATACACATCTATACACCATACACATCTATACACCATACACATCCGTACACCATACACATCTATACACCATACACATCTATACACCATACACATCTATACACCATACACATCCGTACACCATACACATCTATACACCATACACATCTATACACCATACACATCTGTACACATACACATACACATCCGTACACCATACACATCTATACACCATACACATATACACATCACATACACCATACACCTGTATCACACATCTATACACCATACACATCTAGACACATACATCATACACATCTGTACACCATACACCTATACACCATACTCTGTATCACACTACACCATACACATCTATACACCATACACATCTATACACCTGCATACACATCTATACACCATACACATCTGTACATCATACACATCTGTACACCATACACATCTATACACCATACACATCACATCTGTAGACACATCTGTACACCATACACATCTGTACACCATACACATCTATACACCATACACATCTGTACATACATATTCACCACACCATCTCTATACACCATACACATCTATACACCATACACATCTATACTCCATCTGCACACCATACACATACGCATGTACACCATACACATCTACACCATACGCCTATACACCATCTGTACACATACATCTGTACACCATCTCTGTACACCATTTTCACCACATGTGTGCTTATTGCAGTACTTTATACACATCTGTACACCATACACATCTACATCCACACCATCACATCTATACACCATCTGTACACCATACACATCTATACACCATACATATCTGTACATACATCTGTACACCATCTCTATTCACACCATACAATCTATCTGTACACCATACACATCTATACACTATACATACACATCTGTACACCATACACATCTGTACACCATACGCATCTATACACCATACACATCTATACACCACACCATACACATCTGTACACCATACATACACATCTATACACCATACACATCTATACACCCATACACATCTGTACACCATACACATCTGTACATACATACACCATCTATACACATACATACACCATCTATACACATCTGTACACCATACACATCTATACACCTATACACCATCTCTATACACCATACACATCTGTACACCATACACATCTATACACCATACACATCTATACACCATATACATCTGTACACCATACACATCTATACACCATACACATCTGTACACCATACACATCTATACACCATACACATCTGTACATACATCTGTACACCATCTGTACACATACATCTGTACACCATACACATCTATACACCATACACATCTGTACATCATACACATCTATACACCATACACATCTGTACATCATACACATCTGTACACCATACACATCTATACACCATACACATCTGTACACCATACACATCTGTACACCATACACATCTGTAAATCATACACATCTATACACCATACACCATACACATCTGTACACCATACACATCTATACACCATACACATCTATACACCATACACATCTATACAACATACACATCTGTACATCATACACATCTGTACACCATACACATCTATACACCATACACATCTATACACCATACACATCTATACACCATACACATCTGTACACCATACACATCTGTACACCATACACATCTATACACCATACACATCTATACACCATACACATCTATACACCATACACATCTATACACCATACACATCTATACACCATACACATCTATACACTATACACATCTATACACCATACACATCTATACACCATACACATCTATACATCATACACATCTATACATCATACACATCTATACACCATACACATCTATACATCATAGACATCTGTACACCATACACATCTATACATCATGCACATCTATACATCATACACATCTATACACTATACACATCTATACATCATAGACATCTATACACCATACACATCTATACACCACACCATACATCTGTACATCATACACATCTATACACTATACACCATACACATCTATACACCATACACCATACACATACACATCAAGTCAGGAGAACTTGGGGGCCATGGCACATCGCCAAAACGTGAAATGAGCACAGGGAACATGTTTTTTGAAGACTATCCAATGGTATTGTGACACCATCCTACTGAAAATAAAAATTTCTCATATTTATTTGTCGTCTTCTCAGTTCTGGTCGTAAGAAGTTGTTCAGCAAGTAAATGTAACATTCTGAGTTAACAGACACTGTTACGACATTTTCCTTGAAAAATTACGAGCAGATAACGCCAAAAGGAGCAACTAAACACCACACTAACATGTGCAGAGTGGAGAGGTTTTCCTTGAGTGTTCTTAGGATGTTCAGGAGCCCGGTAATGAAGCTTTTGCTTATTTACTGTTCCATTCAAATGAAAATGAGCTTCGTCACTCATCATGATTATTGCGACCTGGAACGGCCCCGTGTCAACCAAGGTTGAATTCTCGACAAAATAATCGCTGTTTTACTGTGTTAGACTCACCAGTTCGAACAAAGCTGTCATAAGCACACAAATAATGTTGTAATGTCCACTGCTTCATTCTGACTAAATTGGCATTCCGGGGGGGGCTTAGCTCGTCCCCCTCCCATCACCATTTACCGTGTACTACCTTTTCTAAAAACGTCTGACTCCTGTCAGTCACCCTGTATTACACTGATCATTTTTATTTCTACACATAGTAGAGTATTTCTGAAGATTATCTGGATGAATCAAAGTAGAATTTGCGGTTCATTCACCGACCACACACAGAGAGGAGGATGATGTTAGCATTCTTCTTACCACACAGTTATAGAGAAGTAGCATCTGGAAGGGGTCTTTCATATGTTTGTAGCAAAATCACAGACCTCCAGAGGCCTAATGGTGATCTCCCGAGTTAGGGAGAGCTAACATTCGTATTTGGGTTACTGGGTGTAATGCAAGATAGAATGATTGGGCGCCAGTTACTTTTTGAATGCGAACAAAAGAGATTTAGTAACTCTTAACAAGAACTGGGTGAGAGAGGGTAAGGGCCTGAACCAGGGCTCAAGTCATGCGGGAACGCTTGGGAACGGAGTCCCTGCACTTTTTTCACAGCAGGAACGCAGTTCCCTTTGCAGGACTAGAGCAAGCGAGCCACCCAAGCCAATCCTTCTCTAAGTGGCAATGCCCAGTTCGAGTCACTGTCAGGGGCAGGCGAACCTTAGTAATCCTTTATGTTACTGGCCGCTTTCTGTATATGGATTCATAGGGTAGTGTGCAGGTATTCCATCACTTTCTCGATGCCGCAATGCCCCTGGAAGCTTTTGTCATTGTTCCCAGGAGACGTTGCGGAGGTCTGCCATGAGTTAGTTCTTTTTAAATCCTGTGGTAACTCATGCCAGACCTCCACAATGTCTCCTGAGAACAATGACAAAAGCTCCCAGGAGACATCACGGTATCGAGAAAGTGACGAAATACCCAATGAATCCATATACAGAAAGCGGACAGTAACAAAAAGGATTACTAAGGTACAGTGGATCAAAAAAAAAAAAACACGAGCTTTAGTAATTATGCATATGAGCGTATCATTTTTTTTTTTTTTGGTGGGGGAGTGGATCTTGGGTGGGACTGGGAGTTCCCACACTTTTTTCCCCAGGACTTGAGCCCTGGCCAGAACACTTAGGCAGATGCAATAGCAATTGGCAGACTCTGAGGCAAAATAGGCAGACAGCTATGCAGGTTGAGGACCTTTAAGCTGATTGCAGCACTGTATTTGTAGAACTGGCATCTTAACTTGTAGGTTGACTTCAACACAGATCTGTACACATACCAGACTTGGTATCCCCGTTATGAAGGACCTGGCCTCCCACTGAGCTCCCAGTCTTCTCACCAGACCTTCAGATTCCAGCTGCCCATTGGATCCCCTGAGCTCTTCCACAGCTATCCCTCCAAGTGTTGCCCACGCTACCTGCTGGGTCCCTGGCTTGGCTTTCAGCTAACCTGCTGAATCCTCTTCAAGTGTCACACACCCTCACCCGCTGGGTCCCTGACTTGAACGCTGAAGCTTTCCTAACTTGTTCACCGTCCCGGCTAGTGAAAAAGGCTGCTCTGGTACTTCTTCAGACTTCACAAACCTGGCCTCTGATAACAGGAGTAGTTGTCCCTTACTGGTGACGGTGTCCCCTTTATCTGTGACCTCTGGTTCTCACTTATCTCTGGTAACAGGAATGGTCGTCCCATGGGGCAACTGCTTCTCCTTCACTCCTGGCAACACTCGGTTCATTGTCCGGATGAATCTCTGCAACGATCCGGCTCCCCTCAGGCTGAGCCTCTACACACGTGGCTAGGCCTCAAGCTTAGACCTAACCTACAGCTGCTGTTTCACATACAGCCCCCAGGCTTCAGCCTGGGGCTAAAAGAACACTAATCACCTGACTCATTCCCCTTAAATAGACTCTCCCAGCATACTTAGCCACCATTATAATTGGCTGACAAATATGTCTGTTCACAACCTGAACTCACTGTGGTCTTGTCTTACTAATGCCAAAGGCAAAAAGTGCCACCTATTGACAGAAGAGAGAAATGCGCCAGGTTCAGGCTTTAAGGCAAAAAAATCTGTGGATACAACTACAAATTAGCCAGGTTATTGACCACCTAGCATAACTAAATTTGTTAGGAACCCTGCCTTATAACATATAGCACCCAGTCAGGTATCATGGTTTTACCAAAGAAATGTAGATAAAAAGAAAGACTTTTCTGTAAGTGTCCAAGTGCCCTTTTTTTGTAATCAGTATGATATCATTTTGAACAAAACAGAAAGAGCTTTGGTAAAGTTAAGCAAAATCCCCCCTTAGTTTCCCTATCAGAGACCCCCCTTGTATCAGAGGCCCCCCTCACACCAATTCCCCCATCAAAGTCCCCTTTATATCAGTGTCCCCATCTAAGTCCCCTCTTACATCAGTAGCCCCATCAGGGATTCCCTTTACATTAGTGCCCAAATCAGAGTCCCTCCTTTCATCAGTGTCCCAATTAGAGTACTCCCTTACACCAGTGTCTCCATCAGAGCCCCCCCTTACACCAGTGCCCCCATCTAAGTCCCCTCTCACATCAGTGTCCCCAAAGTATATAGTGCTGCTACCCATCCAATTTCTTAAGCAGTATTGAAAGAGCTTGCAGGGGGCCGATTTACAGTCGCAGGGCTGTATATATCTTATAAAAGTGATCTGCACCACCATAACTGCTCTTAAAAGTCTTCATTTGTTGCAAAATCCACGGCTTTAGTCATAACATGTGTATTGTGATTTGGAACACTGTGGATTTTACAATCAATGAAGACTTTTAAGAGCAGTTATGGTGGTGCAGATCACGTTTATAGAACACATGTGGTTATAGTTTGGAGACATCTGGCCTAAAGAGTTTACCTATTGATATTTGTTATAAAATGTGTTATTAAATGCAATTTTGTACAACACTTTCATTTCTGAAGACTACAACTCAAAAATATTTCATTTAGAAACACATTAATGCATAGAGAGCACATATTGTTTTAATGAAAAAGCTTTGTATTTAGGAAAACAGATGTTTGGGTAATGGTGAGGGTCCATGATGTCATGAAAATTGTTGTATTGCTATGGATACTGAGAGGCACTCCTAACAAAATAGAACTAAATTTGGGATTACTAATTACTGGATAAGCAAAGAAGTATAGATACCTTCAATTTAATAAAATTGTAATAATTAGATGAGAAATATTGTGAACTGAAAAGTCTGAAAATCTGTAAAAGTCCGTACGCCAGACAAATCAGTTAAATACCAATTCAAGAAAATATAATATACAGTTGAACCTCGGATTACGAGCATAATCCGTTCCAGGAGTATGCGTGTAATCCAAAGTACTCACATATCAATGCGAGTTTTCCCATTAAAGTCAATGGAAACAAAAATAATTTGTTCCGCATTGACTTCAATGGGATGCAATACCGAATACGGCCATAGGTGTGGGGGCGCTGAAAACAGCTGAAAAGGCCTAAGGACACTTTGGCTCATTTCCTGCGCCCCCGTACCTCAGGCCAAATGAGGTACTGCACGCCAATGTTCGGCTTTTCTCAGCTCATGCAGGCCTATTTTCGTCTCTGCTCGGCTTCTGCGCCCCTGTACCTCAGGCCAAATGAGCTACTGCAGGCCTGTTTAGCTTGAATTCTGCTCGTCTTGCGAGTCAACACTCGTAAACCGAGTCAAAATTTAATCAAAACGCTCTTAAACCAAGTTATGCTTAAACCAAGGTTCCACTGTATATAGGTTTGTTGTATAGTTCTAATTCTGTTGAGCCACTTTTGTGATTTATAAAACACTGCCAAAATGCATAGATAGGAGGGTTATACTATATTCTGTATTACAGGTTACAGTTAAAGTGTAACTAAATTTATTATAGTGGGGGGTGAGCTCTTGACATAATATGCTAGTTTGCTCAGCATATTTGTACTTAACCACAGGCCGACCGCCCGCCGTCATTTTACTGCGGGAAGTCGGCATTGCTGGGTGAGAGCCCGTAGCTATACATCCGCCCCGAGTCCCGCGCGCGTGCCCTGTGGGTACGATCGCCGCTGGGCACACGCGATCGCTCGTTACAGAGCGGGGACCGGGAGCTATGTGTGTAAACACATAGCTCCCGGTCCTGTCAGCGGGGGAAACGCTGATCTTCTGTTCATACAATGTATGAATAGAAGATCAGTGATTTCCCCTAGTGAGGCCACCCCCCCATACAGTTAGAACACACCCAGGAACACACTTAACCCCTTCCCTGCCCCCTAGTGTTAACCCCTTCACTGCCAATGGCATTTTTATAGTAATACAATGCATTTTTATAGCATTGATCGCTATAAAAATGCCAATGGTCCCAAAAATGTGTCAAAAGTGTCCGAAGTGCTCGCCATAATGTCGCAGTACTGAAAAAAAATGCTGATCGCCGCCATTACTAGTAAAAAAAAAAAATATTAATAAAAATGCCATATTTTGTAAATGCTATAACTTTTGCGCAAACCAATCAATAAACGCTTATTGCAATTTTTTTTAACTAAAAATATGTGGAAGAATACGTATCGGCCTAAACTGAGGAAAAAAATGTTTTTTTATATATTTTTGGGGGATATTTATTATAGCAAAAAGTATTTTTGTTTATAGCGCAAAAAATAAAAACTGCAGAGATGATCAAATACCACCAAAAGAAAGCTCTATTTGTGGGAAAAAAAGGACGCCAATTTTGTTTGGGAGCCACGTCGCACGACCGCGCAATTTTCAGTTAAAGCGACACAGTGCCGAATCACAAGAAGTGCTCTGGTCATTGGACAGCAATATGGACCGGGGCTAAAGTGGTTAATGGCACATTTACTTTGATATGTCCTGATCTGTGATCCAGTTACCACTTCATCCCTTACCAACTCTGCTGCTGCTTCTTCTTCTGGGTTCCAAAACTCTCTTCTTCGGCAATGTAGAAAAGAATTTTTGTATATTTTTGCACATTTTTTTCAACCTATCGTAAAAAAAAAAATAGAGCAGGGTTTTACTACAACTGTGTACCTAATTAACCACTTGCCGACCGGCTAACGGCGATATACGTTGGCAGAACGTGGGCCCCTTGTGCTCTGTGACTGTGCCCACAGGACCCGCGGACTAGATGTCCGCCAGTGTCCCTCAATCATGTCACAAAGCTGCAGAACAGGGAGATGTAAACAAGACATTTCCCTGTTCTGCCTAGTGACAGGACAGTGATCTACTGCTCCCTGTCATGGGGAGCAGTGATCGCTGTCATGTCACTTGTAGCCCAGCCCCCCACAGTTAGAATCACTCCTTAGGACACACGTAACCCTTCATCGCCCCCTAGTGTTTAACCCCTTCCCTGCCAGTGTCATTTAGATAGTAATCAGTGCATTTATAGCACTAATCGCTGTATAATTGACAATGGTCCCAAAATAGTGTCAAAAGTGTCCGATGTGTCCGCCAAAATGTCGCAGTCATGATAAAAATTGCTGATCGCTGCCATTACTAATAAAAATTAATAATAATAAAAATGGCATAAAACTATCCCCTATTTTGTAGACATCAATATATGATTATTGCATATTTTTTTAACCAAAAATATGTAGAAGAATACATATTGGCCTAAACTGAGAGAGAAATTCGTTTTTTTATATACATATATATTTTTGGGGGATATTTGTTATAGCAAGAAAAAAAATGTTTTATTTTTTTTTTCAAATTCGTCGCTCTTTTTTTTTCTTTATAGCGCAAACAAAAAATACCGCAGAGGTGATCAAATACCACCAAAAGAAAGCTCAGATTGTGGGAAAAAAGGGATGTTAATTTTGTTTAGGTGCAACGTCGCATGATTGCGCAATTGTCAGTTAAATCGACGCAGTGCAAAATCGCAAAAAGTGCTCTGGTCAGGAAGGGGGTAAATTCTTCCAGGGCTGAAGTGGTTAAAGCCTAATACTGTATGTCCCTAAAAAAATTAAAAATCTTTAGAGTTATTATAAGTGTTACAGATACATTTTATATACAGTATATATATTATAAATCCATTACAACTGCACAGCTGATGTAATCTTTTAAGGCTAATTATTTTCCACAGTCTGCAATGCAGCTGGGGAAAAGTCTTAGCAGTCAGAATGGGTGGTTATGGATCTTTTCTTTCCATAACGTCTCTAGAAAATAATTTTATGGTCACACCTAATGTTAACATTAAGTTAAAATTGTTTAGACAATGAGAAGATGTAGGAAAAACAGAAACTCAGATTCTGGCCTCCTGGCTCATTGCACACGATGTCCTCAGCCTAGGCAGCCTATGACATTTCATCCACAGTTTATTTGTTCCATGAAACCAAAGTTTAGGAGAAAATGAAAAGGATTGGCCAGATTCAGAAAGACTTGAGATACGCCGCGTAAGTGTAAATATGCGCCGTCGTATCTATGCGCTGTATCCACAGAACTAGATATGCCTGATACCCCTGAAAATAGGTTTCCTCCGACCGACCTAACTTTCCAACACCGGCGTATCGTAGGCGCATATTTACGCTGGACGCATCTGGCGCTCCCATTGATTTCCTATTCAAATATGCAAATGAGGGAGATACGGCGATTCACGCGTGTACGTGCGGCCAGCACAGGCTACGCGCTGTGCGCGTAAGTCGTACGTCCGGCGTAAAGTTATTCCATCAAAAAGCTGGTTTATCTTTGCACCTGACGTGCACAGGTCAGCTGGAGAGCAGCTACAGCAGCACCGCTATGGACGAGCATGAGCCTCTTTGGCATGGGTGATGAGGAGGTGTATCGCATCTTCAGATTCAGCCCTGATGCCATCCTGGAAATAACCACAGCCCTAAAAGATGACATCACCAGCAAGACAAACCACTCACAAGCAGTGCAGCCACTGGTCAAGTTACACTTCATTTCACAGTGCCAGTGGCTCGTTCCAGCGTACAAGTGGAGTCGTGGCTGGGATGTCACAATCCACCATGAGCAGATGTGTGCACCAGGTTGTCCCCGCAATCCTCGGACGCATGTCCCATCACATCATCAGACCCACCAATGAGCACCTGCGGCAGAAGGCAATGCTGGATTTCTACAGACTTGCTGAATTCCCAAGCACCATCGGGGCCATTGATTGCACACATGTGGCACTACAGCCCCCCCATGCCACAGAGCACATATATCGCAATCAGAAGCACTGGCATTCCATGTCTCATATGGCACGTCCGTGCCAAACACCCCGGCCAGCCACGACAGCTACATATACCGTCAAAGAAACATCCCAACAGAATTCGAACAGAACGTGTATAGGGACAGCTGGTTGGTTGGTGAGTGACATGCGAGTCAGTCATGACTGTCCGACCCCATGATGCAGACATCACGAGGGGCACATGCATGGCTAACATCCTCCTGTCTTTTCCCTTCCAGGTGACTCGGCATATGCACTTGGTCCCCATCTCATGACTCCATTCCGAAATCCCCAAACCAGAGTGCGATAAACTACAATGCGGCACACATACATACCCGTGCAGTGGTGGAATAAACATTTGGCCTCCTGAAGTCCCGTTACTGATGCCTGGATAAGTCTAGGGGGACCCTGTTGTATTCCCCAAACTTTGTGTGTCAGATCATCGTTGCATGTTGCATGCTGCACAACTACACATGAAAAAGGGCCTGCAGATTGACATATGTGATGACCTGACCCCCGACCCACACAGTCCCCACCTGCCCGAGGCTACCCGGTCTACTGAGGGAAGAGCAGTCAGGAGAAGCCTCGCGGTAGGCATCTTTGGACGTTAAACACACACATTAACCATGGCACGCGGACAATACACGCATGCACACCACTGTGGTCCCTAGATCACACACACCACATCCACATCACATTGGATTAGCCCAAGTCCGGCATGCAGGACTAGGGAGCAGCAACGCCACGCCAAGGCCCCAATTATGTTGCTGTCCATTCATACCACATTCACACGGTCGTGGGGATAACCTCTCCTCCACGACCCAGGGTGACTTACTGGCAGGAGTGACCTTACTGGCAGGAGTGTCACACCCACTTTCACACACCATTCACACTGTAGCCTGCACTACTGACCGTGTGCAGTCATAAATAAAATAAAAGGCTCATGACCTGACCATAAATCAAATCCCAAAACTCATATTCTGAGCAGAAAAAGTAAAAAAAATCATATTCTGAGCACAAGAAAAAATAAATGGCACTCATTTGGCCTGACGGGGCTGCACCTGGTGCCACCTCTCTGGCTCCTCAGCTGCCTGGAGGGAGCCTCGGGTGGGGGGGTGGGGCATCTGGAGGTGGCTCATCCCTGGGTGGGCCACTCCTGGCAGGTGATGGCTGCCTGCCCTCCAAGGCCACGGCAATGCGGCTGAGGAAGTGATTGGTCTGGGCCTGCATCCTCAGCTGGCGGTTGATATTGTGTCGCTGGTTGCGCTGCCTCTGTCTCCCCTCATCCCGGATGGCAGCCGTGTTGGCCTGGACCGCCCCAGTAAGGGTGTGAACCTCTGCCTGCAGCTTCCCCAGTCTGGTGACCACTGCAGCACAGTTGCAGCTGACATCCTGCACTGTATCAGTAATCTGTGCTGCGGAGGCCAGGCTGTCAGACACCCGGTGCAGGTGCCCGGCTAGTTCCCCCATATGCCTGGTCTGCCGGGCCTGGTCCCTTGCCATTTGGTCATGCACGGAATCAGGAACACCCCTGGTCTTCCGTGTCGCCTTCCTGGTTGAAACCGGCTGTATGGTGTCGCCCTTGAGGGGCTTCCCCTGCTGGTGGCTGAGCCAGAGGAGCTTCCCCTGATGGTGGCTGAGCCAGAGGGGCTTCATCGCCAGATGGTGGCTGAGCCAGAGGGGGAGAAGGTGTGAGAGGGCCCGACCAAAGAGGAGAAATCCTCAAAATACAGACAACCCTGATCAAAGGTCTCCTCCTCAACCACCTCCAGAGGAGAAGTGTGGCCACTCCCCTCCACCGCTGGATCTTGGCTTCCTAGGGGGTCAGGATCAGGATGATGTTCCCGGGGATGATGGCGTGGGATGGCCACCGGCAGCAGATGGCTCCACTCCCTCCTGCACATCTGTGGATGAAACAAAGCATTCACATGTTGGTGGACCCTCCCACTTGTCACATGTCCCCTTCCACCCCCTAACATACTACACACCGGATGGTGGATAAACAACACTTACCTGTCCTCGAGGCATCATCAAGGGTATCAAAGCCCTCCAGGCCCTCCAACTGCTCCCTCTCCAGACACCAGGCGACCACCTCCTCCGGGGTCAAGCTCAGCGCACATGGTGGTCCACCCCCCGTGCCCCTCTGGTGCCTCTTGATGGTGGCCACCTTCTCCCAAACCTTGCGCCTCACATCATTAATCTTTTTTATTAATCTCCTTGGCTGTCATAGCCAAAGATATTCACTTCTGTGGTGATGGGCTCCAGGATGACCTGTTTCCCGGCCCGGCTGGTATCACGACTTTGGGCATCATGGAGGAAGGCGTCATACCTCTCAATGGCAGAGATGAGGGCTGCCGTCTCCTGTGGCGAGAAATTCTTCTTCCTTTTGTCCCTCTGTGAAACGCTAGCAGACATAGCAGAACAAAAGTACCTTGCTCGGGGGGGGGGAAGCAGGATGTACTTTTGCGTCAGACGGGCGCATGTCTGGGCGTATTTATGCGCTCGGCATAAGACGGTGCGCCGGTGTATCCCAGGAAGTTGTGCCAGCGTAGTTGTGAGCATGCGCACAGGGAAGAGATCATAAGTCGACGGCACTGCGCATGCTCCGTGGATTATACGCCGGGCGTAAGTCTCTGCTCCAGGCTCAGGCCATCATTTGCATAAGGTCACACCCACTTCTACTTACACCGGCTTGCGCCTTCACATTTACGTTACCCCGGCGCAACGTTGGGAGCAAGTGCTTTGTGAATACTGTACTTTCCTCTCTAGGTTGCGTCGGCGTAGCGCATATGCGCTGCGCTACGCCAGCACAAAGATGCGCCCATCTACCTGAATCTGGCCAGATATGTTTTGTTCCAAGTTTGTTCAGTGCCAACTGATAATCTCTCTTATAGGTGAATAAGAGGTATAGAGATTTAGGCCCCTTTCACACTTATAGGACTTCAAAGTCGTACGATTTTGCGGCCGCGATTTTGCTGCGATTTTGCGGCCGCGATTTGGGATCAGTACAACTTCAACTTTGCCACAACTTTGGCATTAACCAATGAAAACTTACATGGTGTGAGGCAATTCCTTTTTCTGCCACCGCAGTTGTCATTGCTGCTGCAACAGTAGTAGTGCATGAGGAAGAAGAGGAGGAAAAGTGGAGGCGGAGAAGACATTGATATTGGTTACATCCCATCATTGCCAATCGTGAAGATAGGGGTCAATTTTGGGTCCTCTATAATGAAGAATGAGAAGAATGCTCCTTACATTGGTGGTCAGTGGGAAGAATGCTCCTTACATTGGTGATCAGTGGGAATAATGCCTCTTACATCGAGTTGATGTTTGGCTTTGTTGGCCTGGAACTAAAGCATGAGAAAATCTTTATTGCCTGTCTGGACATTCAAGTTATTGCAAAGTATTCTGGTGCATCCCTAGACAAAGCAAGGGTAACTTCAACATGCCGGTCCCATCATCAATCCAGCGGCTCCTTCGGGGGTGAGCGCTACACTACTAACGCTATGAGATCAGCCTTGCCGGAGGTTTCTCATACTAAACATTCGGGACTTTCAAATCCCTCTTTGTTCAATCCATCCTGTCCTATGGCCCCCAGTATTAAGGTGTTTAGAGACCTAGGGCCAAATTCACAGAGCCGTAACTCCTGTCTAACTGGTGTTAGACTGGAGTACTTTCAAATTACGCGCGCCATATCACTAGTTTGAATCCTCAAACCATGATACGGCGGCGTTGGGCTTCGATCTGACAGGCTTACGTCTTCGTAAGCCTTCGGATCTACGCTGCAATCTTTTTGCGGCCGCTGAACTCCAATAACATTAATAAGGACTTATAGACGATCGGGGTGAAGATTGATCGTCATCAGATCAGATTATGAGGAGAAAAGAAGGAATTTTAGGAGGAGAGAAAGAAAACACATCCTACTCACCTGAAGCTCAAGTCACAACTGAGCAGTTAGTCCTCTGTGATGTCACAAGTAGGAGGAGTCAGGGAGATTTGAAATCTTTAACCCTTTCACTGCAAGGGGAATTGTTGCTATTTTTTTTTTTTTATGTTTTCAAACACTATTTAGCGCCTGAAAATGACATAACCCTGCCCACACATAATGGGCCAGATTCATGAAGAGTTAGGCTGGCGTATCCAGTGATCCGCCAGCCTAACTGTCACTTTAAGCCGGCGTTTCTGTTTTCTATAACCAGAAAACAAGAAACGCCGGGTTGGAGTTCCGATGCGATCGGCGTAATTGAATTTCGCCATCGCATCGTTACTTCAACTTAAAAATGGCGCCGGGGGCGTTCCCGCTGATTAACGCTGAAAAAATATGTTAATCAGCGGGAGTCGGAAATTCACGATCGTTTTCGGGCGCGACGCAGTGACTTTACGACGTTTCCGGAAGCGATACGCGACGTAAAGATAAAGCAGCCCCCTAGTGGAGTATCCTATGTTAAGTATAGCCGTCGTCATCGTGTCGGAAAAAAAAAAATCGCGTCGTTTGCGTAAAACATTCATGAATGGGGACGTGACGTCATTGACGTTCACTGACAGAACTTGGAGCATGCGCACTGGGATGCATTGACAGTCGACGCATGCGCAGTACGTTCGCCGCGGGATCGCACTTAGTTTGAATACCAGTGTTGTAAGTAACTGAGTTACAATAAACGCAGTTACCTAACGCAGCCTCTTTTGAGGGTAACGAGTAATCTACCTGATTACTCTTCCCCTCACGGTAACGCAGTTCCCATTACTTGGGCGGCATTACTGCAATTACATCTACCGCCACTAGATGGCAGCAGAGTAATTGCTTCTGCCGGCGCTGTGAATATGAATATGGGTGGAACTCCCCTTTAGAATCATGTGACCGCTGTGATGGCCTGTCACAGCGGTCTTAAAACTCCCAATCGCAAGGAGCCCTGGATACAATGGGCCCCATCCGCCTCACACTGACCTATCACCGGGGAACAACTTACATCGATCACACACACTGTGTGCGCAACCTGATCAATGATCCGGGGAACACAAGGCCAGAACAAAATGTTCCACAAACAAACGTTCCCTATACAAGACAGTGTACACAGCGACATCTAGTGGTCAACATGGTAAGTGCAGGACACCTATACAGACCAATGATCAGCAGGTTATTTTTGGTCAGTGATTTCATCTCTTCATCAGACAACAAAGAAAAATCTGACATCCCCATTCCAGATCCCTTGCATCTAATAAAGCTTATATAAGATAAATAAAATATTAAACAAACTATAGAAAATTCTTATAAAGCCTAATATAAGATTTTAAATTACAGACTCTGTAAACATCAAGGGAATGTATATTATAAATATACATTTTAATCCAGTTTATAATTTGGATGTAATATGTAGCAGATGGATAAGGGTTTTAAGTCCTATTAGCTGCACATACATGGTGGGAAGGATGCACCTAGGTTGGGATATACACGAGATCACCATTTGTTTCCGGTTTTCTTCTCTCAAGGATCTGGCATTCTTTTGTCTTGGAGTATTAACTCACTGCTTCCTGGCAAGCGCCTGTCATCTGCTTCTCAACAAAGCATTGTAGAATATTAAAAAAAAAAGTCAGTTACTTTGCTGAGTAACTAATTACTTTTTCAATGTAGTAACTGAGTCACTAACGCAATTACTTTTTCGGAGAAGTAATTTGTAACTGTAACTAATTACTTTTTTAAAGTAAGATGAGCAACACTGTTGAATACTACACGCCCCGTACCCGCCCAATTAGAATTCCGCTGGCTCATTTGCAATGCGCTGCCGCAACTTTAGGAGCAAGTGCTTCCTGAATAACAGCACTTGCTCCTAAAATTTCTGCAGAGTAACGTAAATGAGAAGCGTTACTCCAGAGCAAAGATGCTCTCATCTACCTGAATCTGGCCCGATATATTTTCTGAAAGTGGAGAACCTGGAGAATGAAATGGCGCCAGTCCTGATATTTTTTGGATGGACTTGTGTCTTTTTTCATCCTGACTAACTATGTAACTATAGATTTGGACAGCGGTTTATGAATTCCAAAAAATTTAAGAAAATAAAAAATCTCAGTGAAAATACATTTACAATAATATTAGGACATAGAAACGTTATAAATCTCTCCGTTGCTGGGCTTTGTTGCCATGGCTACCAAGGCTTCTTATACAATATCACACAAAGTCAGTGGGCAAAACTACAGCTAATGCCAATGGGGGGGGTCATCAGACAAATACTTAACAACATGGACCAGCAATGACATCTTATGATTTGGACAGATTTCTGACCCCGTCGCTAAAAATTAAGGCTCCCCCCCCCCAGATCTGATATTGTAATTGTAGGTGGGTGCGGAGGGGGTCACACCACCAGCCTCTTCCAACTCTCTGGGACCTGTATAGGTGAGATCCCTGTACCCAGTCCCCCATGTGATCTATTCTATCATGTCTGCTATATAAATGTATAATAGTAATAGGGCCAGATTCAGGTAGATGGGAGCATCTTTAAGCTGGAGTAACGTTTCTCATTTACGTTACTCTGGCGAAATTTTAGGAGCAAGTGCTGTTATTCATGAAGCACTTGCTCCTAAAGTTGCGGCAGCGTATCGAAAATGAGCCGGCGGAATTCAAATTGGGCGGAATTTAAACTAAGCGCGATCCCGCGGCGAACGTACTGCGCATGCGTCGACTGTCAATGCATCCCAGTGCGCATGCTCACAATTTCCGTCGGCACCACTTCCTTGGAAACGACAGCGCAATGTGTTCCGTTGGGCGTTTAAATGCGCCCGTAGATGCGCCATTCCGGCACTAAAGTATATCCTGTTCCCCCTCCCCGCAGTGAAGTTACTTTTGTTCTGAGATGGCTGCTCCCGTTCCCTGCAAACACACAGGAGAAAGCTGAACTCTAAAGGGCAGGAGCTGTCAGCCGTCATCTCGGCTATGGAGACCTATGATGTCTTCCTCCATGGGTGTAAAAGTTGACAGACAAGCAGGGACAGAGGTGTTGTCCTGCAAGTGGGGGTGCTCAGCTAGCTCTTATCGTCGGTAACGCTGCTGTAGCTGCTCTCCTGCTGACCTGTGGCCGTCTGGAGTAAAGATAAAGCAGCTATTTGTAGAAATAACTTTGCGCCGGACGGACGAGATACGCGCGGCGCATGTAGCCAGCGTATGGTGCTAATCTGTTCGCGAATCGGGAAATCTCCCTCATTTGCATATTTGCAGGGGAAATCAATAGGCGCGACTGATGCGCCAAGCGAAATTATGCGCTGACGATACTCTGGCGTCGGAAAGTTAAGCCGGTCGGGGAAAGCCCGTTTTCTGTCGCATCTAGTTTGGTGGGTACGGCCACATAGATACGACGGCGCATCTTCACAGTTACGTGGCGCATATCGAAATACTCCAGCGCAAGTCTTGCTGAATCTGGCCCATAGTGTGTGACTTGGGGGGGGGGGCATTAGAGTGTAAGCTCTTCTGTACAGAGACTGATGTCTCTGGCTCAGTGTTCCCTGTACAGAACCATGGTATATGTTAGCGCTATATAAGTGTATAATAATAATAACAATAATAGTGTGTGACTGTGGTGATAAAATTAGAGTGTAAGCTCTTCTGCAGCACAGACTGATGTGACTGGCTCTGTACAGCACCATGGTGTATGTGAGCGCTATATAAGTATTTTTTTTTGTTTACAAAGGTTTTTATTGAGGTATTTGCAAAAAAAAACATATATAAACAGTAGAGGTACAAAATCTGAAAGTCATCTGTCACATATAGTAGCAGACATAAACTGTTAAGGTATATAAGGAAGAGCATCTTTATACGTCCAGATACATAATGAACAGTTATTGAAAAATGGAAATATGAGTGAGGGTGGGTTCAGAGTGTTAAAGACCAGTAAGACCATTTGGCGTTAAAAATATGTAAGGTGTCATTAAGGGTGTGGCAGATCCTATCTGAGAGTTTTAGCATTTCCATTCTGTCTAAAACTTGCGACCATAATAAAGTATTAGATCTCCAATTAAGAGCAATCATCCATTGGATGGAGCTACATAGCGAATGAAACAGCCTGTTGCAGGGGGGAGGAACGTTTGGAATATTAGCATATAATAAACAGATCTGGGGGGTGAGAGTAAATTTGTGCTTAGAGGATCTTTCAAACCTGTTTGAAGCTTCCACCCAAATTTGGCCTAGGTGAGGGCAGCTCCAAAAGATATGAAGTAATGTACCTTCCACCTGGCAACCTCTAAAGCAGTTAGGGGGGATAATTGGATAGAAGGAGTGGATTCTGGAAGGAGTAAGGTACCAACGGGAGAACAATTTTAGTGGTGTCTCTCTGAAGGAGATTGCCCTATTACTCTTCCGAAGGTTCTCCGACATAGAATACCAGGTTTCCGGAGGAAGGTTAAGGTTTAAATCAGATTCCCATTGTAGCATAGGTTTTGATTTGTCAGGGGTAGAGAAGTCGTTAAGGGAGTGATATAGTTTAGAGACTATACCCTTGTCTCTAAAAGAGGAAAGGCATACTCTCTCAAATAGTGTGTTGATTGGTTGAGTGGAAAGAGAGAAGTGGGTAGAAAAGAAGGTTTTTATTTGTAAGTATCTCTCATGTTCTGTGGACGGGAAATTATTTACTTTTTGGAGGAAATCAAAGGGTTTGAATTTCCATTTATATTGAAGTGAGCCTAGTGTGGTAATATTAGAATGCAACCAGCAAGAAAATGAGGGTCTATCGGAGTATGCCGAAGCTAGTCTAGGGTCTCCCAGGAATGAGGTCAGTGGTGAGATAGGTGACGCTAACTGGTATGTATCTTTAATTTTGAGCCATAATTGAAATAAATGAGCTACTATTATGTTAAAGGGGTGTTCCAGCCCTAAGTTGTGTTTATTAAAAGTCAGCAGCTACAAAAAGTGTAGCTGCTGGCTTTTAATAAACACTCACTTACCTGCTCCTGCGTTCCAGCGACGCGCCGACCGGGGCTCCGCTCCTCTGCCCCCCTCCCCGGCCGGCGTCTCCATCCTGACTGTGGGCACCCAGCCGTGACAGCCTTCGGCTTCACGGCCGGGCACCCACTGCGCATGCGCGAGCCGTACTGCGCATGCGTGCGCGGCGCGGCTCGCCGCTGATTGGAGAGGCGATCGCATGGGACCTGTCAGTGTCCCATGTGATCGCCTACAGGGAGGGGGCTGGTGTAGGCGATTAAGCTTAATCGCCTAACCAGCCCCTCGGCGGAAGCAGGAAGTGGGACAGGAAGTCCCACTCCTACTGAAGCCCCCACTCCCCCCCAAAAAAAATTACATGCCAAATGTGGCATGTATGGGGGTGAGGAGTGGATTGAGAAAAGGTCATTTTTTTGGGTGGAACACCCCTTTAAGTTTAATGAGATTTCGGTAGAGGACATAATTGGACCACAAAATCCCTTGAAGATGAAAAGGGGATATGGAAGAAGATTCAAATCTTTTCCATGGGATGTCTTGTGAGTAGGAAAACCACTGTGACATTTGGGTGAGTCTAGCAGCTAAAAAATATTTCCAAATGTTAGGGAGGCCTAGTCCACCCTTGGATTGGGGTCTATGCAATAAAGCATAGCTATATCTGGGTTTTTTATTTATCCAGATAAATTTATTAATAAGTCTTTGGATGGAGTCTAGTTTAGATTTGGAGATATTAATTGGGAGAGAACGGAAGTAATACAGGAGCTTCGGGATAATGTTCATTTTGATAGCACAGATTCTGCCAAGGAAGGATATGTGGTATGTGGACCAGGTGTTAAGGAGAGAGTTAATTTGAGAGAAAAGGGGGGTATAGTTGGCATGAAATAAATCTTTGTGGTTGGGAGTGATGTTGACACCTAGGTATTTAATGGAGCAAGAGTTCCAATTAAAGGGGAAGTTAAGTTGAAGCTGGTTAAGAGTATTTTGCGGGATGTTTATGGGTAAGGCCGAGCATTTATTTAAATTGATCTTGAGTCCTGAGATATCATGAAAATGATTTAGTTCTTTAAGAAGGACCGGGACAGAAGTAAGCGGGTTTGTGAGATAAAGTAGTGCATCATCAGCGTATAGGCTGATTTTGTATTCTGTAAGATCCTTATGGTATCCCCTGATATCAGTATTATTTCTTATGGCTTGAGCTAGTGGTTCAATGGCTAGGGCGAACAAGAGTGGGGATAGGGGACAGCCCTGTCTAGTTCCTCTACCCAAGGAAAAAAAATCTGAGTTGTACCCAGGAATTTTAATACGAGTTTGTGGGGCCTGGTTTAAAGCATTAAAGCCTTGTAGGAATTTGCCTGTGATCCCAAACCTGGGTAAAAGATGGTTCAGGTAAGACCAGCTGACACTATCAAATGCCTTGTGTATATCAAGGCTAAGCAGGCATGTCTGACGTGTGTGGAGGTTGGCGTCTTGTATGATATTGGTTACTAGTCTGATGTTTTCTGTGATCTGCCTGTTGGGGATGAAGCCTGACTGATCTATATGTATGAGGGGTGAAATGACCTTAGCAAGTCTGTCGGCAAGCATCCGACCGAATATCTTGAGGTCATTGTTCAATACCGAAATCGGGCGGAAGTTCTGAGGGAGGGTATGATCCTTACCAGGTTTGGGGATAAGAGATAGGTTTGCTAATAACATTTCGTCAGGGAAATTGTTGCCTTCTAGAATGTAGTTAAATAATGTCCTTAGGTTGGGGGCTATTAATGTTGCGAATTTTTTGTAATATAATGATGTGTAACCATCAGGGCCGGGGGCGGTAGAGGATTTGAGAGATTTTATGATCTGAGTAATTTCATCAATTGTACAAGGAGAATTGAGGGAATCGGTTTGTTGTTGAGTTAGAGAGGGGAGAGTTAATGCTTCAAGCCAAGATTTAGAAATGTTGCTCGGCGCTTTTTTGGGGTCTGACATAAGTTCCTTTTAGAACGAGGTGAAGATTTTCAGTACCTCTTGTGGGTGAGTAACGAGATCTCCTTTATTGTCTCTGAGTTTGTATATATGGGTGGGCCTACAATCTTGGTTAAGCTTCCTAGCGAACATCGTTGAAGTAGTGTTGCTGTGTAGCATGAACTTGGCCTTGGAAAATCTAAGGGATTTCTCCGTATTGGCTGACAGTATAAGATCTAGAGCTTTTCGTTTTTCTTGGATCTGCTGGGTGATATTAGAGGATGTAGTATGTTGTAGTTTATTATATAGATGATGCAAGTCATTGGTAAGGCGTTTAATGTCAGCCTGTCTCTCTTTGTTTTTTGTCGCTGCTAAATTGATAATGTGACCTCTTAGAACCGCTTTGTGGGCAACCCACACCGAGGAGGGTGATGTGTCCTCATTAACATTTTCTGTGAAGTAATTGTCTAAGTGTGCGGAGATAGTCGAGATGTTAGTCGGGTCGGTAAGGAGGGAGTCATTGAGACGCCAGTTATAGGGGGAGGGAGCAAGACCAATATATGAGGTTTCAAACATTACAATGTTGTGATCAGACCAGGGGCATGGGAGAATTTGTGCCTTAGTGGAGTTGGCCATCAGAATTGGGGTGCAGTATAGATAGTCCAACCTGGAGTAGCAATCGTGTGGGTGTGAATAGTGGGTGTATGCTTTAATGCCCGTGTTATGGGCTCTCCATGAGTCAATGAGCTGCAGCTTATTGATGAGGCGGTTAATGGTCTTGGAGAAGGATTTGGTGTGAGGGGAGGTTTTACTTCTGTCTAATATTGGATGAGAGGCTAGGTTAAAATCACCTCCAATCACCAAGTGAGGGGAATGATATTTATCAATGGATTCAAAGAATTTGGTGAAGAAGGAGGTATGTGAGTCATTTGGGGCGTAGACCGAGGCAATGGTGATGGCCCGATTATTAATGCTCCCTTTTAGAATAATATAACGACTGTCTGGGTCCTTAAAGATGTTGTGGATGTCAAAGATTAGAGAGTTACGGATAAGGATGGCGACCCCCCTAGTCTTATTAGTGAATGTGGTAAAATAGACTTGGTTGTATGATTTGTGAAAATACTTAGGGTGGTTGGATGAGACAAAATGTGTCTCTTGGAGCATGATAATATCAGCTCCCAGTCTCTTATATTGCTGTAATGCTTTCTTACGTTTGTTGGGGGAGTTGAAACCATTTGTGTTGTGGGAAATTATTTTAAGACCCATCATGAATGTTGAGTCGAGATATCAGCAGAACATACCACCATAAAATATCTAGAGTAGCAATAATGCAGGGGGGTATTATATTGGTGTAATTCAGAATGAAGTTTGTCAAAGAGGGGGAAGGGGATAGTGTTAGTGGTCCACTGCTGTGAAGAGTATACCATTTTTCTTTACCATTTCTAACAACAAACTGACATAGATTTAGAAAGTTGAAAATACCTTTAAAAGTGTAACGTAACAAAATATGACATTTGGTAATTGTTATGTATCTGCGGGCCCCGAGGGCCAAAAAGAATTTGTCAGCGGTTATGTTGGTATGAACCAACAACACTGAGACATGAGTAAATCTGTCAGAACAGAAATATAGAAAATAAAATAAAAGAGAAAATAAAGGACCAAAAAAAAGATCCTTATCCTGCTGCATGTTCATAGTGAACAACAGTGGCCCAGTAGCACTACAGAGCCTGCAAGCAGGAGTGGGGTCAATCCAACAACGGCGGATGTTCCCAGTCATTAGTGCAGTTAAAAGTATAATAACAAACATAATTAGAATGAGACAGGTTAGGAGCATGGTGATCATATGAGACATAACCAAAGGATTATGTCTATATGGATCTCATATATGAGTAGTCAACAACAGCAGCATTTGAATACAATCTTATTAAAGCTCAAGTGCCTAAAAAGGATGATAAGGTGACGCAAGCGCAAAGTCTACATAGCTAGCAAATAGTGTGGGGTTACTCTAAGAGAAAAAAGACAATCAAAAAGAAAAACCCATAGAGAGAAAAAAAATAAGAATATTATCTGCCAGAATGTAATGAGAGGAGATGTGTTGCTTGCTTGAAGGAGTGAGATCTACATTTTCTTTTTCAGAAGAGGAAGCAGTCTTTCAGGGGCCTGAGAAAACAGGCAGGGCATGAAGAATGTCAGGGGTGCATAAGGAATGTTAGACTGGTTGATTCTGGAAGGAATTGAATAGTCTCCTTTGGTCCCTCTGGTTACGTCTAGTGGAGGGAGTAGACCATATTGGTGAGGGTCTTGGAGTGGGAGGGGGGCGACCCTGAGGTTCCTGTGGTAGTAGGCCCAGCTTAATCAGGAGCTCTTTGCCCTCAATTATATTGAAGACCGTATAGGTAGAGCCATTGTGTGGGATAGTAAGCTTGAAGGGAAAACCCCAGCGATATCTTATTCTGGCAGCTTGTAATACAGAGGTAACCTCTTTCATCCTGCGTCTCCTGTCTAATGTGGCCGGTGATATGTCAGGGTAAATCTGGATTCTTCTTCCTTCATATGAGATGTTAGGGGTATTCCTGGATGCCCTCATAATCTCCTCTTTCACCAAGAAGTCTTTCATACACATAATGATATCTCTGGGGGGGTTGTCAGGAGTGGGTTTTGGGCGAAGGGCTCTGTGGATTCTGTCGCAGGTATATGCTGTTACAGGTTTGTCTGGGAGAAGGCTATGAAATATTTTTGACACAGCAGGCATTAATTCAGTAACCGTCTCTGGGACGCCGCGTATCCTAATATTTTGTCTGCGATTTCTGTTGTCTAAATCTTCGACTTGAGCCTGCATAAATGCAAAATTATCAGCAAGGTTCTCAAAGTCTCTCCTCAGATCGTTATGAGCAAAAGAAAGCTCATCATGTTTGGTTTCAAGAAGATCTGTGCGAGTGCCTATATTAGCAATCTCCTGTGAAAGAGCAGCAGTAGAGCTGTGTACTTCTTTCTCAATCTTTTCAACTAATTTGTTGAAGATAGTAGTTAGGCTTGCATCCAGATCTGCCTTTGATAGGGGGGGGTTGTACTCACGATTGTCCTGGATGTCGGGAGACTGTGAGGCTGGTTCCCCTTCTCCCACCCCCACACGAGGCCGCCGGCGCCATCTTGGGACGCTTTACTGCTTCTTTGCTCCATGTCCAGGAGAAAGTTGGTAAGGCTGTGTTTCGGCTGCTTGCTCCGTTTCTTTTTAGCGTATGGCATGCACGCTGTGTTCCCGCGGGGGTGCTTATGCTTTTCGGCTCGATTTGAGGTGTGTAGCCCCGGGGATAGGCACTAAGAGGACCGGGTAGGACGGAGCTGCGCTCAGGCAAGTCCCATCAGCATCGCGCCGCGCATGCGCCCCCCGCTATATAAGTATTTTATAATAATAATTATAATAATAATAGTGTGTGACTGTGGTGGGGGCATTAGAGTGTAAGCTCCTCTGGTACAGAGACTGATGTGACTGGCTCAGTGTTCTCTGTACAGCACCATGTCATGGTATATGTGAGAGTTATATACTGTAAGTATTTAATAACAATAATTTTAATGACCTAATACTTCCTAGAGAAGTACACATGTGACCGGAAGTGACATTGCATTGATACATATCCCCTGGGGCAGGACCCAGGTCCTCAAACACTTTTTAGGACAATAAATTGCATATTAGCCTTTAAAATTAGCACTTTAGATTTCAAACGTTCGAGTCCCATAGACTTTAATGGGGTTCTAAAGTTTAGCAGGTTCTGGTGCGAACCAACCGGGGGGGGTGTTCGGCTCATCCCTATCTGAGACAATACTACCTTGGGTTGATAGATTTTTGCCCACAGTATTGATGCCTCCTATACGGGGCCTTAGCTGTTCAGTTATAATTGTTATTGTTGACTGTGACCTTTGGACCGTGGCCTAGTCAATTCCCAGAACCATCCTTCTCTCCCCCCACTACTTCTCTACCCTTTTCTCTTGTTTATTAGTATATTGCTGGATAATTTGCCAGCTTTGCTTGGTCCTAGTTTTCGCCCGGGCCATCCGAACGTCAGCTCTTTATCTTTTTCTACCTCAACTTTAGTATTAAGTTGCTAAAAAGCCATCATTTGACAGAACACCTTTGTGCAAAAGCTGATTGGCCAATTGTGTGCAGTTTTCATTTGCTTGTTGACATTTTAATGACACTTGATAATGTACCATTCCCTGCATGGAAGCATTCCCAATTTATGATGGATGTTATGTTACATACGATGGTCTTTGTGGTACTCAATTTATTAACATATTAGAATATGAATAATATTATAAGTTGTTTGTAAGTGAGTAGCATATTACTTCCCTAGAAGGAGGACTTCCAACCCTGCTTCATAGCTGACAATGTATCTTCTTTTATTTCAGTATCAGGGAGTCAGAAACATACTATGGTCTACAGGGCCCAGCAGCTTCCGCCAGACACGGTAAGTCTAGGGTATCCTAGGTTGTTCTTAGCTTAAGGTGACCAGACGTCCCCGATTTCCGGGGACAGTCCCCGTTTTGAGGCCATCGTCCCCGGAGCCTGTGTGTCCCCGGTTTTGTCCCCGGATTCAGGGGTGGCTCCCATATCCATTGCTGACACTAGCCTAACAGGACATGCAGCAGTGTGACCATGGATGCAGCGCAGACAGTGATTGGGGGCAAGCCGGGGGCATATGGCTGCAGAGACAGTGAGTGGACCTGTCAGGCTGATGTCGGGGTGGGCGGGAGCCATATGCGGAGCTCCGCCCCCTTGTCAGACAACCGAGCGCATGGACTAAACAGCCGAGATCTCGGCAGAATGCTGGAGTTTAGTGAGCGGGAAGAACATCAAGGTGCCCAGCGGCTGACAAGCTCTCTCTCCCTCTGCCTTTCTGCTACGTTAGCAGACGATCCTCAGTCTCCTGGCATCTCTCCCTGCATGGCTCAGTGCTCTGATATCAGCTCTCCTCCCCTGCATGATCTTCCATCAACCTCCGTAAGTTTGTGACCCCTCCCCCTTCTAGATACTTGTCATCCTGCTCACATCATTCTCCCTCACTTGTGCCCAGGACAGTCTCAATGCAGTCTCTCCTGTACTCTCCTTCTCTGTCCCATAGTGGATTGTTCCTCCAACTCACTGCCCCCAGCCTGTGTATTCCGCTCTGCTCCCCCCCCCAGCTCTGTCTCCCTGACACAGTCACAGCCTATCACCTACATTCAGGTCTTCTATCTTATCCAGTGCAAATTCTCACTCCTCTCTTCTAGTCTCATTTCCAATTCTGCTATAAATCTCCCATCCCTCTATCCAATGTAACTTCTACTCCCCCCCTCTACACTATCATCACCTCTTACACACCCCATCCCCCTCTACAAATCTCTATCACACTGCCCAGACACCACTAATTAACCCTTTACTGATTGATCTGGTTAATGTGAAATTTTCTATCATCTATAGCAAGGATCCTCAAACTACGGCCCTCCAGCTGTTGTGGAACTACACATCCCATGAGGCATTGCAAAACTCTGACATTCACAGACATGACTCGGCATGAAGGGGATTGTAGTTCCTTTACAGCTGGAGGGCCGTAGTTTGAGGACCCCTGATCTATAGCTTAGATCTGTCATTATAGGAGTCTGAGCGCTAGTCCAATTGCATCCATAACTTCAGGTTCACACTTGTGCAATCACAGACATCGCATGTCATCCGCACCACATTTCCATGCACATTACATGCGATGTCTGTGCAACTGTACGGCTGAAATCCCATCACTTTTACACCAGAATGGTGCAGAACTCTTTTTTTGTCTACACTGGAATAGGATCGCATTAGGTGTTGACACCCATGCGATCCGATTCCTGTACCATTTTACAGTTCACACTGCAACCTGCGAACCAATCTGGGGGTGTCATTGGCTTTCTATTGACACCCGCAGTGATTCGCAGATGTCAGTGTGAACCGTCTGTGATTCAGATGTGATGCGGGAACCCGCACAGGATCCACAGGGTATGCGACATCACACCACTGTGAACCCATTTCACTACATTTCAATTGTTTTTCATAATTGTTAAAACATTTTGTCAATGGATATGTAATAAGCATTAATCTGTGTGTGTGTTTGGGGGGGGGGGGGGGCTGTCGCAATCTCCAAAACCTCTATGGGATCAGCCATGATCCTTCTCCTTGTCCAGGATTCAACTCTCCCACCCCCTCCAGCAGAACTAATCCCCCTGTGCACCCAGCAGCAGATTCTCTTCTCTCAGCACACAGGGGGATAGTTTCAGGATAGGGGCGAGGGTGCCTTCCTGAACCTTGCACTCTGTACGTAGCATCCTCCCGAGTTCTGCACTCTGTACGTAGCATCCTTCCGAGTTCTGCACTCTGTACGTAGCATCCTCCTGAGTTCTGCACTCTGTACGTAGCATCCTCCTGAGTTCTGCACTCTGTATGTAGCATCCTCCTGAGTTCTGAACTCTGTAGGTAGCATTCTCCTGAGTTCTGAACTCTGTAGGTAGCATCCTCCTGAGTTCTGCACTCTGTAGGTAGCATCCTCCTGAGTTCTGCACTCTGTACGTAGCATCCTCCTGAGTTCTGCACTCTGTATGTAGCATCCTCCTGAGTTCTGCACTCTTTACGTAGCATCCTCCTGAGTTCTGAACTCTGTACGTAGCATTCTCCTGAGTTCTGCACTCTGTAGGTAGCATCCTCCTGAGTTCTGCACTCTGTAGGTAGCATCCTCCTGAGTTCTGCACTCTGTAGGTAGCATCCTCCTGAGTTCTGCACTCTGTAGGTAGCATCCTCCTGAGTTCTGCACTCTGTAGGTAGCATCCTCCTGAGTTCTGCACTCTGTAGGTAGCATCCTCCTGAGTTCTGCACTCTGTAGGTAGCATTCTCCTGAGTTCTGCACTCTGTAGGTAGCATCCTCCTGAGTTCTGCACTCTGTAGGTAGCATCCTCCTAAATTCTGCACTCTGTAGGTAGCATCCTCCTGAGTGCTGCACTCGGTAGGTAGCATCCTCCTGAGTGCTGCACTCTGTAGGTAGCATCCTCCTGAGTGCTGCACTCTGTAGGTAGCATCCTCCTGAGTGCTGCACTCTGTAGGTAGCATCCTCCTGAGTGCTGCACTCTGTAGGTAGCATCCTCCTGAGTGCTGCACTCTGTAGGTAGCATCCTCCTGAGTGCTGCACTCTGTAGGTAGCATCCTCCTGAGTGCTGCACTCTGTAGGTAGCATCCTCCTGAGTGCTGCACTCTGTAGGTAGCATCCTCCTGAGTGCTGCACTCTGTAGGTAGCATCCTCCTGAGTGCTGCACTCTGTAGGTAGCATCCTCCTGAGTGCTGCACTCTGTAGGTAGCATCCTCCTGAGTGCTGCACTCTGTAGGTAGCATCCTCCTGAGTGCTGCACTCTGTAGGTAGCATCCTCCTGAGTTCTGCACTCTGTAGGTAGCATCCTCCTGAGTTCTGCACTCTGTAGGTAGCATCCTCCTGAGTTCTGCACTCTGTAGGTAGCATCCTCCTGAGTTCTGCACTCTGTAGGTAGCATCCTCCTGAGTTCTGCACTCTGTAGGTAGCATCCTCCTGAGTTCTGCACTCTGTAGGTAGCATCCTCCTGAGTTCTGCACTCTGTAGGTAGCATCCTCCTGAGTTCTGCACTCTGTAGGTAGCATCCTCCTGAGTTCTGCACTCTGTAGGTAGCATCTTCCTGAGCCCTGCACACTGTACGTAGCATCCTCCTGAGTTCTGCACTCTGTATGTAGCGTACTACTGAGCCCTGCACTCTGAGCCCTGCACTCTGTATGTAGCATTCTCCTGAGTTCCGCATTCTTTACATAGCATCCTCCTGCATGTAGCACCAGCATACAGGGGGCACACTGACCACCAATATGCTGGGCCAGTGGTTACCTTTTATTTATCTCATGGATGAAATGTGAGAAATATTGTGTGTGTGTGTGTATGTGTGTGTATATATATATATATATATATATATATATATATACACACATATATCATAAATCATTCCATAAACACATAGCACATACACTGCATATATCAATTGAGGAATATATGCTTATAAAATAGTTTAGCATTTGCCAATAATAAAATATATATATATATATATATATATATATAAAATATATATGTCCCCGGTTTTCATTTTAATCTGGTCACCTTATCTTAGCTAGCCACTCCACCAATGGCCCAGTGGTCCTGTTTTCTTTCCTAACTTCAGCTCTGACAGACACAGAAGGGTCTAGGACAGTTTTTCAGACATGGGGACTGCTTGTCCCAAGTCACTCCCAAGCTGTACCCAACAGATACCTGGAAGTGCTAGAGGCCAACCTCTCCAGTATCTGCTCTGGCCCATATCCGCACCTTTCAACAGAACACACAATAGCTGTTTTAACTCACCTTTAGCCTCCTCTAAGATGGAAGAGTCACACTTGGTTGCTTTCTTCAAATCTTTACTCTGTACATATATATCCTTATTTATGTTAAATAGATTTTGCAAATAATGTTTTGCTCTATTTTTGGTAAACTTCAACCTTTGAAGAAATGTTTCAATGCTCTTCTCTTGCCCAGGGGTAACTCCAGTCCTCCGAAGAGAAGCCCAAGTCTCCGAGAACTTACATTTGTAGTTGTTTTCTTTCTCTTTCCTGAAAAAGAGGTCCTCTGTATCCCAGTCATACTCTATGCCAACAATACTCAGGCCCCTTTAAGTATCTTCCACTTGGATACCTTAAGGGACAAAGCACTCCTATTAAAATGTTCAGGAGGGAAAGGGACCTCACTTAAAGCATAGCCCCCAACTGTCCCTCATTTCAAAGGACTGTCCCTGATGTGGAACAATGTCTTTCTGTCCCTCTTTCCTCCTCATTTATCCCTCATTTTGATCTGATCTATATAGTTGTATTTAAAATGCACTATTTATCTTTCAAAAGGTGTTTCACAGTGTTAAACCTTTCATCCAATTTCCAAATTGTTGCATTTGTAAATGTCAAAAGCCAGTATACAGGAATAATAGTGGTTAAAAAAAAAAGCACTGGGGGTTTAACAAATGATTTTTCTTGTACAATTCTCCGCTAAGGGGGCGTGGCAGGGGTGTGTGTCTAAAAACTTTTGCTAAGAGGTGTCCCTTGTTTCCTTCTCAAAAAGTTGAGAGATATGCTTATAGGGCTTCCAGCAATTCTTACCTAATGCTCCATGAATGTTAACTACATTAAGATTAAAGGTCCATTCACACTTGTGCGACTCGTCATGTGACTTTGACATGACAAGTCTCACTACAGTCAAAGTCACAAGCCCATTGTTTGTAATGGCACTCATTTAGATCAGTGCAGCCTAAAGTCGCAGCGTCTTCTGCACACTTCCTCTGCATTTTATTAATCAGCCATAAAAAAGCAGGTCACTTTGTGAAATCTAGTGTCCTTAGGAGTGTTCTTTGCATAATGCTGGAGAAAACATTCTGTGATAAGTAGACAGCTCAGTCACATGACTTTGACAGATCATGTGACCTGCCTAGCCTCCTCCCTAGACTATTTTTTCTTCCCATTTATTTAAAAATTAATATGGCTTTGCTTGCCTAAAGTCCCACAACAAGCAAAGCCGAAAAAAATCACAATATATATATATATATATAAGTATTAATATTTGAATAAACTTTTATGAGGTTTACTTTTAGTGCTGAATATTTTAAGTGAGCTGCATTGCAGTAATTCTACAGTACTGTAGGTTTATGCAATCAGGTGCAGTTAGCTTATCTGCCACTAGATGGAGCATGGCCTTAACTTCTAAACACAGTACATCTTGACAAGCTTTTAGATGATGTTTTTGAAAGGATAATAAAATTGTAATGTGCCTACAAGAAGGATTATTTCCCTTTCCTTCCTTGCCAGAGATGTAAGTAATAGGCACCAGTCCTCCCTTTTAAACCCTTGTGAACAAGATCTAATATAACACTAGGCTGTGCGTAAACATGACTACAGGAGATGAACTAGTAAAATTAAATAACACTTTACAGGGGGTCTCTACTGAGAAATGCATTGGACATGGTGAAAAACAATACCTTTAAGAATACTGACATACAGTAGAACACGTGTACATATCAGAAGAATCAGAGGGCCAGATTCACAGAGCGATTACGCCGGCGTTACAGGAGATGCGCGGCGTAAGTCTAAATTTGCGCATGCTTTTCAATGCGCCGCATCACCAAAACGAGATACGCAAGAAATCTACTTTTTTTTGTCCGGCTTAATTTCGATAGACAGGCGCATCCGTCCGCGCAAAACTGCGCTAGACACACCATTGATTTGCTATTAAAATATGCTAATGAGGGAGTTACGGGGATCCACAAAAGAACGTTGTTGCAGCGCAGGCTACACGCTGTGTGCAACAGCTGCATGGCCTGTCTAAAATTAGACCATATAAGGTGGTATAAAATTAGACAATCCGTCTTGCACAACAATCTGTATGCCAACATGCCAGGGACATCCTTGCTCATAGCTATACTACTGACTTTAGAGGAGCAAAGAAGGAGGAGGGCACGGAGGAGGGCACGGAGGAGGGCACGGGAGAGGATATACCGCACCCGCATAGACCTCTTTGGCATGAGTGATTCTGAGGTGTATCGCATCTTCAGATTCTCCCCTCATGCCATCCTGGAATTAACCACAACCTTGCAGGAGGACATCACCAGCCCAACACACCGCTTACATGCAGTGCAGCCATTGGTCAAGGTCATGGCAACACTCCATTTCTTTGCCAGTGGCTCTTTTCAAAGAACAAGTGGAGTGGTGGCTGGGATGTCACAATCCTAGATGAGCAGATGTGTGCACCAGGTTGTCCCCGCAATCCTCAGACGCATGGCCAACCAAATCATCAAACCCACCACTGAGGAGCTGCGGCTGAAGGCAATGACAGATTTCTACAGAATTGCCAGATTCCCATGCACCATGGGGGCCATTGATTGCACACATGTGGCACTCCAGCCCCCCCATGAGACAGAGCACATATACCGCAATCGGAAGCATTGGCATTCCATCAACGTACAGGTGATAGTCGATGCCCAAGGCCTCATATGGCACGTCCGTGCCAAACACCCCGGATCCAGCCATGACAGCTACATCTACAATCAGAGCCCCATCCAAATGGAATTCGAACAGAACGTGTATGGGGACACCTGGCTGGTTGGTGAGTGACATGGGTGGCAGACATGACTGTCCCCCCCCATGATGCACACATCACAAGGGGCACATGCATGACTAACATCCTCCTGTCTTTTCCCTTACAGGTGACTCTGCATATGCACTGGGACCCCATCTCATGACTCCTATCCGGAACCCCCAAACCCCAGGAGAGGAAAGATACAATGAAGCCCATGCCCAAACACGTGCAGTGGTGGAGCGCACCTTTGGCCTCCTGAAGTCACGTTTCCCATGCCTGGATAAGTCTGGGGGGACCCTGTTGTATTCCCCAAACTTTGTGTGCCAGATCATCGGTGCATGTTGCCTGCTGCACAACTTCGCAGTGAGAAAGGGCCTGCAGATTGACATACGTGATGACCTGACCCCTGAACCAGACAATCCCCTCCTAACCGAGGTTACCCCATCTTCTGAGGGAAGAGCAGCCAGGAGACAGCTCACATTAGGCATCTTTGCACGTTAAACACACACATTAATCATGGCACAATGAGAATGCATGCATGCACACCACTGTGGTCCCTAGCACAGACACATCACATCCTCATCTAATTGGATTAGCACAAGCCCACCATGCTGGACTTGTGAGCAGCAACGCCACGCCACGGCTCCAATTATGTCACTGTACATTCATACACCATTCACACGGACCTGGGGATCACTTCTCCCTGGTCCTGGGGAACCCTTCTCCACCAAAACTGTGGGTGACACCCCTTTTATGGCAGGAATATCACCCCCACATTCCAAAAACATTCACAACACAAAAAATAAATAAAAAAAAAACATTTCCAGAAAAAAAAAACTGAAAAAAAAGAGGGAAAAAAAATTAATGCCGCTGGCGTGAGCCACGCCTGGGGCGCCCACGACCACGGCCCCGGCTCCTCAGGGGAGACTCATGGGGAGGGGGGGTAATCCAGGGAAGGAGGAGCAGCCCCTGGTCTCTGCCCACCTGACGGCCTGCCCTCCAAGGCCACGGCAATTCTGGTCAGGCCAGCACCTAGTGTTGCCGTGTTGGCCTGGATAGCCTGGATGAGGGCCCTCACATCCTGCCCAATGTCTGCTGTTGTAGTCTGCAGTACGTTTAGGCAGTTTGTAAGAGCCCGGGAGTGGCAGTCCAGGTCCCCAAGCGTATCCTTTATGGAGGACAGGCTCTCCTCCATTCGCACCAAAGTCTGGCTGACCTGTCCCAGATGGCGGGTCTGAAGGGCCTGGTCCCTTCTCAGATTGGCGGGCAGAACCTCGGCCACCCCCCTGGTCTTCTGGGACAACTTCCTGCCTCCAGCTGAGGCTTGTGGCCGGGGAGAAGGGGAGCCCCTTGGGAGAGGAGCCCTGTTGGGGGAGGAGTGGGAGGGGCTAGCCAGCCAGAGAGGAAAACTCCTCCAAAAACAACAATCCACTGTCTGACATGACATCCTCTTCCTCCTCAAACTCCTCCTCCTCAACCTCCTCCTCTTCAACCTTCTCCGAGGACTCCGGCCTTGTCGGGGGGTCCTCATCAGGCTGCTGTCCTGTGGATGGTGCGGTCAGGCCAGATGGCCCAGCACCCTCCTGCACATCTGTGGATGACACAAAACATTCACAGGTTGGAGGATCCACACACTTGCCACATATTCCCTCCCCCCCCCCCCCACATGCTACACACCTGATAGGGCAAAAAAATCTTACCTGGCATCACGCCTTCATGACTGGAGTCATAGCCAGGCAGGCCCTCCACCTGTTGTCTATGAAAGGTCTGGGCCACCGCACGCTCCTCCGCTGTCAGCCTAACAGGGCATAGTGGGCCCCCTCCTGTGCCCCTGGCGCTCTCTCCGCACTCTCCGGGCCGTGGAGGAAACACCCATATTGGGTAATGGCCCGGGCAATTATTTGTTTCTCCCCCAAAGTAAAATTCAACTTCCTCTTCCTCTCAGTCATACTCATACAAAAACTCTCTCCCAAACAATCACCAAAAATCACTCACAAAAACAAGCAGGAAAAATCAAGCAACAAAACAAACAAACCAAAATCTATCAACCAAAAAGTCTTACAAGCAGTCACCAAAAAACACTTTCAAATATATTCTACAAAACACTAGATCAAACAGTCAACAAATATCACAAAGACAAGTCACAACGCAACAAACAACAGAACAAAACCACCTTGCTGTATAGGAAGGGATACAAGGGGATGTACTTTTGCAAAGGAAGTGTCTGTCTATTTATGCTGTCTGCGTAGTTCACAAAGTTGCCCGGGTCCACTTCCAAGTTCACTGATTGCGCCGTTCCCGAGTTGTGAGCATGCGCACAGAGGTGCTGACCATGGTCTGCTTCATGCGCGCATGCGCGAGCCGGCCGGCCCTTCATTTGCATGGGGTCACGGCTCATTTCAATGTAACACGCCCACGTCCTTCCCAATTTGAATTACTCCGCCTTACGCCTCTGAAATTACGTTGCACCGGCGCTAATTTCTGCGCAAATCAAACGAGAATACGGTCATTGCGCCGCTACATTGCGGCAGTCTAACGTAAAGGAGATGCGCTACGCCAGTCAAAAAATGCGCCGATGTACCTGAATCTGGCCCAGAATGTCTGAACTGCATACTTCTGGTACAGCATCTTAATTTAATTCAGCACAGCAGCCAGGCAATTAGCATTTTCAGAAGGGGAGGTCATAAATGGCAGCCTTTATTATTCCAGTACAGGCCTCTTAGGTGAGCAGACTAGCAAACATATTTTAAATGACAATCTATTTTCCAGAATCCAATATTTGTAGTCTACTGCCAGGAAAACTATTTAAAATGCACAACTATTTGTGTAGCCTGTTATTTTTGTTATTGTGACCATGCCTTCTGATATTAGACACATAAAAAGAAAAAAAATAGAGGTTTCTGATCAACAAATGCGCAAAAAATTACAAGACCATATACAGATTTACAAAAAAATTATAAAAATGATTTTATTTGTACAAATGTAATATAGGGCCAGATTCTCAGAAGAGATACGACGGCGTATCTCCAGATACACCGTCGTATCTCTGTTTCTGAGGCGTCCTATCTATGCGACTGATTCTTAGAATCAGTTACGCATAGATTTGGCGTAGATACGAATGGTGTAAGTCACTTACACCGTCATATCTAAGTTGCAATGTTACGCTGGCCGCTAGGTGGCGTTTCCGTCGACTTCTGCGTTGAATATGCAAATGAGCTAGGTACGCGTATTCCCGACCGTATTTGAGCCCCGTCGTCGTAGTTTACGTCGTTTGCGTAAGCGTAAGGTTACCCCTGCTATATGAGGGGTAACCTTGCGTAGGTTCGGCGTACGCCATGTTAAGTATGGACGTCGGGACAGCGTCATGTTTTTCCGTCCTTTCCGTCGTTTGCGTAACTCGTTCTCGAATAGGGCTTTGCGTAAGTGACGTTCACGTCGGTTTCATTGACTTTTAGCGACGTGATTTGGAGCATGCGCAGTGGGCTACGTTTACGGCCAGGCATGCGCAGTTCGTTCGGCGCAGGGCGAGCTTAATTTAAGTACAAAACACCCACCTCTTTTCTACTTTGAATCACGCGGGCTTACGCCGGCCCATTTACGCCAAGCCGCCGCAAGTTACAGAGCAAGTGCTTTGAGAATACAGCACTTGCCTGTAAAAGCTGCTGAGGCGTAGCGTAAATGGGATACGCTACGCTATGCCAAAAATACGCCGATCTAGGAGAATCTGGCCCATACACTTTAAAAAATATAAGTTCATGCACCATATGCTCTCAATGGCATAAAAAACATGTGACATGTGACCATCCTGAACACTCCTATAGATGTTACTTCTTCAGCCCACTTCTTCAGGACAACAACATACATACACTGTTTAGTTTTTTTCATTCAGTCAGCAGGAAACAAAAACTGAACAGATCAAGGTGGATGGGGAAGTATTCCCTACTGTTAGATACCTCCCCCTTGGAGACTCCCCCACTGTCAGAATACACAGATCCACGCTGCAGCTATTGGTTGCAGCCGCTGATCAAGCAGCTTTTACTCGACAGGGCGATTGAAAAGAAGTCAATCGATAGATAAAGATCTGTTTAACTGCAGTGGACACACATGGATCATAATTCGGCCAACTTAAATCTGAACTTTACCAATACCAACCTAATAAAAAAATGATGTTCTTTGGCTAAGAATATACAGTCTACAAAAAAAAAATGTGTGTGCTGTAAGTTGCTTCTAGCATTGCTCCATTTTATTCTTGCTGGAGGCCAACATTTTGTTGAAGCCCAGAGCAGTCACTTTTCATATTGAGAACTCTATTAAAATGTGTGCATTTCCAGCCTTGATTGTATGTCTGGGCCCAGCTAGATAGGAAGGCTGCAGTAGCTGACAGTGCTCAGGTTCACAGCTGCTGAGGTCTATATCCAAAGTAAATATCAGGTAGATGAGGCGCTATCCTTGAAAGGTTAACTTCTTTGTGTCACTTTGGCAGCAGAGTTTGTCCTGTCACCTCTCCTGCTTTTATTTTTCTTCCTCCCCAATCTGTCTTCCATTGGCATAGTCTGTGTTATTCAGCAGCAGTAAATCTTTAGGCTGTCAGCAGATCGGCCTGTAGCAACTCACTGATTATTGGCACAATGCTGAGAATACAGGACAACTGAGGCTATGCAGAGCAGATTGAGGCAGTACCTTGATGGATTTTAAACAGCATAGGTACTTATTTTTAATGTTTTACATGTTTTACATAGTACATCCTGAAGCGCTTCACTTTTTACACATTTTGTTGTGTTACAGCCTTATTCCAAAATAAACTAAATTCATTATTTTCCTCAAAATTCTACAAACAATACCCCATAATGCAGTGTTTCCCAACTCCAGTCCTCAAGGCACACCAACAGGTCATGTTTTCAGGATTTCCATTATTTTGCACAGGTGATTCGATCAGTTTCACTGCCTTAGTAATTTCCACTGTTTCAATTGAGGGAAATCCTGAAAACATGACCTGTTGGTGTGCCTTGAGGACTGGAGTTGGGAAACACTGCCATAATGACAGAGGGCAAGAACATCCCCATGTTCTTGCCCTCTGGCCTCCACATGGGACTTCGTTCGGTGATTCTCCTCTGCGGGATACATCTAGGTAAGCAGCTGAGCCCCCTCTCCCCATTTAAATCTTGTATTCCTAATTTATGTATAACCAATTGTTTTTTAACCTAATTGTAGACATACTTCTGATGAAGCGGTCAATACCGCGAAACCGGTCAAGATTGTCATGACCCCCAACGCATTATTTTGTTCCCCACCGGGATTATTATACTGGCGTTATGTATGGTCGTCACCATTTTAAGCTCTGTATTGTGTTTTTTCTTCTGTGTATTTAATAAAATTATTTTACCCTTATTTAGTAATCTTGTTATCCAATTCTACATGTACCGCAATAGTCCAACTGTGCCCCCCCCCCCTTTTTTTGTTTGGTCCTAGGTTTGGGGACCTTAGACCCAATGTTTCTATATCGAATTTCCAGGATGATGGTACTTTTTATTTCTATATCTATCTATAACTATCCTAGAGGCTCTACTTTAAATCACAGGTACATAGATGATAATTTGGCCTTGTGGTCAGGAACCTAACAATTGTTTCTGGGCTTTGTGAAATTTATGAATGGCAACACATATAAACAATGCCATAAAGTGACTGCAAATTATAATTCCTTGACCTCAGGAATAAAATAAATGAAGGGTAAAATTGCAACTTCATTATTTAGAAAGCAGACCGCAGCCAATATAAAGTGTGAATGGGTTTCTCGCGCTACTATGAGTAGATAGTGAATATGAATAATACAGAAAACACATACAACTTAATTGGGCGCTCCTTACATCACTTCCGGTCTACGTCTGCCTCTCCCTAGGGAGTGCGAGAGGCAGACGTAGACGGGAAGTGATGTAAGGAGTCGCTGGAAATGCCGCAATTTTATTGTTAGCTTGTTTTAGTGTTTTCCCATGTAAGAGTCCACCCGTATAGCGCCCAATAAAGTTGTTTACAATATATTTTAAAATACTACACTATTGGAGGCCTCTTCTTCTCTTCCTCCCTTATTCCTGCACCCAAATTTTGGAGCTTATGGTGATAGGATTAGTGAAAGAAATCGGACACCTACAGGAACAGCGGTACCTGATAGCCAGAGCCACCACGGAGTTGGAGAAAATAGAAGAGAGGTTTTGGAGAAAACATAGCTCGAAGCTGGATCACATGCATGATCTATCTATGTGAATTGCTACTCATATTGAGGTGAGAGTTCTGGGAGACCAGTGTGTGGATCACTTATATTACTCACCTTTTCCACTGTGGAAACTCCTATTTGGACTTGTCCATTTCACACAAACTGTCACTTATTCCATAAGAAGGCTTTAATGTATCAATTTTTTTTCTGTCCATATATTATAGCCATTTTAGCAATCACAGAGACTCTTTTATTATCCTTTTTAACAGAGGGAACATTTACATTGATTGCTTTTACCCACTGTTTTTCACCCACATTTCTACAGCATTTTGTTATTTACACATTTATTTATTGCATGTTTTTATCACCTTCCGTAATAGGGTGTTATTTGGAGAGATATTTCTCATTAGCGCAAGATCACCTTTGTATGTAGACAGCAGACAATGCCATCCTGCATGCCAACTGTTTTCATCCCGAAAACAAATATACAGTATCCCTATTGGACCGTTCCTTCGGGTACAGCAGAATTGCATTACGAAAGAGGAATAATATTTAAAAAAAACAGCTGACAAAATAAAAATCTTTTAAATGAGTGTATGCACAAGCTCCAAAAAGTCCAAGGGCACCATTACTATTTCAAGGAGATTTTTTTTCCAGATTAGTCATTTTATTACTAAATTTAGCAATCAAGCTAATGCATTGTATAACATTTTTATGAAAAATTTTCATTTATGACAGGGTAGAGTCTAAATTTGACAGCAAGACATGACTAGGGTTCAAACTATTTACCATCTTTTAAAAGGGATCCATGTGGTAGGCTGTCACGTGGCACATTTAAATGTGGTATTGTAAATATATTTGCGTGGACCTATGGTATAGTTTCTGGTGCTTGGAGATATATATTAATCATGGCATTGAGGGGCACAAAGAATCAATACCATACACCTAAATCGCAAAATCTCCTCTTTAAAGCATATGGTCATCATTAAAAAAAAAAAAATCCCCAGTCCCCTCCCTAGCCACCTCAATTCTTTAACCTGTGCCAACTTCCTTACAGGTCTGTTCTTACATTTTCAAATGTCTGCAGCCCAATCAGCAATGCCCATGTCTGCACACTTCCATAGACTTGAATGGCTTGTACCCATACTGCAGGAGGAATGTTCTATTCAAATGTATGGAAAGTGAGTGCATAGGTAGCCCTACACTTAAGTTTACCAGCTGGGCTCCAGACAGCAAGGTAAATTCAGACCTGTGGGTATGGGCAGGGAGGTGTGGTGGTGCAGGTTGGTGCATTGAGAGTGGTAGGGAATTATTTATTTATTTTCTTAAAGGAGATTATGTGCGTTAACCATTTAGTTGTGATTTGCAGAGTATGTTAGGTGCACAACGATTGGTTTTACTACTGCTAAGAATTATTTATGTTCCGTCAGTGGAAATGTTTCGTAAACAGCATTAGTTACGGATTGATTTTGCCTGTTCCCTGGTGTTACACTTTAGCACAGAAGCAATGTGTGCTTGATAGAGTTATTCATGCACACTGATTGATTTTACTTATTGCAGAGTTCACTGTAGCAAAATTGCAGTGTGTCCCAGATAGTTAGCTGTGCAATGACTGATTTCATTTATTTGGAGACAGAGTTATACTTTAGCACAATGGCAATGTTTCCTGTAGAGCAGATGTTCCCAGCCTTTTTACCATTAGCTAACTTTCAAGTCTCAGGGAACCCCTACCAAATATAATTATAGGTATATCTCAAGGAACATAGGCATGATATGCAAGTTAGAGATAGAATATAAAAAAAAAAAAAAAAAAACAGATAGTGTAAATGACCATCCAGGGATCCCTAGACCAGTGCAGATTGCATGTGAGAATTGAACTTACATTTACTGTAAAGTCTGTCAGAAAAAAAAAGGAAATGCCTCGCACACAGTGGCAAAAATTAGGTGTGATTTTATTAAGTAGCGATTGGTGACTTTAGGTAGCCCAGTCACAGAGTGTTGAGTTCCGGAGTGCACTGCATACAAAGGGCAGAGTTCGGAAGTGTGCTTCATACAGAGTGTAGAGTTCAGTAGTGAGCTATGTACAGAGAATAGAGTTTAGAAGTGTGCTGCGTGCAGAGGGCAGTGTGGGCAGAGCCACTTGCCCTTCACATCAGGGTACATCAATGCTCGGGCCCAGGCGAGTACAGCGGTCATGAGTAAATCAAGCATTATGGTGGTTCCCTAGCTTAGAGATGAGCCTTGTACAGTGTTGCGGCTCACAGTAAAGTGCATCCGCCCCCAGCTGCCGTGCAGAAACTCCCAAGGCCGGCAATGACAGAAGGGATTTAGCAGCAGCGGATACAGAGTTATTGCCTAAATTGTATGGATTACTACATGTGTGCAGTGTGTGGCAGGGCACAGTGGGCCCTGCTTCCCTCTGGGCCTGTGTGCTCTACAAACACTTGCAGCTATTATAATTTGCCAGTACTTAGAGGAGCAGGCACACACACTACAGTCCCAAATCAGGTCTTACTTACAATGTCCCAGGAGCGATTTGCCACCCAGCATCCTCAGTGTGGGAGGTTAAAAATCTTTCCCCAGACCAGCACTTCAGGACAGTGCCATCCAGCATTAATCCATTAGCAATGTCCTCCAGGCCCTCAGGTCAGCTCCTGCTGAGGCCCAAACTGCAATTCTTGTAACTCAATGAACTATCTCTTGCAGCCCCAGGAGAATTGGAAGAGGAAAGAACTATCTATAATGTCCTTCCAAACATTTGCCACTTACCAAGACACCTTCTGGATGCCTCCTTCCAGGGATTGGCTGGGGCATGATAAATATTCATAATCGTCATTTGACTTTCCCTGCCCCATATTCTTAAAGCTTCTGGAAGCAGGTGAGATATATCAAACACTCAGCTAAGGAACCCTGACCAGACCAGATCACTGACCCTGACCAGACCAGATCACTGCTCTACTTACTGCAGTGAAGCCAAAAACTAAATTTAGCCTAGCAGCCTTACTAGAGAAGGGTGCTACATGTATATGATAACAGTGTCTGTAGAGCAGTGCTCAATGTACAGAATAGGACTTGGGCAGTGTGTGCAAAGCATTGCACCATGCACACCTTGTGAAGGGCGATCTTAACCCACGCAGATACACAGGAGTCCTGTGCATTGATTATGCACAGATGTACACAGATATATTGATGCTATATATTGGGCAGTAAGGTTGGTAGAGAAAAAATATATAAAATTCTGCAAAAAAAAAATAATATTCGGAAAAAAAATGTCTATGCATTTCCCTTCAACAACAGATCACGGCAAACGTGCTTAGGATAACCACCAGAAAACTGTGATGCCAATGTGCATTGAGGTGCTAAATCAGGTCTCCCCTGAAAAAAAGAAAAATGTAAAACAAAGAAATTAATCACTTTTAATAAAACATCAAATCATTTGAAAAGATCCGCTCTCACCAACAGATATGGTTTTTCTTTTTTTTAAGGTTATGTAAGTGTAGTGCTACCCCCAAGGTAGGGGCACAGTAATCAGACTAGGGGATGTCTTTCTAGGATTTTTCTTGCTGAAACATTTTGATGGGATGAAGGATGGTATAGGGTACTCCAGATTTACTGCAGGGCCTGAAGATGTGGTACTGGGCTCAGTAGCCATATGGACAGCTAGCACTGGGACTACCTACAATTTTGCTACACTAAAGGGACCTGTGGTCCCTACCTGCAGAGGGTATTCACCTTAGGCCTGTCTGAGTCAATGCCAGGCCTACAAATCAGTGCTAGCTGATGCGTGAAGTGCAAGCAAGTGATGTGCTAGGGGTGTTGGGGACAGATAGTCTGCAAACAAGCAATGTGCTGGAGTTGAAGGCTGGAGTTGTATATACAAGAGGTGTATATAGTTTGGCCCCATTTTTTTTCTGCAATCAGTTGGGTATCTCATGAATATCCCATTCCCCTCAAAAAAAAAATACAAACTCCAAGAACTGGTTTTCTGCCTGAGATTGAATGAGAACTGTGCCTGGCTGGGCAGGGTGACAGAAGGACCGCAACACTCAGCTGCCCTTATGAGGGTACCGCTATATTTGCAGGAGGAACACCACTTTGCTAAGTATCTTGGAATGGTTTCTATGTAGGAGCAAGTACAAATGGCAGAATGGAATTTATTTTTAAATGGTTATCCAAGACAGGACTATCACTGACTTTTCCACCCAAAAGGAAACGGCACACAGTCACTAGGACCTTGAACTCAGGTCAGTACTCACAATATCACCTTGGACTCACTAGCCCCACCTGCTGCCAGCTGTGGACAATTTACAATCAAAGCAGCTCACAAATAGCTGCACTTCCTATCTCTTAGTGCCCGTTTGTGTGGATTAGCTCCATGGGTGGTGTGACTGCTTTGTGACCTTGATTATCATGTTGAACTTTTGCCTGAATTCCTGACTACTCAGGATTTTGTACTTCACCGCCAGGTCGTGTATGACCTTTGCCTACCTGACCACTTTCTGGATTTTGATCGTGTACCGCCTTGCCTGATCTGTTGCCAACCTAATCTGCCTGACAATGTTTTCGCCTGAACTTGCAGCACACAAGTTCCACTTCGGACACTACCTATCACAGGTACCTTACAGCCACTCACAATGCCAAAAGACAGTCAGACCCCTTCCAACTTCCCCCAGGTACTCTTCAGTGAGCTCTTGAGACTAGGTCCTTCGGTGAAATTTATTTGACTAGCTTCAAAAACTTGGCTGCTCCAAGCCTTAAGCCTCGTACACTTGATCGGACTTCAAACAAACTTTTCCTTGGATTTTTGTCCAAAGGGAGTTGGCCGGGCACACCCATAGCATACACACGCTTTGGCTTTTCTGCAAACTTTCCTAAAACTTTCCCAACATCACATGGTTTTTCTGCTCTTTACCGCTATTGTTGGTTGATTTTAACATTGGTTCTGGGCATGCGTATTTGCACTTTGTACAAAAGTCTGATGGCTTGCTGTACACATGGTCGGACTTTGTTGCTGAAAAGTTTGTCTGTTTGCAGAGCAAACTTTTGTCCGATAAAAACCGAAAAAGTTTGTCCGATGGAGCGTACACACCGTCGGAATTTTTGGAAAACTTGCTAATTTTGAAGTTTGTTGACAAAAAGTCAGACCGTGTGTATGGGCCTTTAGACTATTCAGGTGCTCTTAAAGAGGATGTTCTGCGGCATTACGTTTTTTTTTTCCCAGATTAATCTACTGCTGTTGACATACAAATCTCTTCACTTACTAGTGCCGTTCTTGCCGATCTTTTTTTCCCAGGAAAGAATATTTTATAAAATCTGTGGATGGACATTGCCATCTTTACTGTGGGCACTCGGGAAGCCCTCCTGTATATTCTTCCGGGATGCGGCGAATCCCGCGTCACGTGACAGCACAGCCTTTTTCCTTCTACACCTCTTTCGCTCTCCTCTCTACTTCCTGCTCCTCCCTCTCCTTCCCTGCTTCAATTGTTTGATACACGAGCAGCTAGTTCTGTTGATGCCTTGTGATTGGCCCGCACATCACTGGATGAAGATTAAACAAACTGCGCCCACAATGCACAGCGCCGTCGGGCAAACTAGCGACACGCCCACTCCCCGCAGGGATGGAAACCCGGAAGCTCTGCAGATTTGAGGTAAGGGACCATAGAAAAAAAAAATGTCAACGCTATTATGCTTAAATGGGACGGAGGTTAAGGATGCTGGAAAGTTCGTTTTAAGGGTGAACCTCCGCTTTAAGCCACCTACTGGACATACCTCCCTAGGGATTGTCTGAAGTGCCATAAATATTCAGACTGCTTATTTGACTTTTCAGCCGAATTGATTCTAAAAAAGGCCAAAATGCAGGGGGAAATAATCAGACCTGCATCCTGTGAAACACAGAACAGCCCAAAACAATCAACAACTGCTCCACTGATTACAGAGGAGCAAAAAATAACACATTTTGCCAAACATCCTGGCATCCTAACTAGGAAGGTGCTACATAAAAATGGAATGGGATGAGATGGGATGCTCCACCTCCTCCATCCCATAAAATGCATGTCCTGGGCCAAATGGTGTCTTAAATATCTCTAGAAGGAGTTTGGAACTATAGCATATTTTGCTTTAGATAATGTAGTTTTTATTCAGATAATGACAGATGATTCATCATAGAATGCAAGGCAGATTTTTCTGATGAAATTAAAAAGCCTGCAGACTATTATAGGATAGCGCTGCCTCTCCAAAGGCTATTAAATAATCTGAACTATGCATCATAATTTAGGAAACAAAGAAAATCGTGTATAGGGGACAAGGCTCCAGTATTGCTGGCTGCTTGTGGTCTGTAATGTCTTTTCTCCCTAGGGTGTTCATAAAATGTAAATGTACAGAATTACTAAATGCCAGACTATGTAAAGGCACTGAATAGCAAACATTCTTCTTGAAAGCTTTATACATCTATTACATGACACATCTGTGCGTTATCAGGTTTAAATGCTAGTGATTGACACGCAGCAGCTTAAAGTCTTAATCATGTGTGTTTGTTATTCATGAGCCCATCCTTAGTTTGGCTTCCCATCACGGTTAGCTTTTTTGTATTAAATGCATTTTTAACCAAAACCTATCTTGGCGTCAGCGTCTCGGCATCTTTGGCACTGCAGTACTCAGATGGGGAGAAGAGGTATCAGTACCAGGAGCCAACCAGACTCTATTGGATGCACATCTGCTCTCAGGGAAATATGGTGACTGGAGGAGACAGCAAAGCAGGCACTAAGATGAGAACCTTAATATGCATCTACTCCTTCACTGTCCAAAGGCAGGATGGTGTCAGAGGTATGTTCCTACATTATGACAGAGGAATGGGGCTTCTGCATATTATATGGGCTACTCAGAGGCCAGACAACTTGCCTATTCTTACCACACAAAGCCCAAGACAGACCTATCCTGTTGGTGGGTGAGTTTGAAACCCCATTACGCTATCTCCCTGGTCTACTACATCACTGATCTCTACATTTCTCCAGGAGTTATTTACACTTTAAGGCCTTGCATTTCTCTTGTAGTTACAGGTTAAAAGGGGTTGTAAAGGTACAATTTTTTTTCCTAAAAAGCTTCCTTTACCTTAGTGCAGTCCCCCTTCACTTACCTCATCCTTTGATTTTGCTTTTAAATGTCCTTTAATCTCCCGTTCTTCTGTCTGTAACTCCACACAGTAATGCAAGGCTTTCTCCCTGGTGTGGAGTGTCATGCTCGCCCCCTTCCTTGGACTACAGGAGAGTCAAAACAGTCTCTACGTTGCAGATAGAGAAAGGAGCTGTGTGTTAGTGGACGTCCTGACTCTCCTGTAGTCCAAGGGAGGGGGCGAGCACGACACTCCACACCAGGGAGAATGCCTCGCATTACTGTGTGGAGTTACAGACAGAAGAACAGGAAGTGAAGATTTCTCAGAAGAAATAAGGACATTTAAAAGCAAAATGGAAGGATGAGGTAAGTGAAGGAGGACTGCACTAAGGTAAAGGAAGCTATTTAGGAAAATAAAATTGTACCTTTTCAACCCCTTTAAGGCTCCAAAAGTCCAGCACCTGGTGTCCATGGCACATGGGGACTCAGGTCACCTGAAGCATGTTCTATTGAAGGGTCCTCTCTTTATCACTGGGAGGGCAGCCTCCTACCATAATTTCTGACCCTACCAGGTTTACATATATACTTCTATTTAGGATCCTGTTCACCGGCATCGTTGTAGCATGTTATGAAACAGCACCTGTCCAGCCTCCTGCGGCCATTGGTGTACAGGTTCACTTTACACGTTACCACCAGTCAGATATTTAGGCATCCTCTTTGAATAGCACCCCTCCAGCCAAAAGACAAATTAATTTTCTCTTACTTCCAGCAAATAAAGTACGCCTCCAAACATTGGTATTGTAAGAAAGTAACATATAGGGCCAGATTCAGGAAAGGTTACGCTGGCGGATCGAGTGATCCGCCAGCCTAACTGTGGCTTTGAGCCGGCGTTTCTGTTTTCTGTAACCAGAAAACAAGAAACGCCGGGTTGAAGTTCCGATGCGAGCAGCGTAACTGAGTTTCGCCATCGCATCGTTACTTCAACTTAAAAATGGCGCCGGGGGCGTTCCCGCCGATTTCCGCTCAAAAAATATGTTAATGAGCGGAAATCGGCAATTCACGATCGAAATCCGGCGCGACGCAATGACGATACGACGTTTCCGGACGGGATACGCGGCGCATAGATATACCTACATGGGGTTGGAGTATCCTATGTTAGGTATAGGCGTCGTCATCGCGTCGGAAAAAAAAAAAAAAACGTCGCTTGCGTAAAACGGTCATGAATGGGAATGTGACGTCATTGACGTTCATTCACAGATTTTGGAGCATGCGCACGGGGATGTTTTGACACTCGACGCATGCGCAGTACGTTGGCGGCGGGATCGCGCGTAGTTAGCATACTACACGCCCCGTACCCGCGACATTTGAATTCCGCCGGCTCATTTGTGATGCGCTGCCGCAACTTTAGGAGCAAGTGCTTCGTGAATGACAGCACTTGCTCCTAAAATTTCGGCAGCGCAACGCAAATCAGAAGCGTTACTCCAGAGCAAAGATGCTCTGGAATACGTGAATCTGGCCCATAGTTACAGTTCAAAGAACCAAAACCTTCTGAACTATTTGTAAGTCCTCATTCTATAAGTGCCTACAAGTGCACTGGCCTAGGTTTGTGCGTACTCAAATTTATTAAAGTCTGGTCCCCCTGGTTATGTTTTTAGATCCAAGCTTGCAATCCCTTGCCTCTAATGCCATGTACACACGGTTGGAATTTCTGACGACAAATGTTCGATGTGAGCGTGTTGTCGGAAAATCTGAATGTGTGTAGGCTCCATTGGACATTTGCTGTCGGAAATTTCCGACAACAAAAATTTGAAAACTGGTTCTCAAATTTTCCGACAACAAAAGTTCTTGTTGGAAATTCCTATCGTCTGTATGCAATTCCGATGCACAAAAATCCTATGCATGCTCGGAATCATTGAACTTAATTTTTCTCGACTCATCGTAGTGTTGTAGGTCACCGCGTTCTTGACGTTCGGAATTTCCAACATTTGTCTGACCTTGTGTATGCAAGTTTGAGCCAACAATCCGTCGGGAAAAAATCCATGGTTTTGTTGTCGGAATTTCCGATCGTGTGTACGCGGCATTAGGATTAGTTGAAGTTGTCATTGTTAGTGGCCTACAAATGCATCCTCCCAACACACTTGAATTGCAGCGCACAGCAATGAGCTGTAATATGCTACCCTGTTATGTAACGTGCTGTTCTCACCAAACTTGGTGCAAGAGTGATTATTGTTCCATTGTAGTGTGTTGGCAGCTCATTCACAAGATGTTAAAGGGCAATATGTTAATCAGCAATGTTAATCAGCAATCAGCAATATGTTAATCAGCGGGAGTCGGAAATTCACGATCGTTTTCGGGCACGGCGCAGTGACTTTACGACGTTTCCGGAAGCGATGCGCGGCGTAAAGATAAAGCAGCCCCCTAGTGGAATATCCTATGTTAGGTATAGGCGTCGTCATCGCGTCGGAAAAAAAACAAATCGCGTCGTTTGCGTAAAACATTCATGAATGGGGACGTGACGTCATTGACGTTCACTGACAGAACTTGGATGCATTGACACTCGACGCATGCGCAGTACGTTCGCCGCGGGATCGCGCGTAGTTTGAATACTACACGCCCCGTACCCGCTCAATTTGAATTCCGCTGTCTCATTTGCGATGCGCTGCCGCAACTTTAGGAGCAAGTGCTTCATGAATAACAGCACTTGCTCCTAAAATTTCTGCAGCGTAACGTAAATGAGATGCGTTACTCCAGAGCAAAGATGCTCTGATCTACCTGAATCTGGCCCTACAAGTCCTGTCTGCCACGTTGGATAATGGTTTGTAGTTCTCAATGTACTGCAAGGGCACTGATAAGCACCTTCGTAGTTCATCGCAATTCAGCTTTCCTCAAACTTTCGAACAGAAAGCCCTAAAAGAGGTACAGGCATGAAAGCTGGAGGATGTGTCTGCAGGAGCCTGACATTGCACCCTCAATCTACTGATTGTGGGTGTAATATTCTGGAAAAAAATGCAAATTTTTTCCCCACGCAAATATATTTACAGTTAATAATTTTTTCAGAAAGGTTAACTTATCCTTTAACCCTTGCACCCTTTTTGTATATTTTAGCACCATCTTGTCTCTGCAGTGACCTGAAAATGAACCCTTAATTTCCCTTGTCCTGCATATCTGAACTAAAATCCCATCATCCTTATCCATTGTATGTGACCTGTACATTAACCCCTTCACCCCTCCCTCCCTCTGTGTGTGATGTATATAGTGCACAAATACCAAGCTCCAAGTTTCTAACCTCCTTAATTCCAGCATGTTTCTTCATTTCCAAAAAATTGTGGCAATAGATTGGATTTCTTTGGGGTGTCTGCTTTCCAAAAGGGATAATTTGGCAGGGGTTCATATTGTCCTGACACTTTTATTCAGATATGTTTTATAACAGAAAAGTAAATGAATCATTTTTTTTGTTTTTTTTTTGCCCCAAAAAATAAATAAATATGTAGCGGTACCCTGTAGGGACTGGTGAATATAGTGGTCAGTGTGTCACCCTGTCCCAGCCAGGCAAATACTTTTCTCTTGCTCAGAGATGTGAAAGCAGTCCTTGCACTTGTTTTTTTTTATTTTTATTGAGGGTAGGGATGGGAAACTTATGAGATGCCCTGGTAATCAAGAATCAATATTGGGACCAACTATATACAACTCAATATATACAATCTTCTCTTATTCTCCTGCACTTTTTTGCTTGCAGACTCCGGACTAGCTAGCACTGCAGGCCTAACACTGGCTCAGCCAGGCCGAAAGCAGATGCTGTTTGCAGGCAGAGACCGCAGGCCCCTATGAAGCAAAAATAGGAAAGTTCCAAGGCTAGCTGTGCCTGTGGCTACTGCTCCCAGCACCACTTCTTCTGGCACTGCCAGCCCTTCTGCTGCAGCTGCCTCTCTACACTGCCCGTGCCACCCCAATCCTCCAGGCTGGCTTTGCACCCATCCCAGACTGCTGCATCTCAGTATTCTCAGGCGTGCCTCTCAGTCCTCTCCCAACTGTGTACACTAACCAGCCCTCTTGGCTGCTTTTGTGGAACTCCTGGAGACTTGCCTGGCAGTGTTTCTCCCTCTGTCCTCTCTTGCTTCTCTTGTACCTCCTGGTCAAGACACCTCTGTGGGCTGTAAGAGGGTTCTGTCCACACCTGAGCCCAGGCCAATGTCACCCCCCACCCAGACTGGGGAGCTCCCTCAAAGCCCCCAACAGCCTAAAACTTCATCCTCCACCCAATCAACTCCTCTCTAGCTGGGCTGACCCTGGGTATTTAAGGAGGCCTGCCTCCTGCCAATCCAGATTGGAGATTAGTTGAGGTTCCTCAGAATACCCCAATTGGCTCCACCTCTCCTCTCCACCTCTCTTTCCAGAAGGCACCAGAAGATTCTGGAAAGAAGTGGGAGGTCCTAGTGTAGGGTGACCAGACATCCCCGGTTTCAGGGGACAGTCCCCTGATTGAGGACACTGTCCCTGGAACAAATCTGTCCCCGGTTTTGTCCCCGGATTGGATTTGAACAGGGATTGGAGCAATTTCATAGACAGTCAGTGCTCCTACTAGCTTAGGGGGGGGGTGGATTTTCCCGCCGGAGAGTAAGACTTGACAGGCTGTGAGGCGGGCGGCGGCGATGGTCAGAGAGTCACTGATTGCCGCCATTACTAGTAAAAAAAATGTCCCCGGATTTCATTAAAAAAATCTGGTCACCTTATCCTAGTGACACCACCTGTGAGTCACCTAGCTCTATTCTAGGTCACTCCCAACCCAGATCACAAAACACACCCAAACTTGGCTACCAGCCATGCCTTGAAATTTAGCTGTTCTCAAAAAAACAAATGTACTACTCTTCTAGCACACTATATTAAAGCGAAACTTCAATCTTTTTTTTTTCATCTTTCCATCTAGTAAATCATCAGCCCTTGTTGTTTTAGCTTTGGGTAGTAAAACTGCCAGTAAATACCTTATACAACCCACTTCAGCACAGCATTCACAGATGCACAGAGAGCTCACTCATGAAGCTGGGAGATGATATGTTTCATTCACTGGCACACTCAAATTTTACATGCAACACAGAGGAGATTGCAAGGAATTTAATGGATGCTATGTGACCCAGAACAGGAAGTTGGCCTGTCCCCTTGGTGCATACAGTCTGTAATGTCAGCCATGACATTACAGACTGCAGCCACAACATGTGAGCCTGTCATTACAAGGTAAGGCAAACAAACACCATAGGGAATACAACCACACTAATATTTAATTAAAACAATGAAAACATTTAAAAGTATACAATGCCTTTAAGTAATTAGCACACACATAGGAATTAAAAGAGCTTTAAAACAAGCCATCTCTGACTTCTCTAGCCGCAGAAACGCCACTTCATTAGGTATCTGGCCAGGTGTCAAAATAAACTTTGTGTATGTAATTCTTATTTTTTCGGGGGTATGCGTTCTCTTTAAGGCCCCTCTTTAGTCTGGGTATGCGTTCTCTTTAAGGACTTTCAATATAATTTCTCTTTCAGTGTTGACTTAAATGTATCACAGTGACAACATCTTTCTGAAATCTGATTCTCACTGAAATGCATGAAAAATGTATACTCTCAATTTGCTTACCCTTACTGGCGGATTTCCAGCAGTGAAAGCAGGAGCTGACATTAATCTAATTTAGATATTATCACCCCATGCAAATTCTACCAACATCATCAACATAAGTAAAATATTACAATTATCCTAACGGGCGCCATATCTATTCGGGGTCAGTGAGTGAGGGCACATGAGGATGGGAGCACTTTTTTTGCCTTCCAATGCACATTACTGTCATGGAGCATGGATTGCACATTAAAGGACAAACTTCACTGTTAGCACTAAATATATGCACAGATATACTGTATGTTTCACTACATGAACTTTACGTGAATTAATATAATATTTCACTTATGTTAAGGATTTTAGTAGAATTTGCAGAGCGATAATATCTAGTTTTTGCACAAGATATTCATTGTTAGACAGTGCTGTGTCCACACATATTTTTTTTATAAAAAGGACACCATACTTTGCACATCAGCAGCAGTCTATAATATTACACGCTACACTTGTACACACACTGTAGCGTGGGGACACCAATATCTAACTAATCTAATCTAAGCATGTTTGTGCAGTTATATTCACTTATACCTAGAATGGCAGTCACTTGGCATGCATGGTTAACATTTTTCCATCTAAGGTTCTATTAATACCCATTTATTTTGGTGTGTTAGAGGCATGGTCTATTGTATGTGCATTGTGCTTTCGTGATTGCTTTACATGCATCATTATTTATGCATATGTAATGTGTGTGTGTGTGTGGGAGTAACCATATGTTAATATTTTATATTTTTCAGTTAACCCTCTGTACACCATTAAACCCTTCTACCAAACTTTTTCATGAAAGCACTAATTCTTGGTTTACATATATGAAAAGGATCACTTTGACCTCTTAATCAGCTTGAATAGGTTTTTCAATAAGCCTCGTTTACATGGGATGTGTCAATACGTACACTGCAAGAGGGTCGTGTTTACCCGCATAGGGATGCACAGATGTTCCATGCATCCCCTGTGCAGGCAGCCCCATTGATAATATAGCACTACCCATGAAGAAGCCACTGGATAGAGTCCTCAGTTTCTTGCCTCCTCAAAAACTAAAATAATAAGTTTACAAAAAAAAAAAAAAGGATTTTTTATTTTTATTTTACTAGGAACCTGGAAAGCATTGCACCCATAATCAACAGATCGTGGGTAAAATGCAGGACTCCTGCAAACTGTCTGTGGAAGTTGTCTGCTTGTACCTCATACGTGCAAGCAGTCACCTTCTGATGCATATACTGTATATACGGACACACTAAATACTTTAACATAGGCATACGCCTTTGCAGTTTTTCACCTGGTGCGATAGCCCAGCAGGGTGATCCTAATCTAGTGCACAACACTCTTGTGTTCAATTAGCAACCTCACATGTTTAGCGATACCCCCGTAGGAACCACTTAATATTTGTTTGGTTCTGCACTCTCCTGCTCAACCCCAAGAACTGTCTCAACCCCTCTGGCACACCTGCTTAACAATGTTGGTGTAGAACCCAGCAACAGAAAGTGACTGCTCCTCCCAGTGTGCTGGAAGGCAGGTGACCCCGAAGCCCTGGCTGGATCTACTGCTGGCTCTACTGGCTCTACTGCTCAATCAGCAGGGCTGCTCACAAGGATCCTTATGGGGCAGGTGATTAGCTCTCTGCTATAGGCCACAGGCTCTCCTAGCCCTGGGCACACACACAGGTCTCTTGCTGGTTGTTGAATGTTGTCCAGAGAGAGTGAGAAAGCAGGCCACGCCTGTCCTTTTATCTGCTTACTCAGCAGGCTGTGCTGTGACTTGGAATTGTGGATTTGTAGCTTGGTATTGTGGGTTTGTAGTTCCCAGCCTGATTTAACAACATGAGTACTTCCTCATTATCCTATATATCCCACAATGCAAGCTGTTTTTCTTAACCAGAAGGAAATACCCTGATAAAGTTAAAATGGCCACTAGAGGGAGCCAAACCCTTTCTAAAGAACAATACATTTCTTAAATTATAACTTTGGTAGTAGACCTGTTCTACACATGGTTAGTAGATGGCCACCTTTGGAGGTTACTCTCCAGGGGATAGGTATTGCCACACATTTTTACACACACATTAGCAATTGATCCCAGTATTTACCACACTGTGGTTCAATTAGCACTTACACTTTTAATACCGTTAGTACCGTCACTGGAGGTCATTCTCCAGGCTATAGGCAGCGCCACCCACCCCTGCACATATATATATATATTTTTTAATTGTATGCTTAAATAGTGGAGCCCCTAGGGGAGGCAGCAGCCAAGCCTTACTTAAGCGTAGTTACCCATCATTTATAAACACAGGCAGATGTGCTTACATGAATTTAAAGGACTTCAAAAAGAAAAATGTTCTTAAAGCAGTCCATAAAAAAATAGATTACCATTCCCCCTCTGCCTCTAGGTTCTCTGGGAGCTGTAGTGTAAAGGGTCCATGAGTCTCACTCTATGACTGCTGCCCTGAACTTCAATTCCCATGACCCTCAGTATTCTGCATAGGTGTCCATAGGATTCCCAGGCCTAGCTCTCCACCTGCTGGCTGGAGGAAAAAGTGCAACACAATATCCAGCATATTGGTAAAAAGTGAAAGCAAGCTGACTGAGAAGAATCCCAAACCTGGTTACAATGTCTAATGAGATGCAGCAGCTGTTCTTGAACTCACACTGTCTGTATTTGGGGTCAGGCACTCACACCCACACAAATGTCATACCAGGAGCAGCGACCGTGTTTATGGAGCCACTGCATCCCAATAGGCATCAATGGAACTGCCTGTACAAAAATGCATGGGACACCTGTGCACAGACTCACGTGCATTGATGTGAACAAGGCCATAAATATGAATCAAGAATCTGTGTATGTAAGATTTGCTGGAAGTGTATAAAAGCATGCAGAGCGTTATCCTTAGTCATAAATAAAGCATGCAGAGGGCTATCCTTTCTCATGAACAGATCCTCATTTCATAATGTTAAATATCTGTACATTTACATGTATATGCCCTGGAAAATATGACCTCTAAATAATGAAGGAAAACAAAATTATAATGCAAATCACATTTTTTGTAATACCTTATGAACATGTTAATAAAGGGATTAGTTCATACGCTATAGTTAGACAGAAAATGCAATGTCCCTGCTTGTGTGCCCTTGTCTGTCAGTATACTGCATGTACAGTTAATCAATCCACAAATCTCCTGAAAATACAGCGGACGTGACTTGATTTGCCCCAGAAGCCTCAAAAGGCCAGCACTGAGAAGTGATAAAGATTTGTAGTAAGTGGCTAGAGAATAAATCAAGGTCATTGCATTATATAAAAGAAAAGTACAGGCATATCCCGCTTTACGGACACTCACTTTACGTACACTCGTTTTACATTACATTTTCGTTTTACATACATGCTCTGGTCCCTTTGTGTACTTAAAAGTGGGGTATGCCTGTATGAAACTCAAAAGGGAAAAAAGGTTAGCAGCAGTGACAGTAAGAACCAGAAAGAAAAAAAACTATGACACTCAAAACAGCAAAGCCAGTAGCAGAAGCAGGCAGCGGACACAGAAGATGTAAGTAACTACCAGTTCCTGCAGAAAGTCTCACTTCAAGGCTGCTAGGAGCCACCTGTCAACGGGGTTTATTTACAAAAGGCAAATCCACTGCGCACCACAAGTGCACTTATAAGTGCAGTCACTGTAGATCTGAGGGGGACATGCAAGGAAAATAAAAAAACAGCATTTTTGGTTTCACATTAGATCAGGGATCCTCAAACTACGGCCCTCCAGATGTTGTAGAACTACACATCCCATGAGGCATTGTAACACACTGACATTCACAGACATGACTAGGCATTATGGGAATTGTAGTTCCTGAACAACTGGAGGGCCGTAGTTTGAAGACCCATGCATTAGATGATAGAAATCAGCACAGCGTCCTCACATTTCAGATGTTACCCTCAGATGAATGAAAGCTCCTCTAATTGGCTGCTGGGGATATGTGGCTCCGCCAGAACCCCTCTAGCGACAACCATCGCCCAGGGGTGGGATCGCACCCCTGGAACGCAGACTGATCCACAGGACAGTTCTGGAATAACAGCAACCTGTAATTTAACAAATTATGAATGGGAGCAAAATACCTCTCCCATTCACCCACTAACTTTAGCGTAGTGCCCGTACTGAAAGTAAGGGGGCGCTACATATGCAAATAGAAAATGGCTCTAAGAGATGCCCACACACAAGCCTGCTGATTTGTAGCAGATGCACCAGGTATTGTGTTTTATGGGGTAGATGGGTATGGTTAACCCCCACTGCCAAGAAATAGGTAAATTGCAAAAGGCTTGGGGAAGTTCTGAAGTAAGAGCTTTTGCAACCTTAGCTATGTGTAGCACCCTGATGTTTAGGCAGAGTTGCTCCTAAATTTACCTACCAGGTGTATTGGCCTTGGCCAATTGTTAGGGATCAATTGAGTTCACCCTAAGTCTGAAATTGCTGCACTTCTCTCTTCTGTCACTAGATGGCCGGGTATCTGGTGACATTAGATAAGACAAGGGCATTACAAGGACAGATTTGGAATAAATAGGGTATCTCAGCCAATTGGCAGGAATCTTCTTGGGTCCCATGGCCTGCTGGGAGAGCCTATTTTTTTGGATAAGGTCAGGTGATTGGGGGATTGTACCACCTGCACAGCTGTTGTGTGGACATGTGTTGTGTAGCCTGGGTTGCTAGGCCAGAGTTTGGGCCGACCCTGGGTACATCTTGCTGCTAGGCTGTCTGAGGACCTATCCAGAAGCAAGGGAGCAGCGTAGGGCTAGGATTGCGGCTTGCAGTCCAACCGGAAGTGATGATTCTGCCAGCCGGAGAACCAGTCAGAGGTAGAGAGGAAGCTGTCCCCACTAAGGGACCATCCACCTTGTTACCAGAGACCACAGTGAGTAGCTGAAGCAAGTATCGGAGCGGTATTCTCACAAACCAGGGACAGTGAAGAATCGTGAAACTTCAGCACGTGCCAAGCCAGGGACCCAGCCAGTGGGGTGACGCTTGAGGAGTATCTGGAGTGCCAAGCTAGGGACTCAGCAGGGAAGCGGGGGTGACGATTGAGGAAGATACTAAAGTAAGAAGATTAGAAGAGCTCACAGGATTCAGTGGTAGTGAATCAGCAAGTCTAGTGAGAGAGACTGTGAGCTCAGTGGGCTGAGGATCCACAGGAATTGATTGTATAAAAGTAAAGGAGTTTGTTACAAGTTGTGTTAGAAAATGTTCTAAAACTGTTGCCATAGGGGTCACCGCTCCTACACATGAAGATGTGGTGCCTTTCTGGATGCCTTTTTTCCCTGCATGGCTGTCTACCTGTAGAAGTCTTGAAGTCTGCCAATTGTTATTGAAACTACCTAAGGGTGTCCTGGCCCTAAACCCCCTCTCCCACAGTTTTGTTCAAGAGAATTTTTTTTTTGCATTCAAGAAGTGTCTGGGACCCATGAATCTACCTTTTATCACAGCCACTATGCCTTGCAACCCACTCTATACAGAAGGATGTCATCTGTTCCTGGCTCTGGAGGTTCTCATTAGACTAAAGGAGGCCTGGGGCCTTGTTGCATATTTGTTTTTGGGTGGTGCCACTTCACCTTGCATGTCAGGGTACCTTTCATTTGTATGTGCTCATCAATGTCGGGGGCCAGGCGGGGCTGTGTTTATATGAAAATCTAATATTATGGCGGAACCAAGCTTAGAGATAAGCTGTACAAATGTGAAGTGTTTACATTTAGGAGGGATACCTCACTCGCAGTGACAGAATGGGGTCCCACCGTGAACATAGCATGGACCTTATGCGTGCTGTCACTTAACTCCTTATCTCCCGTATTATGCGTCTAGGTATATAGAGTCTCTGTACAGCAGGTTCAGCCCAATTGCTTTTGGGACACTGAACACTAGGGAAGGAGGCAGAGCACGACCTCCTCGCTACCAAAGGCCTGGTCAGGTACCACGTGTCATGACCGGCTGCTAGTACTTTGCACTAGTTACTGGTTACTCATGGTACCCTTCAACTTGTCTTGCCGAGTTAACCTTTTAGTAGTGGCTTAATTTCATTGCCCACATGTGGTTTACTGAACCATTTTTTTCATACACCAGAAACCATCATGTCCTCCTTTAAATGACTTCGGACTAAGTTGCCACTCTACATGGCACATAGTTTAGATACAAAACATTTTTTGGAATGTGGTGTTATTTTAGTATGTGCTCATTCTCCTATCTGGGGTGATCCTATGATTGGACAACTATACTACAAAAAGCCAGTCACTATGAAGGATCACAGAGCTTATTATAAATAAGTACAATACTTGATTCAAGGAATATAAAAAATTAATACATTTTTGACAAAAATTCTAAATATAAATAAATAAATAAATATAAAATAAATATAAATAAATCATCACCTTTCCACCCTTCAATAAAACCACCAATGACGAAATGTTGTCATGTGTGGGATGTCCACAAACACACACGTCTATGCACGGATTCAATCATTCAATGTCAATTGAGCACCACCGCAAGTCAGAATGTAACCTCATGGTGCTAATAAGGCTATGCTAAATTAAAATCATAACCACCATGGCAAGCAAGCAAAGGAAATCAAAAAGATAATTCTTGGAGTTGCAATCAGTTGGAGTTGTGACAGTTTGTAGAGACCCCAACATAAATCATGGGTGTCAGTACTGTGGATGGATATAAGCTATATAAATCTCCAGATGCTATACACTACACAATGGCTTATTCATATGCAGTATGTCAATCCTATTCAGATTTTCTTTTCTCCCACATTCATTCTTGTAACCATAATAGGTTACCATGATCAAACCTACAAACGAGTCATATCTTTTTTCGAGGTTATATACATTTTTTGTAGACAAGTCCACCTATGCGGGGTTCCCAGTCGTGACTGGGAAACCACCAAGGTTACAATTTTTACACAATAACTGTAAAATGCATTAATGTATTCTATTGATAGTAGAACAATACATATTAAGTTTTCACAAATTGTTATATAATTTCATTACGTAATGTATCATCAATACTTTTTATGTTACTGTAATGCTTTCATTGTATTTCAATACAATTTCTATTGCGATATGCAGCGTGTCAGTCTCTAGAGCAGGGGTGTCAAACTGGCGGCCCTCCAGCTGTTCCGAAACTACAAGTCCCATCAAGCCTCTGCCTGCGGGAGTCATGTTTGTAACTGTTAGCCTTGCAATGCCTCATGGGACTTGTAGTTTTGCAACAGCTGGAGGGCCACCAGTTTGACACCCCTGCTCTAGAGCCTACATGGGTTGCATTGCATGTAGAGTAAAACCTTGGTTTGAGAGCGTTTTGCAAGAAAAGCAAAATGTTTTAATAAATTTTACCTTGATAAACAAGCGATGACTTGATATAAGAGTAGCGTCATGTCACAACTGAGTATAAAAAAGAAGAGAGTAGCCTCTAAGTGTAGCAATACGGTTACATTTAATGAAGGTACAACATTTAGCAACTTATTGCTACACTTAGAGGTGCCTTTCTTTTCTTTTATACCCTGTAAAAAAAAATGCTTCGATATACAAGTGCTTTGGATTACAAGCATGTTTCTGGAACGAATTATGCTCGCAAACCAAGGTTTTACTGTATAAATATCTGTATTGTCTACGGTCTGATTCTTCCACCAAGGATCTGCTTCTGCCCCATCATTTTTTTAGGAGACGAACAGACAAAGAGGAGCAAGAACAAAAAGTACACATAACCGAATAGAAAGAAAAAGAAGGATAAGGAACAAATAAGGACTACTATGACTGTACCAAAGCAGGAACAAAAATATGAGAGAAAAGGGATAGGGGGTTTCAAATCCCCCGGCCACCCCTTTTCTAATGGGACAGGGGCAGCAAAAGAGTTTCAAGGCTCCCCCTGTCAGAAGAGAGTAGAGGGCACACAGTGGACAGGTCAGGGGACCTGGAAACAGGAGAAAAAAGGGGCCCCTTGAAACCAGCAGCAGAAGGAGCTAGAAGCCTGAGGAGAGCCTATATAAAGGGTGGCGTTGCCTGAGGAGACTGCCAGTCACCTCAGGAGGTCATCAGCAGCGGAGCTCTGTCAGGACCATGGCACAAAGTTCACATGAGGTAAATGCCAGAGGAGACATGAAGACACTACTTCGCCAGCTAATTGAAAGAGCAGAAGCAGAAGGGGGAGTGGAATGGCTGCACAAATGCCTTGACTTACCGTGCAAGATGGAAGAAGAAGAAATGGCTCCAGAAGCAACCGGTGAGAGCAGCGAGAGCAACGCAGTCCGCCATACCAGCCATATGGATGGAAGAGAGGAAGAGCTGTTCTCACTTCAAGTTCCGGAGCGACGAGGTCAAGAGGCGGAGGAGGAAGGCGTCATGTACGAGGGAAGAGGAAAGAGGAAAGCAAAAGCAAGGATGCCATCTAGCCCTCCGGTGGCGAAGAAGGGAACTACACCCACAAAGGCAGCGGTGACAGGAGCGCGGTCAAAGGGGAAAGATGCCGGTGCAGTGAAGAGCACGGCGAAGAAAGGACAAAACACTGCAGTGTCAGGGGCCCGGGAGTCCCCAGGACAGCAGAGAGCTCTCAATAGCAGGGCAGGCAGTAGCTGCAATGAAAATTCGCCCAGAAGAACGTCACAGACGGATAAGGAAAGGAACGCAACAGGTAATAATGTTAGCACAGCACAAGCAACAGTGTCGCAAGGTGAGTTGAATCAAACAGATATGTTAACTACCTTGCATAGATCAATTCTTCAGCTAGCTTCTTCTTTATCTGTGTTAAAAGACAATACAAGGGAAGAAACAGTGGCTAGTGTGTGGAATGTTCCAAAGCAATCACATAGCTCTGACAGGAATGTCACGATTGATGACATGCTGACTGAAAATAGAATTAAAAATGATAATGGGAATATACCTGAAACTTGTTTAAAGGAAAGCCTGCCATGTCAGTCTTCCCCTTTAGGTTTTCACTTGACTCTAGCAATGAGGGAAAAAATATGGAGAGAAGAATTTGTGGATTTGCTTTCATTGCTTCCGTCAAGTAAAGAGTTCCTCAGGAATGATAAAGATAAGGCCGATTTGGAGGATAGAAGGAGGCCGGTTGCCAGGAATTTTAATAATTGGCTCCAGGCTTTTTGCATTTATGCCAGCATAATATGTGAAAAGCACCCAGAGCGCAGCATGGGATTATTTCATCACATTGACATTGTTTTGGAAGCATATAAAAATTTCAGCGGGTTTGGCTGGTTTGTGTACGACGAGCAGTTCAGACAAAAATTGGCGGTGCACAAAAATCTTCCTTGGGGTAGCAAAGATATTAGCCTATGGCTGAATCTGCTGCTTCCGCAAAAGCTCCCAATAGCACGCCAATTGCCTACAATGAACAGTACAGTTACGTCATATAAAAAAGGTATCTGTTTCGCATTCAATGACACACAGTGCAAGTGGGCTACTAATTGCCGTTATAGACATGAATGTGCTTTCTGCTCAGGACCTCATTCAGTGGCGAAATGTTTCAAAAAAATGACTTCCCATCAGAATCAGGGTAAAGAGTCCTTTCTTAAAAGCCCCGTCTCCAGTGAATACCCAAAACATGCGGCCTTGGCTCAGCAAGTACCCAGATCAAATGACAGCAGCCATGCTCCTTAGAGGTTTCCTTGAAGGTTTTCAATTGCCAGCCTTTAATGGGCAGGGTTGCACAATTGTTAAGAATATGAAGTCAGTCAACGTTTTAAAGAATATTGTACAGGACAAAATTGATAGTGAGATCAGGGCTCAGAGAATGGCAGGACCTTTTAAAGATCCCCCCTTTTTGAACTTTCGAATATCACCATTGGGGATCATACCAAAAAAAGAGCCTAATAAATACAGGGTGATTCACCACCTATCCTTTCCAGAAGGCAAGTCCCTAAATGATCAAATTCCAGAAGAGAGCTGTTCGGTGGAGTACGCAACTTTTGAAGAGGCTATGGTACTAGTTAGGAAACTGGGACCAAATGCTTTATTGGCCAAAACGGATGTCAAATCGGCATTTAGATTGTTGCCTATTCACCCGGACGGTTTTAACTCGCTGGGTATTTATTTTGATCACAATTATTATTTTGACAAATGTCTGCCAATGGGGTGTTCCCTTTCCTGTAGTTATTTTGAGGCATTCTCTAGTTTTGTTGAATGGGTTTTTAGAAAAATCTCAGGATCTCCATACATATTACATTACCTGGACGATTTCCTGATTATGGGATCACACGGAACAGAGGAATGTATGGACAACCTGAAATAGTTTTGTGAGTTATGTGAAAACTTTGGCATCCCGTTAGTAAAAGAAAAGACAGTTTTGCCAGTCAATCGCCTTGAATTTCTAGGAATAACAATTGACACAGTCAACATGGAATTCAGGTTGCCAAAAGAAAAATTAACGGTAATTTCTGAATTATTAATGGTTTTACTGCGCAGAAAAAAAGTCGTATTAAGAGAAATGCAAAAGCTACTAGGCCTGCTGGCTTTCGCAACAAGAGTTTTACCAGTAGGTAGAATCTTCTCGAGACGATTGTACCTGGCAATAGCAGGTTTAAAAAATCCTTATTCTCATGTTCGTTTGACTATGGATATGAAAGAGGACATGATCGTATGGATTCAGTTTTTGACGCACTTCAATGGTCGCACTATATTGCAGCATGAATTTGTGGCAGCGGAAGATTTTCGCTTAGCTACGGATTCTGCGGGTTCCGTGGGTTTTGCTGCGATTTGGGGCAATCATTGGTGCGCTGAAAAATGGCCAAAAAGTTGGAAAAGAGACGGCTTGTTAAAAAATAGCGTCTTCTTGGAACTATTCCCTATTGTCGTGGCCTTAGAAATATGGGGGGAGTATTTCTGTAATCATCGCCTGCTTGTTAGCACTGATAGCAAGGGGGTGATGTTTGCAGTAAACTGTTTGGCATCAAAATCTCCGCCGGTTAATAAGTTATTAAGATATTTGGTATCACAATGTTTATTGCGTAATATTTGGCTGAAAGCGAAATACATTCCAGGTAAGGATAACATTGTAGCAGATGCTCTTTCTCGATTACAGATGACGCAATTTTTCAAGCTGCTGCCAGAGGCGGACAAGGCAGGTGTGGTATGTCCAGAAAGCCTTTGGAGACTAATATAATTTATGAGAGTATAAAACAGTCTTTAGCACCTAAAACGTGGTTGAGCTACTCTTCTGCTTGGTTTTCTTGGATATCCTATTTCAATGCACAACAGGTCTCTTGGTCCTCCGTTAATGAGGATATGGCTCTGTCTTTTGTAAGCAACCTAATGGAAAAGAAATTCTCTTGGTCACACATTAATAAAATACTATGTGGAGTTTCATTCTTTCTAAAACTAAAAGGTTTGGCTTCACTTTTTAGTTTTTTCTCGGTGAGTCGAGCATTGAAAGGCTACAAAAGAGCTAACTTTTCAGTAGATAACAGACATCCAATCTCGGCTGACATACTAAAACAACTCTGTTCAATCACCGATCGTGTATGTTTCTCGGAATTTGAAGCAAAGCTATTTAAAGCATCTTTTTCAGTGTGTTTTTTCGCAGCGTTGAGAATTTCAGAATTAATCCCAAATAACAAAAAGGCATGCAATGGCCTTCAATATGAATCAGTAAAAGAAGAAAAAAATTGCGTTCGCATCTTGTTGCGTCGATCAAAAACAGATCAATTGGGCAAAGGTACATGGATTACCCTGTATCCATGTGGGGATCCGGATATTTGCCCAGTTCGATTGCTACATGATTACAGAACGACGCGTCCAGTTGGTCATAATTTACTTTTTGTACATGAGAACAATAGTCCACTGACTAGATTCCAATTCAGTGCGGTATTGGGAAAATGCCTACGGGCCCTTAAGCTGGAGAATATAAAACTGTCTTGCCATTCTTTTAGAATTGGTGCCGCATCTGAGGCAGCCAAGCTTGGTTTGGATAAGAATAAGATAAAAGAAATTGGAAGATGGAAATCAAATGCATACATTTCTTATGTGAGGCCTAATTTTCAGTTTTGAATTTCAGGTAACCCAAAGGTGGTATGGATCATCGGGCACTCATTTGTGTTCTGGGCAAATAAGAGAGCCATGAACAGGATTTACGGAGAAAATTTGAATCTGGACCCAGAAATGTTTACAGTTTATTGGTTCAGTAGGAGGGGTATGATCTGGGAGGAGTTGATGTTGGTCTTGGGAGAATTAGTTTACGATTGGGCTTTGCCGGACATTCTGCTCATACATTTGGGTGGTAATGATATTGGAACATTGAAAACACTAAATTTATTGGCAAAAATGCGATCGGCAATAAAAGAGTTGAGGGCTGCTTCTCCTAGGACCGTCATTGTTTTCTCCGAAATCGTTCCTCGATTGAGATGGTTCCAAGTTATCGGTTTATCTGTTTTTGAAAAAGTCAGGAAGCGAATCAATAGAAGGATAGAAAAATTCATGGCATTGGGCTACGGAATATCATTTAGACATCTAGAGTTGGAAGGAGGGATTCCGGGGCTATATCGGAGGGATGGAATACATCTCTCAGATGTAGGCCTTGATATATTAAACCTAGACTTCCAGACAGTCATTGAAAGAGCCGCGGTTTGGGGTAGGTAGGCAGGAGGCTGTATTATGGCTCCTGCCTTTTTGGGGACAATTTATGTTTAAAAGTTATGTTGTATACAACTCGAGATATAATGGCTGAGTTGTTAAGTTTTAGATTGGTATTTATGATATATAAAGTTATTGAATTCTGATAATAAAAAGATTACTATGGAATTGTGGATAAAGTTAATTAATTTAAACCAATAAATAAGCCGCGGCCAATAAAATAAATTATTTTATTAACCCAAATACATTCTAGTGTTTTCTTTATTGCTAATGACTGTTTGGAAAAATGGTATAATAGTTAGCTGCTTACTGTCCCATATGAGAGAAAAGGGATAGGGGGTTTCAAATCCCCCGGCCACCCCTTTTCTAATGGGACAGGGGCAGCAAAAGAGTTTCAAGGCTCCCCCTGTCAGAAGAGAGTAGAGGGCACACAGTGGACAGGTCAGGGGACCTGGAAACAGGAGAAAAAAGGGGCCCCTTGAAACCAGCAGCAGAAGGAGCTAGAAGCCTGAGGAGAGCCTATATAAAGGGTGGCGTTGCCTGAGGAGACTGCCAGTCACCTCAGGAGGTCATCAGCAGCGGAGCTCCCCTCCCACCCTCCCCGGACTGTCGCGGCTAAATATTTATGTGGTTGGGTCACCTGTTCAAAGAATAGGGGGACAATTTATGTTTAAAAGTTATGTTGTATACAACTCGAGATATAATGGCTGAGTTGTTAAGTTTTAGATTGGTATTTATGATATATAAAGTTATTGAATTCTGATAATAAAAAGATTACTATGGAATTGTGGATAAAGTTAATTAATTTAAACCAATAAATAAGCCGCGGCCAATAAAATAAATTATTTTATTAACCCAAATACATTCTAGTGTTTTCTTTATTGCTAATGACTGTTTGGAAAAATGGTATAATAGTTAGCTGCTTACTGTCCCATAGTTTTTGGACAGTCACACTCTGAACAAATTGTACCCTTTTTTAAAAAAAAGGACAGTCTAAGCACTAGTTTCAGTGCGAAACGCTTCAGCAGTCGGGTTTTATTTTATTTTGCTGTGACTTGTAGTGCTGTCCTTCTTTTAATAAAGGCTACGATTTGTTCAGAGTGCGGCTGTCCAGAGACAATTTTTGCTCTGCTTTGCTAAATGCATTGCCTGCACCTGAGTTGTCTGCAGCGGAGGATATTCACCTGGATTCCCACCTGGAGCGGCTATTCCCTTTCCATGACTGTACCAAAGGCAGCAATCATGGGGCTGTACAAATCTTGAAAACAGCTTTGTATTACCAGACAAGGCTCCTTGTATTTATCGATGGATGATAAATCAGGTTGTACATCCACCTCTATTCCACTGTTTCATTCACCTTACAAAATCATTCCCATAATAGGGCAGCTCTTTTCTGTTATGATAGACTGGGAATGAGGGATTTACCCACATTAATCAGATGAGGAACCAGCATGGTTTTTTATAGATTAAAAAAAAGTGGTGTGTGTTTTAAAAAAGAATAGTCAACAAATTAAATGATACATTTGGCTGTAAAATGTGCACCGCCATCTTGTGCACCTTCTTACAGAAAAATTGAATAATGGGCTATTCCCACCATGAGTATAAGAAGGTCCCCCTCAGCCCACATCCTCTCCAACAGCTTGGTGAGACACTTGGATACATCACTGCCAATCTGCCTGGAACTCTGTACCATCTGATAAGATTTAAAGGAAGTCTACTGGGCTTAGTGGCTAAATTTAAAGCAAATCCTACATTTCACTTCCATTCTCACATGAAGTAGGGTCCTGTTATGATTCCAAACTAAGAAGCAGTTTATTTTACAAAACAAAAGTGGTCTAATCTCTAAGTCTCTTTGCAGACACAGTTCTTACATTTCAGTTATACATAGTATCATCTATCTTTTTACAGGGTTTCGTAAATGCCGTAGATAAGGTGCTGAAGTTGGGCATATCTTAAGTAGGGATGAGCCGAACACCCCCGTGTTCGGTTTGCACCAGAACCGTCGAACAGACCGACGGTTTGCGCGAACATTTAGAACCCCATTGAAGTCTATGGAACTCGAACGTTCGAATTCAAAAACGATCATTTTAAAGACCAATATTCAAGTTATTGTTGGAAAACGTCTTTGACAACCTGGGTCTTGCCCCAGGGAACATGTACCAATGGAAGAAAGTTTAAAAACTGGGGCCCAGATTCAGAAAGCAATTACGCCTGTCTAACTGGTGTTAGACAGGAGTAATTTCAAATTTCGCGCGCCGTATCACTAGTTTGAATCCTCAAACCATGATACGGCGGCTTCGGGCTTCGATCCGAGAGGCTTACGTCTTCGTAAGCCTTCGGATCTACGCTGCGATATATTTGCGGCCGCTGGGAGGAGTTCGCGTCGTTTTCATGCGTCGGGATATGCAAATGTGTTTTTACGGCGATCCACGAAGATACGAGTGGTCTTCGCAATCGCTTTCGTCTATTTTTTTTTACGTACTGTTAGACCAGCTTTTTGCTGGTCTAACGGTACGTAGCCCATGTTAAGTATGGCCGTCGTTCACGCGTCGATTTTTTTTTTTTTTTTTTTTTTTTTACGTAACTCGTTCGGGACGAGGGTTGTGCGTAAACGACGCTACTCAAACAACAAATGACGTAACGACGTGTTTTCGCGCAATGCACGGCGGGAAATTTGCGAACGGAGCATGCGCAGTTCGATCGCCGCGGGAACGCGCCTATTTTAAATGCTTCACGCCCCCTACTCGTCTAGATGGATTGCGACGGGAGAAATACACTACGCCGCCGTCGTTTACTGGACAAAATCTACCTGGATTCCACGTAGAGCCAGGTTAAATACGGCAGCGTAGTGTATTTCTGATACTCTACGAGAATCTAATTCTCTGTGAATCTGGGCCACGGTGTCTATACCTTTTGATAACGTCTTTAAATAGCACAATCACCTGCCTGCCAGTAAATTAGGAAGAACTGATCTATCTAAGCTATACAGTGTATAAATACAGTATATGTACAACTCCTAGGGATGTATATATATTCTCTACACACTGTAAATTAAGCTAAACTGACTAGCCTGCCTGCCTGCTCTATCTAGCTATCTAAAAAGACAATCTCTCTGTCTCTCTGACTCCTTTCATTAACAAGCCGGAACACACTACACGAGGCCGTCCAGCAGGCGGCCTTATATAGTGTGGGGCGTGTGCTAAAGCCCTGAGCCATAATTGGCTAAAGCCACCCAGGCTTTGGCCAATTATGGCTCTTCGTTTTTTGCGTGCTGTGATTGGCCAAGCATGCGGGACATACAGAATGCTTGGCCAATCATCAGTTTTTGTTCAAATTTCGTCGAACGTACGAACAGACAATATTCGAGTCGAACATACGTTCATATCGAATGCGAAGCTCATCCCTAATCTCAAGGCATCCATGGGAAAGAAGCCCAATTTCTCTCTAAGTTGAGTCACAGCCTTCAATTTACCATTTTTCAAGAATTTAAATGCAACACACTTCACCAGCAGTCCTTATTTGCCAAGGAACCCAAGGTTTTTCCTTGGGTCAAACCATAGAAATCTTCCTAGTGGCACGCATATGCATGGAGCTTTAACAAGGGCATATTTGCTATTTACTCTGTAGGGTTGAGTGAGTTAATGAGGCAAGTATTAGTGGATAGCCCCCATCTGGATGATGACTCCAGGAGGCATGCGTTAATCTTTTTATTGGAATTCCCAAATTCAAAGTTATTGTACACAACCAGTGTGATAGCCCTATAGTATATTTGTGAATAAGGTATGCCTAGCTGTTGTCTTGTTGTTTTAAAGATCCAGACTTGGAATCAATGTGACAGCTGTGAAAATTACACTTTTGAACAGAAGCACTTAAATATATGTAAATTGTAGGTGAATGACACTTAGAGCCGGTTCACACACAGACGGCACGACTTTGGGGAGTGACTCGGCAAGGCGATCTCAAGACGACTTGATGCAATGAAGTCAATGCTAGTCGTCCCGAGTTACCCCCAAAGTCATACAGAAACCTTTTTCTAAGTCGGAGCGACTTGCATTGCTCCTATTAGAACGATTCCCTTGAATAGTGCGGACCGCGACTTGTCAGGCAGCTGAGTCACCTGACCGGTCGCCCCATGTGTGAACCGGCTCTAAGGGCATGATTTTATAATTCAGAGTTGATATCGTTATCTGCTCCGGTTACACTCTGCTGTGTAAGTCTAGAGCAGGTCAAATTACTCAGACCAATGTAGGAATCTCTTCTAGCAGAGATTGGACTGGCTGGATTAGTCAGCTGGTCTATTTTTTTTAAGTATAGTTCTTTATTCAAAGATCAGTTATAAACAAAACGTATAAACAATATATAAAATATCAGCAATATCAAGGAAAGGAATAAACCTATGTTACAGTAAAAAATAAACAAATCTAGCCATTCAACCAGACTGGAAGAAATATATACCATCAGCAATTAAGACCTGCAACATATCAAATTAACACTTCATAGGCTTAAGAATAAAAACCCAAATAACAAAAGAAATAAAAAATGTGCCTAGTTAAGAATATTACCACTATTGTTAACCTAGGGTACATTCCCTTCCTATTTCTGCCTGAAATCTTCCTTAATTTTACCTTCCCGTCTCTGGCTCTGGCCCTTGGGGTCATGAGAGAAGGCAAAAAAAAAAGAAAGAAAACTATTTTACTTAAAGGTTTACACAGTTAACCCTGTTCTTGAAAGCGGCTTGCTATTAAAGATTTATGTGTCAATGATATACTCCTTTTAATTCTGCGTGCTTGTGAGAGAGATTTGGAGGTCCTCCAAAGGACGTGACCTTCTAGAGCAGTGGTTCTCAACCCCACTAGTGCCGTGACCCCTTGATAAAATTTCCCAAGTTGTGGGGACCCCTAACAGTAGAATTTTCATAGCATGGGTTGTCAGCACCTAAGGCCAGACAAGTAATTTGCGCCCCCAGCCCATGGACATTTAGGGCTCACTAAGTCCCTTACACTTGTACAGTTTTAAAACCCCTTCTGGTACATTTTAGAAGTGCTGGCAGTGCTGACGGGGAGTTCTGGTCAGCCAGCTTAGGTTCTTTTGATCAAGATCATCTGCTGATCTGAGAACTGTAGTAGGGGCTTTAAATGGCAACTCTTATCACAGGTAGTGTTACTCACTGTGTCTCCAGCTCTGTGGTGTCTCGCAGACACCTATGCCGAAATCAGGAGATAGGGTCTTCTCCAGCCACTCAAACTTCACATTTTTTACCAGTCAGCTGACCTCTAGTCTCTGCCCCACAGCCATGCCGTGAACTGAATGGGCGGGCAAGGGCTCCAGGAGCAGCCCAGCTCGGCGCCACAGGCTCCAGGGACAGCCCTGCTGGATGGCTGCGAAAAAGCTGAGATTGCTGCGGGCTTCAGGAACAGCCCAGGGTTCGGCGACCCCTGGCAAATTGTCATTTGACCTCCGAGGGGGTCCCGACCCCCAGGTTGAGAACCACTGTTCTAGAGGCTGAATAAACAATTTGTACAAGAATGACAACAAATGTGGTACATATTTTCCCTCCGCACATAGGCGTTTGAAGGGTGTCAATGGCCTAACATACAATTCCGTGTCCGGTATAAACTTTAAATAATGTGCCAGTTGAAATGCTCAACAAAATGTTTTTTTTTTTTTTGTAAAATAAAGATTGTTTTTGAATCCCGAAGGGGGTCTGTATTGATTTTTTTTGCCACAGCTGTGCCAAGCTGCTGGCTCTTGGTTGCTTCGCAGTCCCCTTTGCCCCCAATGGGTACTTTTGACAGGCAGCAAAACTGTCTAATGCTGCATACACACAATCAAACATTCCGACAACAAAACCGCGGATTTTTTTCCGATGGATGTTGGCTCAAACTTGTCTTGCATACACACAGTCTCACAAATGTTGCCAGAAATCCCGATCGCCAACAACGTGGTCACGTACAACACGTATGACGGCACTACAAAAGGGAAGTTCAATACCAAGTGCGCCACCCTTTGTGCTCCTTCTGCTAATCTCGTGTTAGTAGAAGTTTGGTGAGAGACGATTCGTGCTTTTCAGCCTCGTGCTTTTCAGTCCGTTACTGCTCTTTGCAGCGTGACGAATGTGCTATCTCCATTACGAATGCTAGTTTTACCAGACCGAACGCTTCGTCTCGTACTTGATTCAGAGCAGGTGTGGAATTTTGTGCGTCGAAATTGTCTACACACGCTTGGAATTTCCGAGAACGGATTTTGTTATTGAAAAATGTAAGAACCAGCTCTCAAATTTTTGTTGTCGGAAATTCCGACAGCAAATGTCCAATGGAGCCTACACACGGTCGGAATTTCCAACAACAAGCTCCCATCGAACATTTGTTGTTGGAAATTCCAAGCGTGTCTACACGGCATTAGAGCTGTTCAGATGTGAGCTATGCTGTACCTATCAGTGTTGCTGATGTGTATTTTAAAATTAAAATGTATATTCAAATTTAGAACTTGTATGACATTAATATGTATTTCAACTTTTAATTTTTTTTTTTTACGTTCAAGATCAGGCTGTACTTTTTTCATTTCCTTTGCAGCAAAGACCCAGGATTACATGTGGCTCACAAACAGACTCATGTTACTAATCTCACTTTATGCCCTTAAAGAAAATTGTTAGTTGTTAGAAAAAGCGATTAACAAACAAAACATCTTATATCAGAGTACAGCAATTACATTACTCTGTCATACAATCAGTCTTACTAACTTGGTTTAGAGATGTAGGATTACACAGTTAACACCTTCAGGCTCTTGTTTTAGCTGAACTTCTGTTTCTGGTTATAATTACAAGTATATAGGTCACACTTGACCATTAAGATAACTATAGACATTGCATAGGGTTAACTTATGCCGCGTACACACAACAGTTTTTCGGGATGTAAAAAATTACGGGCCAGATTCAGGTAGAATCGGCTTACTCTGCGGCGGCCTAACGTATTACATTTACGTTACACCGCCGCCAATTTTTACGGGCAAGTGCTTGATTCACAAAGCACTTGCATGTAAAGTTGTGGGGGCGTAGTGTAAATTCGCACGGCGCAAGCCCACCTAATTCAAATGGGGCGGGACCATTTAAATTAGGCGCGTTCCCACGCCGAACGTACTGCGCATGCTCCGTCCCTAAAATTTCCCGACGTGCATTGCGCTAAATGACGTTGCAAGGACGTCATTGGTTTTGATGTTAACGTAAATGGCGCCCAGCGGCATTCACGGACGACTTACGCAAATAACGTGAAATTTCAAATTTCGATGCGGGAACGACGGCCATACTTAACATTGGCTAGACCACCTAGGGGGCATGTTTATCTTTACGACGCTTATCTACGGAAACAACGTAAATTTACAGCGACGGGCAAAGAGTACGTTCGTGAATCGGCGTAACTAGTCATTTGCATATTCTACACCGACCGCAATGGAATCGCCACCTAGCGGCTGCCTAGAATTGCAGCCTAAGATCCGACGGTGTAAGTCACCTACACCTGTCAGATCTTAGGGAGATCTATGCGTAACCTGATTCTATGAATCAGGAGCATAGATACGACCTTCGTATCTCTTTTATGAATCTGGCCCTACATTTTTAATGGTCTAGAAAAAACAAAGTTTTTTTCAACCCGATCATTAAACTGGCCTTGCTTATACACGATCATGAAAAAAAAATGCAAGGCACGGTGACGTACAACACGTACGACTATAAAGGGGAAGTTCCATTCGGATGGCGCCACCCTTGGGGCTGCTTTTGCAGATTTTGTGTTAGTAAAAGACGATTCACGCTTTCCAATCTGTTACAGCGTGATGAATGTGCTTACTCCATTACGAACACTAGTTTTACCAGAACGAGCGCTCCCATCTCATAACTTTCTTCTGAGCATGCGCCTTTCTTTTTCACATCTTAACAGCCCACACACGACCATTTTTTACGATGTTAAAAACGTTGATTTTAAAAACAACAACGTTAAAAACAACGTGAAAAATTAGAGCATTTTCTAAATTTTTAATGGCCATTTTTTACATCGTGAAAAATGCTCTGGAGCCCACGCACGATTGTTGTTAATGACATTAAAAAGAAATGTAATTTTTTTACAACCCGAAAAACGATTGTGTGTACTCAAAATCAGGACTCGAAAAAGGGTAATAAGGGTTTATAAGGGGGCTAAAAAAATTAAATCAAAAACATTTTTTTGCATTGTAAAATAATTTTGTATGTTCTGTATATAATTGTATTCTATTCTGTATGTATTGGACACTGCCCTCACTGTGCACATGGCACTAATACTGTTTTCATTACATGTTTACATTTTTTCGAGTCTTCATTAAAATTAGTCTGTCTATGTTACGCCCCGTGTTACCATAAACGTACAATTGTAATATTAATGTGATACCTATGTAATCATGTGCATCATAATACAGCAGAACAGTTATTTGGAAAGATGCAAAGTGTATCTTTTGTGTCTGTTCCCTACTACAGTAGTTATTATTAATTTGGAACCACTAATCAATATAAGGGTAGGAGTTGCTAATCTATAAAATGTCCAGCTCAGCAGTTATACATAGAAGATATGAATAAACACTAGAACAGTCTGATATCTCAGTCCTGCAGATTAAAGTGTACGCTACTGATGCTAATCATGGTCTCTCTCATTTTTATGTACTTCTTCCATCACCTTTCTTCCATGTTCTAAACTGACTACACAAAGCACATAAGCTGATCTGTGCTAGTGTGGTCAGTTTCTGTGATTTGGCTGGCCATTCAGATGTAAAATACACTGTATTGGGTACAGGCATAGACCACTTTTAAGTACACAATGGGGTTTATTTACTAAAGCTGGAAATTGCAAAATCAGGCTCACTTCTGCGTAGAAACCAATGAGCTTCTAACACCAGCTTGTTCAATTAAGCTTTGGTAATAAAACCTGGAAGCTGATTGTTTTTATACACAAGTGAGCCTGATTTTGCGCTTTCCAGCTTTAGTAAATAAATCCCATTGTGTACTTAAAAGTGGGGTATGCCTTTAGTTTGATCAGACACCATACCACCCAGACCAATCACAGCCTGCCTCTGGCACACACCCCATCCCCTCTAGGGTTGCCACCTGTCCAGAAATTCACCCGGAAAGTTTGGGTTAGGAATCATGCGTCCGGGTTTCAGACTGCCTGAATCCCGGACACATTATTCAGACTGGGCTATGGCTTCCCAGCAGAGTTGTTGACTGCAGTTGTCCAAGCTAATAGTGTGTGTTACACTCTAACAACCCCCCCACCCCAAACCAGGGGTGGACTGGCAACTCACGGGGCCCCCGGGCAATAGAAGTTTATGAGGCCCCCGGGCTTACAGATGGCCAACACGCCAGGAGCCAGTGCAGAGGCAGGGCAGCTAAAATCTCAGGATTTCACATCAAAAGCATGTCGGTTTCAGACATATCAGGGGCAGATGTAAAAAAAAAAAAAACACAGATTTTTACATACTGTCCCTGGTTTTATTAAGCCTGGCAACCCTGATGGGGCCCCCTAGTGGCATGGGGCCCTCGGGCAGTGCCCAAGAGCCCCAATGGTCAGTCCGCCCCTGCCCCAAACACTCTACCCCTCTGTGTCTGCCCACACTCCAATCCCCATGCTGTACCTCACAAAAGGAAAGTTGCGACCGGAAATTTGAAGTCCAGCAGCCTCAGATACATCTGGATGAGAGGTGCTGCCTGCCAAGGGGTGAGTGAGCTTACCATCCATCCCTGTCTGTGACTGTAGTCTCCCCTCTTCTCTCTCCTGATTCTGAGTGAGTACACTAAGTTAAATCAGGGTTCTTAGAGCACCTCTTTACACCAGAGGCTACAGTGTTCCCCCATAAATCGGGGTTCCCAGAACAGAAGAACTTGAAGACAAGGTGGCAACCCAAATCCCCTCCCAATCACAGGCTGCCTCTTTTTAGCCCAGTGTCGCCTCTTCACACCGGATTTAAGCCTCAAATTGCCGTACCACTGTGTCACAATCACATGCATTGCACGGCAATCATGGGTTTAAATCAGGTGGCGAGGAGGCAACATATAGCATCCTCACCACCTGTCAAACACACGCGGATTGCTTTTCAGGAGGTGAGAAAGCAATACAACACTGACTACTTAAACCCCTTGGGCCAGATTCTCAGCGGCGATACGACGGAGTATCTCAGATTCCCCGTCGTATCGCCGTTTTTTTGCCTAGTATCTATGCGCGTGATGCTTAGCATCACTTTTGCATAGATACGCTGCAACATCCGACAAGTGTAAAACCATTACACTTGCGGATCGTAGGTGTAATGACAACTCCGGCCACTAGGTGGCCTTTACGTTGTTTTCTCATTTGCATATGCAAATGAGGCTAGTACGCCGATTCCCGATCGCTTTTACGCCGCCCCGTAAGGTTACCCCTGCTTCTATGTGGAGTAACCTTACGAAGTTCCGTCGGATGCCGTCGGGTGCCGTCGGATGCCATGTTAAGTATGGCGTCGGGTCAGCGTCAGCTTTTTCCGTCGCTTACGTCGTTTTACTAACTCGTTCGCGAATAGGGAGTTGCGTAAATGACGCATGCGCACTGGGCTTTCTCCCCGGCCGGCGCATGCGCAGTTCGTTCGACGCGGGGGCGCGCTTAATTTAAATACAAGCCGCCCCATTTGAATTGCGCGGGTTTACGCTGGGCGATTTACGCGACGCCGGCGAAAACTACGGAGCAAGTGCTTAGAGAATAACGCACTTGCTCTAGTACGATGCGGCGGCGTAGTGTAAATGGCTTACGCTACGCCGCCAGAATTCTATGAGAATCTGGCCCCTTGGTTGCTGTACTGCACAAGGTTGCAGGGCACTTGTAGAGTAGTCTCATTCACTTGAATGGGTCATGCTTGGTAGGTGCTACACCCACCAACCATGGCAGGGCATATAACTCCTGCTGTGGCTGAGACACGTTTACACCCCTGGCCACTGTAGCTAAAGGGGGGGGGGGGGGGAAACACACCTACTATGGGGTTTTACCACCACCCGAAAATGCAAGTGTAAATCAACCCTTACTGCCCAGAGCCCCCTATAAAGCTGTTGTGCTTCGGTTTACCGGCACCACGAAAAAGCACTAAAACCCCGGCATTCAGAAAGTGAACCAAACCCGCAGAATATAATCAAAGTCTGTGGCTAAGCGTAAGCGAGTGGCTAAACTCGTAGGAAAGTTGCAGGTACGCTGCACTGCACCCGTGGTGTGGATAAACCGCAGTGCATCAGTGTGAAATCAGCCCCATACTATTATACTGAAATCACAAAAACAAACAGGCTAATGGCTTGCTTTTGCATAAAAAAAAAAAAAAAAAATGGCTCAAGTGGTTAAAGCGTTTGTTACCCCAACACTTCATATTCCTGATATGTGCCTGCTGTTCCATGTAATTGTATAAGAAAGTATCCTGTTCTCTTTGTATTGATTACTTTCCTAAAAAAACTGACCACACTAAGCAGGAGAGCACATCATGGTCAGTTCTCAGACTCTAGCTGTGCTGGGAATTAACAGCCATTCGCTAGGAAGATTACTGTGCTGCTGCATCTCTTCCCCTCAGGCTACTTTCACACTGCCAGCGTGGGGTGTTGGCGGTAAAGGTGCTGAGGGATAGTGTTGCTCACGAATATTCGCATTGCGAATATTCGCTACGAATATTGCATATTCGAGTATTCGCAAATAACACGAATATCGCGGCGAATATTCGCTATTTCGAATATTCGAATGTTTTCATTTTTTTTTTAGAACAGATCACATCCTAGAGATCCCCATCGACGTCTAAAAGCATTGCTGGTATGATTAGAGACCTTGGGCCGAGTAGCTGCAGCGCTCATTTTATATTGCCGAAAAATCGCAATGCGATTATTCGGCAATAGCGATATCGCGCGATTATTTTATATTGTAATATATCACGAATATTCTGAGCCAATCAGAGTGCTCCATTCCGCATTTCTCGAAATTTCGCAATTATTTTGTATTGTAATATATCACAAATATTCTGAGCCAATCAGAGTGCTCCATTCCGCATTTCTCGAATATTCGCAATTATTTTATATTGTAATATATCACGAATATTCTGAGCCAATCAGAGTGCTCCATTCCGCATTTCTCGAATATTCGCAATTATTTTATATTGTAATATATCACGAATATTCTGAGCCAAGCAGAGTGCTCCTTCCGCATTTCTCGAATATTCGCAATTATTGTGTATTGTAATATATCACGAATATTCTGAGCCAATCAGAGTGCTCCATTCCGCATTTCTCGAATATTCGCAATTATTTTATATTGTAATATATCACGAATATTCTGAGCCAATCAGAGTTCTCCATTCCGCATTTCTCAAAATTTTGCATTCGCAATCGCAATTCGCATTCGCATTCGCATTCGCAATAGCGAAAATTCACAATAATTTCATTTCCAAAAAATATCACAAATATTCGTATTTAGCGAATATATCTCGAATATTCGACTATATATTCGAGATATATCGCGAAATCGAATATGGCATATTCTGCTCAACACTACTGAGGGAGCACAGGGCTAGTGCATTATCCTCAAGCCCCATTCCCCCATTTATATTTACCTGAGCTTAATCCAGCAATGTGCACAAGAGCAGCGGCTCTCTGTGTCTCTTCTACTCTACTTTTGGAGGATCTATATATAAAATATTACTTTTAAGGCCATGTTCCCTAAAGAGCAATCCGCATTCAGATCGCTGTTCAGAGAGCATAACAGGCGGTATGGAGGCATTGTATCACCACCTGCTTTAAACCATGGGATCCTGTACCAAGGTGCCCAAGGCTTAAAATTCCTGGTGTGGCATGCGTACACCCCCAGCCACTGCCTCTGCAGCCAAAGGGGGAGTGGTTGGGGGGGTTAAACCACGACTCAAGAACAACTTCTTGTGAACAAATTCTGAGACCCCTTTCACACAAGAGAACTGTTTGTCCATTTTTCATCATCCGATGGATGAAAAATGGACATCAATGCATCTCTGTGGAAAGACAGATGTAAACAGATTATCATTCGTTTACATTCGCATCTGACAACATCCGTTTTTTTTTAAAGAGATCAAAGCCCTATTTTTGTTCCGTAAAAAAAAAAAAAATGAATTGATGAAAAACTGATGTAAACAGGCTAATGGCTTGCTTTTGCATAAAAAAAAAAATAAACTTTTAAAAAAAATGGCTCAAGTGGTTAAAGCGTTTGTTACCCCAAATCTTCATATTCCTGATATGTGCCTGCTGTTTCATGTAATTGTATAAGAAGGTATCCTGTTCTCTTTGTATTGATTCCTTTATGTGAAATCCCTGGTGTTCCTGCTAGTCCTCTTACTTTCCTATTAAAAAAAACTGATCACACTAAGCAGGAGAGCACATCATGGTCAGTTCTCAGACTCTAGCTGTGCTGGGAACTAACAGCCATTCGCTGGGAAGATTACTGTGCTGCTGCATATCTTCCCCCCAGGCTACTTTCACACTGCCAGCGTGGGGTGTTGGCTGTAAAGCGCCGCTCCTACAGTGCCTCAAAGATGCGGCTTCAGGACTTTTTTTTACCGTCCTGTCAGCACACCGCTCCAGTGTGAAGAGAGAACAGAGGGAAAGTGATCACTTTTAAAAAAGAAAAACAGTATTTATGAATGATATATACACACAAAAATGTTTTTCCTTTCATTTCAATTTTGAACTGAATTGGTTGTCTTACAAGGTGATCGTTTACAATCACTTTAGACCCCTTTCACACTTTTCAAGCGCTTTGGCGCTAAAATAAGAACCTGAAAAGTTCATGAAAACCTTTGGCATTTATACAGCAAACAGTGCTATAAAAATGCACTGATTACTGTGTAAGGCCCCTTTTACACTGAGGCGTTTTTCGGGCGTTATTCAAGCGTTTTTCATGCGCTTTGGCGTTAAAAAAAAAGCTTGTAAAGCGCCTGAAAGAAGCCCTTATCTGCAATCACAATGTGAAAGACCGAGTGCTTTCAGAGCCCTTTTACACTGCCAGCGCCCGAAAAATGCTAGTAAAGCACCGCTAAGACCCTCACGTTTTGGGGCGGTTTTGCAGTGCCTCAGTGTGAAAGGGCAAGGCGGTTTTACAGCACTTTCAATTCATTTCAATGGAGAGGGGCGTTTTTGGAGCGTTTTTTTTCAGTGCCCAAAGGCTGCTCCAAAGATGCTGCTTGCAGGACTTTTCTCAATGCCCCGCCAGTGCAATACCTCAGTGTGAAAGGGCAAGGCGTTTTTACAGCACTTTCAATTCATTTCAATGGAGAGGGGCGTTTTTGAAACGTTTTTTTTCAGCGCCCAAAAGCTGCTCCAAAGATGCTGCTTGCAGGACTCAGTGTGAAAGGGTCCATTGAGATGCATGGAGAGTGTTTTATGAGCGTTTTAGTAGCGATATTTTTAGCGCTAAAACGCTGTAAAAATGCTTCAGTGTGAAACGGGTCTAAATGTCACCAGCAGAGAAGGGGTTAAACACTAGGGGCGATCAAGGGGTTAACTATGTTTTCTCACTGTGTTCTAACTGTAGGGGGGATGGGCTAACTAGAACATGACAGAGATTACTGCTCACGATCACTGGGAGCAGTAGATCCATGTCATGTTGCTAGGCAGAACAGGGAAATGCCTTGTTTACATAAGCATCTCCCTATTCTGCCTCTCTATGCCACTGGCGGACATTGATGATGCAGCAACGTACGGGTACATCGTTTTGCGCACCTGTGCCACTTTGCTGATGTATATTGGCGTGAGCCGGTTGGCAAGTGGTTAAGAAAAAATGGCACTTCAAGCTCGACATGTGTCTTTCTGTGAACGTTCCCAAAGAACATAGGTGTGAATGGGGCCTAAGGACTTGTTCACACTAGCAGTTGGGAGGCAGTAAAACCCTCTTTGCTCCCCCTTTACACCTGCTGTGGGCGCAGTAGAAATGATATCCTCTGTCGCTTTCAGCGGACGCTATTGACCACCAGTCGCGACCCATTGAAGTAAATGCAGCTGCTCTGTGTGCATTGCTCATGGTAGCATGGTAAAAGCAGGTGGTGAGGAGACGATGCAACAGCTCCTTACCGTCTGCCAAATGCTGACATTTGAACAAAAATTTGTGGCAAATTAAAAAACTCAGCTTTGCTCCTTCCTGCCCCTGCATTTAATGGCTTATTTTTGTTACTAATGGTTTGCTGTCCCTAAAATCTGAAGCAAAACTCCCCTGTCTGAAACTAGGCCTCACTCCCTCACAAATAATACCACTTTTATTGGTCACTGAGGTGCGGTCATAGGAGGTGGGTGCGGTTTATTTCTGGACAGGAAGCTTTAGTGAAACATTTAGGAAAGGCCGGCCCTTAGCAACACAGTAAAGTATTGATGAGAGAGGGGCCCAGAAGAACCTTTTTCAGCTAACAAAGGTAATGGCACCTAGTGGTACCTTTCAGGCTCACCACACATGCTTACAATATTCATTGGGTCTACCAAAAACACAGCAGGGCCTGCCTGATTGGATGTAAATTGGTTAGATTAGGTAGGTCCTTATATTATATAAAGTTGATTGTATAGTCAGAAAAATGTAGGGTTACCCTCAGGCATGACTTTGAATTGTTCTACAGAATGAATCATTGCTTGGTTGCCATGGGCAACACCTCCTATTTTATTTTCCAGAAGTTTGTGTACCATACATGCAGAGTTCACATCTTTCAGGCAATTGAACTGTAGCAGAGCAACATGCATCTGAAATCCTCAGATATGCATAGATAATTGTGTAAGTGAGGATGAGCAAAATTTGAGGTTTAGGATTCCTAATAATAATAATAATAATTATATATACACACACACACACACACACACACACATTTGTGGGGTTGCGGTGAGGTTAAATGTAAGCTGGATTTAGGCCTTGTTTACATTTGCTTTGCCCTCTAATGGTGATCTGAACATGAATTCATAGGGAATCTGATGGCATTGAGGAGGTGTATTGCCTCCACACCGCCTGTTTTAACCCTCTAAATGCCAGACTACTGTGTTGCAAATATGTGCATGATTGCAGTGCAGCCCCATTCACTTAAATGAGTTGTGTTTTGGAGGACAGTATTGCCTGCTGAACGTGACAGGGAGCCCTAAGGCCTTGTTCACTCACACCTGTGCATTCTCAGGTTTTGCAGAAACCCACTGCAGTCCATTTAACACAGTTTCCTGTGCATTTCTATTTCTATTCTATGCATTTTATAGAAAGAGCCAGGGACTTTTTTCTGGTTTTTGGTTCCATAGACTTTAATGAATCAAATACATGTATCGAAAAACCGCAAAATGCATCTGCAACCCAAACAGGTATGACTCAGGCCTAAGGCTCCTTACACACGGAGCGGTCCGTTTTTCGGTCCGCTCCGTGTGTCCGTCAGCTCAGCGGGGGGTCTCCGCTTAGCTGTCGGCGGACGGGGCGGTCCCCGCACACTGTGCAGGGACCGCCCTGTCTCTCCTCCGCTCTCCCCTATGGGGAGTCGGATGGAAACGGACCGTCTGTCCGTTTGCATCCGATCCGTTTGGCCGGACGGAAGAAAAATAGGACATTCTTCCGTCCGCAAAAACGGATGCGGATCTGGCGGACGTTAGCGGATGCATCATCCGCTAACGGATCCGCTCCCATAGGGGCCCATTACAAGTCCGTAAACGGACTTGTAATGAGCGGACAAACAGTCCACTAGTGTGAAAGGACCCTAAGGCTGGATTCGCACCTATGCATTTTTGGTGCTTTTTGCATTTGCAGATTTGCACTACAAAACGTGTTCCATAGGAAACAATGTTAAATGGGCTGTAGTGCAAATATGCAAAAAGTACTAAAAATGCATAGGTGTGAATCCAGTCTAAAATAATGTAGACGGTTTACAGCTTTAACCACTTAAGGACCGAGCCTCTTTCTGAGATTTGTTGTTTACAAGTTAAAAACTATTTTTTTTTGCTAGAAAATTACTTGGAACCCCCAAACATTATACATTTGTTTTTCTAACACTGTATAGCAGGGATCCTCAAACTACGGCCCTCCAGCTGTTGTAGAACTACACCTCCCATGAGGCATTGTAACACACTGACATTTGCAGACATGACTAGGCATGATGGGAATTGTAGTTCCTGAACAACTGGAGGGCCATAGTTTGAAGACCCATGCTGTATAGAATAAAATAGCGGTTGTTGCAAAACTTTATGTCACACTGTATTTGCGCTGCGGTCTTACAAGCACACCTTTTTTTGGGGGGGAAAAAAAATACACCTTTTTTGAATTTTTTTTTTTTTTATATTGTCAAAGATGATGTTACACTGAGAATTTATACCCAACATGTCACGCTTCAAAATTGCACCCGCACATGGAAAGGCGACAAATTTTTACCCTTAAAATCTCCATAGGCGAAGTTTAAAAAAATCTTACTTGTTGCATGTTTTGAGTTGGAGGAGGTCCATGGCTAAAATTATTGCTCTCGCTCTAACGATCGCGAACACAGTTTTCATATAGAGGCGCTGCTCAAGTATGCGTTTACTTCTGCACGCAAGGTCTTCCGGATGGCTTGTGTTTAAAATATATTTTCTTTTTTTTCTTATTTATTTTACCCTTTTATTTTTTTACACTGTTTTATTTTTTATTTTTAAAGTGACACTTTTATTCCTTTTACAAGTATTGTAAAAACATCCATTGTAATAGAAAAAAGCATGACAGGTCGTCTTAAATATGAGATCTGGGGTTAAAAACACCTCAGATATTATATTTGGACACCAATATTTTAACGTGATCTCACTGCGAATCCGCCGCAGAGACCACCATTATCGGAAACTGGACCACCGGCTGAAAATGAGGATACATGGGTTATGGCAGCTAACTGCACCATTAACAAAAATATCCCTATTCAAAGTTCTGACGTATATAGTAGTGCGGCGGTCTGGATGTGGTTAACTTGTGGATGCTATATTTAGAGGGTTTATATAGGGTGTGTGTGTTTTTTTTTTTTTTTTTTTGTGTGTTCTATTGCATATGATTGATTATTGTACTTACTTAAAATTGTGTATTCCCATCCAATCTTTTTATAAACAATCAAACAAAAAAAAAACACACACACATGGCAAAATAACATTTAACCACTTTATTAGAGGCCCATTGTAATATGACGTCCACAGATGGGATCTCCCATCCTGGGTGGACGTCCTGGGCTTTGTGGGGGGATATCTGAAGGATGCCTGTAGCTAGAGGCATCATTCAGATATCATTCTTTCATGCCGGCGATTCTGTGCACGATAAGAACAATCATAGCGCCAGTTCCACAGCTTGCTCGTTCTTATAGGTGGCACGGGAGAGCCCGGAGAAGCACCAGATGGCCCCGGGAGGGGGGGGGGAAGTCCCCTCCCGGGGCCATCCGGTGCTTCTCCGGGCTCTCCCGTGCCATCGGGAGCCCAGAAAAAGAATTGTCCGGCGCCGGATGGGAAGCATAGCGATGACTGGTGACCAGATAGTCACCAATCATCTCTATGACCGTCAAAAGTAAGTATGAGATCGGTGAATTTTTTTCACAATCTCATGCTTTTCAGCCTGGAGGAGAGATGTGGGGTCTTATTGACCGCGCATCTCTTCATAAAGAGGACCTGTCACGATATATTCCTATTACAAGGGATGTTTACATTCCTTGTAATAGGAATAAAAGTGATAAAAAAATAAAACGCCCCTGTATCCGATAGCTTACACTCAGAAGCGAACACACACGCAAGTCCCGCCCACATATGTGAACGCTGTTCAAACCACATATGTGAGGTATCGCCACGTGTGTTAGAGTGCCAGCAACAATTCTAGCACTAGACCTCCTCTGTAACTCTAAACTGGTAACCTGTAAAAAATGTCAAAGTGTTGCCTATGGAGATTTTTAAAGCGGGGGTTCCGCGGTCCGGATGTTTTATTTTTTTTGGTTCATTAAACTCTTTTAAAGTTCAAAAGATAGTACTCGCATATTTAAAGCGGAGTTCCACCCTTAAAACCACTTTCTCTCATCCCATCCAGCATACTGGCGCTGACGCGCAGGTGCCGTATATAGCCGCGTCACGCCGTCCGAAAAAAGCCGAACTAGGACCGGCTATTTACGGCGCCTGCGCAGTCAGCTCCTGGGTCTGTGCGCAGGCGCCGAGAAGAGCCGAACGCTAGTCGGCTGTTTCCGGAAGGCGTGACGCCTTATAGCGGCGACATACACCGTGGTGCGCCCAAAATTAAATGATCTATTATAAAGTAAGTACATGGATTAAAAAAAAAAAAAAAAAAACAGCATACTGGCGCTGACGCCAGTATGCTGGATGAGATGAAAGAAAGTGGTTTTTAGGGTGGAACTCCGCTTTAAGGTGGCTACTGCCCCGCATTCTCCGCCGGCATCACATGTGTATTTATAACATTTTATGCTGGCCGTTTCCATTTTGCTTGTGGGCAGCGTGAAGCCCACAAGCAAATGCTTCTGGGAAGCGGGCGCATGAGCCGCGTTGACGGCGAGCAGCGCCGTCAACACTTCTCTGTTGCCATCACAACGGTCGGCGTAATGAAAAGTTCACGCCCCGTTGTGACAACAGGCACGCGATAGTTCCTCTTATTAGCTTCTGAATCGTCTCCTGGGCAGCGTCACGCTGTGCTCCCAGGGGACATTGCAAACTAGTCCCAGCAAACACTGGGGCGCTGGGAGATAAACCCACACGCCCACTCCCGCAGGAGGTTAACCAGGAAGTGCCTCCTTCAGACACCAGAACCACGGTATGGCATTCATTTTAAAAATTTATGGATAGCCAATTTTTAGTGTAGACACTGAGCCGTTCTGATTAATGAAGACTTTAAAATTAGGCTGAACCTTCGCTTTAAGTACCGAAATTTGGTGCCATTCCATGAGTGTGCGCAATTTTAAAGAGTGACATGTTAGGTATCTATTTACTCGGTGTAACTTCCTCTTTCATATTTTACAAAAAAAATTGGGCTAACTTTACTGTTTTGTTTTTTAATTCATGAAACCATTCCCCCCCCCCCCCCCAAAAAAAAGGCGTTTGAAAAATGATTGCGCAAATACCGTGCAAGATAAAAAAAGTTGCAATAAAGCCTGGTATTAAAGTGGTTAAAGTGCCTATAAAAATACAACCTATGCAATTGAAGCAAACGAACACTAAAATTAAGTAAGAAAAACCCCTACATACAACCTTCAAAAAAATAATAATAAATACATTTTAAGCCACAAAAATGTCCAAAAATAAACCGTAAACCGTTACAGTATTTGCATAAAAAGCAGACCATATAAAACATATTTGATTAGAGCAGAAATTCATCATGTAAGATGTTTCAGGGTGCTTTCCCTTTTTAAGGCCTGGGTCACACCTATGCATTTTCAGTTTTGCAGAAACCCCGTACAATCCATTTAACATGGTTTCCCATGGCTGTAGTTCACATCTGTGCATTTTATAGAAAGAGCCAGGGACCTTTTTTTTCTGGGTTTTGGTTCCATAGACTTCAATGGATCCAAAATGTGTATTGCAAAATATATAAACTGCAACCTGCTTAGATGTGAGGCCTGAGCCCTGGTTTACATTCACATGTCAAATTGGCGGCTATTGCCGGCAATGGCACTGTTTGACACCTGTGGACTAGGGGATTTAAACTGGGATAGTTGGCAAGTATGAGGCAGCTTTTTTGAGCCCCACAACAATGACAGGGCCCAGGGGAGCTTCCCCTTTTGCCCTGCCTTAACCACTTGCTTACTGGGCACCCCCCTCCTGCCCAGGTGAAATTTCAGCTTCCGGCACTGCGTCGCTTTAACTGTCAATTGCACGGTCTTGCGATGTGGCTCCCAAACAAAATTGACGTCCTTTTTTCCCCACAAATAGAGCTTTCTTTTGGTGGTATTTGATCACCTCTGCGTTTTTTATTTTTTGCGCTATAAACAAAAGAGCGTCAATTTAAAAAAAAAATAATAATATTTTTTTTCTTGATGCTATAATAAATAGCCAATTTTTCTCACTTCGTCTTTCAGGACAGCACTTGGAGAGAGCGCAGCTCCACCCACTTCCCAGGAAACACTGCAGTCACTGCTATAACTTCCGCCCACCTCCACCATGGCCTCAGTTGTAGTGTTTCCTCCGGCCATGGTGGAAGCGCTGCAGGGAACCAGGAGGATGCTGGACTCTCTCCAGGGGGAGACGGATTAAAGGCATACCTGCGATCGGTTGTTTTTCTTTAGGAGGCAGACCCAACCTCCCCCCTGACGCGTGGGGGACGTTTCGGTGCTCCCCTCTTCTCGAGCCCGGCGAGGGTAAAGGCTACCGGGGGTTCCGCGCCAATAGACTGGGCATTGCAGGCCATGTTGGGGGCGGTTAGATGCCGGTCTCCTGGGGTCTGCGATGTCCCGGTACGGAGGGCGGGCGACGTCATTTTCCGGTGGAGGCGGGACTTCCCGGTGCGGGCGGCTTCCGGTTCCGGCCGCTGGAACGCAGAAGGGGAGCAGCCTCGGCGGTGCAATTTCCGGTTCCCACAGCGGTGGGTTAACCGGGATTTTTCAAAAGGAGGCGCACAAACGATCGCCGCGTTCTGGGAGAATGGAGCCAGAAGATGCAGCGAAGGTGGCGGGAGCAGGAGCCACATGCACCAGCCCGGCCCAGGTAGGAAAACAGCGGTTTAAGTCTACCTGGTTCCTTGTTATGTCCCTCCTACTGCCCCCTTGGGGAGAGGAGTCTGCCTCACTCACCCTAGTCACGTCCCTGGGAGAGTGGTGCTTATTTGGTACAGCGGTGATGGGACCTGGTGTGTTTTTTGTTCACTGGCTGTTTTGTGGTGGTGGTGGTTTGGGTCTGAGGCACAAAAAGTTAAACATGGGGTTGTTGTCTTTTGTGTTTTTCAGAAAGCTAAAGAGCAGCTAAAAATTGCGGTGCCCCCTCCTAAGAAACGGTGTGCTACCTGCAAAACAACCCTTAACCACTTAAGACCCGGACCAATACGCTGGTAAATGACCCAAGGTGTTTTTGCGATTCGGCACTGCGTCGCTTTAACAGACAATTGCGCGGTCGTGCGACGTGGCTCCCAAACAAAATTTGCGTCCTTTTCTTCCCACAAATAGAGCTTTCTTTTGGTGGTATTTGATCACCTCTGCGATTTTTATTTTTTGCGCTATATACAAAAATAGAGCGACATTTTTGAAAAAAAAACACTATTTTTTACTTTTTGTTAAAAAAAAATCAAATAAATAAACTAAATTTTAGTCAAACATTTAGGCCAAAATTTATTTAGCCACATGTCTTTAGTAAAAAAAAAAAATCGCAATAAAAAAAAATAGCTACCTAGCGGGAACAGCGGCACTAATACAGCGATCAGAAAAATGATCGCTTAGTGACGCTGGCAATAGGGAGTGTAAGGGTTAACTAGGGCGGTGATCAGGGGGTTAAAACTTTATTAGGGGGGGTGGGGGGGGCTATCCTGAACCTAACACTAACTGTTTTTTACAGTGCCTGTCACACTGACACTAAATGCAGTGATTAAATCACTGCATTCAGTGACAGGGGGGTGGGGGGGGCGATCACAAGGGGTTAAATGCCTATGTGAGTGTGTGTCAGTGTTGTGTTGGTGCACACTTACTTGTGATGTCTTCTCTCATCAGCAGCGCTGGAAACAGCGCTGCGATGAGAGAATAACATAATTTCCTCCTTCCTGTGTAAACACAGAGGAGGAAGTGACAGGCTGGGAGCGCGCTCCCATTGGCTGGGAGCGATCGCGGGGGGCGGATATCACGGACATCCGCCTCAGATCCCGGATCCTTCCCAGAGGTAGGGGGACCCCCGCACGCCGCGGAGGGGGTCCCGATGGGACCCCCGAACCGCACTCAGGCGGGGACGTGAATTTACGCCCTTGTGCCTGTACGTGCCATTCTGTGGCCGTATATGTGCGTGCGGGGGTCCTTAAGTGGTTAAAGGGTCTTGGACTAAGCTGTTATGCAAGGCATGCATCGCGGACATAGTCAAAGGGGAAGCCTCCCCTAGTGCAGCCTCCGAACAACCCAAAGAGATGCTCTCTTCTTTTAGGAAAGAGCTAGAAGAGACCTTTCAGTCATTTCGCTCCTACTTGGACAGAGGGGCGGCGTCAGGGTCAGCAGCTAAGGCCTCCACTAGTGCACCCTTGGATTATAGAGGGGCAGGTAGTGAGTCCGAGGAGGAAGAGCCTAGCAGCCTCGTCTCAGGGTCATAGGCGGAAGAGGAAGATACAGGAGAATCTTCTTCTTCACGTTACAAGTTGTCCTTAGAAGAGGTGGATGACTTACTGAAAACTATTCATTCCACTTTAAACATTAAGGTGGATAAGACGCATTTGTCTCTGCATGACAAGATGTACCAGGGTTTAGACGAAGTCAAGCATCGAACCTTTCCAGTACATAGAGTATTGTCAGATGCGGTCAAAAGGGAGTGGAAAGACCCAGAGAGGGCTCCTTTCTTTTCCCGATCACTTAAGAGGCGATTTCCTTTTGATGAGGATCCAGCGCAGGTATGGAATAAGAAACCTAAGCTGGATGCTGTGTTCTCAAAGGTATCCCGAAATACAGACTTAGCCTTTGAGGATACAGGCACCTTAAAAGATCCCCTAGATAAAAGAGCAGAGGCGCTCTTAAAGAAGGCTTGGGATGCCTCTCTGGCCAACCTCAAACCAGCTATGGCATCCACAGTAGTGGCCAGGAACCTTGAGCATTGGTTGGAACAGCTGAAGGATCACATTGAGTCTGGGACCTCACGCAGAGAATTGCTAGAGTCCTTTCCGATTCTTCTGAAGGCAGTAGGCTATATGGCGGATGCCTCAGCCGAGTCAGTGAGAATATCAGCCCGTTCCTCGGCCCTAGTGAATTCGGCCAGGAGGGCTCTCTGGGTCAAAACCTGGACTTCAGGGTGGAAGGTCCTGGCGGCCTCAGAGGGGTGGAGGGAGACCCGGGGTGTTGTTTCGCTCCCCTAGCCAGCCCGCTAAACCCCAGTGACGGTCGCCCGGCTGTGGGAGGACGTCTTCAGTCGTTCCTTCCACAGTGGGCAGAGACGACTTCCAGTGCATACATCCTCAAGGTTATTGCAGAGGGCTACGCGCTGGAGTTCTCAGAGAAACCACCGTCGCCTTTTTACGCGACTCAGCTGCCCAGGGATCAGGAGAAATCCCGGGCAATGTTGTCGCTGTTAGAGGAATTTCTCCAGCAAAGGGTGATCACCTCGGTACCCCAACAAGAACAGGGGGCGGGTTGCTACTCCCATGTGTTTCTAGTAAAAAAGCCGGCAGGAAAATTTTGTTTGATTCTGAACTTAAAATTCCTGAATCGGTCAATCAAGTACAAGAGGTTCCGGATGGATACCATCTACTCGGTCAGAAGGCTCCTTCCTGCAGGTTGCTTTCTGGCTTCGATAGACCTAAGGGATGCTTATGTTCACATCCCGATAAGAGCCTCTTCTCAGCGTTTCCTGCGTCTAGCGATCAGGACAGGAAGCGAGATCAAACACTTTCAGTTCAGGGCCCTGCCGTTCGGTCTCTCCTCCTCTCCGAGGATTTTTTCGAAGGTGGTGGCGGAGGCCTTGGCACCTCTGAGGCTAGAAGGAGTTTCGGTAATTCCATACTTGGACGACCTCCTGTTGTTCGCCAAGACGGAAGATCAGCTTCTCAAAGACCTATGGAGGACCCAGGCCCATTTGGAGGGTCTAGGTTGGATTATGAACAGAGAGAAGTCAAATCTAGTTCCCTCTCAGGTCATAGTCTTTTTGGGGTACACCATAGACTCAATCCAGGAGAGGTTATTTCTACCAGAGGAGAAAATAATCAAGGTTCAGGCAGCAGTGAAGGCAGTGCAGACAAATCTGTCAGTGTCAGTTCGTGCAGCTATGTCCACCCTGGGACTTCTCACATCCTCCATTCCTGCGGTTCAGTGGGCCCGCCTGCATTCAAGGAGTCTCCAGCAGGCGATTCTACAGAATTGGACGCATGGAGAACCCCTAGAAAAGGAGATCAGGGTTCCAACTTCAGTAAATAGGAAACTTTGGTGGTGGAGGGCTCACGCAAATTTGAGTCAGGGTCTAGTGTGGTCCTTCCCCGCTACAATGATCCTAACTACGGATGCCAGCTCCTGGGGATGGGGTGCTCACCTCAGGGGTCAGTTGGCTCAGGGGTCCTGGTCCAGGGAAGAGGCCAAGAGATCCTCCAATTGGAGGGAACTCAAAGCCGTTTGCCTAGGGCTTTGGGCCTTCCAGGAGACGATACAGGGTCAGCATGTCCAGATACTGTCGGACAATGCTACAGCGGTAGCTTACGTCTCAAGGCAGGGGGGCACGAGGAGCAGGGTTCTCCTGAACCTGGCCCTACACATGCTTTACTGGGCAGAGACAAACTTGGCATCTCTATCTGCAGTACACCTAAAGGGCAGTTTAAACCACCTGGCAGACTTCCTAAGCAGGAGGAGGGTTCTGGAGTCCGAGTGGAGTCTAAATTCAGAGGTGTTCCAGAAAATAGCAGACAGGTGGGGAACCCCTCAGATAGACCTGTTTGCGTCCCAAGCCAACGCCAAGGTTCCGGTTTTCTTTTCCCTCAACAGACTGGATCAAGTGGAGGGTCTAGATGCGTTGGTTCAGCATTGGCCCTTCCGTTTGTGTTATGCTTTCCCCCCAGTACAAATGATTCCATTAGTTCTGCGGAAACTTCAGGTAGAAAAGACGACTCTTATCCTGATAGCCCCATACTGGCCCAAAAGGCCTTGGTTTTCAACCCTGCTGAAACTGGCAATAGAACCCCATCAGCTACTTCCAGCCAGAAAGGACTTATTATACCAGGGTCCCCTGCTCCATCCCAACGTGGATCGGCTCAACCTGGCGGCCTGGTTACTGAAGAGTTAATCCTGAGTAGGAAGGGTTTATCTAAACGGTTAGTGGATACACTAATTAGTAGCAGAAAGGAAGTTACCAGGGCGATTTATTTCAAGACCTGGAGAGTCTTTAATTCCTGGTGCAGTTCAAAGGATTGTTCCCCCATGAATAATTTTTCGGTCCTGGAGTTTTTACAGGACGGGATGGACAAGGGTCTGGCAGCCAGCACCCTGAAAGCGCAGGTTGCCGCGCTGTCAGTATTTCTAGAGAGACGGTTATCTCTAGATCCCTATGTCATCAGATTTTTTAAGGCATTGGCCAGGGCTAGGCCTTCCCCCTTTAAGTTTTTTCCCAAGTGGGACTTATCGGTGGTTTTGGGGGGTCTGACAAAAAGACCTTTCGAACCACTGTTAGAAGCATCTTTAAAATTTTGGACCCTGAAAGCGGTCCTTTTAGTAGCCGTCACCTCAGCTAGGAGAATTAGTGAGCTACAGGCTCTTTCTATTGTGGAACCCATCTTGACCATCTTCCCTGATAGGGTCGTGTTGAGGACAGATCCTGGGTTCCTTCCTAAGGTGGTGTCGGCCTTCCATAGGACACAAGAAATAGTGTTACCTACCTTTTGTCCGGCTCCTTCCGGTTCAAGGGAAGAAGAGTTTCATACCTTAGATGTCAGAAGGTGCATTATGCACTACCTGGAAGTCACCAGGGAAATTAGAAAATCCAATTCTCTGTTTGTGTTGTTCTCGGGTGCACGTAGGGGGTACGGTGCTTCCAAAAGTACACTAGCCAGATGGCTTCGTATGGCTATCCACGAGGCCTATAAGGCTAGGGGTATAGAACCTCCCCCAGGGGTGGTGGCGCATTCTACAAGGGCAGTGGCAACTTCCTGGGCAGAACGTGCTGGAGCTTCACCAGAGCTTATCTGCAAGGCAGCTACGTGGACGAGTTTTTCCACTTTTACTCGCCACTACAGGATGGATCTGCTCTCAGCGGCGGAGCAGTCTTTTGGCAGGAAGGTCCTGGAAGCGGTGGTCCCACCCTAGAGTAAGTACTCGGTTATCATCTCCAAGTGCTGTCCTGAAAGACGAAGTGAGAAAACCTTAGTTACACTTACCGGTAACGGTATTTCTATGAGTCTTTCAGGACAGCACCGATAACCCACCCTTCTCTCTTCTGGTGGATATATATATATATATATATGTGTATTGTACTAACATGTTTTGGTTGCTATGTTCTGCTTATCTCATTTCAGTATGGCCGGAGGTGCTCGTGTACAACTGAGGCCATGGTGGAGGTGGGCGGAAGTTATAGCAGTGACTGCAGTGTTTCCTGGGAAGTGGGTTGAGCTGCGCTCTCTCCAAGTGCTGTCCTGAAAGACTCATAGAAATACCGTTACCGGTAAGTGTAACTAAGGTTTTTTTTTCTCAGTCTAGGCCGATACGTATTCTACATATTTTTGGTTAAACAAAAATAGGGGACAGAATTATTATTTTTTATTTTACTAGTAATGGCGGCGATCTGCGATTTTTATGGGAACTGCGACATTATGGCGGACACTTTTGACACATTTTTGGCACCATTCACATTTATACTGCGATCAGTACTATAAATATGCACTAATTACTGTATAAATGTGACTGGCATTGAAGGGGTTAACACTAGGGGGTGAGGAAGGGGTTAAATGTGTACCCTGCATAGTGTTCTAACTGTGGGGGGAGGGGGGTGACTGGGGGAGGTGACCGATCTGTGTCCCTATGTACAAGGGACACAGATCGGTCTCCTCTCTCACTGGCAGGACGTGGATCTGTGTGTTTACTCTGTAATCGCGGGTGCCTGGCAGACATAGCGGCCGCCAGGCACGCGCATCGGCATCTCAGTGATGCGGCGGGCACATGTGCGCCACCGGCGGCGCTCGCGTGCCCCCCCCCCAGTGGCCTGGAGGAGCGGAGGCCGTAAAAAGACAGCGACTCAGAGATTTAGAACCACCCTGCGGCCGTATATAGTCGTACGGCCGTCAGGAAGTGGTTAAAGACGGCCCTGCATGCTGTCAGTGTGAAAAAACAAACACAAAAGAGGGAGATTTGAACCACAATACCACAAAAAGTTGATAAATAAATTGTTATAAAAAGGGAAGAGGAGGAAGGAAAACAAAAAGACCAGTAACTGGATAATAATAAAAAGGATGGTAATGAAAGTCCCAATATATAAAGTTCGTATATAAACAGTTCAAACATGACATATACACCGTGGCAGCACTTTGGAGAGTGAAGCAAGACTCTGTAATAGCAAAAAGAAAAAGAAAAAAATGTGCGTCCTTTCACACGGAGCGGACCGTTTTTTCATCCGCTCCGTGTGTGTCCGTCGGCTCAGCGGGGATCGTCCTTAAATCCCCGCTGAGCTCTCTGTGGGCAGGGCGGTCCCCGCACACTGTGCAGAAACCGCCCTGTCTTTCCTCCGCTGTCCCCTATGGGGAATCGGATGACTACGGATCGTCTGTCCGTATTTATCCGATCCGCCAGACGGAAGAAAAATAGGGTTTTCTTCCATCTGAAAAAGCGGATCTTTGCGGACGTTAGCGGATGCATCATCCGCTAACGGACGCGATCCCATAGGGATGCATTAAACGGACTTGTAAAAAACGGACGAACGGTCCGTACGTGTGAAAGGACCCTAAGTGCAGTATGTCTGATAATATGGAATTTATTAATTCATTAAAACAGCCAAATGGCTACTCACTAAAAAGTAGTACAAAATGCGCTCATAAAAAGGGGAAGTATAGTCACTGTAGATCATCAGCCGATGATGGTGGCTTCTCTGGTGAATATATTGTTGGTTGCTGTCCAGGGAAGAAGCGAGGCAGAGCACTGCGGGAACAGCGAATCCCAGAAGTACCTGTTTGGCGGCGTGCTTTCGGCCTGGAGCGCACACGGCTCTCGGGAACAGGAAGTGACGTCAGACAGGGGCTCGTAGTGATAGATCAAAACGTCCATGAGAGCAAACGATGGTGCATCATGGCCGATAAATCGTTCAGTGGACATAAATGAATCAATTTTTTGTTCCCCTTTTTTTTTTACATATACCTTTTCAAATACTCATTCATTCGGCAGAAAATTTCCATACTTGTCCTTTTTCGGTTTTGTGTCCATTTGCTGCCCGAAAAATTAACGAACTGGCCAAATGACTGAATTTCGACTGATTTTTCATATAAGGCTGGCCATACATTATACATTTATTTATTATTTTTTTGTACAATTTTCCTTTTTACCAAAACCATATAATATGAGGTCAAAGCTAAACGCTTTCAATTTGTATGCAATCAGCAAGCCCTTGCACTACATTGTTGAAGGTAAATCGAAAAAAAAAAAAATTGTATAGTGTATGGCCAGCCTTAGACCCCATACAAACTATTCGATTTTATGCAGATTTTTATCTTCAGATTTATCAAAACCATATAATTTTTTTTTAAGTCAGCAGCTACAAACAGTGTAATTTTAATAAGGACACTTCCCTGTCCAGGGAGCCTGAGACGTCGGGCCCTCAGAGGCCGATCCATCCATCCATCGGATCGGTTGCCGGTGCCGCCATTCTATCTAAGGGTAACGGGCAGTGGAGCCTTGCGGCCTCACAACCTGTTTCCTACTGCGCATGAATGAGTCGTGCAGCGCTTTGTGAATGGCCGGTTGTCTTCTGGGGGACACACGGGTCCCAGAAGACAGTGTGCCCGATTTCCCTGGAGACAACACGAGGGATGAAGAGAAGGAACGGCTCAGCGGTATAGGAAGTAAAACATTTTTATTTTTATTTTTTTCAAATGTTTATTAATATATTTTATATAGACTGTTAGGGCCAGTTCACACCAGATACAGTTACGTGTGCTTTTTTTTCTGCACAAAATGCATCCACAGTGTTTTCCATGTATTCCAATGGCTCTAATTCACACTATGCAGTCAGTTTCCGGTCAGGTTCTGCACCAGAAACTGACTGCATGGTGTGAACTAGAGCCATTGGAATACATGGAAAACTCTGCAGCATTTTTATCTGCGATAAAATGCACAATCAGGCAGGCCCTTGCACTACATGGTTTTGGTAAGCTCAGGTTCACACTGGGTACGATTTAGTTCGATTTGAGATGCGATTTCACATGTGAAATCGCATTTCAAATCGGCGGCAATTGCCGGCAATGACACCATCCTAATCGGTGCGACGCCGCATCTGCGGCGCTGCACCGATTTCAAAAAGTAGTTCCTGTACTACTTTTTGCGATTTCAGGACGCGATTTACATTGACATCTGTGCAGAACCCTGCACAGATGTCTCCTAAATCGCGCCGAAATCGGGACTGCCAGAGGGAGTGAAATTGCACGAGTTCAGCTGAAATCGCGCAATTTCACTCCCGTAGCCCAGTGTGAACCAGGGCTAAATCTGAGGACAAAAATCTAATAGTGTGTATGGGGTATTAATCCCCTTCCTTGCTGAGCTCAGGTGGGATGATTGGTTCACCTGTGCACAAGCTTGCTATCATTACATCAATGATTGCTTCCAATCCAAACGGTTATATCAGAGTTCTGGAGTGGCATTCTAAATACTTAATTCTACTATGTAAAAATCCACTTTTTTAATCCTGATATGAGTGCAACCTGTAAAGGAGCAAAAATACACCCAGAAATTAAACTTTGGCACTACTATACACTTCCCAGTCGCCTCCAAGAGACCGATTTAGTCCTTACACTGGAAGTTTTCGGGTGAGGGGAAGTACTACTTGGCACCGGCCTCAGGTTCGTAATACAAACATTTTATTTGTGAAATCTGTTGCATAAAATAATGTTTTATTTAACCACTTAAGGACCGGACCAATATGCTGCTAAATGACCCAAGGGGTTTTTACAATTCGGCACTGCGTCGCTTTAACAGACAATTGCGCAGTCGTGCGACGTGGCTCCCAAACAAAATTTGCGTCCTTTTCTTCCCACAAATAGAGCTTTCTTTTGGTGGTATTTGATCGTCTCTGCGATTTTTTATTTTTTTATTTTTTGCAATGTATACAGAAATAGAGCGACATTTTTGAAAAAAAAATCAATATTTTTTACTTTTTGTTATAAGAAAAATCATATAAACAAAATTTTAGTCAAACATTTAGGCCAAAATGTATTCAGCCATATGTCTTTAGTAAAAAAAAAATCGCAATAAAAAAAAAATAGCTACCTAGCGGGAACAGCGACACTAATACAGCGATCAGAAAAATTATCGCTTAGTGACACTGGCAATAGGAAGTGAAAGGGTTAACTAGGGCAGTGATCAAAGGGTTAAAACTTTATTAGGGGGGGGGGTACGGGAGCTACCCTGGACCTAACACTAACTGCCTGTCAAACTGACACTAAATGCAGTGGGCGGACAAAAACGAACAGCCGCTCCTACAGCAAACCAGACCGCTGCATGTACCGGGGGGGGGGGGGGTCCCGATCGGACCCCCGACCCACGTCAAGGCAGCCACGTACAGGTACGTTGATGTGCCTGTCCGTGTCATTGTGCCAACGTAAATGTACATGCGGCGGTCTTTAAGTGGTTAAAAAAAATTATAATAATTCTGGGGAACTTTTGGACAACCCTTGAGATTGGGCTGAAGAGGGGGCCGGGGGGAACTGTCTTGATCACGTATGATACTTCCAAGTAATAAAATAATATTTTTGAAATTTTTTAACCAAGTTTGGTGAATGTTAATTTTGCATAGAGCTTCCAAGAATATAATAATCACCGCAGTCCCCAATATACAAATTAAATCTTGCCTTAATAAAGGAAAATGCAGAGCTGCAATTTGGTCCTACAGAAAAGTGGACATCCATGTACACTTCAGGAGGCATGCTTTGAGGCTGTGTTTACACTTTTGCTGTGCTTTAGGCTCCATTCACACTTGTGCAACTTGTCAACTTGTCATGTGACTCTGGCCATCAAAGTTGCATGACAAGTCGTAGCTTCTCCTTTTAATTTTTTTTTCATAATACTTTTTGGGGGGGATGGGGTAGTGGACAGTGTTGTCAGTGTTTTTATATATATATATTTATTTATTTATTTATTTTGGGGGGGGGGGGGCTTTGGTGAGATATCAGTGGCCTAAACAAACCCCTGACATCTCCCCTTTGAGACAGAGAAAGGGTCTGAGGACATAGATTTCCCCTCACTGTGTCCAATTCATAACATTTTGATGGTCACTTCCTCCGCTCTCCATCCTGACAGATTCCCCACGCCCACACCTGGTAGGAGAGAAGCCGGATGAGGGGGTGCTGAGAAGGATTGAAAAATTAAAGGGCCCAGACGTCCCCAGGGACCCAGATGGCTACCCCCCCCCTTTTTTATATATATTTTTGTTTATTCTTTTTTATGTAAAAAGTGCCCCCTCAATTTGCGGCGCAACCCCCCCCCCGCTTCTCAATTTCAGGCAGCAGCACCCCCCCCCCGGTTCTCTGCTCCGGGGGGCCCATGCCTGAAGCTGTGTAAGGGGCCCCATAATTGCTGATGGTGGCCCTGGCTCAGAGGCAGGCTGATGTCACAGCCTCTGATTCAGTCCATCAGAGGAAGCTCTGTATTTATTACTAGAATACATCTTTCTCTGGCTGAGTGCCACATAGTGCTGTATGTAGACTCCGCTATATACAGTTTATAGCGGTTTCACATGTTGGTGAGGGACGTAGTTTGGGTGAGCTTGGTCCAAACAAACTGTGTAAAGTGTAATAAAAGTTGGAGTTCAGCTTTAATGCTAATCCACTAAATTCTACACTATAGATCCCGACAGGTATGTGTAGCACCCTCTACCTAAGTAAGTGCTAGAATAGGATTATTTGTGTGATGGGTAAGGTACATTTTTGTTTTGAGCAGGGGATAGCTCAGAGCAGCAGCTGGTGACTCACAGGCAGCATCACTAAGACCTCCCCCTTCTTTCTAGAGCATTCTGGAAGGTACTAGAAAGAGAGGAGAGGCGAGGAAGAGCTGCTGGGGATACTGTAGGAAGCCATGACCGATCCCCAGCTTGGATTGACAGGGGCCAGGCCTCCTCCCCAGCTGGGTCAACCCCAGGTACCTAAGGAGTTGTTCAGAGCTTGAAGATGGAGTGCTAGGCTGTTGGGGGGGACTTTAAGGGAGCTTCCCAGTCTGGGGGGGTGAACTTGGGCTTGTGTGTGGACAGAGCCCATCAAGAAAGAGTGAAGATTCTGGACACAAGGAGCAAAGAGGAAAGCAGGAGCTAGCATGGCCGGGCAAGTCTTCAAGGAGAGGAACAACTGGTTGCAGCCAGGAGGGCTGGTGAGTGACGGGCACAGTCTGGGAGGCACACCTGAGAGGACTAGGAGCATGCAGTCTGAGTTGGGTGCAGAGCCAATAAAGTGGCCTGTGTTGTCAAGGGCAATGGAGAAGGGCAGCTGCAGCCAGGAGAGCTGATAGGGCCTGAAGATGGATTACTTGGCTTAGCAACCAAAGATAGAACAGCTAGCACCAGAACTTTCTAATTTCTTGCTACCATAGGGGCCTATGGTCCCTGCCCGCAAAGGGTGGTTGCTAAGTCTGGCAGAGTCAGGCCTAGCCATTTAGTGCTAGCTGATCTTGAGGATTAAGAGCTGTGCAGGAGAAATGAAGAGGAATAGTCTGCAAGTAAGGAAAGTGCTGGAGGAGACTGTAGTAGTAATTTGTACAAAGTTTGTCCCAATTGATTGTTCTAAAATTCACTGGGCATCCCATATATTCCTTTATCCAAGTTCTATTACCTCAATAAAACACAAAAAAAGCTCATGGACTGTTCATTGTCTGGGAAATTAATACCAGCGTGACAACACTCAGTAGCCCCTACGGGGGTAATGCTACATATGCAGAGCGGAAAAATCAGAACATCTGCAGGCCTGTTCTGGTCTGTGTCAGTGGCCCACAATGTTAAAGCATGATGACCAGATGAAAAGTAGGCCTGCCTATTGAATTTCCATTGTATGTCCGACAATTTAGTACTTCTGTTGACCTCATGTGATCTAGAGTTTATGGCGCTACACAGGAGAGTACTGCATAATCCCCGTCTGCTTGGGAACCTCTTAGGAATGTCAATTACTGAAAGTAGCACCTGACAAATTTTTTAGAAAGTCTGCAGCAACACTCCAAGGATTGGTTTTTATACCAGCTATTTTTCACTTTCAACTTATTTTTTGTATTTTCCTGTGGATACCTGCTGTATGGACATTTAACCCTTTAACACTGCTGTGTGTTATATTTGGCACTCTGTGCACCCTATTGTGTATCAGCATTTATTTATACTTGTATGTTATTTTGCACTTATTGTTTTGCCAGCCACCTTTTGACTGCACTGCAGCACGTTTATTTTGTTGCTAATACCACTGATTATTTATGACCACTAGTTAGAGTACATCAAGATTTGCCTACTTCCTTTTGCACGTTATCGATTGGTTTGCGCAAAATTGATAGCGTTTACAAAATAGGGGATAGTTTTATTGCATTCTTATCATTTTTTTTTTGCTACTAATGGGTTTGTTTTTTTGTGACTGCGACATTATGGCAGACTCGGCAGACAATTTTGACACATTTTTGGGACCATTGTCATTTTCACAGCAAAAGGTGCTATTCTATTGCATGCAAAACGCTGCTTTTTGCAAGAAAGAAAGTCCCCTACCCTTTCCAAAAACGCAGAGGCACAAAAAAGCATTGATGTGAACATGTTCCATAGGAAACCATGTTAAAAAATGTCCCTGCATTTCTGTAAAATGCATCAAAAAACGCATTAGTGTGAATGTAGCCTTAGATCAAATTAATTCTGGGCAGAGAATGATTGATCCCGTTGCATCAGTGGACAGCACTGAGATACTTTTTTCATAAATTTGATTGGATTGAGGTTGCATTTTGGAAACATGGATGTGATTGATACCTTACATTTGTATCTTCCAGCTATCAATCAAAATCCATTTCCAAATGTGTGTGTTATATTGATTGTATGGGTTGCTGACTATGCATTCCTATTGGGAACAATTGATTGGAAAATAAATCAATCATTTATCAATTGTATGGCCTCAAATGTATGGCCACCATTAGGGATTTTTTCAGACTTTCAGTGGCCTCTGAAGAGTGATCTGTATTCCCCTTGTCTAAGTTCAGTTGGCAGGGCAAAATAATTTGAGGGGAGTGGCCTGGATGGCGTCTAGCCTGAGGCTACTCCCACTTTTTAAATGCTGGTTTTGTGTGATGTGTGGTTTTCGGGATTTGCCTTTTCCTCTCAGGCTCTGTGTTATGTTGCCTCCTTACTGCCTGTTTCAGTTTGCACAAGTGTGAAAGAAGCATAGAAGTTGTGCGACTTTGATGCGGCACCTGTATAATCTTGAGGTCTACAGACCAAGTCACATCAAAGTCGCACAGATACGAACAGCATTCATTGGAAATATTGGTGTATGACTTGTCATATGGCTTTGCAGTACCAAGTCGCACAATTGTAAAAGAAGCCTCAACCATAGGCCCTGGTTTCTCGTCCCGGCCAACTTTAGATCCACTTCCTGTCCAGATTGGCTGGGAGGAGAATCCGGGAACCAATAGCAAGTATTAGATCGCTAGTGTTGCAAGTGGTGGGTTAGGGGCGCAGTGGCCCAGAGTCCAACCTTTTTCAAGTCAAATCTCATAGAAACCTAATGAGTGCAGCGCCCTGCATGCAACCCCACATGCAAACTATGGGGGCAATGCCCCTTATAGACCTGCCGTACCTGGTGGCAGTGCCGTATAATGACAGTTCATCTGCCACCCCCCCTGACTGCCTGTCTGAAAGAGGCCTAAAGCTGCCCACCTGAATTTGGATTCATGTGTGGGCACTGTAGTTGAACAGAGGTTGATCTGCTAATCCATTTCTGTTCAACTGCCCTGACATTTTTTGGATGCTCGATCAGCTCTGCAGGCTATAGATGGCAGTGCTAACCTGTGTATTCTGATGGAGGGGGGAAGTACCGCCCCCCCACACTGTCAGAATAAAAATGCACAGCGGTGAGGATTCCCCCATTAACGTGTGTGTGTGTGTGTGTGTGTGTCACTGGGTCAGTTTCTTATCATCGACCTGCTGGTTAAAGGGGGGGGGGGGGGTGGGGAACTAATGTATAGACAGCTTAATGGCCTGTACACGCAATGAGAAAGTCGTAGGTACAATATCACGGTCTAAGCGATTGTACGATAATCTGATCACAGCTTTAATCTGTACACAGCTTTTGAGAGCCGATCATGACAACTCATGCAAAATTTTACAATGGGGCAAACGGGAAAATTGGTTTAACCACTTCAGGTCGGCGCTATCGTCAAAAGACGTCTGCAGCGCCGACCTGAAGTGCCAGGTGGACGGCTTTTTTTTACATTACCCGCGCGCGCCGCTGGGGGGCGCGCAGCGGGTAAACACTGTGCCGTCGCATCGCTGGGAAAACGATGCGTGTGCCTGGCGGCCGCGATGTCCGCAGATACACGCGATCAGCAGTCCCAGCAGGTGACAGCAGGGACGTGGAGCTCTGTGTGTAAACACAGAGCTCCATGTGCTGTCAGGGAGAGAGGAGACCGATCTGTGTCTCTTGTACATAGGGACACAGCGTCGGTCACCCCCCTCCCCCCACACAGTTAGAACACACCCAGGGAATACATTTAACCCCTTCCTCACCCCCTAGCGTTAACCCTGCCAATCACATTTATATAGTAATTAGTGCATTTTTAAAGCACTGATTGCTGTATAAATGTGAATGGTCCCAAAATTGTGTCAAACGTGTCCGATATGTCCGCCGCAATATTGCGGGCCTGACAAAAAAAAATCACAGATCTCTGCCATTACTAGTAAAAAATAAATCATAAATCTATCCCCTATGGTTTGCGCAAAAGTTATAGTGCCTACAAAAATCAATAAACGCTTATTGCGATTTATTTTTTTTAATTATTTTTTTTAACAAAATATATGTAGAAGAATATGTATCAGCTTAAACTGAGGGAAAAATATATATATATTTTTAAATTGGGATATTATTATAACAAAAAGTAAAATATATTGTGTTTTTTTTTCTCTCAAAATTTTCTGTCTATTTCTGTTTTTAGCGCAAAAAATAAAAATTGCAGAGATGATCAAATACCACCAAAAGAAAGCTCTATTTGTGGGGGGGGGGGGGGAATGATAAAAATATAATTTGGGTACAGTGTTGTATGACCGCGCAATTGTCATTCAAAAATTGAAAATTGGTCTGGGCACGAAGGGTGTTTAAGTGCCCAGTAATGAAGTGGTTAAGCAGTACAGTTGTCTGAAAATTCAATACAATTACTACAGAAATAAAAAATAACGGGTCATCATTCGTCCAATAATCTCATAGTGTGTACCAGGCATTGGGCTCCTCATACACTACACATCCTGATTATACAACCTTTTCACCAACAATTATGTAGTGCAAGTGTCTCTGATTTGGTATATTGTAAATGCAAGCTTTGGTAAATCTAAAGGAGATCGTACAATCAGATTGTATGGTTATTAGAGGGGGGATTTAATCCTCGTTGTAAAGACCTCCTCTTCACTACCTGTCCATCTTCTAGGGCAGGAAATGAAGGGAAATCTCCCTATGGGGACACAGATAGCAAAGAGACTTGTCAGCTGTTTCACTCTCCAATAGGATATTCATTGAAGCTTCTAGATTGTGCCTGATGCAGGGGAAAAAACCCGATCAGTACATCCTTCATCTATCATCTCTGTGTATGGACCTGTGTTCAGACTTCAATTCATGTTTCTGTATGAATAGGCTGGCTGGCAGTCCCCTCTTTGGTCCGCTCCGGAGGATGTCACCGAACAGCGCTGTATGACGTGTGGGCGGGTCCAGCGCTGACAGTCCATCGTTCTTGGTCCAGAGCTGTCAGCTCGCCCCTCCCCGCGCCCCGCCCGCCCCTCCTCTCCGTATTGCCCACCTAGGCATCCCCCTTGTCCAGAAGCCGGTGTGCTCAATGAAGAGCTCAGCAGAGAGCCACCACCCGGAGCAGCGATCCCAGGCAGAGGGGGCGGGGAGGAGCGGGCTGCACACATTGAAGATGTATTAGGGAAGCAGCAGGTCACCCACCCCCTACCCCCCCTCAGTCCTGTGATCTGGGTGTGTAATGCAGAGTACATAGGGGCATGGTGGCTGGGCTCCTCCCTAGCTCAGGTAGGGTGGGGGGCACTGAATACAGGGGGAGAAGTTTTATGTATTCTTCTTTGCTGATGTCCTGTTGGATCCATGTGAGTATTGTCTTCTCTCTCTCCCCACCCTGTAGTATGCATGTGCTCCCTGCCAGCCCCTTTGTACTGTGCAGTTCCTGGTGTCAGCCAGCAATGCATGGGTTAATCACCAAGCCTGTGATCGCAGGGGGGCCACGCTGGGACCTCCTTAGCCACAAGCTGCACATTCATCATATTCTGTATGTTTCAATGTTTATTCACTTGAATGGCAGGAGATGCTTACCCATGCACTGGCAGAGGCAAGGATGGGAGGCCTGGTACCTACTTTGTAATAAGCATGCCAGGCCTAATACCAATGTCTGCCAATGGGTGTGATTAGGCCTGTTACTTTAAGTGTACCCACCTATTCTCCTCTTTGTATAGGATGGCAAGGCCTTTATGGATCTCTCTTCTCATGTGCCTGCTCAGCACCCATTCTATAATATCAGGAATATCTGCTCACCAATTCTCTATCTGAATTGCTTTGGCCTTTTTTTATATTGCAAAATACTATGCCCCCTTTTTTAGGATTATAAATCCCCCCCCCCCCCCAAACATGTAACCTCTTGCTCACACCCCCTTGGTAATCCTGTAGTCATCATGCTGACCCTAGCACATGTGTGATCTTATGACGTCAGGAAGCAGAGTCCACTTTCCTACTTGTGTTTGCTGATCTGGGTGGATGGGACATGGTGCTGGACAGCTCCTGTGTACAGGGAGGGGTAGAGGGGGGGCTCCACACTGTGCTTGTGACTCTAATGATGTGTTTTAATCCCGTAGGCTCCTATGGCTTTCTGATGAGATCTGCTCTTGCTGGACTGACAGTGGATCTGCAGTGATCTGGGAGGGCAGACTTTGATAACCTTATCATGGGAGCTTAGGAAAAAAAACTACTGCAACTGCATCTTTCTGCGTCACAGCCTCCTGCAGGGAAATCTGTTGAGGGTTTTTTCTTTTTTTTTTTTCTTCTTTTTAAACTGATATGGACCATGCATCTAACAGAGCAGGGACATGTGATTTACAATCTACAACTAGAAATCTAATTGAAAGTGGGGTGCATACAAAAAAGGCTCAAGGGTTCAAAAGTGAGTGTCCTGCAAAACCCAATGACTGTACTCGGAGTCCTATAAATATTCATGAACTGAACAGCAGTGGGAATATCATGGACACTGCAATGCTGAACTCGGTGAAAGATGCCCAGCTTATGCCAGCTCCTAAAGACTTGAGAACGGTCAAGCTGAGGTTCTTGAGGAGGACTGTGGTAGAGTCTGATCAAGAGGAGCCATCGGTTTTGGATCTGAGTGAATCTCTGCACCAGAGCAAGGTCATCCCCATCTCTAGAACCAGAAGGGCCATTGCTAAGAGGACACAGGGTACAAGTGACCAAGGATCCACCCCTGAGACCAGTGAGCCTAAGACTGCGGATTCCATAGAGCATATTGCAGAAGTACCACCAGAACCAACTGACCAAAAGCGAAAAGATGAACCGGACACTCTTAAAGAGGCACCAAAGTCCAAAAAGGAGGAGGAAGAGGAGACTGAAGAGGAGGCAGATATGAAAGCTGTTTCTACTTCCCCTGATGGAAGGTTTTTGAAGTTTGACATTGAGATTGGAAGAGGCTCCTTTAAAACTGTTTATAAGGGTCTGGATACAGAAACATGGGTGGAGGTCGCATGGTGTGAACTTCAGGTAAGAACACACTTTAATAATAAAATGAGAAAAGAGTTTGTTTGGGACTTTAAATGAGGCACAAAAAACAATGTGCCTCCATCCTTGTTAATATGTAAAAGGGGGGGGGGGGGGTTGGAACTTGAAATGAGGTGCATCAACACTAGTGGATGGTGCGCATCATATGCAAGTTGGGTAAAAACGAATGCATAAAAAAAGAAGAAAATAATAATAAAAATCAAGTATTTTTTATTAAATAGCTATTATTGGGAGATCGGTACAATATTGACCATACATCGTAGCTACAGCAAACCATATGAAGTTCTATTGACATATTGGTAATATGGAGCCATGCCCCACTATCGTGGGAATATACGATATGAATGCTGATAACATGAGGGGGTCATAGTTACAAAGTATATACATAATTGGATCATGAAAGTTAATATTATTACTTTTGGAGGAATGGATCTGTTTATGTAGCCTATTATACTTTTTAGTGTGTGTGTGTGTGTGTTCTTTTTCTATTGTGATTATTTTATTTTTATTAACTTGGTTTGTTGCTTTATGCCTTTTTGTTTTTTTATATCTAATATTTTTTATTTATTATTTATACATTTTTGCTTTTATAAGATATGAATGCTGATAACATGAGGGGATCATAGTTGCAAAGATTATACGACCAACATAATTAGATTGTGAAAGTTAATATCATTACTTTTGGAGGAATGGATCTGTTTATGTAGCCTATTATACTTTTTATTGTGTGTGTGTGTGTTTTTTTTTTCTATTGTGATATTTTTTTTTTATTAATTTGGTTTGTTGCTTTATGCCTTTTTGTTTTTTTGTGTTTTATCTAATATTTTTTATTTATTATTATTAATTTTTGCTTTTATAAGATATGAATGCTGATAACATGAGGGGATAATAGTTGCAAAGAATATACGACCAACATAATTAGATCGTGAAAGTTAATATTTCTGTGTTTTGGAAGAATGGATCTGTTTAAATAGCCTATTATACTTTTTATTATGTTTTTATTTGTTTCTAGTGTGATATTTTTATTAACTTGGTTTGCTGCTTTGTTATGTGTGTTTTTTTATTTTTTTTATCTGATATTTTTTTATCATTATTATTATTTGATTTTATGAACTTGGTTTGCTGCTCTTGCCTTACTTGTTGATGCTTTAAAAAAAAAATGTAGATTATGTTTTACTATAAATTTCTCAACTTTGTGTAAGATCTATGCAGTAGGGCAATTGTCTATAGATCGCCTAATTGCTGATTCTAGAGAAGTATGTTTGCACCAATCTTTGCTGATAAATGATGAGTTCTATATTGATTCTGATACCAGGCTTGTTCTGAATGAATGTTGCTGAACCTTAATCACCTTATTCGTCAAATCTCCTCTCTGCAGTTTTGAGTCAAATTAACTTGTCTACTTATATAACGCTGATGACATGCCGCCATAGAGGTCTACACTACTTATGTAATGATTATTCATACCAATATGGTAATATGTAAATTACTCTTTTCTGGACACCAGCTAAATTGGAATCAATTTAGACGCAGAGGGAATACCATGTACATGCAGTATACCTTTTTTTTATTATTTTCAGTCTAGACTTTCTTGTGATTTCTATATGGAAAAAGATAAAAGTTTTTTGATCCTTTAAGTACTATTTTTGCTACCTGGAAATGTAAGCGTTTAAAGCATGACTCAGCTTTTTTGCTGCTGTATAAAATGTAACTCCTTTATGTCGAGTATCCAAGAATAACTGCCTCTGATTTACAAGCTTTTTTTTTTTTTTTTAATTTGAAAAAATAAAAATAAAAAATTAAATTGCACAGCTGGTAGGAGAACCCCAATTTTGAACTTGTACCTACCACAGGTAGGCCTATAATGAGGCTTGCCTGTAGGTACAGTGAGTATAACACTGGATGCAGCTGGTGAGATCACTGGCACATGCACTCATACCTGTGCCATTCCTTCAGAGCTTTGTGTTGAAAATGGAGACTCCCGTGCGTGGGCGTGGAAAAAAGGGGGGAGCGGGACTTTGAATGAAGCAAGCAGTTATCAGTGAAGGGTCAAGACAAGGTACATCTATTGCATGCCATACAAGTTCATACAGCTCAATAAATAATGGCACGGTAAAATTTATTATATATATATATATATATATATATATATATATATATATATATATATATATATATATATATACACACACAAAAGGGAAAAGATAATACATGACAGTGAAAGGGGATCATCCCTGCATATCCTGAGAACTTCCCATTGTAAAAATTCAATAAAGGAGTTCTCCAAGCTAAAACTTTTAACCCCCGCTGTGCCCGGGCTGTAAAACTAATACAAAATAAACTTTCACTTACCTGCCTACGATCCCCCGGTTGTTCCGTTATCGCCGCCCGTGCTCCGGTCCCTGCCAGCTTCCTCTTCCTGCGGGTCGGTGACTCACTCTGCGCTCAGCCTATCAGCGGCCGCGGCGGGACATTGCTGCGGCCGCTGATAGGCTGAGCGCAGAGTGAGTCACCGACCCACAGGAAGAGGAAGCTGGCAGGGACCGGAGCACGGGCGGCGATAACGAAACAACGGGGGATCGTAGGCAGGTAAGTGAAAGTTTATTTTGTATAGTTTTACAGCCCGGGCACAGCGGGGGTTAAACGTTTTTTAGCTTGGAGAACTCCTTTAAAGCTTGTGGTCATCACAGACTGTATATATGAATCAAGTGGGTGGCACAGTCGATGTAAACATTGCGTGTACAGAGGCTCTACGCGTTTCGTGAAGTGTTTATATTCACTCATCAGAAGCACCAATGTCAATATCTGAAATAGAATATGTAAGTTGAGGGGTCACTACCATGCAAGAGGGATCAAAGATAGGCATATATCCCAAGTAGGGATTAGAGATGTGTGAGGTCATCATGGCTCAGCCATTCAAAGGACAGGAGCCAATGAAGGCGCAAGGAAATAAGAGTCAAGGTGCCTGAAGGAGGAAGCTTGGAGACCTGGAGCAAGGTATCTGGAAGAAGGAGCAAGGAGACCTGAATCAAGGCACCTGGAGCAAGCCAACTGAAACGGGGGGAACTAAAAGACTTGGAGCAAGGCGTCTGAAACTGGGATCTAGAAGACCTGGAGCAAGACATCTGAAAGAGGGAGTAGGAGACCTGAAGCAAGGCGTCTGAAACCAGAAGCTAAGAGACCTGCTAAGAGAGGCGTCTGAAAGGGGATCCTGAAGACCTAGGGCAGTGGTTCTCAACCCTGTCCTCATGCCCATAGTCAATATTTGCAGGTTTTTCTATATCTTGCACAGGTGCTTTAAATCGGAGTCAATGGCTTGGTATTTTGGACAGCTATTTTATCTAAGAGAAATTCCCAAACATGGCCTGTTAAGGGTACTTGAGGACAGGGCTGAGAACCACTGACCTAGGTAGGGCAAGGCACCTGAAAGAAACTAGAAAACCTGGAGCAAGGCATTCAGAGGGAGCTAGAATTTCTGAAGTTGGCCATTTTAAAAAGTGAGCTGGGAGGGAGGCCTTGGAGAGTATAGATTCCTCAATTAAAGGGCATAAGACTAAACAAGATTAAGTGACGTCGCCTTCCCTTGAGTAGTGGTGCGTGCCTCTGCGTAGCCTTTTCTAGAGTTCAGGCTCCACCCAGTCAGCTTGTGCCATCATAGCCAATCCCAACAGAGTCACTCTGACTCCCTGTTCAGGTTGATTCCCCGCTTGGCTGCCAAGCATCCACCAGTCAAGGCTCCGTTTTCCTTAGGAGGGTCAAGGGGCCTTCATTGGATTTACTGAAAAACAATATGATCAGTACAGGCTTATTCAATAAAGTACTGTAAGACAGTAAGTTTACCTTTTTCAGTCATTTTTAGTTCGGTAAAGTGAAAATGTAATTGCCTGTTAAGGGTAACAACACTTAACACTTCAGATTTGCTTGTTATATTGACTTCTTGATAAAGTACAATGGACTCCTGAAGACCATCTGGTGGGTTTTCTTTTATTCATGTGTATATCTACATATTGGAACCTTAAAGTGTGCAACTTCTTGTCTGCTGCTAATAATTTAGAGCAGAGATTTGCAATTAGCGGACCTCCAACTGTTGCAAAACTACAAGTCCCATCATGCCTCTGTGTCTGTGTGTCATGCTTGTGGCTTGCTATGCCTCATGGGACTTGTAGTTCTTCAACAGCTGGAGGTCCGCTAATTGCATATCCCTGATCTAGAGTATGAGGATCTGTTTGCCTTTCTCTCAGCATGCAGAGTGTGTCATCTGTTTTACACAGCACTGGAAATCCTAACAGACTTTTGGGATTGAAGCTAACTGTGCTGCCTGAAAGCTTGTAAACCACAAAGCATTTTATGTTTGAGAAAAGTGGGTTACAGCATTTTGAGCTGAGAGCCTGTTAACCTGCCATGTCAGAGATATGTGACACTGATGTCATATGCCAGAAATGGTAAAGAAGCAGTCGGACGCAATGCATGATTGTGGAGAGGAACCAAATAGACAAAAGGAGTTTAGGGAAATATATGATTTACTTATGGATTTATTATTATTTATTATTATTTATTATTATTATACTGCTTTCAAAGATGGAGCTGAGTGTTAATTCTAATGCTGACCGTAGGGAGAGACCTAACATACAGCAATATACAGAGTATGGAGCTCTAGAGAGCATGGCTCTGCACAGAAGCTAGAGCCAGGACATAGGCAGGGCTGGGTTTAGTCAAAATGGGGCCTAGTTGAAATGCATTCCTTTTGGGCCTTAGGTCGCCATACTTTGATAGCTTACCAGCACCGTATCTGAAGTAAATGCAGAAGTATACGAAAACCCAAACACTAACGTATCATCAATTAACTTGTTAGACCCCTTTCACATGCAGTTTTCAGGCATTTTAGCGCTAAAAATAGCGCCTGAAAACTGACTCCCATTAATTTGAGTGGGTGCTTTCACACTGCGACTGTGCGCTTGCGGGGGCAGTAGAAAAACAGAAAGCAGCATTTTTTTGGGACGTGTTTGGAGCGCTGTAAAAAGCACTCCAAAAAAAATGCCCCTGGCTATTAAAATGAATAGGCAACGCTTCCAAATTGCCGCAAAACTGGTCTTTTTTTGGGGGGTGTTTTAAGCGGCTGTTTTAACAGTGATTCGGTGTGGAGGAGGCCAAATCCTCTAAATACTTTTTAACTCTACAGTGGTCATTAAAGACTAAGCTCACGTTCTAAAGGGAACTGTTCTCTGAAGTGACTGCCCTTCCTAAGCCTACAGGCATAGGCTGTTTTTTTTTTTTTTTTTTTTTTTTTTTTTTAGGGGGTGAACTTTTGCCTTTTTAAAGAGGGTCTTTAAAGAGGGTCTTTACAGTGCTATCTAAAAATACATCTGTAGCTAAAAGTGCTGTTGCTGCTGACTTAGACTTACTTCCCTGTGTAATTCAGTGCTGTCTTCTAACCCCCCCAGTTGCTAAAGCACTCGGAAACTGCTGTGTAAGGCTGTCCTGAAGCCTTCTGGGATGTGCAATGTGTATCCCAGGAGGCTGTCTGCAGGTTCAGGGTGATGTTGTCCTCGCCTGGATGAGGAAAGAGTAGGTGGCTGCTAGCATCAAGGAGAAAAAGGGTACTTTCCCAACCCACGCCCCTCTCTGCCATAAAGGTTTTTGTTGAATACTATTATTTTTTGGGTGATGACGATATATGTTAATTATTATTATTGTCAACCTGTCACATGACCTTCTGTTGGACACTATAAGTAGCCATGCTAATGCTCCTTGCATAAGCATGTAGGCAGGTGCAGTCTGCTGTCTCCACTGCAGGTGGTGCTCACCCACAACAACAAAGCATAGGGCTAGTCAAGGGTAACGGGGTTCATCTATGGTTTCCTAAGTCACTGGAGCAGCGATCTTATTGGATGCTGATGTGAATGTGGTGGCCATCTTGCGTGTGGCCAAGTATTAACGACCCCGGCCCCTAGGTTTGGCACACTTTGTGAGTGGGTAGAGGTAGGGAAGGTTACCTTATCTGTGAGGGACAGTACTAGTGATTGGGAAAGGTTCCTGGCGAGAAGGGAAAGCGTATGGTCACATCTCTCTGGATACCTTCCTGATTGGGCAATTGACAGCCAGGCTACGTTCCGTCCCCTCTTAACAGACTCTGTAGATTTTGGCTGGGACTTACTATTTCACGTTCTTGGAACTCAGTGTGCCCAGTTAGGTAGCTGTCCCACCAGAATTGTTGCGAACTGTTGCTGTATTCCTTCAAGCATGCCTACAAGCATGTCAGCAATCGCCTCCATTAAAGGACCACTAAAGGATTTTTTTTTTTTTTTAGCTAAATAGCTTCCTTTACCTTAATGCAGTGCTGTTTTCATGTTCTTATTGTTCGTTTTTGCTTTGAAGTTACTGTAATTCTGCTCTGATCTCCACACTTCCTGCTTGTCTGGCTCCTTATGAAAAATCTCATGGCAGCTTTTCACTGTGGTCCAAGCTGTGTGTCTAAAACTCCTCAGAACCAATCAGATTAATTTTAAAAACAAAACACTGCCCTGGGATTCAATTTAAAAACAAAACGCTGCTCTGGATTTGTTTGTTTTTGTTCTGTCTCTCTCTCTACTTCACATAAACACAAAACCAGTTTAAAAACGAAAGTGAAACTAGAGGCATATTATATGACTGATTTTTATCTATTTTTAATCATTTTTAAAAGGAATCAGTTAACTTTTATGTCTCTATACCCTGTAAACAGTAATTTCAGCAAAAAAATGTTTTTCCTTTTAGTGATCCTTTAAGGAGCCTCCCTTGAGTAATGACTTGCAGCTGATGCTCATGCATGTATTTTAGAAAGTGTTGAGGAGGTCAGCAGTGCTAAAAATGCAAACTAAAAGACCTGGGCCAGATTTATAGTCATGGGGCAAAATATCAGATCCTGTCTGCCAGGACCCAGGCCTGTCGCAACAAGGCAAGCAAACCAAGCAATTGCTTGGGGCCCCAAGCAGGGCCCTTGCTGCTCTTCCTATAAATACTGCAGCCACCTAAGGGCTCTATGGAGAGCCTCCAGCGGCTGCAGCACTGCAGCCTCTCTCGTCACTTCCCCAGTTCTCCTTCCCTGTAGCGTGGCCGAGCCCCTTTTCCTTCCTCCTGTCAGTCCGGCTGGGTACCGCGTGGTACAGGGGATTTAGTTTCCTGTTCCAGGCCGGACTGACAGGAAGTGCACACTGAGTGCTCACTTCCTTTCAGTCCAGCCGGGAACAGGAAACGGAGTCTCCTACCGCGTGGTATGGTAGGGAGGGGGAGTAAAAAAAAACATAGGAAGGGGAGTAAGAAGGACACAGGGAGGGGAGGGGGGGGGGGGAGTAAGAACAACATAGGGAGGCTCAGCGTGCGGCGGTTGGGGGGGGCCCTTCATGTCCATTTTGCTTGGGGCCCCCAAATTCCTTCAAAACAGCCCTGCCAGGACCACATGATATTTGGCCTCGGATCCTGTAGGTGCTAGGCTACGAGACCCAGAATAATGACATTCTAATGGAAGGTGGGACAATTGCCAGAGACACTGTGACCTCCTTCTCAGAGGCAATGAAAGAATGTTACTACATTGAGTGTGACTGTACAATAGAATTGATACAGTTTCATCTAATTCGTAAGGGCTCTTTCACACGTCCGTTCAGTTTTTTAGATCAGTTTTTTCCCCCTTCAGTTGATCCGTTTTTTCATCAGTTTTTCGTCAATTTTCCGTCCGTTTACATCCGTTTCCGTTCCGTTTTCCGTCTGTTTTTCATCAGTTTTTTTCATCCTTTTATTCATCCGTTTTTTTTTTTTTTGGAACTTTTTTTTTTTTTTTTTACATATATTTCGATGAAAAACTGACGTTAGCGGATCGGATCGTAAACGGATCGTCCGCTAACGTCCGTTTTTCGTCCGTTCCGTTTTTTTGACGGAAGAAAAATAGGGTTTTCTTCCGTCCAAAAAAAACGGAGCTTACCGCAGACGGATGTTAACGGACGTTAGCGGATGCTCATCCGCTAACGGACGCTAACCCATAGGAAAGCATTGAGGTCCGTTAACGGACGTCCAAAAAACGGATGACCGGAACGGACGTGTGAAAGGACCCTAAGGCTATGTTTCCACACAAATTAGGTGAGACTGTATCAATTCTATTGTACAGGAAACCTCACAGCGTCTGTTTTGCATTGCCTTGCCTTTCTTTTGGATTGCAGGGGTTGATAAATTATTGCTTGTTCTCTACAGTGATAAACATGAGTGGCTAGATCATCAAGCATAGAGAAACAGTGCCCCTTTTTAAATCATTTATTCAAGTGGACTATTGTGAGCCTTTAGAAAGAACAGACTTGAGTTTCTGCATATAATTATATCTTGCTGTTCATGGAATATCAACAGTCTTTTCACAATTCTTAAAGCGGTGTCATCTGCATACCTTCCACTTTTTGGATTTGAAGCTTTTTTTTTTGCATGTATTGCCATTTTTACAAGGTCCTTTTTTTTAAGCCTTGTAACGCACAAAGCACTCAATGCTTGAGAAAAGTGGGTTACATCATTTTGAGCTGAGAGCCTATAAACTTCTGTAGTTTCATTAGGAAATATTCGTTAAGGGGCACTGTGGACTTTAAGGCAAGATCCTAAAAACAATATACTTTGGTATATGAGTTTTCATGATAACATATGGTGCCTTGAGTAAAAGTATTCATACCCCTTTGCCACATTTTGTCATATTACAACCAAAAACCTAAAATTTATTTTATTGGAATTTTATGTGATAGACCAATACAAAGTGACACATAATTGTGAAGTGGATGAAAATGATAAATGGGTTTTCAATTTTTTTTTTCATAATAAATGTGAAAAGTGTGGCGTGCATTTGTATTCAGCCCTCCTGAGTCAATACATTGTAGAACCACCTTTCGCTACAGTGGCAGCTGCAAGTCTTTTTGGGGATGTCTTTACCATCTTTGCACATCTAGAGTGACATTTTTGCTGCTTCTTCTTGCAAAATAGCTCAAGATCTGTCAGAATGGATGGAGAGTATCTGCGAACAGCAATTTTCAAGTCTTGCCAAAGATTCTCAATCGGATTTAGGTCTGGATTTTGTCTGGGCAATTCTAACGCATGAATATGCTATTAATCTAAACCATTCCATTGTAGATCTGGCTGTATGTTTAGGGCCAGTGTCCTACTTGATGGCAAACCTCTGCCCCAGTCATGAGTCTTTTGACATGGGTTGTTTTCTAAGATTGCCCTTTATTTGGCCCCATCCATCTTTCCATCAACTCTGACCAGATTCCCTGTCCCTGCTGAAAAAAAGCATCCTCACAACATGATGCTGCCACCACCATGTTTTACGGTGGGAATGGTGTGTTCAGGGTGATGTGTGGTGTTAGTTTTCCACCACACATACCGTTTTTGCTTTTAGGCCAAAAAGTAAAATTTTGGTCTTATCCGATCAGTAGTGGTGCGTCCATAGTGGGCGCAGGAGTGCTGCCCCCTCTCTCCTGCACCGTCACTCAACAATACATAGATTCATGCATTGCATGAATCTATGTATTGTCGCCGCTACTGCCCACTATTCAGGTGGCCGGCTCCCTGTTGAGCGCCGGCCATCTGAATAACAGCGGTGTGTGTGTGTGTGTGTGTGTGTGTGTGTGTGTGTGTGTGTGTGTGTGTTTTTGGAAGTGTCTATCAGAGCCAGCGGCTCCAAATGGTTAACCAGAGGGCGCACAGGGTGTGCGTTCCCTGGTTAACAGTGATGCGTGTCTCAGCCAATCAGGTTCACTGGGTCTGGTTACCAGGCAGTGCCCCAGGACGAAATCTTTTTGAGACTAAACGGCGTAGGGTGGCGGCGTGCTGACGTCTTTTAACCGCATACTGTGTCCCGGAGTGAACGGGTTATGCTAGCCGGCCGGCTATATATTCACATGCAAATTTTATCTACTTTCTTGTAAGTGTGATTTTAATTTTTTATTAAACAAGTTATATGGGTTCACACTATGTAGCTTTTTTTTCTTCATATTGGCTTCATTCAACACTGATCCACTGTTGGAGAAGTCTCGGCTCGGATATCCTGCCACGTTAACCCCCTGGCTAGGGATTAAGCCATCTGCTGTCAGAAGATCTCTAGTTGGGATCTTCCTCTCTGGTAAGGGGCGGTGTGATTGAAAGGTGGAGGTGTTTTATCTATCTATGCACTGTTTCTGAGGTTCTCGCATTTGATGTCGCTATCCATTTGAAGGGAAAGGAATTTTTTTCTGCTATCAGGTCCCATCAGATGCATAATGTGTTCCGTACCTGATTAATGGACTTTCATTTGTTTTATTTATCACCTGTAACACGGGACATTTATATTATACATAGGACTATCATTGGTGCTATACTTTGTAGTGTTTATTTTTGCGCATTTTTTTTTTCCGTTGTAGTATTTTTTGTGGGTATCTCACTTTTCAAACTGCTAGCATATTGTATTTAGGGTATTTACACTGACAGCGCAGTATTACCACTTTTTTCACTTGGTTACCGGTCACCTGATTGGCTGAAGCGAGGGCAGGAGAAGACATCGAGGGATTGTGGAGGAGGATGGCTGACCCAAGAAAGGCAAGTGGCGGGGGGGGGGGGGCAAACTGGTAGCATTTTACGGGGGCAAACTGGTGACAATTGATGGCACAGTGGCGACAATTGATGAGCACAGCGAGGCTGCAATTGATGTTTTTTTTTTCGTTTGCACCCCCCCCCCCCCCCCAAGAATTTTGAGCACCAGCCGTCACTGCATCTGATTAGAGCACCTTCTTTCACATGTTTGTTGTGTCCCCCACATGGCTTCTCCCAAACTGCAAACTGGACTTCTTATGGCTTTATTTCAACAATGGTTTTCTTCTTGCTACTCTTCCATAAAGGCCAGATATGTGGAGTAACGACTAAGTTGTCCTGTGGACAGATTCTCCTACCTGAGCTGTGGGTCTCTGCATCTCCTCCAGAGTTACCATGGGCCTCTTGGCTGCCTCTCTGTTCTTTGCTCGGCCTGTCGGTTTAAGTGGATGGCCATGTCTAGGTAAGTTTGCAGTTGTCTTTCCTATTTCAGATGGATCGATACAGTGCTTCCGTGAGATGGTAAAGTTTTCTAACAAACCTTTGGAGGGGTTCACATACATGCATTTAAATTGCACACAGGTGGACTCTATTTACTAATTAGGTGACTTCTGAAGGCAATTGGTTCCACTTGATTTTAGTTAGGGGCAATGGCGGACTAACCAGGGGGCAGTGGGGGGCGTACCGCACCGGGTGCCACACACTGGGGGGGGGTGTCAGATCCCCCTTCTCCATTGCAGTGCAGCGCCGCGTCTCTGAAACTATCGGCTGTGCCTCCCCCTCCTCCCCCGTACAGGTGCTCAGCTTTCTGTGTAACACGCGGTGTGCTGAGTGATTAATTCTGAAGGCAAGGGGGTTGGCTGCACTATTGTAAGGAGGGGGAGCTCTGTATGTGGGGGGATGTTCTGTATATGAGGGGGGTTCTGTATTGTGGGGGGGGGGGTGTTCTGTATGGGGGGTTCTGTATTGTGGGGGGGGGGTGTTCTGTATGGGGGGTTCTGTATGTGGGGGGTCTGTATTATGGGGGGGGGGGCGTTCTGTATTGGGGGGTTCTGTATTGTAGTTTAGGGGGGTTCTGTATATGAGGGGGGTTCTGTATTGTAGGATGGGGGGTTTCTGTATATAAGAGGGGGTTCTGTATTGTAGGATAGGGGGGGTTCTGTATATGAGGGGGTTCTGTATTGTGGGGGGGTGTTCTGTATAGGGGGGGTTCTGTGTTGTAGGATAGGGGGGGTTCGGTATATGAGGGGGGTTCTGTATTGTAGGATGGGGGGTTCTGTATATGAGGGGGGTTCTGTATTGTAGGATAGGGGGGGGGGGGTTCTGTATTGTAGTTTAGGGGGGTTCTGTATATGAGGGGGGTTCTGTATTGTAGGATGGGGGGTTTCTGTATATAAGAGGGGGTTCTGTATTGTAGGATAGGGGGGGTTCTGTATATGAGGGGGTTCTGTATTGTGGGGGGGTGTTCTGTATAGGGGGGGTTCTGTGTTGTAGGATAGGGGGGGTTCGGTATATGAGGGGGGTTCTGTATTGTAGGATGGGGGGTTCTGTATATGAGGGGGGTTCTGTATTGTAGGATAGGGGGGGGGGGTTCTGTATATAAGGGGGGGTTCTGTATATGAGGGGGGGTTCTGTATTGTAGGATAGGGGCGTGTTCTGTATTGTAGGGTAGGGGGGGGTTCTGTATATGGGAGGGGGTTCTGTATTGTTGTTGGGTCTGTATTGTGGGGGGGGGTGTTCTGTATTGTAGGGGGGGTCTGCACTGTAGTGGTGGGTCTGTATTGTAGAGAGGAGTCTGCACTGTCCAGAGGTGCAGTCTAATATAAATGGGTCCAGAGGTGCAGGGTGCTGTGTAATGTAAAAGGGGCCAGAGGTGCAGGGTGCTGTGTAATGTAAAAGGGTCCAGAGGTGCGGGGTGCTGTGTAATGTAAAGGGGTACAGAGGTGCAGGGTGCTGTGTCATGTAAAAGGGCCCAGAGGTGCAGGGTGCTGTGTAATGTAAAGGGAGCCAGAGGTGCAGGGTAATGTGTAATGTAAAGGGACCCAGAGGTGCAGGGTGCTGTGTAATATAAAGGGGTATAGTGATGCAGGGGGCTGTGTAATGTAAAAGGGTCCAGAGGTGCAGGGTGCTGTGTAATGTAAAGGGGTCCAGAGGTGCAGGGTGCTGTGTAATGTAAAGGGGTACAGTGGTGCAGGGTGCTGTGTCATTTAAAGAGGCCCAGAGGTGCAGGGTGCTGTGTATTGTAAAGGGGTCCAGAGGTGCAGGGTGCTGTGTAATGTAAAGGGGCCAGAGGTGTGCTGTGTAATGTAAAGGGGTACAGAGGTGCAGGGTGCTGTGTAATGTAAAGGGGCCCAGAGGTGCAGGGTAATGTGTAATGTAAAGGGGCCCAGAGGTGCAGGGTGCTGTATAATGTAAAGGGGCCCAGAGGTGCAGGGTGCTGTATAATGTAAAGGGGCCCAGAGGTGCAGGGTGCTGTATAATGTAAAGGGGCCCAGAGGTGCAGGGTGCTGTATAATGTAAAGGGGCCCAGAGGTGCAGGGTGCTGTGTAATGTAAAGGGGTACAGAGGTGCAGGGTGCTGTGTCATGTAAAGAGGCCCAGAGGTGCAGGGTGCTGTGTAATGTAAAGGGGTCCAAAGGTGCAGGGTGCTGTGCAATGTAAAGGGGCCCAGAGGTGCAGGGTGCTGTGCAATGTAAAGGGGCCCGGAGGTGCAGGGTGCTGTGCAATGCAAAGGGGCCCAGAGGTGCAGGGTGCTGTGTAATGCAAAGGGGCCCAGAGGTGCAGGGTGCTGTGTAATGTAAAGAGGTGCAGGGTGTTGTGTAATATAAAGGGGTCCAGAGGTGCAATGTGATGTGTAATGTAAAAGGGGTCCAGAGGTGCAGGGTAATGTGTAATGTAAAAGGGGTCCAGAGGTGCCGGGTGCTGTGTAATGTAAAAGGGGTCCAGAGTTCTGTGTAACGTAAAGGGGTCCAGAGGTGTCGGGTGCTGTGTAATGTAAAGGGGGTCCAGAGGTGCAGTTGTGGAGAGGGGTACACAGTAGTGACAAAGAGATATTGAAGGATGCAGGGGACTCAGTGGGGTGTTTTTAAATGTTACCGTGGGGGGTGCCAGATATAGGATCCGCCCCGGGTGCCGAATGATCTAGGTACGCCCCTGGTTAGGGGTAGCAGAGTTAGGCCCCTTTCACATTAGCGGACCGTTCGTCCGCTCATTACAAGTCCGTTTACGGACTTGTAATGGGCCCCTATGGGATCGCGTCCGTTAGCGGATGATGCATCCGCTAACGTCCGCAAGATCCGCATCCGCTTTTTCGGACGGAAGAATGTCCTATTTTTCTTCCGTCCGGCCGATCGGATCGGATGCAAACGGACAGACGGTCCGTTGACATCCGATTCCCCATAGGGGATAGCGGAGGGGAGACAGGGCGGTCCCTGCACAGTGTGCGGTGGCCGCCCTGTCCGCCGACAGCTCAGCGGGACCCCGGACCGCTCTGTGTGTAAGAGGCCTAAAGCAGGCCATACACGAATTTCAAACACATTTTCTTTTCAAAATCGGGTCGTTTTTTTTCGTGTTTCGATGATGCCACTATTGATTTTCGAAATTCAGCCGACCAAACCTTCATGTTGCCGGGAATATTCTTTTCTTGCACATGCGCGTTTTTTTTTCTATTACATTTCTCGCACGATTCTCCCATCATTGATCAGAAAATCGTTTGTTTTTCAAAAAATTTCCAACATGTCGAATTTCTCAAATTTGTTTGCTGCATGAAAACTGGCTGTTTCTGCGGCCCACTAAATTCGCTGCAGCGAAATTCATCCAAAAATTCTATGATACGATTTTCTAAAGAAAATTCTTTCGAAATTCAAACCGTGTATGGCCGCCTTTAAGGGGGCTGAATAAAAATCCACACCACACTTTTCAGATTGTAATTTGTAAAAAATGTTGAAGACCATTTCTCATTTTCCTTTCAGTTAACAATTATGTGCCACGTATGTGTCTATCACATAAAATCCCAATAAAAAAAATGTTTTTTTATTTTTTTTTGGTTGTCTCATGTTGCAATTGAAAATTTCAAAGCACTGTATTTGTCAATACTCATTTGAACAAAGTGGTTGTCCCCGACGCTGGCTTCCAAACTACACAATCATGGCTTTGACTGAATAGTTTGTTCAGCTTCAGGGAATCCAATGCGTTTCGAGCATTTTCAAAATCTCTTCTTCACAGATATATTACCACTCTGTCAAGTGTAAGCAGTTGCAATTTCAGTTGGCAGACTCAGAGAATTCAATAGGAGGGCAGTTGTACAGGGAAAGGCCCCAGCAAGGTGACACATCTGCACGTACAGGATTGCTGTCTCCTATAGTAAGTCTTTAACTGGTCCCCGACCATCCGCCGTCATATTACTGCGGGACGGTGGCTCTTTCTCGCTGGAGCACGTAGCTCTACATCCTCTCCTTTTCGGCCACTAGGGGGCGCGCGCCCCCCCGCACGCCCCGGAGTCCCGCATGCGTGCCCAGCGGGTACGATCGCCGCCGGGCACCCGCGATTGCTCGTTACAGAGCGGGGAACGGGAGCTTTGTGTGTAAACACATACCTCTCGGTCCTGTCAGCGGGGGAAACGCTGATCTCCTGTTCATACAATGTATGAACAGAAGATCAGTGATTTCCCTTAGTAAGGCCACCCCCCCCATACAGTTGGAACACACTTAACCCCTTCCCTGCCCCCTAGTGTTAACACCTTCACTGCCAATGGCATTTTTATAGTAATCCAATGCATTTTTATAGCATTGATCGCTATAAAAATGCCAATGGTCCCAAAAATGTGTCAAGTGTCCGATGTGTCCGCCATAATATCGCAGTACTAGTAAAAAAAAAATATTAATAAAAATGCCATAAAACTACCCCCTTTTTTGTAAACGCTATAAATTTTGCGCGAACCAATAAATAAACGCTAATTGCGTTTTTTTTTTTTTTTTTTTTTTTTATGTAGAAGAATACGTATCAACCTAAACTGAGGAAAAAAAATGTTTTTTTATATCTTTTTTGGGGATATTTATTATAGCAAAATGTAAAAAATATTGAATTTTTTTCAAAATAGTCGCTCTATTTTTGTTTATAGCGCAAAAAATAAAAACCGCAGAGATGATCAAATACCACCAAAAGAAAGCTCTATTTGTGGGAAAAAAAGGACGTCAATTTTGTTTGGTAGCCATGTCGCACGACCGCGCAATTGTCAGTTAAAGCGACGCAGTGCCGAATCACAAAAAGTGCTCTGGTCTTTGGACAGCAATATGGTCCGGGGCTAAAGTGGTTAACAGTTCCTAACACAATTTGAAAGGAAAAATATTGGGACTTTCAATGAGGCAGTGGCTGTTATTGGGCCACTGTCTCAATCCCTGGTAATTGTATACAAGAAGGAGGAGAAGAGAAACGGGGAGGGAAAAGGGTAAGGCATGTAATGACGTAAAATACAACATAACCTTGGGACTATAGTGAGACAACGGCTAGTAATATATGCCATGGTCTCTATCCCTATTGCTTGTAGGAAATGGAAGCATAAATTGGGGAAGGGGAGGGAAAAGGGAATGAAGGGGAAAAGGAATTGTGGGACTTTGACATGAAACACACCACCGGAATATAATGAATCAACTTAGTTAAAATAACATTTATTGGATACAGTAGAGCATACCAAACAGTGAACATTCATCACAATAGATAATGTACAAATAGTAATGGGCATGATTGGTAAATTACATAGTATAACATAATAGTACCTGTGGTATAACATAGTATGCATTACTGTATCCAAATTGATGTATAGAATACAAAGTAAAAAAACATATAGACATGGTTGTCTAAACGTATGATTAGCATGATAATGGTTGGCAAGATATAAATTAATTGATTCATGATTCTCAATAGAAATCGCATGATGTAATATAGTTGCTGTGACATGGCATCAGTAAAAAGCTTGATACGTTTCGTGGATAAACTTCCACTCATCAGGAGCAAGTATGGCCTTTACCAATCATGCCTATTACTATTTGTACAGTATCTATTGTGATGAATGTTCACTGTTTGGTATGCTCTATTGTATCCAATAAATGTCAGTTTAACGTATTAATTGATTCATTATATTCCAGTGGTGTGTTTCATGTCAAAGTCCCGCAATTCCTATTCCCCTTCTTTCCCTTTTCCCTCCCCTTCCCTCTTTTTTCACTTCCCCCAATTTATGCTTCCCTTTTTTACAAGCAATAGGGATAGAGACCATGGCATATATAACTAGCCGTTGTCTCACTATAGTCCCAAGGTTACGTTGTATTTTACGTCACGTGATGCAGGGTGAGCAGTGAAAGATGTCGTCTAGCTGCTCCCCACCACACCTCAGAGCTAAGGGTTCTGGCTGCAGAGTGGAGCTCCACCGATGACAGGAAGCGCATGCCCTCCTCCATGCTGTGAGGGCGGAAGAGCGCTAATGTGTGGCTATCAGTGAGAGATGTCATCTCTTTGCTTCCCACTGCACCTACTCCCACATTGAAGAGGCCAGGCTGTGAAGTACGCTGATGTGGGGTGGGGGATAGAGATGACATCATCTCTGCTCATCCGGTCACTTCTCTCCTCTAGCCACCCGCCTGCCGCAGCCAAGGCCCATTGGTTAGGCAGGGACCCTGCAGCAAGAGACTCAGGGCTATGGGTCCCAGATTCAGGGCTATAGCCCAATAGCCATCCCCTAGCAATGCCTCTGCTGTCAGGGATGAAACTTGAAACTGAGCTTTTCATATTGTGGTACAATTTCCCGGACTGTCTATTCCTCAGACTGACTTTTATAGCCATGCTGTCAAAGCCAGTGGCCATAGAGCAGGATGAAAGTTTGGACCCTGTGACAGCAGCTCATCTGAAAGTGTCCACAGCTAATCTGCCAAGAGATTTACTACAATGTCTGCACATCAAATCTTTTTTTGGCTAATCGGGTGCAATCAAAATCGCAAGAACACCTCCTCCAGCTTTATCCTGCACGATAGGTGAGGGAGAAGCTCACCTATTTTCCAAAAGAAAAAAAATTAGAGATGCGCAAAAAAACTTGACCTAGCAGTGTCAAGGAGCATAATTGTCAGTATATATAATATACAAATTAATGAGGGCATATTGGATGAAGCTGTAAATGTGAACAAACAAATGTCGTCATGTAACAATATCTCACAAGAAAACAATTCTATCTCAGAGGTCAATACACTGAATGTCGCTAGCTAATGGCCATGATGGCGGTTTGAACACAGGTTTGGGAGATCCAATAGAGATAAAAACAAAGGGTGCAGGGCAGCCTCCTAGTGTAATAATTGCTTTAAGTGGAGCACAGATGAAAACAATAAGACCCCTTTCACACTGGGTCACTTTGCAGGCGCTATAATGCTAAAAATGGTGCCTGCAAAGCGACCTAAAACAGACGCTGGGCTTTCACACTGGAGCGGTGCGCTAGCAGGACGGTAAAAAAAGTCCTGCTAGCAGCATCTTTGGGGCGGTGTGTATATCGCTCCTCCACTGCTCCTGCCCATTGAAATCAATGAGGCACTGTGGCTATACCGCCGGCAAAGCCCCTCTGCAGTGGTTTTAACCCTTTCCCGGACGCTGGCGGGGGGGGGGGTAAAAGTGCCCCGCTAGTGGCTGAATAGCCAAAATTTACGGTAAAGCAAAAAATAGCGGCGCTTTACCGCCGATGTCGCCCCCACCCCAGTGTAAAAGGCACCACAATGTCAAGCTGTTTGTCTGCAGCTGCAGGCATCATTCAGATATCATTCATTCAGATATCCCTCCTCTACACAACGTCATATGGTGTAGTTTGGGCGGGAAGTCCTCGCCCCATTTTAAGGATTCGTTGCCTTCTGCAAGCAAGTTGTATTGGGCTCCGTTAGGCTCTAGTGCGATTTCAGATGCGACTTGAGTTGCACAGGATCGCATGACAATGTAAATAATTTTTTTTATTGGTGACTTTCACATCAATGCAACTCGGCCCGGCACAATTTTGAAAAACTTCTTTGTACAACTTTGGTGCAATTCCAGCACATTTTGGCCCCCGTAGACTATACAAACCACATCTAAGTTGCACAAAATAATCGCACTGAAAATTGGATTGCAGCTGAAAGCGCCGGCGGTAAAATGCTGTGCTTTTAACCCCCTCTAGCGGCCGGAAAAGGGGTTAAAAGCGCCGCTACGTCTGTGCTTTGCCGGCGGTTCGGTGGCACTGCCCATTGATTTTTTAGCGATATAGCGCCTCCAGTGTGAAAGATGTCTAAGTGGTAAACTTTACACACATTATAAAAGCCTTTGCTCAATGTATATTGGAGTTCTGGCTTGAGAGTGCTGAGAAGCATTTGTGCTGCTTAAACCAGTTGGTACTCCTTCCTCCCCTCCCCCTTTTTTTTTTGTCGTCTACGTATTCCCTCTATATTGTGGCTTTGTCATGTTTAGAATATGCAGGGGTTGTGCATATTAAAAGAGGAATGGTATATGGAGTGCGTGTGTGTGGTGATTTATGTAAAATATTGCAAATTAATTCCTTGCCCTTGTCACTTTAATGGTTTATAACAAATTGCACTTTAGCTCTGCGCCCTCCCAAACACTCCCCTGCCACTCAGTTCAAATTTGTGCCCTGTTAGATGTACGCATTGTGGGGTTAAGGAGTCACGTTATGCCTTGTGTTTAGTTCATGGGCTGCCTGTATTTGAATTGCACAATTCTTTCTAGACCCTAATTGATTTTGATGCCTGTTTCTACCACTTAGTTGCAGATTAAATAATTCCTCTGTTTTCTTTGGAAGGCTGAACCCTTTTGGGTGCTATGAAACAGAGGTTAGAAAGAATGTAAAATAGCTGTGTGCGCTACATTAAATGCGGACAATAGTCTGTCTCCCAAATGCCAGTTCACTAAAAATGAAAGGAGCCCTTTTCTGTGGTCATATAATATAAACTAAGGCTGCCGTTTAACAGCAGCACCATAAGTGCCATACCAGCAGTGTGTTTGTTTTATAGTTTGTGTTCACAGATTGTAATTCACACACTAGTCATTATTAGTGTTGAGCGGAATACGCCATATTCGATTTTGCGATATTGCGCGAATATATAGAAGAATATTCGCTAATATCGAATATTCGTGATATTTTATCCAAAAAAAATGTTGCTAATGCGAAAATGATTGCGAAATTCTCATAAACGGAGATCATTTCCTGTATTACTAAACTAATATGCACTAAACACTAACTCTACACTAACTCTACTTAAAAGAAAGGAGAATAAGGGGGCAAAAGAAGGGCGGAGAAGATAATCGCGCAATATTCCTATTGCGCGATTATCTTCTCCGCCCTTCTTTTGCATCAGAGCCAATCAGAATAACTCGAATATTCGGCAAAAGGAATATTGCGCGATTATCTTCTCCGCCCTTCTTTTGCATCAGAGCCAATCAGATAACTGGAATATTCGGCAAAAGGAATATCGCGCAATATTCCTTTTGCCGAATATTTGAGTTATTCTGATTGGCTCTGATGCAAAAGAGGGGCGGAGAAGATAATCGCGCAATATTCCGTTTGTCGAATATTCAAGTTATTCTGATTGGCTCTTATGCAAAAGAAGGGCCGAGTAGCTGATGCGATTCTTTTATGTTGCCGAAAATTCGCAATGCGAATTTTCGGCAACATAAAAGAATGGCATCAGCTATTCGGCCCAGGGTCTCTCTCTAATCATACCAGCAATGCTTTTAGACGTCGATGGAGATCACTAGGATGTGATCTGTTTTAAAAATAAATTTGAAAAAATACGAATATTCGCCATAGCGAATATTCGCCGCAATATTCGAGTTATTCGCGAATACTCGAATATGCAATATTCGTAGCGAATATTCGCAATGCGAATATTCGTGAGCAACACTAGTCATTATTTGCAGTATATGTAGGTGCCCAGCAAGGCAGGTTATGGGTGAGGTAGCACGTCGCAACATTTTTTCTTCATAGCAGAAATGATGGAGATCCTCTTGGGCAACTCAACTCGCATTGCTCCCTCGCCCTTTAAAGGGTCACACGGTATGCACTTCTGAATAGTGCAGGGGGAACCTTGAGGATGAGTTGCACTGAACCACAGTGCCTGCAGCTACAGAGATCAGAGAGCTTTTTTTTATTTATTTTTTTAAAAGCTTTAATTACCGCTCGTTGAGGATCTAGAAATACTTTACCTAAATATCTATAGCCTGGTCACATGTACACTGTAATGGGACCTAGCCAAATGCAGCCTTGGTTTGAGTTTTTGAACAATACAGATATAATTTCCACTAGTTCTGTCTGTGCTATTGTGTATGAGCCCAAAGAAAATATGATTTGACCATAGACCTCTTCTCAGGGTGGATAAAACAGCTGCAGGCATCATTCAGATATTGCCCTTTTTTCAGCTGGCAATTCCCTACACCAGGGGTATGCAATTAGCGGACCTCCAGCTATTGCAAAACTACAAGTCCCATCATGCCTCTGCCTCTGGGTGTCATGCTTGTGGCTGTCAGTCTTGCTATGCTTCATTGGACTTGTAGTTCTGCAACAGCTGGAGGTCTGCCATTTGCATATACCTGCCCTACACCATAAGAATGATCATAGCGGTTGGTCAGCCGCTTGATCGTTTTTACGGGCGGCGAGAGGGGTCGCGCCCACTGCCCTCTGGTGCTTCTACTGACTCACCGTGTCAAATGATTTTTTTTTAAAGTAAAATTAACAAAAACTGAATAAAGTGCCCCCGTGTGTTCGCACGCAGAAGCATACGTAAGTCCCGCCCACATATGAAAATGGTGTTGAAACCACACATGTGACGTGTCACTGCGAACGTCGGAGCGATAGCAATAATTCTAGCCCTTCCCTGTAACTCAAAACATGTTACCAGTAAAAAAAAATTAATGCATCACCCATGCATCGCCTTTACTTTTTTGTTTGTTTGTTTTTTAGATGGCGCCGTTTTTTCTTCTTTTTTTGTTGTCCTTCAGATTACTTCATCTAACAGCTGGCTGACACTTTTGCGGAAGTTACATGTATTCATATTTCGTTTTAATCGACATACATTAGTCCATTATGAATTTCCATTGATCCCTTTCTGATTATCCTTGAGACCTGTGCCCCCCCCCCCCCACTAGTATACTGGTACATGTCAGGAGTGCGCTCAATTATCTTGTTTTTTTGTTTTTTAAGCACAAAACTTTTTTTTTTTTTTTAAACGCGTTTGAAAAAATTGCTGCGCAAATACCGTGCGAGATAAAGTTGCAATGACCGCCATTGCATTCTGTAGGGTCTCTGGTAAAAAATACATATATCATGTTTGGGGTTCTATGTAATTTTCTAGCAAAGAAAATTATGTAGGAGAGAAATGTTAGAATTGGCCTGGTGAGCTAGTGGTTAATGAAGCCAAGCTCTGCACACTAAGGCTACATTCACACATGACGGACTCCGTCGCAGTCCGTTCCGACGGAGTCCGCCAGCTCAACGGGAGATCAGTTCGCAGATCTCCGCTGAGCCGACGAATGACGAGCTCCTCTTTGCTCACTGAGCGGGGAGGAGCTTGTGCAGCGCCCCTGTCTCCTATGGAGCGATCTGATGAAAACGGACAGCGTGTCCGTTTTCATCAGATCTTATCCGATCCTCATGGATGGATGGGGACGTATCCCCCATACGTTTGTTTTTAGCGGATCGGATCAGGTCGGATGTCGGCGGACTTGACTCCGCTGACATCCGACGCTCCATAGAGATGCATGGAGCGTCCGCTGTCAAAACTGACAGACTGACCTGAACGGACTGAAGTGTGAATGAGGCCTTAGATAACATGCACTGTTATTATTTTAATTGAATAACATTTTGAGTTCATTCAGTGAGTTCAAACCCATCGGAGTTGGGGCACAAATTTTCACAGTGGAGTGTTGGCGGTTTGTCAGAAGAAAAACATCACTTCAGTACGATTTTTGCATATTTGCATGATTTCGCGCAGCCGAGCCAACCTGCCGCCGTAAAACTGTGGCGGCTGGTCGGCTAGTGGTTAATAAAATCCTTGAAAGAGACTTTGTGTTTGGTTCAGATATTCTTATGGACAACTCTTCAAGGAGAACCCCTGAAAAAAGCGCATGGAACAGTAAGGTAATGGTAGGCCCAAATCTAACCCAGCAGCTCCTTCGGGGGTAGTGCCACATACATACATAATTGTGTTTAGTTTTTTTGAAGGAATTGCAGTTTGGGTTATTTTTTGCCCACCTGCAAGGTAATGATCTAATTGAGTGATAGCAATATAAATGTATGGCTTATTGAAAAGTCACATACTGTGTCATTGGATTTGAGCCAAACTTTTCAATTTTATTTGGGCCAAAAATGCAGCCAGAGTAAAGTGTATAAATCTGTACTATCTGTTACAGCACAGGACTATATATTTGTAATCCTTTTCATCTGTAATCTATTACATATAAGATATGTCTGTTTTAAAGGAGGTAATTTTGGAATGGGGTATTATGTCTTCCTCATCTATGGATCGGATGTTTGTTGCTGAATGCCGACATCCCTTTTGCAGTCATAACCAGCCAGTCATGATTCACTCTGTTCAATTTCAATTTCATAGTGTACAAAATAAATAAGATACGCTGGATTAGTTTGAATGCAGGTTTCTGCATCCTACTGGGAGATCTGTTTTAATAAGACCACCCACAGAGATGGCTTAAGTTGTGTGTGAAGGACGTTATTTATGTATACAGAAGTCCTAAAATATTAGGTACTGTATATTTTGAAAATTTGAACTGCTGTGACCAACTAATTTGTAGGAAGGAAGTTATATTGTTGTGTTTTTTTTGCTGATTTTATTGCATTATTAAAAGGATCTGAGCAATATTTTGTCCTCCTTGCTGGAAAGCTTGCTTTGGAGAGGTATGTGTGTCTGTGTGTACTTGAAGAAAAAAACTGTAGTCTGCTCACAAAATTTGTAATAAAAACATCTTTGCCATTCTGAGGCTTCCTTTCAACAACTTTGCATATTTTATATATACAGTGGAACCTCTGATTGTGAATAATGCGGTTAACGAGCGTTTTGCAATATGAGCATTTTTTTTTTCTTTTAAATCCTGACTGTTTGCGAGTGTTGTCTCGCAAAAACTAGCAGGATTCAACCCTTGGCGGTACCGCATTTGACCAGAGGTGCAAGGATGCCGGCGACACTCGGAGCCGTTCGGAAATACTTAGAATCACTCAGCAATACTCCGTTCCATAGTGTTTCTGAGCAGTCTCGGAGTATTTCCAGTGCCCCCCCCCCTCCTCCTCACCTCAGGCCACATGCGGTATGGCATGCAATAGAAGCCAATGTAGAACTAATTATATTAGTTTACATTGACTTCTATGGGGAAACTCTCTTTGCTATGCAAGTGCTGTGGATTACAAGCATTCTCCTGTAACAGTTTATGCTCGTAATCCAAGATTCCCCTGTACTGTGATTCTGTACCTTCCAAATATGCTGCATAAATCTCCATCCACTGAGTCTGGCTGCAACCATTTTAACTGTGGGCAGCTGAAGCTGCTGACCACTTCTTGGATTTACAGACACACACACACACACGCACACTGAGACACACCTCCACCTCTGCAGCTCTCATTGGCCCTCGTATGACTCACCTCCCCCCCCCCTTTCTGTCAAACTCTCATGAGAGTGAGAGAGAGCTGTGTGTGGCCAATACCCAGACAAGAATAAGAGGGGAAATATTGCGCTAGTCCAAAAACTAAACCAAAAGGTGCAGAAAACAGGTGAAAATGAAAACCTAAATAAGGGCAGCTGCACAAAACATGAGGTGACCTCCAATCTAGGAATCCCTTTTTTAGGACTGAAGGATGCCATGATGGAAAAAAACTCCAAACAGCAACTCAATCAACCACAACATGGAAGAAAGGGGGAAAAAAAGAAGTGCAGGTAAATGTGGGTTTATTGAAAAACCAACACGACTTAAAAGTGATCACAATACAAAATATGTTAAAGGGTAAAAGGGGACCACTACTAGCGGAAAAATTATCTCCCAGTATCAGATTCCATACCATGCCTAGAATCAGGTCAACCCCCTACTGCCAATCCTGCTAAAATCCTGGAAGCATTCCGAAATATTTATTTCAACTTGTATAATTCTCCTCATTTGGATAAAAACTCAATTTCTAGGTTTTTGGATGACCTACCTATTTCAACCCTATCTGACTCACACAGAAGCCTCTTGGAGGCTCCTATTACGGGGAAGAAGTCAGGGATGTAATTAAAGACCTCAAAAAGGGGTCGGCTCCGAGCCCTGATGGCCTATCTATCCCATACTATAAAGCCTTTGCTGATGTCTTAGTCCCTTATTTGACTAAACTCTTTAATGATAAAACACAAGGAGATCCCTTGGACACACACCTAAACACAGCATACATTACGGTCTTCCTGAAACCAGACAAAAATCCAGAGGAAATCAGTAATTACCGCCCTGTCTCCCTTATAAATAACGACATAAAAATACTGACAAAAATTATGGCCAATCGATTATCATCATTTATTAATTCCTACATTCATAAAGATCAAGTAGGCTTTATCCCAGATAGACAAGGTCCAGATTAAATTAGAAGAGCAATCGACTTGGTATCATTACTACAATCAAATTGGGTTGGAGGTAAAAGGCAGCAGGGTCTCCTCCTGTCATTGGTCCTACAAAAGGCCTTCGATACAGTGTCCTGGCCATATTTATTCGCGCTTCTTGAACGTTGGGGTTTTGGTGAGCGTTTTTTATGGGTCTTTTACACTTTATTCTAGCCCTAAAGCATTAATTTGTCTACAAGGTCACTTCTCCAACCCATTTAATATTACAAGAGGCACTAGGTAAGGATGTCCACTTTCTCCTCTCATTTTCGCTGTGGCCATTGAAACTCTAGCTATAGTCATCCGACAAAATACAAATATTAAAGGGGGAGCGTGGTTCTCAAATGCATAAATGTGGGCTCTTTGCGGGTGACATACTTCTTTTTGTGACCTCTCCACTAATCTCCCTTCCCAATATCTGCCTAGTCTTAAATAATTTTTCAAAAATGTAAGCCCTTTAGGTAAATTATGCGAAATCTCGGGCCCTTAATGTTTCACTTACTCCCCAAGAAGTTTCGTTATTAAAACAATCATTCAATTTTGAGTGGAATGACACCTCCATTAAATATCTGGATGTTACATTGACGACCCGAGTAGAAACTTTATATTTACATAATTATCCCCCACTATTCAAGAAGTTAGAAAATGATCTTTCAACTTGGTCCAAACATGAATTGTCATGGTTAGGCAGGATCAATTTGATTTAAAATGACATTACTCCCTATAATCCTATATTTCAGGTCTCTCCCTATCCCTGTCCGAAAATTCCAGTTGAAAAAACTTCAGGGTAAAATAGTCAAATTCACATGGAACACCTCTGGTTATAGAATACCCCAAAACGCCCTTTTTCGTCATAGAAAAAAGGGGGGTCTAGGTCTTCCTGATCTCTATAAATATTTTCTATCGGCAAGACTAGCAAAGATCACGACAATCTATTCTAAATCCGAACAACCAGATTAGCTCAATATTAAAAAACAAGCGGCTCCTCAATGCTTGCTTAAATACCTATTTTGGTGTCCCCCCTAAAAATGGACCTTTAATTCTAGTCCCGTCTCTATCCCAATCACTTGCGCTCTGGGATGAACTTAGAAAATATCCGTCTCTTGTCTCAACCGTTCGACCACTTGCAAGTCTGTTTGGGAACCCGGTCTTTCCCCCTGGGCTAGATCTGGAGGCTTTTAAATGGACGGATAAAGGACTTTATCGTATTGGACAGCTTTTTTTACGCTGGTAAACCCATGTCATTAAACCATTGCAAAAAAACATTACAATTTCCGGAATCCAAGGAATGTCGTTTTCATCAAATTTACACATTTCTACAAATGATCTGGAAGGAAAAACCTCTCCCCCCCCCCCCCCCCACAATTTACAAACTACGAGATGTGGTGTGAAAGAGCTGAGGGACAGAGGGGGGGGGGTGTTTCGGTTGCATATTCGTGCCTCACTCACCCCACAGGGAAAGCTTCTTATATGAAGACATGGGAAAATGATCTTCAAATTAGTTGGGACTTAGACACCTGGCATAGATCATTTACAAAATCCTTCAAGGGGATTCTAAACGTTTCAGTGATGAAGGCCAACATTAAAGTAATAACCAGGTGGTATTTAACTCCCTCTAAGCTGGCTTCTATTTTCCCTACAGTAGATCCAATTTGTTTTAGGGGATGTCAACTCCTGGGAACTATGACTCATATCTGGTGGGAGTGTCCTAGAATTAGATCATTTTGGAACAACATTTTTTCTATGATTTTCAAGGTAACAGGTTGCCAGGTCTCGAGATCTCTACCAATAGCTCTCCTGAATGCGCATATATCTCCAAATTCCAAAACATTCTCAAAAATTAATTCAATTTATTCTTACAGGAGCTAAGCTTACAATTGCCAAAAAGTGGAAGAAACCTAAACCCTCTTTCTCGGAAGCAAAAAAAAAAATATCTCTTGGATAATGACTCAAGAAAAGTTAGCTAGCATTTTGAATGATACTGTTTTGAAATTTGAAACGCTCTGGGAACCTTGCGCCAGATATATAGGTGTTTCTCTTAGGCTCTTTACACACGGAGCGGTCCGTTTTTCGGTCCGCTCCATGTCCGTCAGCTCAGCGGGGGGTCTCCGCTCAGCTGTCGGCAGACAGGGCGGTCCCCGCACACTGTGCAGGGACCGCCCTGTCTCTCCTCCGCTCTCCCCTATAGGGAGTCGGATGGAAACGGACCGTCTGTCCGTTTGCATCCGATCCGTTTGGCCAGACGGAAGAAAAATAGGACATTCTTCCGTCCACAAAAACGGATGCGGATCTGGCGGACGTTAGCGGATGCATCATCCGCTAACGGATCCGCTCCCATAGGGGCCCATTACAAGTCCGTAAACGGACTTGTAATGAGCGGACGAACGGTCCGCTAGTGTGAAAGGACCCTTACTCAGGATGCCTCTTCCATTTCCGCAAACACTGTAAATTAGGTATATAGCTTGTCTTATCCCCTTTCCTCCCTCTCTTCTTTGTCCCCCTTTTTTTTTTCTACAACTTTTTCCCACTTTGTTTTTATTGGTCTCCCCTTCTTTAGGGGAACATAGTGATGTTTTGTTAGGGGATTTATCTAGCAACATAGGCTTTGGTTCAGAGTGTAATTCAGTATGTCAAAAAGATTTCGCTCCTGGTGCAGTTTGAACCCGATAGGGGCACCAGGAGATTATAAGCATCCTTATTTCTATTGAGTTGGCTAATATAAGGAGTCCTTTCTCTTGCTTACACACTATAATATATATATATATATATATATATTTTTTTTTTATTGTTTTAACTTTTAATACTCACATATTTTATTACAATGTATGATTTTTAAAAAAAAATTCTCTCCTTCTCAAATCTGAAGGGGGGAGATTTTTTATCTCCCTCTTTGTAAGTCTTTTTTAGTTCCTGCTGACATTTATTAGGTTATGTCCATATTGATATGTATTGTGATTTTATTGTAATTTTTATTTTATTTCTAAAAAAAAAAAAAAAAAAACACAACAGTAAAATTTAGTCTATCGGTGTATATGCAATAAAGAATGTTTGTTATACTCAAAAAAAAAAAAAAGGCAATAAGTCGGGCTTGGTACACCACTCCACTTATCGTGCCCCAGTTGAAGTACTCGTGTACGAAACGCTATGGACTTGGTACACCACTCCACTTATTGCCCTTTAACATATTTTGTATTGTGATCACTTTTAAGTCTTGTTGGTTTTTCAATATCCCTATCGGAGCACCTCCTCTTTATTCCCCTTTCTTCCATGTTGTGGTTGATTGAGTTGCGGTTTGGAGGTTTTTTCCATCATGTCATCCTTCAGTTCTGAAAAGGATTCCAAGATTGGAGGTCACTTTATCATCATCTGAGGACCATAGGGCTTTGTGTGGTTTATCCAGAGTCTTCATACCAGTTGATGCGAATTGCCATTGGAATTTCACACGCTCTAACGATCTGCCTAACAAGTAGATCCACCGGTTCCGGTTAGAGTATTTTCCCTTACTTCTTTGCAAGAAGGCTTATGAGATGACCCTTATTGTTACACGTCTGATTTGATTATCACATTTCATGGTCTTTTGAATGGACTTTGTGGACTTACCACCCAAGAGTGTCTATTTTGCCCGCCTTTTCCGCCAGTCTTGTTTTATTCATAGAATTTTCACTAAAGCTTCTAATAATAATAAAACAAAATCTATAAATGGGGAGAAAGTAGACCTTTTAGTCCGCCTGTCTTCTATTTATAGAGCACTTTTCAGAAACTATAATATTGTTTGGGGAAAAGCAGCATCACACAGCAGATTTTTTGCTCCGATATATAAACCTTTTTAATGTAATATTTCGCGACTCAAATTGTTATACTGCAGTCAATTTATTTAAATTTTTTTGACCTTATTGTATTTGTCTTATCCAAATAAGGCATAAAGGGTAGATTTAGCCACCCACCTGGATGGACCGCAGGAGTGCACGATAAATTTGAGATAGTGGTTTGGAGAGATCGGCCTCAGCCAGGAGAATCTCCAAGTCATCAGGTTCCAGCCGAAGCTGGACCGACCTAAATTGTGAATTAAAGGCGTGGCGGAGCTGTAGTAGCAACCAATTGGTTACTTTTTAAAATAATTCCTTCTATACACGCACTTGAATGATAGAAACGGCAGCCTTGAAGTCCACAGAAATCACCTGTAAAGGCTTAGGCAGGCAATACATGATCGCATTTCTAAAGATTTTTTTCTTTTAAAAAACGTAAGAATTTTGGTTTGAATGTCACACCATTAGTGGGTTGCGGCAACAGCCGATTTTCATGCGGCCATCGATTTTGAGTAATCGGGCATGTTGGAATTTTTTTGAAAGACAGACTATTTTCTAATCAATGATGGGGAATCATGCGAGGAAAGGTAATCGAAAAAGAAATCCGCATATGCAAGAAAAGAAAATTCCCGGAAAGAAAAGATTCCCAGCCACAAATTCTTTTCTGTAGCAACATGAAGTGGAATTGAAGGCTTGGTTGGTCGAAATTTTGAAATCAATGGTGGCACCATGGATCACAAAAGTTCTGATTTTTCATGTATGGCCAGCCTTAAAGCAGAGGTTCACCCTCAAACTGAACTTTCTAACTATCATGTATGCAGCCTTAATAAATGCCTCTAGCATTGGAATTTTTTTTCAAATCAGTCCCCTTACCTGTATTAAGCCTTGCTTCCGGGTCTTCTTCCCTGTGGAGAGTGGGCGTGTCGCTCCTTTTCCCCGACGACTCGAGGCATAATGGTCACAAGGTCTCCTGGGAGTGACGTTTCAACACTCACAGGAGACCATTCGGAATAGCTAGGCATGTATTCTCGCGCTAGCTCGAGTGTTGCGGGAAGTGGGTCACATGACTCGCAAAGCGCGTCATGTGTCGAGGAATCCAGGAAGTGTTTGCTTGTGGGTTTCACAATGCCCACAAGCAAGATGGAAAAGCCCTGGACTATTTTTTATAACTTCTTCTTTTGGACGAAAACGGAACAGACAGACGGACAAGCGGCTAGCAGGTGAGTAGTACCGTGCTAGCTATGTTACCATGCATTGCAGATGCAGACTCTGCACAGGTACGTGCTTACTTGTGTTACTCGCACAATGTCTGTGTTGCTTGGATGCTCCTCGAGGTGGAGGGTGAATATGCTTTCAGGCCTGTTGATAGGGGATGTGGCTTCGTAGAAGGGTTACTTTTAACCTATTGGAAGATTTTCCTTTTATTTCTGTTCTATTTTTTTTTTTTTTTTTTCTTCCTCCACTTTCAGCCAAGTAACAATGGTTATCAAGAGAAATGGTGAGCATGAATCTGCCAAGTGGGCCCACAGCAATAAAAACCTGCCAGGGAGTTTAATTCTGGACCATTATATCTAAATGAAAAAGTTTTGCCTTCAGATTGACTTTGACATTTCAAACATTCCAAGTGATTTTCAATTTATTAAACCATAATGTTAGTTTCATAAAAATGGTCAAAGTATTGGGGAAGTTGAACATAAAGTGGAAATTATCAGGCACATTAGTTTCTCCTTCAAAATGGAACCATGCTCCTGAGGACCCCTACATTTCTTGGTGGTCTCAACCTCTTGGATGACTTGCCTTGTAAAATGCAATTCTCCAATTATGCAACGACTGGGAACTTTTCATGCTCCACTGCCTGCATTTCTGTCATTGTCCGATCTTCTTCCAGATTCAGTCTTCTGCCATCTTGATTGGCCAAGCTAGAATGTCGTAACTTCCGCACTTAGGAGTTAATTCGCCCTGAATTCGATGTACACATAGAATTGCTGGAAGAATACATTGGTCTCTTCTGTCATACAATTATGTCAGTATTAAAAAAAAACAAAAAAAAAACACTTTAGTTCCACTTTAAGTACATTTCTGATGGCTAGAGACCATAATATTTAATCCTCTTCCCTTGGGTAGTCTCGCATTAGTATCTTCATGCTGCGAAAATGAAATGATGGAAGTGTACAAATGTTAAACCTAGTGATCAGCACCACCTGTTCCTTCTGGATGGCAGCATTATGGGATTCCTCTCTCACTCTCTCCGGACATTTGGAAGTATGCTTGCAGGGTGCTTCTGTTTTTTGGAATTGCAGCTATGCATAGGGTTTAGCATTGCAACAAAAACTGTTTATGGTCACATTGATGCATGTAAACTGCATACCATTTTTGAATGTAATATAATTTCTTCTCAATTGTGTAACTTGTCTTCTACAGCAGACCTTTTTATAAGCATCCACAGACTGTATGCTTACTCCTGGGTTTCACATTGTCCTAACTGCCTCGGATTTCCTCATAGTGGATGTTATACTGGGCAGTTGCTATAATATTTGTAAGAGACTATACCCTTGCAATAAAAATAAATAAAAATAAAGTGAAGGAACTGGCACCTGCAGAGGTGTATTTAGGTTTTGTGCTGCCCTAGGCCTGACTAAATGAATACACCCCCTAATTTAAATACAACCCACCCCTTCCTGTCAAGGCCACACCCATTCCTGATTAAGACCTGCCCTATCAGTGTAGCTTATGAGTCCAGCCTAATCGGGGCCCACTAGTGCAGCCTAAGAATGCCGCCTCATCCATTTCATAATATAACCGTTTATTAGTGTATATTACTTAGGTTTTCATTATAGCATGGAGCCCTTTGCACATGCTGAAATCAATGCAAACTCATTTTTAATGAGTTCGTAGCATGTATGGAGCACTTAATTGCAATATGATTTTTATATATTATCCACGTATAGCACTTTGTATTCTGCTTGGCACATGCACAAAAGTAATAGTAATTGTTGTACCTGCTGTCCTGGCCACCGCCTGGGAGTTAGTTGTCCTCCTCTCTCTCCTCCTCCTATCGTCACAGAGAGACCAGGACCAGGCAGAATATGTACTGTAAGGGTGCCACAAGGAGGATGGTAGGTGGAGCATTAGGCTCCGCCTCCACCAGTTCAATTACGCGCGCCCGGTCTGGCTAGTCACCTGCCGTTTTATGGGGGCGTCAGTCGCTCCCAACCCCCGGGCCCATACTCAGGGATAGGCACGAACCAAGGCTGGGGCAGACATTTTCAAAAATTAGTGAAGGACTCAGGGAGGGACTGGTCTGGGACTGCGGGTCAGTGCACTGGCTGTCGCAGCATAGGAGAAAAAGCACAGAGCCAAGGAGGAAGAGGAAAGAAGGTGCTGCTGCAGATCTGGGTACCTACCTACCTAGGTACCTAGTTGCATGTGCAATGATAATGATTGCATCTGCATTCTGCAATCATCAGTGCAGGCCAGGGCCCTGCTAATTGAAGTGGTGATGAACTCATTCAGGAAAACATGGGCTGCTGCATCACTGCGCAGATTTGCAGAAGCTGCAAGTCTGTTTTATGCAGTGCCAAAGCAAATGCTTCCCTGCAAACTTCCAAACTTTACAGGGAAGTACTTGCTTTGCTTGGCACTGCATAAAACAGATTTGCCCATGTTTTCCTGAATGAGTTCATCATCACCACTTCAATTAGCAGGGCCCTGGCCTACACTGATGATTGCAGAATGCAGATGCAATCATTTATAATTTCACATGCTAAAACACCTAGGTAGGTAGGTACCCAGATCTGCAGCAGCACCTCCTTTCCTCTTCCTCCTTGGCTCTGTGCTTTTTCTCCTGCACTGACTCGCAGTCCCAGACCAGTCCCTCCCTGAGTCCTCTGACTGTCAGTGCTCCCTCAGTCAGAAGAACAACAATCCTCCCCTTCATCACTTACTCTCTGGGCAGTGATGCTGCAGTATGATCAGTTTGTATTTGTACCTATCTGCTAAGATCTGAGTGCTGCGGCTGCCTGAAGTTTGTTTCCACACAGTCCATCCATCCACCGTCCACGGTCCATCATTGTCCTCTCTCTCTCTCGCTCCTCCTCCTCTCCTGACCTCCCATCCAGAGCAGATGCTGCCACGCGGAGGCTGGTAGGCGGAGCATTAGGCTCCATTAGGTTCCGCCTCCACAACGTGCACCAGTCAGAACATGTATCATGCCCAGGGCTATTGATGGGGGCGGTCACTCGCTCCCCACAGTATGCGGTGCCGTGTGACAGGCAGACAGCCGCCACCGCAGGAGGCAGCACTCGTGGCAGCCAACCATGGGAGGCGGCAGCTCAGCGGGTGGCCTCTGAGTTGGAAAGACGTTTGGGGGGGGTTTTCATGCGGAGGGGGGCCGCCCCCCGCAAAGTGCCGCCCTAGGCCTTGTCGGCCTAGGCCAAGATACATCTCTGGGCACCTGACTGCATGATGGACTGTCTTGACCAACAAAGTCCTGACACTTCCAGGTAGTGTCAGAGCTTGCTGCTAAATTCCACTTTGCATTTGCCCACCACTTTGATGGGCGATCTCACTTGCCAATAGTTAAGTGCAGGATGCAGGCAAGCTTTGACGCTATCAGGAAGTGTTGGCGCTGCGCCTTGAGATCTACTGGTTTCTTTCATGTGCGTTTTTTTAACGGTTTTACAGTATCAAAACCCAAAGACAAAAATGTCACATATTCATGTGTAGCCAGGTGCTGGACTACAACATGGAGATGGAGACCTTGCTCTTTATTTGCCTCTCTCCCTATCAGCTGCATCATCCTCCTTCGGTCAGCAGGAGGAAAACTAAAGCCAGGCAATATAATAACGCGCAAGTTAAGGAAGAGGAGGTAGTTGCCATGGGTAACCACATAGAACAGCTACAACAACCAATCAGTTGGCGTGGTACATGGTTAGGTGTTCCCAACCCATAGCTTGATCTCAACTGTGATTCCTCTGTATCCTAAAACCCATTTTTATTTCATTCATGAGGTATGCTTTTTTTTTTATGCCAATTAAACAATTTTACATAATTTTGCCTACCGCGTGTCTTGTGCCTGACTCAAAACCAAAATAAAGCCCCAACTTTAACTCTACTTTACACATGGAATAGGGTATTTAAAATCCACTGATGTACCAGTTTTTCACATGGTTAGAATATCCCTGAACTGCTCTTGAAAAAACTTAATTTGTCCTTGAATGCCTGCAAATAAATTTTGCAGTAGTTCTAAATAAACTGCACGAGAGCGGATCCTCAAGTAACCCCAGATGGCCGTCAGGATTTTCCGAAGTTGAACTTGGCATGGGGGGGGGGGGGGAACTAACCATTCTAACACTCTAAGAGCAGATGTCAGAGACTGCCTGCATACATGTATACCTTTAGTTGATCTCAGGTTCAGTGATCTAATTTAATAATCCAATGAGCAATGAAACTGTGAATTTTTTTAAATAAAAACTGGAAAAAAGTTTAGGGGGTCCACCCCCGTGTGACATTACTGCCTGGGGCATGACATCACGAGAGGGCAAGGAGGGAGAATTTTAAAAACCTGTGTAGCGTTTTGACACTTTTTACCCCATACTCGTTCACATAGGGTGGGGGGCCGGGATCTGAGGGCTTCCAGATTACGATAAGCCCTGCCGCAGACTCAGACAACCGCTGGCCAGGGTTGTTGGGAAGGCGAGGTGCTTTGGGGTGGGGGGTGCAGGGGCCCCCGTCCCAAAGCACCTCCATTTTGAGGGCATGTGACCTGGTATGGTTCAGGGGGGGGGGGTCGCTCATTCGTCCCCCACACCCTTTCCTGGCCTGCTGGGCTGTGTGCTTGGATAAGGGTCTATACTTCCTTTTTTTTGTAGAATATATTTAGTGTTGCTTTACTTTGTCATATCGGGTCCTGAAGAAGCCATGTTGTTATTGGCAAAACGATGACCTGGCAGATTGGATAACCGGAAGCATACAGTTCTACAAGTGCTGTTTTTTATGTCTTGATATCTATATATTCATGGCCTACTGGTACCTTTTAGTAGAGTTTAAGTTGCAATATTTAATTGTGGATCGGTTTTAGGCTTGCGTACCTCCCTGTTTTTATGAATTTTGTACAATAAAAATAATTGTATTAAGTTGGTGTCCCCCATTTTGAGCCTTTAACGTTGGGAAGGTTCTAGCATATCTGGTCCGGCGTTTTTTTTTTTTCTGTTTTGGATGTGGCTTGAGTTAAATTCACTCAGACAGAAACCTTTTTTAGATGCATTTTAATATAGGACCATTTAACTCGACCACTTAAAGCAGAGTTCCACCAAAAAGTGGAACTTCTGCTTTAAGCACTTCTGGGCCCCTAACATGCCACATTTGGCATTTTATTTTATTTTATTTTTTGAGGGGGGGGGGTTATGCACCTCCTTTTTTAGTTGGACTTCATGTCCCGCTTCCTCCCTCTTTTTGGCCGCCTAGGCAACACCTCTCGCCCTAGGTGTCCCCTCCCTGCCAGCGATCTGGGACACAACACGTCACAGAAGATTGTCTGGCCAGTAGCCGAGCACAACGTGACTCGCGCATGAACAGTGCGTGCCTGGCCGTGAAGCCGCAAGCTGACGCTTGGAGAGGAGTGAGGCTCCGGGCGGCCACATCGCTGGACAGTGGGACAGGTAAGTGTCTGTTTTATGAACAGTCTATACTTTTTGTAGCTGTTGACCTTTAATAAACAGGTGGAACTCCGCTTTAAGGACCAGCTGCCGCAGTTGCACTGCAGCAATGTGGCTGGTTCCCATGAATCGCTGTCTTTGCATGTTGGCTCGTACACTGCGATTTGTGAAGATCGTTGATGCGGGGAGGGCAGAGAGATGCCATCTCTGCTTTCCCGCTTCTCTCATCCGCCCACCTGGCTCTCTCATGCTGCCCGCCTCCCGCTGCACCCATGGCCCAGCTGCAGAGAAGCCACGGCCCAGTGGTTGGGGACCCATAAGTTAAAGGATAAGGTCACCTTTTGTAATATGTTAAACCCATATTCAGTTGTTACAAATTCACCAGCCCCCTGCACCACCTGGAATAAAATGTATCTCGATTTTTTTTTTTTTTTGTTCAGTCTGTTTTTATTTGAAGTTTTTAAACCTAAAAAATACAAAAACCGTGAAGCATGTCCTCATGAAGTAGGATATACAAGAGAAAAAAAAATAAGGGGGTGTACATATAAGACAAAATACAGATAAGGGTATACAGCAGCCCTTCCTGTCAATATCACACCCCTTCCTATTTAAGACCCGCCCTGAAATTTTCCAGTGGGGACACTAGTTCTTGGGGGGGGGGGGGGGGGGGGGGTGATCTTGATCTGCAGAGATTTCCTCTCACTTCCTGTTCGGCTATGGTGCAGGAAGTAAAGAGAAACAAACAGATGGCTTTTTTTTTTTTTTTTTTTTACCAGGGGCTATATCCATCCCTTACTCTATCCAAAATGGGGAAAAAAACGTGTTGTCTATAGTTCTACTTTAAGCACCAATTTTTGCTAAATTTATGGAGGACTAAGAGGATATAACCATGCCAGTGGTGCAGCAGAAAACATATAGAACAGCGATGAAGGTTTGTAGTCCAGAAATTGAGCAAAGGAAGGATTGGGGGTGGGGTCAAATAAATCCATCCGTTTTTTATTTTTCTCAATAGCAATCAACCAACAGAAATACAGTTAAGATTCCCTAATCTGTACAACTGACACAAACAAAGGATTGCAGGAGAGTCCTACTACCTATGTGCCAGGTATAGGTGACCATGTCGGTGTCCCTTGTGTATGGGCCATCCCTATCATACCGGCAGCAGTGCAGCCATTTTATGTGGTCACCAGACTGATTTGTCTTGCGGCCCAGTCTACCTCATAAGAGTGGTGCTGCACTCAAAGTGTAGTGCAAGCCGACAGGCACTCTTTTCATGCTGTCCCCCTGCAAAGTGTTGCCCTAGACCTGCCCTTGTTGGCCGAGGCCAAGATACAGCATTGGTATACAGTAAGGGGGACCACTTGAGGCATCACAAAAGGCCAACAAGTTTGCTGAATAAAGGCAAGAACATATAATGAAATGGCATCAACAGTGGCACATGTCAAAGGATCATATCCAGGCACGAGAGGAATTATTTTTTGTAAAAGTGAACTTACCCTTTAAGTCTTAACTTGTATACTGCTTGCTTATTCCAAGTTGGGGAGTTTTTGAGTAGTGAAGCCATGATCGGGATAGACCCTGGGGCCTTGGGAAACAAACCAGCAATGGCTGCTCTCATATTTTTAGTTTTCTAAAATTGCTTTTAAGGGAGTAGATAAGCAGGAAAGCAGTGGAACTTATGGTAATCTGTTTTTAACTTAAAATAGTTGTGTAAAGCGTCTTTAATAAGGTATCTGAGCAATCATTGTGGGATCAAGGCTCAGTTAAATAGAACTTTATTCTATAGCCTATATATAAGTGGGTGTTCGGTGCTTTTGAACAATAAACAAATTTGTCATCCACCGTGTGACTAGCAATTACGAAAGAATTGTATGAAGAAACTGGTGCCTTTTTATAAGAACAAGAGGGGGAGTACATTGAACTTGGGAAACCTGCACTAACAAATCTACACTATAGTGTCAAACGTTTGTGGACAACTCACCAATACACTTATGGGGTTTTGGAATGTGCCTATTGAAATGTGTTTCTATTCAAAAATATTTATAAGGATGGCAGCTGACATTGGCATTCTAATTTATTTCAGATGTGTTTAGTAGGGTTGAGTTCAGAGCTTTGTGCTGGCCACTGGCCACACCAAACTCATCATACAATGTTTTTAAAGAGCTGGCTTTGTGCACCAGAGCCCAGTCGTGCTAGGACAAAGTATTCCCTTCACCAAACTATTACTACAAGCTTTGTTGTCTAATAGAACTCTCTATGCTGTAGCATTAAAGTGTATGTAATCCCTAACAACAAACTTCTCTTATTTTCCCATACATCTCTTTAAATTAGTGTTGTACCGATACTAGTATTGGTACCGATACCGAGCATTTGCCTGAGTACTTGTAAATGCAAATGCTCAGAAGCTTCATCCGATACCTGGGCAGTCAGGGTGATCAGTGCGGTGGGAGAGTTACAAGCACTGATCACCCTGTATAGGTTTCAAAGTCTGACAGCCGGTCCACCCACCCCGCGGCTTTCAGCTGCTTTAGTGAAATCAGCGGTGATCGGTGCTTGTAACTCTCCCACACACGATCACCGATTTTCTGAATTTACAGAGTCAGTGATCACTGATAACTGTGTTTACAATGTTTTAGTTCATCAATGGAAAGGAGCCGCTGTCTTCTCTTCATTCATTTTCAGTGTAGCTGAGGCTGCTGAGAAAGGGACTGGGAAATCTGTGTCCCTAGTCCCTTTCCCTGTCTCAAAGGGGATATGTCAGAGATCTGTTTGTTTTGGGTGGCACGTTACCTCTGTATCTCTGTCTAGGGTACTTATTGAGAGTTATAGTAAATTGAATGTCCACACAACAGGTGTCTTTTCTGTGCTTTTATTACCCAGCCGGGTAAACATGGTTATACAGTAGAGAGTCCAAGGACCCAGACTATGGAACGCTTTACCAACCAGTAGGGTTGTCCCGATACCGATACTAGTATCGGGACCGATGCCGAGTATTTGCGGGAGTACTTGTACTCCCGCAAATACCCCCGATACTGAAATAGAATACTCCCCCCCCCCCCCATATTGCAGCGATGCGTCCCTCATGCCTTTTTAGATATGCTGACGCCGCCGCTGCCGCATACCGCCGTATCCCCCTGCACAATCGCATAGCTTACATTACAAGCATTCATTCTGAATACTTGTAAATGGCCGTGTATTGACACTCCCCTTCTCCGGATTGGAGGGATCCCTCCAATCCCGAGCAAGGGGGAGTGTCTATGCACGAATCCGCGTATAGACACTCCCCCTTGCGTGGGATTGGACGGATCCCTCCATCCGGAGAAGGAGTTTTAATACACGGAGCGCGGCCATTTACAAGTTTTTAGAATGAAAGCTTGTAATGCGCTACGCGATTGTGCAGGGGATACGGCGGTATGCGGCAGAGGCGGCATCAGCATATCTAAAAGGTATGAGGGACGCATCGCTGCAATATGGGGGACATACATGGCTGCATATGGGGGACATACATGGCTGCATATGTGGGGGACATACATGGCTGCATATGTGGGGGACATACATGGCTGCATATGTGGGGGACATACATGGCTGCATATGTGGGGGACATACATGGCTGCATATGTGGGGGACATACATGGCTGCATATGTGGGGGACATACATGGCTGCATATGTGGGGGACATACATGACTGCTTGTGGGGGACATGACATGGCTGCAATATGTGGGGGACATGGCTGAATTTGTGGGGGGACACGGCTGCATTTGGGGACACATTTAAAAAAAGTATCGGTATTTGGTATCGGCGACTACTTGAAAAAAAGTATCCGTACTTGTACTCGGTCCTAAAAAAGTGGTATCGGGACAACCCTACCAACCAGCATTCGGTTGGAGGAGAAACACTTGGCCTTCAGAAGAAAGATCAAAACCCATCTCTTCTGAGGACAAAAGAGAAATGGACACCGAGCACCCAGAGGCGATTTAATTTGCATGTGCTGCGCTATATAAGTTTCTCTCTCACTCACTCACTCACACAGAGGTGAAGTGATAGCAAATAGACAGTAGATCCAGGCATAACTGAACACGGGAAACAGTCTTGCTCCCAACGACACTTTACGTCGCCACTCCAGCCAGAGTGGGTATAGCGCACATGGACAGGCCTCTCTCACAAGTCTGGCAGCCAGAATGTCACTCAAACTTAGGATTAAGTCTCTGCCACAGACCCTCCTTTAAGATTGGAGACAATTCTGGTCCGGAATCCTTTCTTAGATTCAGCACACGGATTTTCTTCAGGTGGTTTTGTACAGTCAGTAGCGAACAGGCGACCAACATCCACCCTGTCAGAACTCAGGTGGTCCAGATGAATGAACAGGCCCCTCCTGGGACACCAGCTTCGTGCTAGGTATCTCCTGGACATACTCCTCACTGTTCGGCTTCCTTCAATTGGATGGACAACTTGAGACCCCTCCAGATTGGGTACCCAGTCGACTACTGGGCCCACACAGTGGATCAATCACTCGGGCCCAACATGGTCCCAGAACCAGGAACCCTGTTGCCCACGCACACACCCTGGCCAGGAGGGCCATATGCGGAGGTGTCGTGGAATGGCCACCCCAATTGTGAGCGCCACACGAGGAAGAACCCCGAGGTAATGGCGTCTGCCCCCTTTTATACCCCTCCCCAGCATGCACAGCGGGGCAGCCAACCCACAACTGGCCGCTAAGGAGTGGCACTCGGAGCACTTGACCACACTGCTGCCACCTGCCGTCCGGGAGTGACGGGAATCCCCGGCCAGAAGGTCAGCCCACAGCACAGCCAAGCTGGAGCTAACTATTACTCTTGAATCCTTCCCCTAAATTTAACATGGCACCGGCTCTGAAAGTAGCTAGGCGCTACTGGATGATTAACGTTTTAGTTGTACAGATCTGTGGGGTTTGTGGCATAGCTTAGCAAAAGATACTGGGAGGGCTGACACAACAGCCCACAACAGTTTTTTCCTAAAGGGTTTATAAATGGATAAATAGTAAATATGTATGCATTTAGCCTCGTACACATGAGCAGACAAAACCCTGGATTTTGGTCTAAAGGGCGTTTTCAGTTAACAAAACCTGAATCTGTATTTTTTTCTGCTGTTTAGTGTCACCCTTTGGGCAACTTCTGCTTACGTTGTCTTGCATGCTATGGATACCAGTTGAGAGAAAACCTGTCTCAGGCATTTTTATGAATGTATCCTCCATTTTAAACAGCAGTAGGGTTTTAACAATCTACTTTACACACAGTTTGCCCATTTACTATTGCTGCAACCCCTTGTCACTCACTGTCACTTTTGCTGGACAGCTTGGTCTACATATAAACGTTGAAAAAAATTAAATTATAAAAAAAATTCATGTACTAACTGTGTGTGTGTGTAATAAATATATAATATATAATAGTGTGTGTGTGTGTGTGTATATGTAGCGGTACCCCCGAAGGGGCTGCTGATACTAGAATGGGATGGCACATTACCCCATAACTTCTTCCAAATGTCTAGGGGTAAATGATGAATGCAACAGTAGAAAAAGGAATGTCCGCAAAAGGAATGTCTTTTAATGTGCTCTTTATTACCCAGCCGGGTAAAAACAGTAAACAGGTGATGAAAGGGACAGATGGAGGTTGGAAAGAGAACAGCAGATTCAGGCGTACAATAGGGAAACAGTCCTGCTTCCGACAACACTTCGTTTTTCTTCGCCACTTCAGCTGAAGTGGGTATAGCATACCTGGACAGGTCTCTCTCACCGACCTGGCAGCCAGAGTATCACTCGGAACTTGGGAAGAGGTCTCTGCCACAGGCCCTCCTGAATGAACGTCAGGGAAACGCCTCTGCCACAGGCCTTCTCTGATGGAAGCTATGAAGGTAGCCCTCCTAAGTAAAGTTTCGCCTGGATCTTCTTAACGTCGCCCAGGTACCGACTGAAAGAGGAGTAAATCCTTCAGTGTCCAGTACCTTGATGCCCGGTGGTTCGTCTGAATCCTGTTGGACCGCCAGCCTCTCATTGGCGCTCCTCAGATTGACTCCCCACCGAACAGCCACACTCGCTTGGGATCTTCAAAAGTGGGAACTCAGTTGATTACTGAGTCCCTGTCCTGCTTGAATGTTCCGGACCAACATGGCCCAGAAACCAGGAACACCGCGTGGCATGCACGCCCCTGCCAGGTAGGCCATAACGCTAGGGGCGCGGTGATGTGGCCACCCTAAAGGTGGGTGCAACACTCGAAGAAGAACGAACCCAGACTAATGGCGTCTGTTCCATAAGTATCCTCTTCCAGCATGCCCAGCGAGGCCCAAGCCTCCTGATTGGTCGCTGGGAAAGAACACCAAAACCTCAGCTTCCACTGTTGCCACCTATCATCCTGGGGTAGAACAACACCCCAGCAACAATAGAATGAGCCCACAGCACAGCCAAGCTGAAACGGAGACCCTACTCAAATGATTGCAATTAGAATCAGAGTCAATTACACTCTGATTATCCCTTACATTTTAATAGCAACGGTACTTTTAAGTACACAGGCGCTACATATATATAATTTGTGATCAGCAGACTTGTGTATGCCATGGTGACCAAACCCAAGAATTATTTGTGCTCATTTTAAAAACTATTTATTCTTGCATGTTGTTACTGGACACGGGAGACCTGGATACTTGCATGCTTCTAAAGTTTTGCTTCTCTTATGGAGTGCCCACTGCCAGTGCTTTGCTGTGAATTCAGCATTGCGTTGGGTAGTGCCATGTGCTGTGCCAAGATAGGCCGTGAGAGCTTGGTGCCATCTGTTGTTTTATATCCTGGGGACTCGGAAATACTTGCGTACATTCCTGAACATGGAAGTAGAGCTTCAGGACATCGGAGGACCTGTCAACATTCTCTGTCCCTTTATTTGCCCTGTTTTGTGAAATGGCAGGGGGAAATTATTTAGATGGTTACTCGGCTGGTCTCCCTCTGTCAGACTGTATGTCCAAGCATTCCCTAGGTCATAACTTTCAACTGAAAAAGTATTTTGGTTTTTAAAATAAAACACTTTAACAGTTGTTGTTTTTTTGCCATCTGTGTCCCATTGGGGAGATTTATCTTTACTTTACTTTCTGTCCCATAGCCACAACAAAAAGTGAGGGGGGAAATCCCTGCAAATTAGGGTGGTTGTAAAGGCACAAGGTTTATCTTGATGCATTCTCTGCATAAAAAAAACCCAAAAAAAAACCTGTGTGCAGCAGCCTCCTTAACGGTTACCTGAGGCCCATCTGGCTCCAGCATGGTGTTGTAGATATGGCAGAGAGCAATGTTACTGCTATCAGTCAGCATAAGCAAAGTGCAGGAGACCGCCGCTGACCCTCTCCGAGACAGGCAAGTGCAGGCGACATCTGATGGGGCACAGTGGCTGCGTTTTGAGGCACAGTAGCTGCAATTGATGATTTTTATTCTCAGTTTGTTTGCAAAACATTTTGAGCACCAGCCGCCAAGGCGCCTGGAGATTACAGTAGCATTACAGCCAGGCGGCTTGCATTTTGGGAAAGATTGGTAGTGACCGTCCCATTTTTGTCATGCCTGGTTTCCTTTTTGTTTTTTCCCTCTCCTTCTATTCATGGTCAAATGGTGGCACGTTTAGACAGAGCCATAAAATAGAATTGTGTGACAAGCATTTTCTTGAATGCATTTATTTTTCTTGCGTATATTGTATTTATTTGTCCTCATTTAGTATTTATTTTCATTGCTACAACATATTTCATCCGGGATGCTATACAACCGCTGCTCCTGTTTGCCAACAGCGCTCTTCATCAGTGAGAGGAATAGATGGCTGGGGTTGTGTTGGCATGGCACTTGGCGATTCCAGGCTCAAAATAACGTTTTCTTTTCTGGGCACTATTCTGTCACTAGTGTTTTGAAAAGAGGGGGGAAAAAAGGCTTCTGCCGCTTTGAAAATTTTGAATCTATTCAAAAACAGACGTGACAACTCAAACGGGAAGCAATAATGAAAAATACCAGCATGGCATAGTCCTCAAGGGCATTCATTTTAAAGATGATTTCTAAATACATGGAGCATGACTGGATTTAAATGAGAGAAATTGGTACATTACATTTTTTACAGTAGCAAGATCAGACATTTTCTCCTTTTTTGCAGTAAGCGAAGGAACAGCTGTAGATTGGAAAAAACTTCTATTAGGTACCATTTCTGTTCAAAATGGCCACATAACGTAACCTCATTATCGTTTTGGAGGAACTGAAACATTGTCTGTGAAAATAAATAAATTTGCCCCCAAGTTTCTTCGTACCTTTTTTCCTAATCTAGATATTTCCCACAAGCCAAAGCCTCTGCATGACGGCCAAAGAACTAGCATTCTCTGAGTTCAACATTGCAGTGGTTGTCTGACCCCTCTGGTGTGACTATCACTACCTCCTGCTGCCGTTTGTGCCTATTTTCTAGTTTACACCGGTAAAGACAGAACCCTGTATGCTAAACTGTGGTGTTACAATTGTTAAGCCATATCTATGCTTGCTACTTTACCAACCATATCAGATGACACTCTATTAAGTTTGCCTTTACCAACAGTTGCGGTGCCTTTTTTTTTTTTTTTTCTATTCGGTTATAGTGCTATCCTGGGTACCAAATATTACTTTCAGTGATTTTTGTGTGGTGTGGCATGCTTTGTACACCCAACCTAGTGTGTCAGAGGGGCTGAAGTTCTTAACCCCCCTTAACGCAGATGCCTCCCGACCCTTTAAGAGGTTTCTGATGATGGGGTTTCTGATCATGTGGCCACTGATTGGCTGTCACGTGATCGGAAAGCTCCCAATTGCAACTAGAGATCGGGCGAGTTCCTTACCTGTCAGTAACTGTGCCTGGAAAATGCAGGGTGCCCACTCTCAGCATAGCTCTGTTTACATTCTAGTACGCATATATGTGGCCTCTTTGCAACAAGGCCCGCCCACCAAGAGGCCGCATATATGCGTACCCCCGGCACAAAGAGGTTAAAGGAGAAGCCCAAGCTCATTCGGCTGGGCTTCTCCTAATTTTCCTATTCGCTTTGCACCAGTGGCGGCTGGTGCTCAAAATATTTGGGGGGGCGCAAACGAAAAAAAAATAAAATAAATTGCAGCCTCACTGTGCCATCAATTGTCACCACTGTGCCATGCCATCAACGCAGCCACTGTGCCATCAAATGCAGTCACTGTGCCATGTCATCAAATGCAGACACTGTGCCATGCCATCAAATGCAGACACTGTGCCATGCCATCAAATGCAGACACTGTGCCATGCCATCAAATGCAGCCACTGTGCCATGCCATCAAATGCAGCCACTGTGCCATGCCATCAAACGCAGCCACTGTGCCATGCCATCAAACGCAGCCACTGTGCCATGCCATCAAACGCAGCCACTGTGCCATGCCATCAAACGCAGCCACTGTGCCCCTCAATTGTCACCACTGTGCCATGCCATCAAAGCAGCCACTGTGCCCCTCAATTGTCGCCACTGTGCCATCACTGTGCATGTCACTGCCCTTTAATTGTTGCCACTGTGCCCATTGTTGCCACTGTGCATGCCACTGTGCCCATTGTCGCCACTGTGCCCATTGTCGCCACTGTGCCCATTGTCGCCACTGTGCCCATTGTCGCCGCTGTGCCTTGTAAAATGCACTTACCTTTCTGCTTCCACGTCCCTCGATGTCTTTTCCCGCCCTCGATGACGCTTTAGCCAATCAGGTTACCGATAACCAGAATCGGTGAACCTGATTGGCTGAGACGGCCTTCAGTCTTATCCAAGGAACGCACCCCCCGTGCGTTCCGAGGAGAAGCATCCGGGAGACGAGGACTGTACTCATAAAAGCCTATCAGAGCTGCTGGCTCTGATAGGCACTTCCGCACAGCCAACCAGCTGCCGTTATTCAGGTAGCCGGTGCCCAAGGTCTGGCCATCTGAATAGACCAGCGGCAGCTGGCAACAATAACATACATTCATGCAATGCATGAATGTATGTGGTTTGCGAGAGCCAGAGGGGGAGGCGCTGCTTAGTAAAAACATTTTAGCGGAAAAAAAAAAATCTTAAAGGGCCCGTTTTTTTTTTGTGACTACGGGGGGGGGGGGGGGGGGGCGGCGCCTGGGCGCCCCTATGGATGGGCCGCCACTGTAATTTGCACTGCTGTGACCCGTTTTTAGCAGAGAGCGGTCTGAAGTCCGCTCTCTGCGTATGTCACCAAGATCGGTTTAGGCACCCCTTCATCCAGACTCTGAAAGTCTGGATCTGCCAGGTGGCTGGACTGATGGCTTCTTAGCGAGCCGCTCAGACGGCCGCACCCCACCCCTCCAAAGCTCAGTGCTCCAATAAGCATGGAGGAGCAGAGCTGCTGACAGGCAGCAGCTCTCCACTCAGGGATCGGTGAGAACCGAGCCATCGACTATGTTCGATGGCTCGGTTCTCAGTGAAGAGGCGACGGGGGACAGATGCAGCATTGTCCGATGCTGCATCCACCTAGGTAAGTATGACTGGGGAAAAAAACGGCAAACCCATACTTCACTTTTAAGGAGGTTGAGACAATGCATAGAGGACCCGTCATAGCAGCCGCTCCTATGGGGGTAGTGCTATATTTAAAATTGTGCACAACTGTGAAATGGTGACAAACTACGGGACCTAAAATTATCAATAGAGGACACTTTAAAAGCCTTTGCAGGTCATTGGTTTAGAGTTAAATATGAGCTCCGGCATTAGAATTCTTGCTCTCATGCTGACTTTCACAGTGATACGTTGCATGTATTGTGCAATCACTGTTTACATGAATGTGTGTGTTTGCATTTGCATGGGGGGGGATGAAGGCGCACTTTTTTATGTTTTATTTTTAACTTGTAAGAAACAAAAAAATTCCATTCAACTTAATTGCTATACCAAGGGGTGACCACACCTCGTGATGGCTTTGGGCAGTGATAGACTCCTGATCTCTCCTCCTGCTTTCAAGGCAGCGGATCAAATGGAGATCTGTTTGATTAGCTGCCTCCCTTGCTGTAATGGTCAGGAAAACGCACGTTGATACTGGAAGTGAGGAAATCCTCATTGCTTCTGGATTCTTTCATCCTAGAGAAGATCGCTGAACGGATGTTTGTCCATCTGCTCAGTGGGCAGCTGTCCCGACCTCTTACAGGGCATGGCATTGGGTGGTGGGAAGCCCTCCAAGTTCTGTAAGAGGGATCGAGAGAGGGGTAGAGAAAGGAAGCGCCACCTAAGTGCAGTATTAAAGAGGTTCTTTTAATGACACGTTGTACAAAACACACTTACAAGAAGGTAAGGAAAGAAGGCTCATCTGTAACATCCTGTAGTCCTCGTCCTGGATCCATGGGCTGCTTAGAAGTAAAGATAGCAGAATGTGTTGGGTCTTCAGGCTTGTCCTGTGGCCATCAGGATGAGACCTGTTCCAGCCTCACGGGTCACATGACAGGTCACATGGTTACTTCCAAGGAACACTTCCAGGAGGAGGGTCAGACAGGGAGGACAAAGGCTGATTGGGCTACGCGCTCGGAGCCACTGCTCCTTCAATTGGTCTGTTGAAGGAACAGTGGCTCCGAGCGCGTAGCCCAATCAGCCTTTGTCCTCCCTGTCTGACCCTCCTCCTGGAAGTGTTCCTTGGAAGTAACCACGTGACCTGTCACGTGACCCGTGAGGCTGGAACAGGTCTCATCCTGATGGCCACAGGACAAGCCTGAAGACCCAACACATTCTGCTATCTTTACTTCTAAGCAGCCCATGGATCCAGGACGAGGACTACAGGATTTTACAGATGAGCCTCCTTTCCTTACCTTCTTGTAAGTGTGTTTTGTACAATGTGTCATTAAAAGAATCTCTTTAATACTGCACTTAGGTGGCGCTTCCTTTCTCTACCCCTCTTTTGTTTACCACAGAGTCAGCTCTCTGAGGACAGCAGCCGCCATTGAACAACCAAATCACCTGCATTTTTAACCATTGAACTGCCTGTTACTATTACTTCTAATGGACTAATCACCATACCCCTACCATACATGCACTTTGTATCTGCGCTGACAGTTTACCTTTCCTACTGTAAAAGGGATCGGGTGGCTGTACATAGAAGCTGCTGATCGCCAGCTGTAAATAAGAAACATTTTCTATCCAGGGCGTATATATAATATATATAATATATATATATATATATATATATATATATATATATATATATATATATATATATATATATATATATATATATATAATGTGTGTGTGTGTGTGCTGGACAGGAAGTGGTTAAAATATCTCTCTCTTTCTCTCTTTCTATATCTATGAATTATTATGCAAAAACACAAAAGCTCTGACTGCTAACTCGGCTGTGCTCCGCAGATTTACTGTATTTATTGGGGTATAGCGCGCTCCCGCGTATAGCGCGCACCCCTAAAGTTGCCACGAAATTCCTGTAAAAAAAAAATGTTATAAGATTTTATTACTTACAGTTTTCATGTCTTGCCCAGCGTCCATCGTCCGGTCCGGCGTCCGTCTGCGGCCTCGGTGGTGTCCTCCCGGCTTCTCCAGCGCGCACCTCAAGTCGAATCTCTGCTTCCTGCGCTCAGTTTGAACGCCTCCGCCAACATATACCGAGTGCAGTACACTCGGGTACATTCGGCAAGACTCGGCTTCGTTCGTGCTCACGCTCTGTGACGTTTATGCGTGAGCACAAGCGAAGCCGAGCCTAGCCGAATGTACCCAAGTGTACTGCACTCGGTATTTGTCGGCGGCTCCATTCAAACTGAGCGCGTGAAGCGGCTATCGGCGTATATCGCGCACCCACGATTTTCCCCTTATTTTAAGGGGAAAAAAGTGTGCGATATACGCCGATAAATACGGTACTTTAGTCACCAATCCAGTGTTGCAACTCTTGTTTGAATTGTGGTCTCTACCCTTCCTTCCATTCATAGAGCCTGATTGCATATTACCTCCCTGGTCATTACCTGTTTTTTGCTGAGCAAAATCTACTCCTAACATTGTGACTATTAGGCTGGCCATACACTTTACAATTTTCTTCTATAGATTTTCTTTAGATTTACCAAAACCATATAATATAATATGAGGTCAAATCTAAACATTTCCAATTTGTATGCAATCAGGCAGGCCTTAAACTACATAGTTGAAGGTAAATCTAAAGGAAATTGAATAAGAACATTTTATGGTGTATGGCCAGCAGTGGTTGTAAACCCTTACAGAACACTTTGACCTACAGGAAAGCCTAGATTAATAATTTTAATAATTTAAGGTTTTTATTGAACAAACACCAGGTTCCTGTCCGACCTGGAAGCTTGACATCCGCTTAACGTCATTAAATCAGTTTATTTCTATATTTAATAAGACAACAAATCCAAATTCTTGCATTATAGTCTAAATCATTAATGTCTCGTTGGATACTGCTGGGTCATTTAACTCCCAACAGTTAATAGGATGGGAGTAATGTTTTAAGTCAACAAATCCGTTCCTTTAATCAGCGTTTAATGTCTGAGATGGCCATTGAAGAGATGGAAACTTTTTTTTTTTTTTTTTTTGCCGAGAAGTTTCTCATCTAATGATGTAGGGAAGATTACATGTTTTAAAACCTGTTTAATTGGGCAGTGTTGATTTGAAATGCTGAAAAGTCATTACTGGCAAGATTGATGCTCCTATGCAGCCAGGCGACTGTTTTCTATGGGTGACTGCTGGATCTGAAAATATTAAACACTATGCTTGTTCTTATAGAAATGTGGTTTGTGGATAATAACCCCCCTTTTTGTTATGCACATGGTAAAATTCTATCATTTTGTTGCAACATTCTACTGTCCATTCTTTCAAAGAACATGAACCATGGGAATTTTGGGAAACCTTTTTAAAACTGATGGTCTCATGTTCTTGTAGCGCTACCCCCAAAGGAGCCGCTGGTTAATTTGGGATCTACTTTCTCTTGGTTTGGCTCACCCCTCTTTAACTAGCTCGAACCCTCCCTTGACACATCAGAAGTCTGGTGGGTGTATTGTGTCCCCTGTTTGACAAGGGGGTACAATGACAGGTATACAATATTTAATAGTAATGTAGTAACAATATTTCCTGAATTTTTGATGGTCCCTCCAGACAAGAATACATTTCACACAGTAATAAATTTAAATCAAAAAGGGTGCGTTTACTTCATGAGTACTCAAAGAGAACAAGCATAAGCTTAAATCAGCAAATGAATAGTTGCTATGCAACAACACAATGTGATTTCGCAAGGGCCCTTGCAGAAATCAACAAAGGACACTAACGGATAACAACAGATCTATGCTAAAGAATGATACTATTCAGCCAAACTAAAGTGAAACAGTCTGTGCTCATGAGCTCCCTCTAGCGAGCGATTCTGCAAGCAGCTAAAGTCCACGTTGCGGCCGGGTGGTGCACGTTAAATTTGTAATCCACAAGGAACAGGTAATAAAGGGAAATGAATCCGGTAAAGTGTGATGAACATCAACGTTTGTGAGCTGGTCGCTGGCCAGCGTCAGTCACATCTGTGTAAACACTATGAACAGTGAAAGGCCTCTAAGCTTAAACTGGGGCCAAACCAAGACTGGCGGCCTGTGAGGTGGCACTAATGTGTCATTCTAAAAATGGAGAGTTAGAAGTTGAGCATGTGCTCTCTCACCCGACAGGCCGATCCGCCTGGATTCCTCTCAGAGGGTGCATCTGTAAGTCACTGCTCCACAGCACAAGGGTCCCGAACGAGGGCGTTCCAGTGTTTGTTGTCAGCTGGGTTTCCTCTACGATCTCTGGGTACACTGGCTGGATACTGGAGTCTTGCTTCCTTCCGGATGGCTGGTCTCTCAGTAAATTTAGACCCAGGCTTCTGGGCCTAGCAGCACGGCTGTCTCTGTCAGCAGCTCCGCAGAGGAGAAGAGGCTGGTCCCGAGAGAGCGAACAGGCGCCAAACCCTCTGCTTAAGTATCCTCCCCCACAAGTCTGTGCGGAGGTGTCAAGTGTTGAAATCTCGCAGGGCATTGTAGGAATTGTAGTCTGTTTTCCTCGGAGTCAATGGAGTCCATATCTCCCGCTACTCGTAGTCCCACAATGCAAAGCTCCTTAACAATAACTTGATATTTACAAATGTGAACAAGGGTCCAGTGGGGATAGCCTGTCATTAGACTCTGACACTGCGCTAGTGTAGAAAATATTGAGTATATAACAATGAATGGTGAACAGTAAGCTGCTGGCACTAAAAAATTGTGTATGTAGCACTGACCCCCGCAGGAGCTGCTGATTAAATTTTGGGCCTGCACTCTCTAACTACAACCCCAATGATAAGGCTCAATCCCCTTTACACAGCTGTGGTGCAATACAATACAATACTGTACAATGTGATACCAGATACCTGTTTGTAACTTCAGGATCCACGAGCGGCACCTAGAGTGAATAAAGCAATACGCCTCAACCCTGATATGCTTAAACAGTAGTATTCTTTTACTGTTGATAATTGGCAAGTAAAGAAACACCAGTACATAAACTGTGCTATCCTCCTAACATGGGATGATAGCACAAAAAAAAAAATTGAATCTATACAGCAATCAAATAACAAACAGTATACCTGCAGGTATATGAATAAGAAAATAAAACTAAGCCTAGGAGCTCCCCCTACTTTGTAAGGTAACCGTGAGATCTCACAAAAAAAAACAAACAGTCAGTTCTTGATCTTCTTTCTTCGCTAGCTAATAATGTTTCCCAAGTAATTTGTAATCCAAACAAAACGAATAAACTTCCTGAAAAAAATGTCTCCGCAATGAGTGGGTTAACTGCCTTGGCCTTCTGGAGAGCGTCCCGAACAACTAGGCCTTCAACCTTCCTAAAGGCAACCCCTCCGCTTCTTCTTGGAAGTATGTAGTGAGGCCTGTGTGTTAGTCTAATGGCGTGTGAGGCATAACAAACTGTGGGCCGTAACCCACTCACCTAACTGGACACAGGCTCCGTACAGTCCGGCGACCTCCTCCCGTTTAGGCATGTGCAAAAGTGAAAAATTCGTTTCGTTTCGTTTCAATTCGTCATTTAATAAATTTCGTTAAGTTAGGTTCGTTACATGTGTTGAATTCGTTTTCGGAATTCGTTCGTTTTCGACCGAATTTCGAAAAATCCGGTCGAAATCAAAAATATTTCGACCGTTTTTCGAATTCGTTCGTTTTCGACCGAATTTCGAAAAAACGGTCGAAATCGAAAATATTTCAACCAGATTAGAAAACAAAGTCTCTTTTCGAATAGAATTTTTTTTGAATTAAATTCGAAAATATTTTTTTTTCGATTTCGACCATTTTTTTTTTCGATATTCGGTCGAAAACTAACGAATTCCGAAAACGGTCGAAATTTTTCGCTAATATAGCAATTCGGGAATTCGTATGCATCCGAATGTCCGAATAATGGAAAATTCGTCCGAATTTCGATTCGGAACGAAACGAAATGCACATGCCTACTCCCGTTGCTCCGTCAGCTGGATCAAACACCAGGCCAACTCTGCTGGGGGACTCCCGTCCTCCGATGCTCAATGGAAATGTCCGTGGGCCTTGTTGTTCGGTCCCGTCTCCTCACAGATCCTCTCCGGCTGCCCATGCGGTTCCAAAAGGACCCAAGATGGCTGCTCCCACTCCTTATATAGCAAATCCCAGCATGCACTGCGCAAGAAATTGTTCCTGGGTCTTTGATCAACTTCCTATTTACAAAGGTCAACTCTGAGAACCAATAGTCTTTCTTCTTTATTCCTCAGATAGTGGAATGCTTCTTGCATTAACAACAATTGGCCACTAGATGGCTCCAAGCACTCAACAATCTCAATGTCCATGAATGCCATCTAGGGAATGCAATATACACATTTATATACATCAGCGCTACATGTACAACAATTCAATAAAACATAAAAAGCTTTCTTGTGAAAAAATAAAAATAAAACATAAAAAGCAAAACGGAAGTGCAGCGCTTTTTATGTCATTAGACTCTGACAGGAGGACACCGCTACTTTCTTATGAAGGACGGGAGTGACTTCTATAAAGAACATTCAACTGTCCATTATTTCAAAGAAGATGAAGCGTAGAAAACCGTTTAAAACGGATGCGCTCACCTTCTTATGAAGAACTGGAATTGCTTCTATAGGCAACCTTCAACTGTCCACTATTTCAAAGAAGATGAAGGGTGGGAAATCATTTAAAACAGATGCCCTTGCCTTCAACAGTAAAATCAGTCTGTATATGCAGTAAAGCATGCTTGTTATACTCACTGTGGAACTTAAGGAATTAATCCTTTGCATTGTGTAAACAGACTCTTTGCTACTGTCTTCTCTGATCCTCCTCATTCCACTTTCCCCAATCTATATAAGACAGAGGCTTTGGAGGCACTCAGTACATGCTCAGTTTGGTGTTCATTGCTAGAGTTTTTTTTTCTTGGGCGGGTGCACTGTGCAGACAGAGGGCCAGGGGTCCTGCAGCCACATAGGACAGTCGGAGAAGAATTAAAACTCCTCCTACAAGCTTTAACCAGACAATGAATGAAGTCAGAAGACTGTTATATACTGCTGATGAGAAAAGGGATTTAGCAGTTTATATTTACTATATTCGTGTGTGTGTGTGTATATGTATGTGTGTGTATATATATATATATATATATATATATATATATATATATAAAATTATAAATACAGGAGCGGACTGACCATTCGTGCACTCGGGCACTGCCCGAGGGTCCCATGCCACTAGGGGGCCCCATCAGGGTTGCCAGCCTCAGTAAAACCAGGGACGGTATGTGAACATTTGTGGTCTTTTTTATATCCTTTTGGTCTAAAAATCCCAAGATTATAGCTGCCCCGCCCCTCCAGTACCTTTTCAGTGTGTGTATGTATACTGTGTGTGTATACTGTGTGTATACTGTATGTATATACTGTGGGGCCCTATAATCTCCTATTGCCCGGGGGCCCCATAATCTATTGCCCGGGGGCCCCATAATCTCCTATTACCCGGGGGCCCCAGGGGTTGTCAGTCCGACTATATATATATATATATATATATATATATATATATATATATATATATATATATATATATATATATATATATATATATACACACACACACACCAAAAAAAGTAACCTGGCATGGGTTTAACCCTTCACTTCCCCATCCAAAACGAAAATACAAAGTTTGGCAATGCATTCTGAAATAGGTGAGTAATGCCAGCTTTAGGGGGATGTTGGGCCACCTTTTTTGAAGAACGAGGGGGGGGGGGGGTGAGTACTGATTTCAATAATTGTTTGCTACTAGTGGATGGTCCTGTGAATCTTGGCTCCATGCAACAAGAGCACAGATCTTATTTTTCAGAGTAAGTCCCAGTGGAACCCAAGTGCAGTGGTCTCACTGTCTATTGTTTACTTCCTCCAGCCTCGTAATGGTAGGTATGTACCTCCACACATACCTGGGGCTGAGGGGGCAGTGGAACTGGTGTATTGCACCAGTTGTCACTGGTACAATGCTCTGAAGACTCCAGTGGAAAAATGTAATAAATGGACATATTTCTTATTATGGGTGCATTATTACATTTTGTGCAAATGGGGTTTAGCGCCTACCCTACAATTCCAGGGGCCTGGTGGTGACTCCTAGAGGCTGGGAGGACTGATTTCCTCAGGGTGCAGTTTACTAGGCATAGTGGGTAATGTACAATATACAAATTGGGGTGCCAGTCACTTTTTCACAATGGCAAAAATGTGGGAAAGGGGGAATGGGGCACAGGACACCCTTAGTCAAAAATGGTAACAATCGGCAGACAGGCAGACTCCTTGGACAAAAAGGTGAGAGAAGGTAGACGGCAGTACAGAAAAAAAATGGCCTTTAAGCTGAACCAGCACATCTGTACTTTGTAGAATAGGTTGTCTCCTATAGTAACTGAACTTGACTCACAGAAGGTGCAGTAACTTAATGGATGATTCCATCTTTCCCAGGCTCTCCATGGGTCCTGGATAAGCCTCCAAACAGACCCAGCAGCCAGTGGAACTCCTGAATAGGCCCTCAGGCATCAGGCCTAGCAGACAGACGCTGTTCCACACACAGACTGCAGTCTGGGCGGGGAAGACCTAGATTACCTGACTCTCTCCAAATAAATGCCTTCTCTCAGCATTCATAGCAGCCAGTCCGGCTGAGAAAGGTATGTTTATTCATAACTTGAATTCACTGCAGCTCATCATATTGGCCACTTCCCATCCGCACTATAGCCAAATGATGGCTACAGAGCAGATCTGCTCTGCAGGGAGGGCGTCAACAGACGTCCTCCCCTTTGCACACGCCCCCTGCACTCGGGTGATCACAGATCCGAGTAGGGGGCCGGTCCCAGTCCCTTACCACGTGGTCAGCTGAAATCCAATGACAGCTGATCACGTGATGTAAACAAAAGTTTTGTTTTTTGTTTTTCTCCTCAGTGCCACCTATTGGGGAAAATTCTCGGTGCCCACCGGTGCCACCCATTAGTGCTGCCCTTTTTGTTAAAAACAAAAAAGAGGTGATCGAATACCACTAAAAGAAAGCTCTATTTGTGGGGAAAAAATGCTAAAATTGTAATTTGGGTACAGTGTTTGTATGACCGTGCAATTGTCATTCAAAGAGTGAGAGCGCTGAAAGCTGAAAATTGGTCTGGACTGGAGGGGGGTTTAAGTGCCCACTAAGCAAGTGGCTAATGTCAAAGGCAACAGTGCCACCTGCTGAAAAAAAGGAGAAGCCACATTTAAAACGGGATTAGGAAGAAAGACATTTGACTAAAAACTGCATATTAGCCAGGCCGGCTACTACCCAGCACAATTAAATTTAACTGTAGCCCTGCTTTGAGACAAGGTTTTGCCCCAGCCTACTGATTAGACAGCACAGGAGCAGTCAGAGGCTGATATGGTTATCCATCTGTTCATTCTGCTCTTCTGTACTCTCCTAGTTTGAGTGCTGCTGTACAGCAGATTGTAAGAGGCTGATATCAAGTCAAATAACTATTTGCATTTTAAAAATATATTTAATCATGTATTAATATGTAACTGTTTTAATTTGAGCTCCTTTTATCTGCCTGGAGTTCAGTTTCTCGTACTGTAATTTAGCTGTAATTAGTTTGGCTGCAGCATTGCAATAAATATCTATAGTTGCTGATCAGAATTTCTAAGGCTTTTTGATGTTTCATTGCGGTTCTTGTAATGTCATGGATCCTGAGGTTCATTCTCCCACTATCATGACCTTGAAATAATAGCGTTTTCTGTGAGAGGCTGGAAACCATATTAAGACATAACTCAGCAAGGCAGCTATTGAAGATAAAATGTCATTAAATGAAGCTTTCGTCCATGGTTTATAATGTGCTATAAAACATCATTATGCTCGTTAATTGCTAAAATCTAGTCCTAGAAATGTTGCAGACTAGACGGCTATAGCCTTGGATATACTTAAAGTGAACTTATGGTTTGCCCAGGCTGGGCATATGCTCGTCTTTCTTCATACTCCCCCACTGTGAAAAGCACAGAGAAATGCCTGGTATGTCTGGGTATAAATGCGCATATGATTCGCTTCCCTTCCTCTGACGTAACAGCATTAATACCTGGTGTAATTGCAGATCGTGTGCCCAACGGTGCACATTGGGTAGACTCCTCAAGAACTGTGGAGCCGCTACTAGACGCTTACACAAGGCTTCTTTCCTCACTCCCTTCAGCCAAATGGGGCAACAAAATGAGGAGATTTGCGCTTTTCTGTCTGTTACAGCGTGATGAATGTGCTTATTCCATTATGAACGGTAGTTTTACCAGAACGAGCGCTCCCGTCTCATAACTTGCTTCTGAGCATGCGCAGGTTTTTTTACGTAGTTTTAGCCCACACACGATCATTTTTTACAACCAGAAAAACGACATTGTTTCAAACAACGTTAAAAAATTTAGCCTACAGCAACGATATATTTTTTGTTCAGATCCTCAGAGAGGTTTCTTTGTCATGAGGTGCTATGTTGAACTTCCAGTGACCAGTATAATGGCCCATACACACGATCCGAATATCGGCCGACGGATCGTACGACTTTTTTCGCTTAATAATCGCAAGTAATATAAAATAGGTTTTTAAACTCACGAAAATTATCGTACGATAGAAAAAAACGATCGGAAGTGATGTCACGTGTTGTAATGTATTTGTATTGTATTGTCGGACGACGGCTGTACTGACTAAACGAAAATCGGACATCGGACGAGAAAAATTTTCGCGCTTGTCCGATCGAATTTAATCGGATGAACGGTCGTGATCGGCTGTTGAAAGTAGTGTACACACGATCCGAAAATCGTACGATCCATCATCGGACGATCGTTTTCGTCCGATATTCGGATCGTGTGTATGGGCCATTAGAGTGAGAGCGATAACGCCAAACTTAACACACCTTCTCCCTATTCACACCTGAGACCTTGTAACACTAAAAAGTGACATGGCATCGGGGAGGGAAAATGGCTAATTGGGCCCAACATTTTCACTTGGGAGTGTACTCACTTTTTGTTGCCAGACATTAATGGGTGTGTGTTGAGTTATTTTGATGGGACAGCAAATTTTACACTGTTGTAAAAGCTGTACACTCTCTACTTTGTAGCAAAGAGTAATTTCTTCAGTGTTGTCACATGAAAAGATAGAATAAATTATTTACAAACATGTGAGGGGTGTACTCACTTTTGTGAGATGCTGTATGCACAGTGATTAAAGTATCTAATGTTGTGACAGGTACAACATCTAGCTGAGTATTTTGCTTGGAGGCATTTGCATTGCTGCGTATAGGTGGGCGAACCATGCTCTAGGTTGACTTGTGACTGCAATAGCACCTCCGCAGCTGTCACCAGAAAGAAGCCTCATCTTTAGATGACTCAGAACTTGTGGTGTGGTATGAATCATCATCTTGGATCCCCTACAATACCTGCTGATTGACAAATCCTAATCTGCTTTACCACGGAATACATGAAACAACAATTTTGTTTTATGTGATTTTCTTCTGTGGGTGTTTTTTCTCCAGGTCTTTTCAGCTTGCCATAGACATTATCTTGTCAGAGACCCATAGATGTCCTGTTTTATTAATTATTTTACAGTGTGTGTATATATTAATTTATATGTAGCGGCCTGCTACTTTTTGGCTGGCACTGCTTTAAATTTAGAGGGGTAGTCTGAGAGTTAGTTGACCGTTATTTTTCACTAAATTTGAGCTGTCATTTACTGCTGTGTATGACTCTCTATAATCACATGGGCTGCTTAGATGTGATGGGGAGGAAATGATCAGCATACAAACTCACTGAAATTGACTGAAAACTGAGCATGTGCAGAACTGCCACCACAGCTGCAAAATCCCCAGCAAGTTTTTTTTTTGCAGAATGCTGGAAACTAATCTCAGTGACTGAGTAAAAACAGCTTGTAATACAGCATTTGATATTTATTTTTATGATGTGGGTTTAGTGACACTTTAAAGCTTGTTTGAGGGTTAAGAAAAAGGGGGTGGAGAGCAGGAGTCACACTCTGCAGATCTTGGTGAGGAGAGCTCTGGGAGCTGATTGGTGGAAAGGGGCACCCCCTCCCTGCTCACAGGAACAGAGCTGAGCTGTCCAATCACAGGCTGTATGCTGGAGCTCCCTCCCCTGTCACTCCTGGTGTCAAAAACTTGTCAGACGTGATTGATGAACGAAGCAACAGACCGAAATGACACTTGGTGCTCTGTATTGAGGCATGTTCACACTAAAGAGGGATATGATTTGTTTACAACCACTTTAAAGAAGCATATCACTGTATTGTTGCCCCAGGCAACAAGTATACATAGCACTTTGTACTATATTTCCAGCTTATCTCATTGCTGGGTGCAGTAAACTGGTATTTCCCCTTTTCCCCTGCACTGACAAATATTTATTTAGCTATGATGTGACCGCATCGGTCTTGAAAACTAAATGGAGGGGGGCCCTTACTGAGGTGGTGGGCTGAGTTCATAAATCCCGACTCTAATCCCATTATAAGAAGTAGATGGCAAACACAAAATCTCCTGTGCTTGAGAGTGGGCCCAGAAATGACAGTTGTCTTTATTCCCATCTTGGCTTTTCTGGACATGTCTTCCCTTGTTGCCCTCAAAAGACTGGGGATCAACTGAAACCATAAAACAAAACCGAGGGTGCACCGACCTAAAGCATTATCCTCAACAATTATCTTTAATATATAAAAAGTGGTAAGTATTGTACTCAACCCGGTTGGCTCTGAGGAAGAGGGAAGGCCCTTAAAATGCATTGGCCTGTTGGACAATATTGTCCTATGACCTGATATGATCTGTCAGTTTGTGAGTATAATACTTGCCACTTTTTATATATTAACAGATGGCCGACCGCTACATGCCGATATATGGCAGCGGTAGGCAAATGGACGTACCTGTACGTCCCCTTTAAGAAGCCGTGCGGTGTTTGCCTGCGATTGTGTCAGGGAGCTGTCTTGTGACAGGACACTGATCTTCTGCTCCTTGTCATCGGGAGCAGCGATCAGTGTTGTCACATGTAGCCCAGCCTCCACACAGTTAAAATCACTCCCTAGGACACACTTAACCCCTTCCTCGCCCACTAGTGGCTAACCCCTTCACTGCCAGTGTCATTTACACCGTAATCGGTAAATTTTTATAGCACTGATCGCTGTGTAAATGACAGTGGTCCCAAAATAGTGTCAAAAGTGTCTGATGTGTCTGCCATAATGTCGCAGTCACAATAAAAATCACAGATTGCCGCCATAACTTTTACATATTTTTGGTAAAAAAAAAAAAAAGGAATACATATCGGCCTAAACTGAGGACATTTTATATGTGTGTGTGTGTGTGTGTATATATATATATATATATATATATATATATATATATATTTATTAAAGCAAAAAAAAATAAAAATATATATATATAGGTGATCAAATACGACCAAAAAGCTCTATTTGGGGGAAAAATATGTCTATTTTCTTTGGGTGCAGTTAAAGCGACACAAATCGCAAAAAATGGCCTGGTCATTGGGCAGCCAAATCCCCCCCCCCCCCCGGGCTGAAGTGGTTGAAGATGATTGTTGAGGATAATGCACGAAACCTGTGTGCCCTCTTCTTTTTTTTTTTTCTTTTTTTTTTTTATGGTCTCTAATGCCATCCACCTCGGAGGTTTGTGTGTGTGTGTGTGTGTTTTTTTTTTTTTCGTGTGTGTTGAGCTCTTTTTTTTATTAAATTTAATAAAAAAAATATCCAACGAGCGGAACCCCTTACAATGGGCATACAGCTGTGCCAGGAATTTAAGCAGAGACTTTTTTTAACAAAACTTTTTGATAGATCTGAGAAACTCTCTCGTGGTTTGCCTCCTTGGCTTCTAAAGACTGAACTATTCATTTTAAAATGCTGGCTTTTAAGTCTCAACAAAGGATTATAGCTTTTTCATTTGTTTTCTGAAAATGCATCACGTTCATGACATATGTGGCCATTTAAGATGCAGGTAGTGCTTGGCAAAGTTCCTTAATGCCATCATGCTTTCCTAATTCATATATAATTTATAAGTTCACAGTAAATTCTTTTGTGTGCATATGATTTCAGCATGGCCAATCTACACCTTTTAAATACAGTTAGCGCATCATCAGCTGGGGCTCCATGGCCTCCTTTCCTGAAACCCGCTCCCTGTTAACCCTTGTTTCCATTCCACTGCAGTGCAATGAACAGTTACTGCATGCATTGGGCCTAGAACAAGTTCAGATATAAATCACCACCCGTCCTCTGATGGAGGAAGAAAGTACCTTCTATCACATTTTCCGAATGGCACATTGTATTTTAAGCACTGAATTTATGTTTGTCTCTCCTTGCGGGTAAGAGGAGAAATATCTGCAGTCTCACATCTTGCAGCTGCTGGCACAGTTCCCAGCCTGAGAGGTTCCATGAGCTTCTAAATATTTGATGAGTTTATCTAGATCGCAGCCAAACATTTTATTACTGGGGGGGAGGTGAAGGTAAAGGAATTGTGTGCACCGTGTATATATGAATACCGGGTGACCTGTACCATAGGCCAGATCTCTGCATCGTCTTTGGAAAATGTAATTTCTGCGAGAACGCCATGCTATGCTCGGTGTCTGGAGTAATGAGGATTTCTGTGTGAATACAAAAGCTGCTACCATAACCCTGTTAACCACTTCAGCCCCGGACCATTTTACTGGTCAATGACCGAGTCACTTTTTGCGATTTGGCACTGCGTCGCTTTAACTGACAATTGGGCGGTCGAGCGACGTGGCTCCCAAACAAAACTGGCGTCCTTTTTTTCCCACAAATAGAGCTTTCTTTTAGGAGGTATTGGATCACCTATGCGGTTTTCATTTTTTGCGCTATAAACAAAAATAGAGCGACAATTTTGAAAAAAAATGATATTTTTTACTTTTTTGCTGTAATAAATATCCCCCTAATTTATTATATATATATACTTCTCCTCCAGTTTAGGCTGATACGTATTCTTCTACGTTTTTTTCGTTAAAAAAATGTTTTACTAGTAATGGCGGCGATCAGCGTTTTTTTTTTTTTTAACGTTAATGGCGGACACGTCGGACACTTTTGACACCTTTTTGGGACCATTGACATTTTTTTTTAGCGATCAGTGCTATAAAAATGCGATGGTTACTGTAAAAATGCCACTGGCAGGGAAGGGGTTAACACTAGTTGGCGAGGAAGGGGTTAATTATGTCCCCTAGGTGTGTTCTAACTGAAGGGGGGGTGGGTGGGACTGACTAGGGGAAATGACAGATCGCTGTTCATACATTGTATGAACAGACAAACAGTCATTTTCCCCCCTGACAGGACCGGGAGCTCTGTAATGAGCGATCGCGGGTGCCCGGCGGTGATTGCACCTGTCAGGCAAGCGCGTTGGCACCAGGGGCGAGCGCTCCTCCGGCAGTGCGCACGCGCCCCTAATGGCTGGAATGCGAAATGACATATACCTGCATGATTTCGCACAGCCGAGCCGACCTGCCACCGTATAACTGCGGCGGCTGGTCGGCTAGTGGAACAGTTTTGCTGAAGCGCTTTTGAGCAGACCCATATAACCGCCAACAATTGTGATCTCTGTTAGATTTTGCCCTTCAAAATTATTTTTAATTTAAAGGAATTGATCACAGCATACAATTTAATTTTATAACATCAGCACTGTAACAGTAATACAAATAATGGGTGGTTTTAACAATCCAATATAATCTTACTTAAAGCGGAGTTCCACCCTAAAAATTAATTTTCTATTAACAGCTTGCCTTTAATGTAAAAAAAAAGTTTTACTCACTTCTATCTGGCTGTTACTAGGCAGATTTCATAATCTGCCTAGTTCCTTGTCCTAAGACCCTATTGCCTCCTGGGAAATTATGACACTCATTTCCCAGGAGTTTCTGGGCATTACTGTGCCTAAAAATCGCCCCAGCATGCACCTCTCCCTGGAAACTAGGAGGAAAAAGGAACTGGTCTTCACATGCCCACACATATGATGGATACGACCACAACATGAGCTGGAAGATATAAGGCAAATGTTTGCAATGATTTCTGGAACGATTGGGGAGCTATTAATGTTTTAGGCACCATCTAATGTGATTAATTTTAGCTTGCAAAAAAATAAATTATGCCCGGATCCCCACTTTAACCACTTCAATACAGGGCATTTTCACCCCCTTCCTGCCCAGACCAATTTTCAAATTTCAGCGCTGTTACACTTTGAATGACAATTGCGCGGTCATGCAACACTGTACCCATATGACATTTTGATTAAAAAAAAAATCCCCATGAATAGAGCTTTATTTTAGTGGCACTATTTTTTTTTTTACTTTTTGCTATAATAAATATCCCATAAAAAAAAATCCTCAGTTTAGGCCGATTATGTATTCTTCACAATAAGCGGATATTTTAGATTGGTTTGCGCAAAAGTTATAGTGTCTACAAAATGGGGGATACATTTATGGCATTTTTATTATTTATTACTAGTAATGGCAGCGATCTGCAATATTTATCGTTACTGCAATATTGCGGTGGACACTTTTGACACTATTTTGGGGCCATTTACATCTATACAGCGATCAGAGCTACAAAAATGCACCGATTACTGTGTAAATGTGACTGGCAGGTAAGGGGTTAACACTAGGGGGCGAGGAAGGGGTTACATGTGTATCCTAGGGAGTAATTCTAACTGTAGGGGGAGGGGACTCGCAAGGAGAGGAGACCTCAGTCCAAGGAACACACCATCGGTCTTCTTGCCTCTGACAGGACGTGGATCTGTGTGTTCACGGGCAATGGCGGGTATCCGGCGCGCTTCGGGTGCCGAGTCACGCGGTGGGGGAGTGCGCGCACCCCCAAGAGGATTGGCAAGTAAAATATGTCATATGACGGTAGCCCGGAGGGACAAACAAAGGGTTCCTGCCGCCGTCATAGGACTATACGCGGTAGGGAAGTGGTTAAAAAAATCTCTTTGCTTTGTAAAAACTGCCGGTCTGCTGGCCATCTCTTTCCACAACTTCCTGGACTCCCTGCATGCAGCTTCTCCTCTGCTGTTTACTTCAGATTCTAAGGACTACATATCCCATGGTACCTTGCCTGCAAGCAATGATTCTTGTCCTGACTCCTCTCAGCACCTCCTGTAGTTCAGAAGACAGGTATTTTGTCAGTATTGGAAACGGAAGTGATGTTCCATCACCGCCACTTTGTCACACCCCACACTCCATAGTAAGGATGCATTGAATAGGGGGAAAGCGGACATCTTGTTGCACCCACCGGACTTTTGCATTTTACACTTATTTTTAACAGGAAAGTGAGTTTATATAGTGATATACAGTACTTTGAACGCTGTGTGACTGGTTAGATGTTACATTTTAAAAGCAATGAACTTCTGTCAGATTAGCAAACCTGTGAGATGGGCAGGCTTGCCTCTGCTTTTTAAAATTCAACATCATAATAGTCAGACGGAGTTCTAAGTACTGGATTCCAGTATATAAATTCACTTTACAGTTAAATACAAGTATAATGCAAAAGTCCAATGGGTGTAACAAGATGTCCACTTTCCTTCTTCTCTGTGTATCCTTATTGTGGAGGAGTACGGGGTATAGCAAGATAGCGGCGACGGAATGTCACTTCTGACGCGTGACCATATCTGACGAAAAACAGGATCTGTTGTGATACAGCAGTTACTACTCTGAGCATGGTAAATGCGTCCCAGAACTGAAGGAAGTAATCCTGTAGAAATCTTTACAAGGTTAAAGCGGAGGTTTCAAACAGGTCCCCTCCCCCCTGAAAGCTGCCAAATGTGGGACTGGAGGGGGGAGGAGACAGATAAGCAGAAGTTCCACTTTTGGGTGAAACTCCACTTTAATATTTGAGTACCTTAATGCAATGCACATCAAACTTTCAAGAACATTCACAGCAATGGGAGTATGCTATAAATGACATACGATGTGGAAACTAATATATGTTTTAACCATGGTTACACTTGTTAAAGAATACCTGCAGTTTAGCCAATGTAGCGCTCACCCCCGAAGGAGCCGCTGGTTGATTTCGGGGTCAGCGTATTAAGTTACCAATTACACTTGTCTAGGGGTGAATACTTGTAGAAAGTGAATAAAGCGACGTTTTCAAAGCTTTATTCCAAGGCCCAACATTGCCAACATCAACATGGCACACTATAGAGAAAGGTTGATGAGCGGAAGAAAACTGCAGTATCAGGCCTTGGATATTATAGAGCAGCTTGCTAAAGTGCCCCGGACAGGCGTTTAACTTGGGCCTGGCAGCCGAAAGGTCACTTGCAATAGTCACTGGGAGGAATTGGGGCCTCTGCCACAGGCCTGAGGAATTTCCATACTTTTCAAAGGGGTAGAACTAATGGATCCTCCCAGTAAATCACTTCTCTAGGGTCATCAAAAAGCAGTTGAAGTGTACCTGTCATGTAGTGATGACCGGTTCCCCGGTGGTTCGCCTAGGCCTCGCTGACAACCTCTGCCTTTGGGTCTCCCGAGCCAATCCCCCACCGTACATCTCCCAGCTTAGGATCTGGGACCCAGCAAGCCGCTGGGGCCCCTCTCAACGTTAGGATGAAGCTCTGCTTGGTGCACAGCTTCGGCCAGGCATAGAACGTCTCCCTCTCAGGCGTCTGCCACAGATATACCCTCCCGCCAGCATGTCCAGAGGGAAAATCCTCCTCTGATTGGCTGCTGGGAGAAAGTGGGTCTGTCAGAACCCCTTCCAGCACCAACTGTCAACCAGGGGTAAAAACACCTCCCCTAGCATGCAGACTGGCCTAGAAAGCAGTTCTAAACTGACAGCTGCCTAAACGTAACCAATTTGTGAGTGGGAGAACCTTAACTCTCTCATTCCCCACTAACTTTAGCGTAACGCCCCACCAAATAAGGGGGGGGGGGGCGCTACACCAATTAAAGTTGTTCTAAATCCTTGAGGCTTTTTTTTACCTTTTTTAAAGGAGAATCAAAGGGCCACACGGACTACAGTTTGGGGACCACCATTTTGAAACCAGAATCGCTAATTTAATGAAAATGTTATTCTTGGGTCTTTTTTTTTGGTTTCTTTACCATGCCAAAATTATGTTTTTGGTACAAGATGGACACACCATTTAACCCTTTTTGATCGTCCTAGATATTTAACCCCTTCCCAGCCAGTGTCATTAGTACAGTGCATCTTTTTTTTAGCACTGATCACTGTATTGTCACTGGTTTTCAAAAAAGTGTCCGTGTTCGATTTGTCTGCCGCAATTTCGCACTCCTGCTGCTGATCGACGTCTTTACTAGTATTAAAATATATTGTACTATATTATATTTCTGTCATGGTTTGTAGACGCTATAACTTTTGCACAAACCAATCAATATACACTTATTGGGATTTTTATTTGGCAGAATACGCTGTGGCCTAAGTGCCGGTTCACACTACAGCGACTTGGGATCCGACCTCAAGTCACCCCAGGTCGCTTGACATCTGTAATCCCATGTTGGTCAATGAGAGCCGTCTTAATGCACACTACTGAAGTCGCTTTGACTTCAGAAAAGGTTCCTGTACTACTTCAAGGCAACTTGTACCCATAGATTTCAATGGAAGTTGCCTCCAAAGTTGGAGCCCCATCTTAACTGAAGCAACTTTACAGGAAAATAAAATGGTTTACTCAGGCAAACCCCTCCCTCCGACAGAGCTGATTATTCTGTGGTTGGCCACAGCCAAAGTCGTTTGTCCTGGAGGCAACTTTAAGTCGCGTGGTAAGTTGCTCCAAGTCGTCCTGAATTCGATTTGCTTTAAGTTGCGCTGTAAGTCGAGTTGCCCCTGTGTAAACCGGCAATAAATGAATACTTTTTTTTTTATTTTTTTTATTATTATTTTTCTAAATTGTCTTTTTTTTTTTCTAGCGCAAAAAAGGAACCCAGTGGTGATCCAATACCACCAAAAAAAAAAGCTCTATTTTGTGGGGGAAAAATTATACATTTCATGTATTTACAGCATTGCATGACAATTATCGGTTAAAGTAACGCAGTGCCGTATAGAAAGAAAACGGCCTGGTCATGGGAGGTACATTTTCTAGAGGTCAAGTGGCTTAGTGCCTCATGCAGGTCCCTCACTGCCACTGGTCCCTGTGTGGAGTGACCTCAAATCCAGCGATGCCATGGCTCCAAGACAAGTGCCATTCCCTTGTGATGTCATCCAGTTCAGTAGGAAGTGTCTACGTCTTGCAAAGACGATGCATAAAAAAACTTGGACGATACGAAAACTTCAAAAAAATCCAACACCTCGCAAGATAGGGCAATAAATTGACCACACCTTGGCTGTATCTAGGGCCTGCAGGTATATTGAGGCCATTCATAGGGATGAAGTAGATGGTGTGATTCTGTTTTGAAATTGCATTATCGGAAAATCCGAGCAGGGTCCTCTTGCACAGAAACCTTTTTTGAATTTGCGTTTCAAGCCTTGAAATGTAGTAATACAAAAAAAAAAAAATTTGAGAAAGTTAAACAATGGAATACTCTTTGCACTTGTTAATTACACTATTTCTGTGACAAGGCTATCAAAAGTTCTAACAGTAGACAAAGGAAATAAAATACTGCTTTTATTCTATACAGGTTCTATTGTAACTATGTAGGAGCCACATTAAAATGCTTGACTTTCCACTAGATTGTGCTGCTCTCTAAAGGAAAGCCGTCGAAAAAAAAGTACTTAGACTGCCAGTGTCAATGGTCCTATGAAAAGTCTAGTCCCTGGCTGTCATGATGATCTTGCTTCAGTATTTTGAGTCAGACCGGATATGCAGATCTGGGGTGCTGATTTGCTTTGTTATCCTCTAACACAGAAGTGAGGCGGAGAGCCAAGCTTTATTGCCTTTTATGATTTACTTCTAAGTATACTATTGAGCTCCTAAATTGTATAGGTAAGTCTGTAATGCACTTGTAATAACGGCTTAATTCTAACCATTATTGCCCCCAGAGGTTTTTGATTGTTGGAAAATTTCTATGCATGCAGGCACTAATTTTCCTTTTCTAAAGGAGAAATGGTAATGATTTAAAGTAAACCTAGGAAATTGAGCATATGATAAAAAAATGCATAATAAAGGTTTACCTTTAGTAAATCTCTGTGCATGCAGGTGCTGATTGTGCTCTTTCTATAGGAATAATGTGAAAAAGCGGGAGTAATGCCGCGTACACACGACCGTTTTTTTTTAATGTCATTAAAAACTATCGTGTGTGGGCTCCAGAGCATTTTTAACAATGTATAAAGTGGCCATTAAAAATTTCAAACATGCTTTAATTTCTAACATTGTTTTTAACGTTGTCATTTTTTACGTCGTAAAAAATGGTCGTGTGTAGGCTTTAACGACGTGAAAAAAACGTGCATGCTCAGAAGCAATTTATGAGATGAGAGTGCTCGTTCTGGTAAAACTAGCGTTCGTAATGGAGTAAGCACATTCATCATGCTGTAACAGACTGAAAAGTGCAAATCGTCTCTTACTAACACGAAATCGGCAAAAGCAGCCCAAAGGGTGGCACCATCCGCATGGAGCTTCCCCTTTATAGTGCCGTCGTACGTGTTGTACATCACCGCGCTTTGCTAGAGCTTTTTTTTTTTTTTCACGATCGTGTGTAGGCAAGGGCGTTTCAATGATCGGGTTGAAAAAAACTTTTTTTTCTAGACCCTTAAAAACGTCATTTTTTACAACCCAAAAAACAGTTGTGTGTATGCGGCATGATAATTAAAGGAAATCTGTCACAAAACCTGGAAATGGAGAGGGTAGTCTGAGAGTTGGTTGACTCAGACTGTATGATTTTTCACTAAATTTGGACCTCTGTTCCAGCCATGGCTGTACTGTGAGTGACCACTATAGTTGTCTGGGGTGTCGTTCTCACTCCAGGCCGAGGGTGGCAGCAGTCGGGTCAGGGTGTTTTTGGGTGTTCCTGCTGTGCATGCTGGGGAGGAGTACTTAAGGGACAGACGTCATTAGTTCAGGGTCCTTTTCCCACCACCCCCCGTGTGTGGCCCTCCTGGCCGGGTGTGCGTGTTCAAGTGTTCCTGACTCCGGGACCACGTTGGTCTGGGGTTGTGATCTACTAAGTAGGCCTGGTAGTCAGACTGGGTCTACATTTGCAGAGTGGTCCTGTGCTGTCTGTCCTGAGGGAGAAAGCCACTCGATGAAGAACCTGTCTTGAAGAGCACCGAGCAAGAGGCTGGTATCTCAGGAGAGGCCTTGAACTTCATCGAAAGACGCACTACTACTGAAAGAGTGATGGTCGCCTGTCAGTTCTGAGTTTGCAAGAATTTATTCAAGAGAGATCCAGGTGCTTAATCCTGTGCTGAGAGGATTCTGAACCGAATATATCCCCGTCTTTGGGAAGGTCTGTGGCAGAGACTTTACCAAGTTTCCATGTGACATCCCGGCTGCTAGGATAGTGAGGGAGGCTTATCCAGGTGCACAATACCCACTCTGGCTAGAGTGGCGATGAAAGCTACTTTGCTGGAAGCAGGAATGTTTCCGAATAGAAGTTATACACCTGAACCTATTACCCTTCCACCTCTTCAACTTCCGTACTACTTTTATTTCTTTTATCACGTTGGGTAAATAAAGCAAAGAAAAAAAGAAGCCTAAAGTGTGGACATTGAAGTTTTTCCTAACTCTCATCTGATGCCCTAGGCGGCGAAGGATTAGAGGTAACATGCCGCCCAAACAAACCAGCAGCTCCTTCAGGGGTAGTGCTAAAGGAGCATAATAATAAAGGTTACCTTTTAAAGAGAATAGATTCCAAAATGAAGGCAATTATATATGCAATTCTCATTTTTCCTGTGAAAGTTGAGCTTGACCACCGTTCCCACCCATCCGATCTTTTATTGTGATGGATGGCTCCAGTATCCCAGTAAAGAGGTTTAGAAGATGAAAGAAGGAACCAGCTTTACAGGAAAAGTGAAATTATATCAATAGATATGATTTCTTCATATGCAGTTTTCAATGAAGGTAACTTCTGCTTTGTGGAAGGCACACTTTAACCACTTAAAATCTTGTGCTTGTATACTTCTAAAGGCCAGAGCAATGTTTGCATTTTCACTGTGGGCCTGATTTTTATTCAGAGATATCTTTGTCATAATTTTTAAGATCATAAAGTAATACATTGTGGTGCGTTAACTACTTCCTTACTGGGCACTTATAACCCTTCCTGACCAGGTGAAATTTCAGCTTCTGGCACTGCGTCGCTTTAACTGACAATTGCGCGGTCGTGCGACGTGGCTCCCAAACAAAATTGGCGTCCTTTTTTTCCCACAAATAGAGCTTTCTTTTGGTGGTATTTGATCATCTCTGCGGTTTTTATTTTTTGCGCTATAAACAAAAAAAGAGCGACAATTTTGAAAAAAAGTCAATATTTTTTACTTGTTGCTATAATAAATAGCCCATTTTTTTAAAAAATAAAATAAAAAAATTTCTCAGTTTAGGCCAATACGTATTATTCTACATATTTTTGGTAAAAAAAAAAAAAACATCGCAATAAGTGACTGGTTTGCGCAAAAGTTATAGCGCATACAAAATAGGGTACAGAATTATTATTAATTTTTATATTTTTTTTTTACTAGTAATGGCGGCGATCTGTGATTTTTATTGGGACTGCGACGTTATGGTGGACACATCGGACACTTTTGACACATTTTTGGCGCCATTCACATTTATACTGAGATTAGTGCTATAAAAATGCACCGATTACTGTATAAATGTGACTGGCAGTGAAGGGGTTAACACTAGGGGGGCATGGAAGGGGTTAAATGTATTCTGGGTGTGTTCTAACTGTGTGGGGGGAGGGGGAGTGACTGGGGGAGGTGACCGATGCTGTGTCCCTATGTACAAAAGACACAGATCGGTCACCTCACTCCCTGACAGGACATGGATCTCTGTGTTTACACACAGAGATCCATGTCTTGTCCCTGTAACCGCCGATTGCGAGTGCCTGGCGGACATCGCGGCCGCCGGGCACGCGCATCGGCATCTCAGGAATGCAGCGGGCACGCGCGCGCCGTCGGCGGCCACGTGCGCGCCGCCGACGGCGCTCGCGCTCCCTCTAGTGGCCATTAAAAGCACAGGGCGCATATATGCGCCCTGTCAGAGATTCAGGACAGCCCGACGGCCGCATATATTCATACGGCCGTCGGGAAGTGGTTAAAGAAACAAAAAGCATACGAAACGATAACTATAACCGGTTTTAAATGAAATGGTGGCGGTTGGTGCTCAAAATTTTTGGAGGTGCAAACAAACTGAAAAAAAAAAAGCGCAGCCACTGTGCCCATCAAGCGCAGCTACTGTACCCATCAATTGCTGTCACTCTGCCCATCAATTGCTGCTACTGTGTCCCATATAATGCCAATGTGTCCATCAATTGCTGCCAGTGTGCCCATCAATTGCAGCTACTGTGCTCCATTAAATGCTGCCAGTGTGCCCATCAATTGCAGCTACTGTGCCCGATCAAATGCTACCAGTGTGCATCGCCCGGCACTTGCCTGTCTCGGAGCGGGTCAGTGGCGGTGTCCTGCTAGTCCTAGATGTCTTCTTCCGTCCTCTCTATCCAATCTGTCCAATCACAGCACCTGATGTTTCAGCCAATCAGGTGACAGGTAACAGACCCGAGCACTTGATAGGCTGAGAAGCGGTTCAGTGTTGGCAAATAATTCGCTTTGCTAACACAACGCTTGGTGAACAGCGAACACACAACATGGAGCCCGCTCTAATCCAAAAAACACCCCACCGCTGTAATTCAGGTGCCCGGCGTTCGAAAAGTGTCCGGATACCTGAATAGGGGGTGTCGGCAGTGACCATAGATGGATTCATGCAATGCATGAATCTATTTATGATAGAGTGGGTGGCACCCATGCGCCCCTTATGGATGCACACCGCCACTGAAAAAATTGTCAATAAAACGTTAGAGATAATTAGAGCTGGTTATAATCTGTATGCCTATTTAACTCCTTGGTTGTTAATTTATTTTCCTTGAGCTGATGTCCTATGCAGATGAAAAGGTCACATCTTTTGTATATGAGTGACAAAGTAAATGCAGTGTAACTATTGCTAGATTGTATATATTATGTGATACTTGTATACTTTCTGCAAGTGTCATTTTTCACTAGAGGGCTGCATTTTGTCATTTTAAAAGCTGTAAATTGCTGGTATTTACAACAGATACACTACTAAAGGGGGAGAGTCGCAGGGCATAGTAGATAGGCTCTGGAAACTTTGTTGGAAGATTTTTAGGAGATTTTTAGGATGGATTTCCTACCACCCCTCCTGAAAGGTCCTCAAGTGGTTAAAATCCCATACTCTGCTTTGTGTAAAGGAAGAGAACACGTCAAGCAAACCATAAAATGGGGTATGGCTGCTTCAGCAGTTTACTTGGTAACATATCTGGACTTTCATGCTGCCTCTTCTGCCAAACTCTGCTCCATTGCTGTGAAATGGCCCTCTAAAGTCTGTTGAGGAACTAAAACTTCTGGGAGCATTGATCTCATGGGTCTCCCACAACTCATTGCTGCCTCCTACGGTCAATTTCTCATCAATATTTCAGAGGCGGGGATAGCAGGAGAGGTAAGTATTCTGTGTCTTTTCTGCAGACATATGCAACTTTGTTTTACTGAAGCAGCTTAAAGTTGCTCTCCTGTTCACTATGGTCTTTTGTTTGCAGACGTGCTTCATCAGAAATCTGTGAGACTGCGTGGGGAAAAAAGGAAACGGTTCCTCCTCGTTTTTATCTCCGGATTCCTAAGCACTGACTACTGATGATTTTAAGACATGGGTCAAAGACTTCTGTTGTTGCAGATGAAGCCTGCTGTCCAGAGGCGTAACTAGAAACGTCAGGGCCCGCCCACGAAGGGGCCCCCCCACCACCACCACCCAAAAAAAAATCATGATTTTGATACTCTTTTTTAGGGGAGCGGCAACGCCGGTAGTTGAGGGGGGTGGCAGTGGTGGTAATTGAGGGGGGGTGGTAGCAGTGGTACTTGAGGGGGGTGGCAACAGTGATGTTAAGGGGGGAACTTTAGGGGGTGGCAGCGGGTGATACATTGGAAGTGGCAGCGGTGGTACGGGGGTGGCAGCGGTGGGCCATCCTTTCCCACCACCACCACCTTTTACCTCTTACTGATCCCATGCCCCACCACTGATCTCATCCCTATGCCCCCCATCACCTCTGTTGTAGAAGTGATGGGGGTAGGGATGGGATCAGTAAGAAGCATAGGTGGTGGAGGTTTGGATGGATCGATTGCACTGCAATCCATCATTTACTTCCGTCACTGTGCCTTTCCTCCATGGGGAGAGCAACACCCCTCCACTCGATTTGGTGTCAGCTCGTCAGCTGACTTCATTTTTCAGTGTCTGCCCGTCTCCCTGCAGCCCCCCTCCCTGCGGCGGAACAAACGGCTGCGGTGGCGCGGCTGCGGCGTGCCTCCCGGTACAGCATAGCCATAATGACGGCCCCTCACACTGGCACATGGGTGGGCGGTGGGTGGTGGGCACCCCTAAAGTGGCAGGGACCTGTCGCAAGTGCGACTGTGGCGACTACGATAATTCTGCCACTGCTGCCGTCTTTGCACTAGACATTAAAGTGGATGTAAACCCAATTTTTTTTTTTTTAGGTCACAATGTACATTGTGACATAAAAAAAAAGTATAAGATTTCCTATCTGTGCCAAGTCTTGCCACACAGTTAATCCAGCTCTGAGCAATCCTCTATTATTGTTCAGTGAAATAAAACGGACTTGCAGAGAAAAACCTCAGTCCGATCTGCCCCTTTGCTGTGTGACATGTTATTTACATATCTCATGCACTAGCCTGGAGACGGGCATTATTTTTTAATTCCCACCCCCACTCCTTTTCTGAAGTCATGTGGTTACTTTTCTGGATTTTGACTGGATGTTGGTGATCGTAGCAGAATTTAGTGTAAGGGGAGTGTAGAGGAGGGCGGGGAGTCTACTGACATCACGACTCCACCCACAGAATCTGCAGTTTTTCAGTTCTTATAACAGACAGAGTGGGGACATTTGACGGGTAAGGATGCATGCAGGAGGCATCTATATCCTTATAGATCAGCACTATGGCAGTAGTTTAGAAATGATGAGAGTGGCTTTACATCCACTTTAATCCTCAAAGGATTGCTTGGTTTTATCGCTTTAGTTTATTCTTAGGTCCTGTCCATGTCTTTTCAGTTGTAAGTGACAAAACACTGCTGAATATAGGGTCAGTCAAAAATGAAAGTATAACTAAATGTCAAACTTTTTTTTTTTTGATAGAGTGGAGAAATGGAAGAAGTTTGCCTGGTCTGATGAATTACATTTTATTTTTTTTTGCATTGTGTTTTTCTTACCTGGGGAAGAGGTCACCAGGATACAGTACGAGAAGGCAAGCCAGCTGAGGCAATGTGATGCTTTGGACAATGTCCGGCTCAAACCTTGGGTCCTGCCATTCACGTGGATATTATTTGATGCATACCACCTACCCAAACATTGTTGGTCACCAAGTACACAAGTTTGAGGCTTAAACTTGTCCTCAATTCTCTTGATCTCAGTCCTTTCGAGAATCTGTAGGATGTGCTGAAAAACAAGTCTAATTCCTTACCCTTGCAACTTGGAGGACCAAAAAGATCCTTTTACTAGCGGTTTGGTGCCGTATACAAAAGCATACCTTCAAAGATCTAGCACCATCCATGCCTCTATGGGTCAGGGCTGTTTTGGCAGCAAAGGAGGACCTACTCAATATCGGTTGGGTGGTCATAAAGTTAAGGCTGATCCATGTATATCTATATGCTGGAACGTTCATTCTGTACACCGCAGCTCATAGTCATCTGAGGAATGCAAAGGACAGAATTGCTTCGTATAGACTATTATTGTTTACTAAATATAGGGTAAAAGCAAGTAAGTATCCTACTCGCACAATAAGTGCATCAATGGCACTACAGTAACATGCATTGTAATATGGCTATTGTGTAGTAATAAATATGGTGCATCAAACCAGGCCTCGACAAAATCCAGGCGCTCGGTCGGTATTGCGACAAGAAATTGTGACCAGGAGAAGCTTAGGGCTGCAGAAGGCCGCAAAGCCGTGGCCTCAATTACCGGATGGTGCAGGGCGTGATTGAGGCCGCGGCTTTGCGGCCTTCACAGAAGGAAGCTGAGGCCTGCAGAAGACCGCAAAGCCGCGGCCTCGGTAATTGAGGCTGCGGCTTTGCGGCCTTCTGCAGGCCTCAGCTTCCTTCTGTGATCTGGCGCCATTTTGTGGTGGCCGTTGGCATTACAGGTTACATTACATTACAAGTAGCAAAACGGCAGTTCTAATGTGTTTTTTCCCTGTTTTCACTGCCATCTCCTTCCCTCTAATTAGAACCCCCAAACATTATATATATTTTTTATTCTAACACCCTAGAGAATAAAATGTCGGTCGTTGCAATACTTTCTGTCACACCATATTTGCGCAGCGGTCTTACAAGTGCACTTTTTTGGGGGAAAAATACTTTTTTTAATCAAAAATAAGATAACAGTAAAGTTACCCCAATTTGTTTTATATTGTGAAAGATAATCTTACGCCAAGTAAATTGATACCAACATGTAACGCTTCAAAATTGCGTCTGCTCATGGAATGGCGACAAACATTTATCCTTTAAAATCTCCATAGGTGAGGTTTAAAAAAAATTCTGCAGGTTGCATGTTTTGAGTTACAGAGGAGGTCTAGGGATGGAATTATTGCTCTCGCTCTACCAATCACAGCAATACCTCGCATGTGTGGTTTGAATACCGTTTACATATGCGGGCGCTACTCAAGTATGCGTTCGCTTCTGCGCGCAAACTTTGCGGGACGGGGTGCGTTTTTTGTCTCCTAACTTTTTTAGCTGTCTCCTAGATTCCAAGCAAATTTGTCAAACCCTGCATCAAACCCAGGGAGCCCGGGGAACCCTTACTCTTCCAGTAGAGCACAAGCTGACTTCCACAGTGTGCCATGTGTTGCATGCTTGGTCTTATGTGCTCAACATGTTTCAGCCCTTTTTCAAGACACACATTCCATGTTGCACAAGTTAAAAAGTATGATCTTGTAATAAAACCCAGCTTCAGCCAAAACCTATTTCATAGTTAAAAGAATGGGGAAGAGTTCAAACCACCTTCAGGGTTTTTAATTTTCGTGACTCTATCGTGGTCAAGAAGGGTGTGGTGGGTGCCTGAGGCAGGAAGGCACAGACTGTAAAAACTCAGGTGTTCTCACCCTTTACAAATTCAAATAAAATGTATCCCATCATTCATTGGAGGATACAGCTTGATCATATTTAAGCAAGCTAGGGTTAAAACACGGTCTAATGGTGTTTGAAATTCAACTTGATATTGCATTGACCAGGTAAGCATTGCATTTACCTTTTTTTAGAGTTGGTGTCTAAGAAGTAAAGATGGGCAGAGGTTCACCAATTTGAAATTGTTCTACCATGTTTAGATGTAGCTTTTCACAGAGTAATATTAGGCTTGGGCCATGTTTACCATGGTGTAGCAGCCCTCCTTTTTTAACATCATTCTGTAAATGACTGGGAACTGAGGAGACCAGTTGCTGGAGTTTCGGAAGAAGAATGTTATGCCATTCTTGCCTGAGAATATGCTACTCTAACCTGCATATGTCTTTTTAGCATTGGTGGTGCCTTTCCACATGTGCAAGCTGTCAATTCCATAAACACTGATGCACCCCCATATCTTTACAGATGCAGGCATTTGAACTGATTGCTGATAACAACCTGAAGGTCCCTCTCCTCTTTGTACCCAAAGTTTCCAAAAATGCTCTAAAATTTTGATTTAGTCTGACCACAGAGCCGTTTTCCAGTTTGCAACAGACATTTTAAATGAGCTTTGGCCCAGAGAATACAGCCGCGTTTCTGGATCATGTTCAGACGCTGCTTTACCTTGCATTTTTGGATGGCACGGCTAGCTGTGTTCACAGTGATTTTTGGAAGTATTCCTGTGCCCATGCCAGAATCATGCCTGTTTTTAATGCATTGTCACCTGAGGGCATCCAATATCAAGTTTTTGGCCTTGTCTTTTGTGCACAGAGATTTCTCCAGACTCTGAATCTTTTGGTGATATGTACTATAGATGATAGATTTAAAGTCTGCAATTAAGGAACATTATTCTGAAATTGTTAATTTTTTTGATGCAGCTTTTTTGATTGATAAACCTCTGCCCATCTTTACTTCTGAGTCTCTCTCTCTCTCTCTCTCTCTCTCTCTCTCTCTCTCTCTCTCTCTCTCTCTCTCTCTCTCTCCCCCTCCCTCTCTCTCTCTCCCCCTCCCTCCCTCTCTCTCTCTCCCCCTCCCTCTCTCTCTCTTTTGCATATATTGCTACATTCAGTTTAAATAAATGTGTTTTATATTGTGACACAGAATATTATGAGGTTTGCAAATCATTGCATTCCATTTCAATGTAGTTTTTACAGTGTCCCAACTTTTTTGGAATTGGGGTTGTTGACCTTGGACTAAAATAAATCAATATACTGTGGGCATTGCACATGCAATGTACATTTTAATGAACCTTGCACGCGGGCAAATAAGTTTGTTTTTTTGCAGAAGAGAGAGAGAGAAAAATTGAGAAACCGGGCCTGCTCTCCTGGTGTTGGTGATTTTTAGATTCAGAATGTCAACAGTTGAGAGAGGTTGTTTTTGGGTCACCGCAGTCTCCTGCAGTTGACGTGAATACAGATGATGCTGGGTGCATCATCCTACATTTGGTGGATCAGCCAGCTTGTAAAGTCCATGGGTGGGATGCTGATGAGACATCCAAAAAACAGCTGACTGGTTTTCTTTTTGAGGGACATCTCTTTGGAATTGGCCCTTGACAGTCATTCCTTGTTCCACAGCTCTGGACGCTTCACTAATTGGTGTGGGACAGAGGACTTGTAATCCCATGTCCTGATTTGGACAGGCTCTACGGTGAAGATATGGGGGTTTTAGTGACGCAATTAGATATCCTAATGGACAGATCTACAGTATTCCTTCTTTTCTTCTTCCCCCCCCCCTGGTGTTTCTGAACCAGTATGGGGTGGTTGTCTTGCTACCCCATTGTTATGCTAGATTGCTTGGCTGTCCTAGACACTCCTACGTCTTCTTGGAACTTTAATTTTCCTGATGCCTGAGATTGGAAGTTTAAGGATTCAGTACTTTCAACCTCTGCCTGGCAGGTCTTACCTAGTGGACCTGTTGTCCATTTTTCTCTTGGGGACCAATTTTAAGGCCAGGATCTCTGTTTCATTTTGTTGACCATGTTTGTTGTTGGTCTGTTCTACCCATTTGGATAGTTGTAGTTCTCCATCTGTTGGTAGTTGCTTTAGCTTGCACCTTCTGCTAAATTGGACCCTGTCCTTCCAAGGAATCTTTCATTTTGGTGAGATTCTTATCCTGGTATGAGGATCAGACAGATCTCTGATCTTTATTGGGTCTCTAACCATTCCCCTGTCCTGTAAAGCAGTAGTTCTCCATCAGACCAAGGCCCGGTAAATGTTTTTAAATACATTCAATACCCCAGCAGTAAAAATAAAAGTTTAAACACCCACAATAAAAGTATGGGAATGCGATGTATGTATTCAAATTCTAGAATGGTTTGGATGGGTTTAAGTGTCACTGTGGGCGAATTTTGGTTGAGGCGCTCCACAGCAGACTTGGCATCCCTGTAGGGAACAAGATTTCTGATGGGGGCTGGGGAAACTTTGGTGGATGGAGTCTCTGGTGGGGGCAGGAGGTTTCTCCAGGAGTCGGGGGGTTGCTACAGGTGCTGGGGGCAGTGTGGGACACAGAGGTTGGGGGCTCTGCAGTAAGCTAAGGGGTGCTGTTGAGAGCTGGAGGGCACTATGGGATGTTTAGGGGGACTTTATGGGAGCTGGGAGACACTGAGAAGAAAGAGAATCTCCAACTCGCTGGATGCCCAGGAGGGAAACCACGGCCCAGTGGTTGAGAATCACTCCTTTAGGGAACTTGGGTATCTCTTGATCACAAACTCGTAATGTTTGAGAAGGGTGGGGTTATACAGGGGCTGATCAACATTTTTCTGCTTGTCGGTGTCCAAACCTCCTGTATGCGGCAGTAAATTCTGACTTTATTTCAACATTTCTGAATTCCTGTGCCATACAATGGACTTAAAGAAGGATTTTACGGTGCAAACATTTATATTTTTCTTAGGCTGCACAATCTTTTAGGCAGACAACTGGTGCAATTATGCAGCAGAGACATGGCTATTTTCAAGGATGTTTAAAAAAGTGACCCTTAAGTTATGCTTGGTTTTCTGATAAGACAGAAATGTTTTATGGCTGAGGCTAAAATGCATTAATGGCTGCCCCGTTTATGGCATAGTATTTAGAGGAAGGACATATTACAAAGCTGGCATTTAGATGACTCTTTCTCCCTAAGCTATAAAATTGATTTGTGGCCTACCCCAGGCTGTGTGACCTTTTTTATGTTTCTTTTCAGGTTTCTATTTGACTCAATTTTAGATGCATCTTCTATATTTGTTTCTATCAGGGAGTTGCAATTTACCCTTGAAAAATATTCATGTTTATACAGGAGCCATTTTTAGGTTGAATGATTCATTTGGCTTCCATTACTTTACTTTTTCTTTCTGTAATTGGTTTGTGCGCTGTATGACTATCATAGGGCAGTAGTAAATGAAACCTTTGTAATAATCTGTCCAGGACTGTATTGGGTATGTCTAGCAAGCTATATTTAAATCGTGTCCTGAAACCCATCAGTCCTCTTATGGGTTTAGAACTGCCAGAACAATGATTGCAAAAAGCTTGCTGCAGGGTCTTTTATTTAACAAGTAGAAATTTACATGTCATTTGATTGTCCATAGAATACAAATATGAAATGTAAACCTATTGCTTGGGAATTTTTTTTACCTACCAAGGGATTGGTGCTCATGTCTGAGGTTTGAGATTTACATAGCTCTGCCATGTAGCCCAGCCCTTTCGGGCAGGTCAGGAGACCTTATTTTTTTCCTTTTGCAGCTTAGCAACACCTGCTGGTCCTTCCCTCCCCTCAGCCTGTAACTGGACATCGAAAGGTTAAACGGCAGATTGATAAGCTCATCTCGCTGCTTTCTTCTAGTAAGTATCCTTTAACACATGAGATCTGTAGTGTAAATGATTGACTGACTTTTTGCAGTGCTTTTCCCTCTCCCAGTATGAGCTCTGTTATACAGTGCAATACAAGGGGCTGAAACATTCAAATACTTCTGCTTGCATTAAAGAGGTTGCAAACCTCAAAAAAAATAAATAAAATCTTTGCATACTAGCTCATAATGAAATTCTTTCCTTGGAACGATGCCCTGGATCGAATATTTTTTTTTTTTACGTTTAACCACTTAAGGACCCCTTCACGCCGATATACATCGGCAGAAGGGCACTGCTGGACGGCATGCTCGCGACCCGGTCCGAAGCTCCGTCACCACGCCTGCGGGACCCACAGACCCGATTGCCACCGGTGTCCCCCGATTGGTCACAGGAGCTGAAGAAACAGGGAGAGGTGTGTGTGTGTGTGTGTGTAAACACACCTTCCCCGTTCTTCTGTGTGGCAGTGACACTGTTCGTCTGTTCCCTGATATAGGGAACGACCGGTGATGTCACGCCTACAGCCACACCCCCCTACAGTAAGAATCACTCCCTTAGGGCACACTTAACCCTTTAGTGCTCCCTAGTTGTTAACCCCTTCACTGCCATTGTCATTTTCACAGTAATCTGTGCATTTTTATAGCACTTTTTGCTGTGAAAATGACAATGGCCCCAAAAATGTGTCAAGTGTCCGATGTGTCCGCCATAATGTCACAAGAAAATAAAATAAATAACCCTGCGCTGGCAGGTCCATGTGGAATGGACCTGCTAACACTGCTGGTTTGAAAAAAGCAAAAAACAAATGGATATATATGTGTAGCGCTTATACAATGTGAATCACAACAATAAACATTATAGAAAAAAATGAATGGTACAATATGCAACAACTGAGTGTTGAATCAAATAATTGTATAGTGAGAATGTACAGCAGCTAAGTGTTGATATTTAAATAAATATATATAATATATCAAAGTCCATATACAGAAAGAGTTTTCCATCAGGTGAATGGATGAAGAAAAAAGATTAAAAAAAAATTCTAAATCATAGATTGGTGACTTCTTCCGTGGAAAGACTTAACCCGCCACCGATAGAGGTGTGCGCTTACCGGAACAGGTGGACTCAGGGGGACATATGTCTCTGAAAGTCAAACCAGGCTTGCATGGAATAAATCCAACAATGGCAGATGAATGGGTCCTGATTATGTAAACATCACGTCCTCAGATGAATGGTGGTATGAATACAGCAGAGTGTGTAGTAGAAACTGGATCTCAGAGTATTTTGCTCAAAATGGTATCAGTGTTTAAGAGGAGATAAGAAGAAAAAGTGGCCACCTAGCGTTTGACTTTTGGAGACATATGTCACCCTGAGTCCACCTGTTCCGGTAAGCGCACACCTCTATCGGTGGCGGGTTAATTCTTTCCATGGAAGAAGTCACCAATCTATGATTTAGAAATCTTTTCTTATCTTTTTTCTTCATCCATTCACCTGGTGGAAAACTTTCTATATATGGACTTTGATATATTATATTTACTGTATATATTTGAATATCAACACTTGGCTGTTGTACATTTTCACTATACAATTATTTGATTCAACACTCAGTTGTTGCATGTTGTACCATTCATTTTTTTTTCTATAATGTTTATTGTTGTGATTCACTTTGTATAAGCCCTACACATATATATCCGCCATAATGTCAGTCGTGAACAAAATCGCTGATCGTCGCCATTACTAGTAAAACATTTTTTTTATAAAAATGGCATGAAACTATCCCCTATTTGGTTTGCGGAAAATGCGTTTCAAAATCGATAAACTCTTATTGCGTTTTTTTTTTTTTTTTTTTACCAAAAATAGGTAGACTAATACGTATCCGCCTAAACTGAGGAATAAAATGTTTTTTATATATTTTTTGGGGGTATATTTATTATAGCAAAAAGTTGTCGCTCTATTTTTGTTTATAGCGCAAAAAATAAAAACCCCAGAGGTGATCAAATACCACCAAAAGAAAGCTCTATTGGTGGGAAAAAAAGGACGCCAATTTTGTTTGGGAGCCACATCACATGACCGCGCAATTGTCAGGTAAAGCGTTGCAGTGTCGAATCGCAAAAAGGGGCCAGGTCTTTAACCTGCATAATGGTCCGGGTCTTAAGTGGTTAAAGGCAAGCTGTTCGTTTTTAGGGTTTAACTCTGCTTTAAGGGAAGGAGGAAGAACAAAGGCCTAAATACATTTTTTTAAATGTTTTCAAATGTGTGTGATCTGTAGAACTGTAACCTTTTCAGCATTTGGGATAGAGCCAAAAATCTATTTCATGGCAAGAGTAAGTAATGAAAAGCTATAAAATGCTCAGTCTTAGCTTTACTAAATAGCCTACTATTCTGTTAATTTATTTAACATCAATCATGGCTCCAGTATTATAGTTTTATCAGGTTGATTGCCCTTAAAGTCTACAAATGAAGATAAACCACAACATTTGCAATGTGTTCACAATCTCATCTGCCAAATTGTAACTGTTTAGCTAGTTTTGGTATTCAGGCACCACATAAAGTCAATGGACTCCATTCACAAAGCAGTATCTTACGGCAATCCAAAGTACAAACACGCATGCTTTTATCCCGACTGACTTGTGTACCGACGACGGCACACATTTGTTGTTGGAAATTCCGACAACAATTGTCCCATGGAGCGAACAAACGGTCAGATTTTCAGACAAAACCCTGCTATCACATTTGTTGTCGGAAAATCTGATCGTGTGTACAAGGCTTTAGATGAATGCCAGCCACAACCCAAATCACAAGGGTCCTTGCAAAAAACATGCACTGTTGAGAAAGAGAGGGGTGGCTGACCTGTTAACTGATGGAGTACGTGGTCCAATTAAGGTACCTATTTGACTGCACAGGCATATTTATACTCTAAACTGTGTAACTGGAAAGTAAGACCATGAAATTGGAAGCTGGTAGTAAAAGGTCTGTCTTAATGAATATCTTTCTGCAACATCAATTAGATTTTAAGACCACATGAAGGAGGCAATTCTGAACTATTTAGAACTGTACAATATTGAATCTAAAAAAAATACTGTATTTATCGGCGTATAACGCTCACTTTTTTACCCTGAAAGTAGAGGGTAAACTATGCATGCGTGTTATGCACAGTGGGCTGTGGAAAGTTTTTTTCCTGAAACTTCCCTCTTAAAGTTAGGGTGCGTGTTATATGTCTGTGCGTGTTATACACCAATAAATACGGTAATCATATTAAAAAAAGTGTGTGTGTGTGTGTGTGTGTGTGTGTATGGTTTATACAATTTTCAAAGATGGAAATAAAGAAGTAAAACGGACAAAACCTTGTATACAAATTGCTTTTATTTTAAAAGGATGTTTAGAAATAATACTTTATATGGTTTGTACAGATGTCTGAAACAGATGTTCAAGATTATAGAATTGGGACATTTCTTAAACCTTTTGATTGCGTTTTGTGCGTTTTAACAGAAGCTAGAGCTCTTGGTTGAAGTTTTTTTTTTTTTAAACTTTATAGATTATGCTTTGCGTTAAATCAACCTCAGATTTTACTTGCACTGAAATTACTTGAAAATAACTTCACGATTTTGCAAAGCTTCATTGAGCTGCTTTACAGCAAAACGAGGCAAGTGAGGGGACTGAAATCGCCTGGCGTGACTGGATCCCGAATTGTATGATACACAGAAGTGAGCGATATTTGTCCAGACCATTGCTGTCTTTCTGTAGAGACTCCCAAGTTACTCCAAGGGAGATTGGAGAGAGACTGGCAGGTCTGTGCTCTGTTTACAGTCCTGGTGGCCATCTTGTGTAGCCTTGTTAGTGCAGTTGTGAAAACCTAACAACAGTACTGTTCGTAAAAGCCTAACCCCAAGTTTTTGTGAAATTTGTTTGTTTGGACAAAGCTGGTCCAAATGCTTTCTTCTGCTAAAAAAAGCACCAGCTGTTGGCACTGTATAAATGGTCAGTAGCATCTGCTATATATGATATACAGCGATGTGTACCGGCAGCGGAATAGTGACTGCTCAGACATTCACGGGAAGCTTTGTGTTTTCTGAATGAATACAAGGTTTCCTCTGGTTGACTGATATCACATGCAAGTGATGAGGATTGATAACCCCTGACACAACCCCAGGGCATAACCCATTCTGCCTCTGATCCAAATTGTGAAAGCCTGCAGAAAGAGAGGGACGATCTGCTTCTTTCTGTGTCCAACCGTCAAGAGAAGGAGTCTTTATTGTTACTACAGCTTTATAGACAAAATGAAGACATTCACATGAGCACATTTGATTGGTCAGTCCATATATGGCTTTCCTTCTTTTGACGTCTGTTCTTGCCATGCTGCACACTCATTCCACGATTATTCGCCATCTTTCTTCAGTCGATGGAGGGGGTTTTGGAGTAAAGCGTATAAGGGAGAGGTTTGGAGACATCTGTTTTCACTTAATCACTTCCTGAAGGGTTGGTTAACTCTATAATGTCTTTTAATGAAAGTAACAGTATAGTAGTTCAGGAGAAAAGTAACATAAACACAAAATAATCATTTTATTCAACTCCATCACAGTCCCCCTTAAAATGACTATTTTATCAGTACTGTCCCTATGCTCTTTGTCCCTGTGCTTGGCCTCCCTACTAGCAACTCTTTTTTTTTTGTGTTTTGCATAGCGTCCAGACAGGGCTTATCCATAGTCCTTTATCAACGAAACTTCAGGAGGCAGTCAAACACTATTCTTTCTCTCACTTGAGAATGTGGTATGTGTTTTTTTAAAAGGTAAGGACTGTAATGGAGGATACGGTCAACACAACAAAACATTATCGTAACCAATATAGGCAGAAACAAAATTGCTATACCTGAGTACAAATGTGTTAGCACCCAAAATACTGTCCCCAGGTAACATTCTAAATACACCCCCCTTGTTTTTTTGTTTAACATATTTTTTATTGAAAAGTATATAATACAGAAAAGAAAAACAAAGAAAAGAACATAAAATCAGTGACAGCCACTTAATCCCTGATAAACAAGGAGTTGCAAGCTACACAGGCGGACATAGATTCCAAAACCCCGTAGTACGTACACAGACGTCAGGGCTAGAGCTGAGAACAAACAGGAGCACCTTAACAGTCAAAATCATCTATAAGAGTCCACAGTTCAAGAAAGACGTGAATACACCTCCCTTGTTAGCTAAAATCATGTCTAGGGCCATACGATTTTACAAAGTCATTTGTGGCATTGGCATGGGTGGCACTGTCTCTGCAGTACATTATGGCATTGGCAGCATGGGTGGCACTGTCTCTGCAGTACATTATGGCATTGTCATGTCCCACTGTCAAGTCGCTGGGGCGGGGCCAGGGGTGGGGTTGAAGGAGGGGCCAGGGGCTGGACCAGGGGTGGAGCTGAAGGGGGCACCGTCAGGTAGGCTGTACGGGGCCCCATGATTTCTATCAGCGGCCCTGCCTGGGGTTAGGGTTTAGGAGCTGCACAGGCCTGGAAGATGGTGAAGTAGAGCTAGAGAAGGGAGGGAGCCCTGCATAAGTAATTAAATGAGCAACTCTTTTAAAATAGTGACCTCCGGGTAACTGTAACCAGCATTGTTGCAAGAAGAATTGTGGCAGCTCCCATTATTCTGTCCTTGGTTATTATTATGGATTTAGATACTTTCATTTGGTTGTCATCTGTTTATAATTTCTGTTTTTATTTTTTATTATTATGCTTGTAGGTACTATGCATGTAGGTTCTGACCTTCACCAGAGTACTCCAGGGATAGCTACTTAAATTAATTAAAATAGAAGTATAATGTAATGGTTTTTACTTAGGGAAGATCTTTATTTCTTGCCAAAAAAGAATGACTGATCAATACTTAGGATGTTCCTTGCTGCTTTTTGTACATCTGCTTGTCAGCACAAGATCTTTTATTATGGAGCAGACCGGCCTTGTTTAGATGATCAGCACATCATCCACTTTCTGGAAGCGGTTCAAGATTTATATTAATGTTCACAAATGGATAACGCTTCAGAATTAAAGTGACGGCTTTGAGCCATTAATGCCCTGAGCACATCGTGCCCAGAGTGCCATGCTGGCAAGTGATGGATGCGGTGGAATGCGTTGGCATGAAACGGCTGCCAATCTCTCAGTGGCTTGTGCATCTTGCTGATTTGGTGACCTTTTTCAAAGAGAAGTATTTAAAATGTTTAGAATTTTGTAGATAATTTTCTGCCTCCTCACATAAAAAAAAAATAAAATCGAGAAAATAAATAAATAAGATTTATTGATGTGAAATTTGTTTTATAATCCCTTCTCTGTATGATAAAATGGGGATTACTTTTTCGCTTTCCTACTTTTTCTTCACTCAAGGTTACATGGAAAGAATATGAAATTACGGTTTCCTAAAGTAGAATTTCGTGGTATATATTTTATATTGCCATTTAAATGACATGTTTATTAAAGCAATGTGTATTCTTAAGAATTACCATGGTGTGTTTTTTGGGGGGGGATGGGGGGGTTTAACCACTTGAAGACCAGGACTTTTTCTGACATATTTTTTTGGGCCAGAAAATTACTTGATTTTATGCTGAGTAAATGGATACGCAATAGGTCATGCTTTAACAACATCCCCTCCCATCACTCCGGTGCAACCACTTGAAGTCAATGACGTTACAGGTATGTGATTTGGCGGCAAGTGGTTAAGAAAATATTACTTTTCAGATTTATCTATTTTCATTTTTTGAATCTCAGTGCTTCGGATCTTCTCCAACCACTTCTGTCTAAGGGCCAGTTCACACCACAAAAAAGTCCTCCAGATCTGTTTTGGATCGTTGCCGCATGTGCTTTTTATTTTTTTAACACTTTTTTAGTATGTTTTACCGCATTTCAGTACAGTTCTGTGCAGGAAAAGAAGCGGCATGTTGTATTCCCCCTTTTTTTTTTTCTTTTGTTTTGTTTCTGGAACCGAGACGCACTGCACTGGTTTGAACTATGCCATTGAAACCCTTATAATCTACTTGCCATGCTTTTTTGATGCAGAAAAAAAAAGCACTGCATGTGGTGCGCATAGGCCTTTAATGCAAACATTCAATGTCCTATTGCTCTGGACCAGCTTCCTAATCATGACAATGCTAAACCATGCTTTTGCAACATGTGCCAGTATGGCTGCTTTGAGACTCAACCTGGGGTGCATGTGACAGGATGACCTTAAGGCCCCTTTCAGATGGACGGTGAAGCCCGTCTGAAATTCAAGACTCTGGGCACTGCGATTAGCTGCATTTGTACACTGCGATTACATGCGGGTGCGTTTAGCTGCGGTAGTCCTTTCCATAGCAACCCTTTTTATTTATGATGTGATTCCTGATCTTTTTTTTTTTTCTTGCGCTGCTATCCGCAGTTGACACAAAAGACTGCGATTACCTGCGGTTAAGTGCATATAGCTGGGCTAAATCGCACCTGGACGCATTCAATTCTATTTTTTCTATTTGCACCAAACCGCATGCAACGAAATCGCAGCTAAACGTTGTGTGTGAATGGGGCCATAGGAAAGCATTGGGTGCTTTTAGCTGCGGTAGAAAACTAGAAAATCTGCAGCTAAAAGCACCATTATATCCGTCCGTGTGAAAGGCGCCTTAAAGTTGTCATCCCTACCAGTAACTAAACAGACCAGGCAAGAGACATTAATTTAAGATCAGAGATGCAATAGAAACAACAAAGATCACACTTTAGAAGCTGCGAAGATCCACAGCAGAGATGAGAGTATCTGTCCAATAGAATCACTTTAAGTGGTATACTTCATAGAGGGGTGCTTTATGGAAGATTTTCCAGAAACAAAAAGCTAAACCGTATGTGGCAGACTCCCAAACCCATAGCTATAATCGGAAATGCTATTTGTGGTGTAAACACAACACTTCCCATCACCCTGAGAACATCATCCCCCTCAGTGAAATATGTTGGTGGTAGCATCGTGCTGTGGGGATTCTTTTCATCGATGAGGACTGAAAAAACACTGCACAGAACAGGTAAGTATAATATGTATGTTATTTTAGTTTCAATAGTTTTTATTAAAGTTTAACAGTACAAGGTATAGAGTTCTCGGCTTTACATTGCACAGTATACAACATAAACAAGATGAAACAGAAGTTGAAACCCAGTAACTGGGAATCTCTAAAAAAAAAAAAAGATGGAGGGGGGAGAGACAGAGTGGAGAAAGTAAGGGAGAACAGAGAGAGAAGCTAAGGGGGGAAGGAGGGGACTACGGCGCTGCACCCAGAGATCCATTTCATGGGAATAGGTCTAGTTTGTGAGTGTCCTGGGGTCATTGGTCTGATATCTGATCCATGGGTCCCACACTTTGTGGAACAGTTTCATCTTATCCTGTACCAGTGCTGTTAACCTTTCGTTTAACATAAGCCATGACATTTTTTTTATTTAAGCTGATCAAATGGCATGGCAGCAGACCTCCCGTTCCTGAAATGAATATAAATGTGAGAAGCCATCTTTTGGGACTTGAAGGCCTCCGCAATCCTGTGACCCAACAGTGCATGTTTTGCCGATTTTGGTCAAATTAATCTGGGTAAGGGAATAGATAAAATTGTAGACCCTAATCCATTTTCTGACCTTGGGGCATGTCCACCATATATGATGGGTGGCTCCTACGTGGCCACATCCTCTAAAGCAATATAGGGTAGCTCCGGGTACGAAGGTGGCCAGTCTGGCTGGCACCAAATACCATCTGAATACGACCTTGTATTTGGCCTCTATTACAGAGGTATTGATAAGCGATTGAGAAGCTGTCTCTGATATTGCATGCCAATCCTCGAGATCAAGGGTTTCCTGAAGGTCTCGTTCACATTGGAGCATATAATTCAATTTAGTCAAGACATACATCAATATTGTAAAAATTGCAGAAATGTGACCTCTGAGTTTGTCATATATGTTTGTTATTTTAAATAGAAAATTTTACTTTAGGATCACTTTAAGAACACAAGGAAATTATCTCAAACTTGCAGGAGGAAAGTTCAAATCCAACCTTTTTATAAAGCTGTATTTTACCGAAAAGAGTAGTTCCATGTTTGGAACAAAGTGAGTCAGTCTACAATAAGTGAATTTAAACATGTTTGGGACAAACCTAGATCTATACTTCAACAAAGAAGGTTAAAGGGAAAAAAAAATTCAATAAAGGAACAGACTCAATGGACCACTTGGTATTTTTCTGCCATCAATCCTCTGTCTTCAAACTGCAAGCTAATGGACAAGAGGTGACCAAGAAAGCAAAGCCTAAAGGCACTGTACACTTTAAAATGTCTTTATTATTTTTATTAGGTATTACTGTAATTCTTTTGCCTTTTGTGGATTTTTTGCCCTACCTTGTAATAATGGGGTTATATCTGGCTGCAATTTGTAGCGTCTTGGCTGATCGATTCCCTTCTATGTACTCTATCTTCACCTAGCTTTCCCTAGTCACTAAAGAAAGTGAGACACAGAACAATCAGTGTGAGGACCTTGATCAAAGCTCGGGGCTGAGACCAGACTGAATGGAAGAGCCAAACTAATAAGGGTTGTTGCTCATGACAAAGCAAAGAAAATGCTGGTGATCTGGAAAGATAGGAATGTGTAAACTTGCATAATTTGTTGATGGATACAGAAGGGTTAAAACTTCTACTGGGTGTTAAATACTGTGTATATTCCCGTTGAGAGGATTCCTATGTTAGATTGTAAATTCTTTGTTTATCATAGAGGGGCTTTTCTTTTCTGCTCTTGTGTAGGACAATCGTCACCCAAAAAAGTGTGTGGAAGTGTAACAAACCACCATTTAACTGCTTCCTGCCCGTTAAATGATGGCTAGGCGGTGCGGCTCTCGTTTTGGGCAGGCATCATATGACTTTGGCTTTCCAGCCTTCTAGGGGGCATGCGTCCGATGCGTCACTCGGGAGTCAATGCACGTGCCTGACAGCCGCGATGCCTGCTCGGTACCTGCCATTGCCCGGTGACAGAGAAGGACTGTGGATGTGTGTAAACACACACATCCATGTCCTGTCAGGTGAGAGGAGACCAGTGGTGTGTTCCCAGTACAGAGAAACACCGATCGGTCTCCTCCTCTTGTGATTCCCCCCCTACAGTTAGAATCATTCCCTAGGACACACAACTAACCCCTTGATTGCCCCCTAGTGTTAACCCCTTCCCTGCCAGTCACATTTATACAGTAATCGGTGCATTTTTATACCTCTGATCGCTGTATTAATATTAATGGTCCCAAAATGGTGTCAAGTGTCCAATATGTCCACCACAATAACGCAGTCAAGATAAAAATCGCAGTTCCCCGCCATTACTATTAAAAAAAATCAATATATGCGTATAACGATTTCATTTTTTTGGGTAAAAATAAAAAGAATGTGTAGAAGAATAAATATAGACCTAAATTGTTAAAAAAAAAAAAAAATGGCTATTTATTGTAGTAAAAAATACTGTGTTTTTTTTTGTTTTCAAACTTGTCACTCTTCTTTTGTTTATAGTGTAAGCAAAAACAACCACCAATAAAAAAAAAAAAACAACAAAAGAAAGCTCTATTTGTGGGGAAAAATGTATTTGGGTACAGTGTTGCATGAACACGCAATTGTCATGTGACAGCGCTGAAAAATGGCCTGGGCCATTTAAGTGCCATGTATTGAGGGGTGTTAAAGCCCTAATAAACAGAACATGCTATATCCCCTAAAAGGCATTTGCCTGTGACATTTGTAGTTTTAAGATGTAGATACTTTTGGCCTCATAAACTTCTGGTGTTTTGTGCTCTTGTTTTTCCTATACAACCCAGTATTCAAACCTGACTGAGGTTCTAACCCATCTTTCCCAAACTCATTTTCAAAAATTCCAACCCCAAGTCGATGTTGAGCTGCTCCAAGACCATGGAGTGAATGTGCATATGTAGCACTACCCCTGTAGGAGCTGCTCGTTTGAATTTGGACCTTTGTTACCTCACCATTCACCACGTTCGTCTTGGGGATCCTTCTTGAAGAGTTATTCACAAATGTCTGCACCAACACTTAGTCTTTTTTTCGTGAAGGTTTTATTAAACAAACTCAGTCAGAGGGATGGAGGGTTGGGGGAGATTCAGGTACCTTGCTTTGCGAATCACGGTACGTTTTTGGATCCAGAGGACAAACCGTTTCCACGCTGGATTCAGAAACCACCAGATAGGCCTCTCTCACTGACCTAGCAGCCGGTGCGAAGCTCGTTCAAAAGTCTCTGCCACAGACTTAATAAGTGTAGTCAAATTGTTGCACAGTCCTCTGCCACAGGACCGTGTAACCACACACACTTTGCATAAGTTCCAAAGACAAAGCTACACAGTACCAGGATCTTTCAGCCAGCCAGCAGCACTATGAGGTAGATTGGTCAAGATGCGTCCTCCAATTGAATCACCAATTTTTCGGCTTCTTACCGCAGGAAAGACAGCACAGGACCACCCCTGGACAAGTAGGCCCCAGAAACTCCTGGGCCTACTCGGTAGCGGAGCCTTGGGCCAGCAGGCCTTGAGACCGGAAAAAGAATGCTAGCACATCCCTGAAGCCAGGAGGGCCATCAGGTCAGGATCGGAAGACCCCGCCAAAACAGTGTCTGTCCCTTAAGTACTCTCTCCCAGAATGCACAGAGGCGGTGACCACGCCCACTGAGCTGCTTCTGAGAACGAATACTCGATGCACCCAACTAGCTGCGTTTCCAACCTTGACCTGTGGTGACAGCGACACCCACAGTCAAGTGGAAAATGTGCAACGCAGCTGAACTGAAGCAGAAACCAATAATTTGACATCATTCTGAGCTAAACTACAGCTCAGATAACGTAAATTTACACATGGCGCATACCCAGGGGAGCAGGGCGCTACACATATAAGCTAAGCCCTAATATTTATAAAATTGAAATGCTGTAAAAAACTGTGGTCTGGCCTGTGCTGTACCAATTTTCCTGCTTGAAAGTAGCCGCAATATACTGAATTGCTGGTAGTCTATTGTCAGACAAACTGTGCTGTGTGATACTATAGAACCTGATTGGCTCACACTGTTGCTCCTCCTCCTTGCAAGTCTGGGTTTAGGAGCTCCAGGAAAGACTATATAAGGCCATGTTTTGGGTACATATACTAGCATTGTTTAATGCATTTAATTGCTTTTGAAATCTGTAGAACTGATGTAGGGGGCTTTTTGCGTCTGTCTTGAGTTCAGAATCAGAAGGGGAAAAAAGCCTTCCAACACTTATAATTACACTGTATGTAGATGCCAGCAGATTGACTCACCCACTGGCTTATTTTCCTGGATTTTTAGGTGGCAAGACAGCTGCATCTTAGTGGACGTACCCTTTAATTATAAGCTGTTTTCCTGCTGCTTTCATATTGTTTCTTGCTACAAATGTCTTGGGCTCTTTATTAGGATATACATGCTGACATGTCTTTTTATAATGCTTATAATAAGCTGTTCTACAGATCTCCTCCAAAAGCACATATCTGTAATGTCTTCCAACAGCACTTTAGGCTAACGTGCATCATTGGGAAGCATTTAGGCTGAAACTGAATAATGAACATTGTTTTCTAGATAGCCATCAACTCCCAAGTGAGTTCCTTGTTGGAGGGAGTCCTCTGGGATTGGGTTTGAGGTGAACTCTGGATGCAGTATTCTCAGTTGTAGCAGCAATTAGACTTGTATATGACGTATGTGCCTTGGCACTGTGCTCCGTGGTGCTGGAGGAGATTGAAGATTTAATCCTTTGATTTGAGATTGTATCTTTGGGATGAGCATCTGTGTTGCTTGTTATTGAAATCTCAATTTACAAATCGCCATGCAGTTATAAAAAGTGAGAATTGATAATGGTGTGGTACTTTTTTTAGTACAACCCTGAGACAGTGTGATGGTGTTGATGGATTTGGTAATATTCTGTAGAATATCATGTGCAATGTGTCTTCGAGGAAACCTTCATGCTTGTTAATGTCTATACATACACACTTGTAAACTGTATATCCATTCATGCCGCAATTCAATATTTTAAGTCCCCATTACTTCTCAATGTTGATGATAAAAAAAGTCTGTTGCCATCTATTTGCATGCAGTACACTGCTCTTGAGCATCTTAATGTTTTATGTGCATTAGCACATTTTTGTCATCTTGCAGTAGTGCAGGATTTTTATTAAAGAGGATGTAAACCCAAAAAAATTTTTTTTTTTTGATGTCACAATGTAGAGTATAAGATTTCCTATCATCGGTGCCCAGTCTTGCCATACAGAGTTAATCCAGCGCTGAGTAATCCTCTTTTAAAGTCCAGTGCAAATTAACCGGACTTCAGATAAAAACCTGCCAAATTAGGTTAAGTCCGTTTCTCTATTATTGCTTTCAGTAACAGGTTATTTACAAATCTAGCTTGGACATGTTTATCATAACAAGAGGTGATCCAAAGTTCATTGTATATTACTAGGATGTGTTATGATGTTATATCACCTCATGTTATGATAAACAAAACATAAGATATGATAAACATGTCCTAGCTATATTTTTTTTTTTTTGGGTTTACATCCACTTTAACTGGAAACAACTGTTCTGTGCACATTAACCTGCAGCACAGAAACACGCACACACGCACACCTCACATATTTTTTTCCTCAGTATAATTTAATGTCAGTGGATTCCTATAAAACAGTCTCTACAATAGAAAAAAGTGCATTTTTTGTTTTGCAATGCAACTTGGCACAATGATCCGAAGTGATTGAACAATTATGTTTGACGGTTGTATACCCGCGATTGAAAAAAATACTGCATACTAGCTGATTATGAAATACTTACCTCGGAACGAGGTGAAGAGCACTTACCTGGTCCACGCCGAGCGAGATGTCATCTTTCTCCGGCGTGTCTTCCAGGTATCGCCTCTCCAGCACTGTGATTGGCTGGAGCGGCGATGTCACTCCCGCACATGCGCACGGGAGACTTCAACTCAGCAAGGTCCGGCGGCTGCCGGTCCTTTCGCCGAGGATCCCCGCTGCGCATGCGCCGCTGCAATCAGCGGTGCATTGCGGGGGGAATATCTCCTAAACCGTACAGGTTTAGCAGATATTCTTTATACTTACAGGTAAGCCTTATTATAGGCTTACCTGTAAGTGAAATTGGTAGTATAGAGTATACTACCACTTTAACCCCCGGACCATATTGCTGGTCAAAGACCAGAGCAATTCGGCACTGTGTCGATTTAACTGACAATTGCGCGGTCGTGCGACGTGACTCCCAAACAAAATTAGCGTCCTTTTTTTCCCTACAAATAGATCTTTCTTTTGGTGGTATTTTATCACCTCTGCGGTTTTTTAGTTTTTGCTCTATAAACAAAAATAGAGCGACAATTTAAAAAAAAAATTATATTTTTTACTTTTTGTTATAATAAATATCCCCCAAAAATATAGAAAAAAAACTATTTTTTTCCTCAGTTTAGGACGATACGTATTCTTCTACATATTTTTTGTAAAAAAAATCGCAATAAGCGTTTGGTTTGCGCAAAAGTTATAGCGTTTACAAAATAGGGGGTAGTCTTATGGCATTTTTATTAATATTTTTTTTTACTAGTAATGGTAGCGATCAGCTATTTTTTTTCGGTACTGCGACATTATGGCGGACACTTTGGACACATTTTTGGCACCATTGGCATTTTTATAGCGATCAGTGCTATAAAAATGCATTGGATTACTGTAAAAATGTCACTGGCAGGGAAGGGGCTAACACTAGGGGGTGGAGAAGGGGTTAAGTATATTCCCTGGGTATGTTCTAACTATACGGGGGGGGTGGACTCACTAGGGGTAATGACTGATCGCTGTTCATACATTTTATAAACAGACGGTCGGGCATTTCTCCCCCCCATTTCTCCCCCTGACAGGACCGGGAGCTGTGTGTTTACACACACAGCTCCCGGTCCTCGCTCTGTAACGAGCGATCGCTGGTGCCCGGGCCCCTATTGGCTGCTGGGCGAGGTGACGTTATACTACATGCTCTCGCCCAGCAGAGCCGACCTTCCGCCATATAACTGCGGCGGCTGGTCGGCAAGCAGTTAAGATGCTCTGCAATTTATTAAACCAAAAAAGGCATTCTTCTGCAAGTAAACACGGAGACATGAGAAGGTGTCTTTTATGATGACTACCATAATAATGCATCCATTGGTGCCATAAGACGGACATATATTCTCACTCACGATCAACGCTTTTTTCCCTCCACCACTCTGCCATAGAAAGTAGAAGTACCTTCCTTGCTAGTCAATCATATTTTGAAAAACCGAGTAGCACGTTAGGAAGCAGACTAAAAACCTCCTTATTGGCATGAAGGTTTTTTTTTAGTAGAAGCATCAATGGGAAATAGATGAGGTCTGACATGTGAACGCGTTTAGCTTTCGGCATGGTCTAGAGAGGGTCATTGGTGTGGAAAGGCGCAGGTGGTATTTCCCAAAATTTACTGCCTTTTGAGACTGGGGAAATGTTGGTAGATCTTGATCAGTTGTGGAGGATGGTCAGAAATCTCTGCCTTGAGCAACGGAGATGACGATAAGTTTGAAGGAGCACAATCAATTGTTGTCAGCCATGTTACGGAGAGGTGCCTGTTATCACAATAGGCTAGGAACATTTCTTTGTTGCCAACTCTGGTGGGCAGGAAGAATTTGTGCAGAAAGATAATGTACTGTTGAGTGTCTTCTGTGTGCAGGGCCAGCCTTTGGGGTGTGCGAGCTGTGCAGCCGCACAGGGCGCCATGGGCAACAGGGGCGCCGTGCGGCCATCGCAGCTCGCGGAATGTGAGTCGCAGCAGGGCCGGGTGGTCGGCGCTACCGATAGGCGGATTAGAAAGGCAGCCTCCTAGGGTGCACTGCCACCTAGGGGCTCCGCTGACCCTTGCCTCACCTCTTCCTCCTCATTGTCACTCCCCAGGCTCCTGCCAGAGGATAGAGGGGCCCCCGGACAGCCTCTTTGTGTATGTTTAGGTGACCAGGGGGCAAGGGGCCACATGATTAGCTCGCACAGGGCGCCTGAACACCTAGGGCCGGCCCTGTCTGTGTGCTATGGGAATATACACATTTTATATTATACAGGACATTTTAGGTGTTGGCAGAGATGGTAATAGCCTAGAGCAGTGATGGCGAACCTTGGCACTCCAGATGTTTTGTAACTAAATTTCCCATGATGCTCATGCACTCTGGGGTGCCAAGGTTCGCCATCACTGGCCTAGAGACTTGGCCTGCAACTAGACATTTATGTGGCCACCCTTCACCCTTATGCTCCAGAATGTTTTCTGTGGAAACTGGTGCCTTCACAATTTTGAAGAAGCACAGCGGTTAGAACATTTGCTCCAACTTTGAGGTCCAGGATTTGAATCTAGCCTGGGACACTCTCGCCATCCAAAAACATAATGGTAAATGTTTTGCTATTGCAATCCAAGCACTGCTTCAGCAATCTACCGTAAGTAAATTATTTGGTTCCATCTAAATTACCTTAGTTTACATTTAGAAACAAACAGTGGATTTCTTTGGTTGTCGGGAACAAATGTGAATGGATTTAAGAGCTATTTAAAGTGCACCATTACATTTCTTGTAGAGCATTCAGATCAGCCTGGGCCCTTACAACTCTAAAAATGTATATCCTGGGAATGAATTTAGATTCAGTGAATAAACTATATTAACTTCTCTGTTCTATTTATTCAAAAAAGGTGTTCACCTCATTAAAGAAGGACCGTGATTGTTATGTTGCGTTTCTCACCTTAGTGACTTACAATCACACTGGTTTGGAAATCAAAAGTAGAATGGATAACACAAGGAACATTTCGGCTTTTCTTTCTGAAGGTGCGATGATGGCACTTGTTATGCAATCTCCAGAGAAAAGCCTATCAAGGTGTCAAGAGGAAGATGAAATCAAGTTCTCATCCATCTAATTCAAATTATCTAGTTCTCTAGGAGCAGGTTTTCTGCATTACTGTGCTTTGGATATTGTGTGTGTGTGTGTGTGTGTGTATATAATAAAATTGTAGGCGGCGTTGTGCCTTTTACCATTTTATGCCTATGTTCCTTTACTTTTATTAGATTTCTGCAGAAAACAAACATGTTGTTAGCTTGTGAAGGTTCTATCTTATCTGGTTTTATAGTATAGTTATCAGTAGCTGTTCTTCATCATTGAGGACTGCCCAGCTTTGAGAAGACGCAAAAAGGATCCTTTGGCACCACATGACCAATTTAAAGACTTTGGGTGGAAGAGATTCACAAAACCTAGTTTATGTACTTGTGTGTCTGGAAGAGCATGTACACAGGACGCTTTTACAACTGCTCCAAAGGCCTGGTTCACACTGGTACAAAATTGAGATGCGATTTGAGATGTCAAATCGCATCTCAAATCGGCGGCATTTGCTGCAATGGCACCGTCCTAATCGGTGCGACGCCGCATCTGCGGCGCTACACCGATTTCAAAAAGTAATTTCTGTACTACTTTTTTCGATTTCGGGACACAATTTACATTGACATCTGTGCAGAAACCTGCACAGATGTCTCTGAAATTGCGGTCGAAATCAGGACTGTTCAGCTGATTTCACGTACCTGGTGGCTGAGCCCAACATGCAGGGGGTGGCAGCTCTTGCTCTTCTGAACCCGGACCCCTGGTAGAGCAGACAGGGAGTCTTAGGTGTACAGAGTCGCACAAGCGCCTGGTGCAACGCTGATGCTGAGCTGAGAGAGGCTACTGGGGTCTCCAAGGATGCTTCAGAGTTCAGGTGCAGACTGTTTGCAGGCTGAGATTAGGGCACAGGGAGCGAGGAGCAGTCACAACAGGGGAGGTGTACTGTAGTTCAGGCAGCAACAGGTCTCAGCGGAGCAGTCCAGAAACTGGTAGGTAGATCAGGTGCTGGAACAGCAGGCAGGCAAAGGGTAGTGGTTCAGGCCAGGTCAGCAACTGGCGGGCAGCAGAAAGTACCAGGGATAAGGCAGAGGAATGGTCAAAGCAAACCAAGGTCAGGGAAGGCGGAAGGCAGGACAGAAACAGGAACAGGCCAGGTCTTCAGGAACAGGTACTAGCAGAGTAAACAGACGCCAATGGTAACGGGGTACGCTATAGACCGAACAGCAAGAAGCAAAGGGGTCAGATGGTTTAAATGTCCTTTCTTGGCGCCAGAACGGCGTCTGCACGTGCCCGTAACCGCGATTGTGCGCACCGATGCGCCGCTGCTGCGTGGCCGGGATTGCTCATGACGGCTGAACTCGCACGGCTTCACTCCTGCAGCCCAGTGTGAACCTGGGATAAATGATTAAACTTGACAGATAGTAACCCACGTTTTAAAGCTTCCATGTTGCCGCATTTACATGCCGCGCTTTACGCCATTGAGCCACGTTTGCGCTTGGTAGCTTTTTAATTTAAAAAAAAATTCATTTGGCATCTGAAATGTGGAAATCTTCTGTGTCGGAACCCATTTTTTTTTGCTTTCAAAGAAACTCTGTTAAACAGAACTACCTAAAAACGTCAAACGAGACTGTGTACATTGTCACATAGGATAACATTGAATGAGTTCAGGGGCAGTTGGGGGGGGAGTGGGAAGCGTCCAACTGCCTCTGAACATACGTTTGGCAGCGTCCTGTGTACATGGGGCCTTAAGGTGAAACTATGGTGATTGGTGGCAATTTTTTTTAAATAGGAGGTTAAATCCCCCCCCTTTTTTTTTTTGTGTGTGTGGTTTATTGGTAAGTTTTCTTCACTTGTCTTGAGACCAGGGGCGGACTGACCATTGAGGAACTTGGGCACTGCCCGAGGGCCCCATGCCACTAGGGGGCCCCATCAGGGTTTCCAGGCTCATTAAAACCAGGGACAGTATGTAAATCTGTGTTTGTTTTTACATCTGTCCCTGATATGTCCAAAACCTACATGCTTTTGATGTGAAAATCCTGAGATTTTAGCTGCCCTGCCTCTGTACTGCCACCTGGCTTGGTGGCCATCTGTAAGCCTGGGGGCCCCATAATGTTCTATTGCCCGGGGGCCCCATGAGTTGTCAGTCCGCCACTGCTTGAGACCTAATAGAAAGTGAGAGCAGAGCCCTACAAAGTGCGGGAAATCCTCTATAAGTGTCCTATCGTACAATAACATGTGTTGTGTTATGGATTTATTCTTGGTCCAATGCCAGAATGTATCTTCTATTCTGCATCTGACCCTAATTCAATGTGATGTGAGTGCATGCATGCAAAAGAATTTCACACAGTGGTCAGTATAAAAACTCCTCATCAACTCTGCCCTTTATTCAGATTACAGCTCCTTTATAGTCAAAGTGACATAAGCAAACGTCATCACATATGTGTATATATGATTGCTTCATATGTATATCATCCTCTTCCTGTCCAACATCTGTCTCCAGGGACTGATTGCATTCCAGGATATAGGGGCCATCTTGCATTGCACGGTGGGAGGGGGGGAGAAGGAGTGAGAAGAACATCCCTTCATCTTTTGAGTAAGGAAATCTGCTGGCTTGTTACGTACATATACAAAAGGATATGTATATTTCACAAAAACAGGGAAAGAAGATAATAAAGATATGAAAGAAAATATGAGGTATGAGAGAGACCTAATATAGACATTTTTAGTTCCACCACCAGTGTTATGCCTTGCTTTAGGATGAATTGCGTTGGTTTTGAAGGGGTTGCCCAATGCAGCAATCTCATCAAAGAAATCAAGCACCTTTGGCAGAGCACCTCAAAGCGCATTAGTCAGCAAGGTGTGTTGGGGTGCCAATTAGCAGCGCAATGGTGTGAACAGGCCCCAGGTTATCCCACGAAATAAGGACTTTTAATTTGCGATGATACCTTTTTTCTGTAACGTGATTTTATCTACAATGGATGTTCATATAATGGCAGAGTTATAGAAGGAAGAAACGGGAACCTTGAACCTTAACTAGTTTTTGCACGTTACATTTTACCAGCATGATTGTCAGGACTGCTGTGTGTATTTATATCTATATATACCACGTTTTGCCATTATCAAAGTCAGGGATGCCATTGTTGTTTTTCTTTTTCTCGTAATACATTAGTAAGAATATCCTAGGAACTTTGCTCACGGTAACATAATGGTGCAGTGACCTGTTTCAGTGCAGCAGAGTGGCCGTGGTGGCATATGGAAATACTGATAAAGGGGATTGGTGTCATCAAGTTTGCAATGTACAAGTCCTTAAATGTGTTGGCTGCAATTTTTTTCTTTTTCAGGCCAAGAACATTCTCATCAAGTACAAAACAGATTTGTTGATCCTGCCAGAAGTGGTCACCGCCTCAGCGCGTCTGCCTTTGTTTCCAAAAAGGAGGCAACATTCAGGTCACCTCACATTATTTTAGAGTTATGGGGGCTTTTGTTGTCAATAAAGTATCCATAGTGGTCACCACCTCAACATGTCTGCCTTTGTTTCCAAAAAGGAGGCAACATTCAGGTCACCTCACAGGATGTCACCAGGACACTTCCTGGTGACATCCTGTGAGGTGACCCGAATGTTACCTCCTTTTTGGAAACAAAGGCAGACACGTTGAGGTGGTGACCACTATGGATACTTTATTGACAACAAAAGCCCCCATAACTCTAAAATAATGTGAGGTAACCCGAATGTTGCCTCCTTTTTGGAAACAAAGGCAGACGCACTGAGGCGGTGACCACTTCTGGCAGGATCAACAAATCTGTTCTGTACTTGATGAGAATGTTCTTGGCCTGAAAAAGTAAAACATTGCAGCCAACACATTTAAGGACTTGTACACTGCAAACTTAAAAAAAAAAAAATTAATTATAACTTTAATTTCCACATTTTGCAATATTTTATACAGCCACGCTTCGACTGGGATGGGAGACAAAGAGCAGGACTGGGAACCATACCATACCTCCCAATTTTTTTAAATGGTAACTAGGGACACCTATTGGCCAAATGAATTTAGGCATAGGAGAGACACACCTGCCACACCCCTTTTTTTAAAGGGGAATTATACAAAAAAAATATTAGTTGCACCCACAAGTGCTTTATTACCGCCACTATTTCTTTATTATGAGTGTTACGGCCCCTATGGCATTGAATAAATAACAAGAGGAGAGCTTCTGACGGGTGCAGTAGTTTTATTCTTTCGCGACAAAGGTGCGCAGCAGGGTTCAATATTGTTCTCTTTATCTCCTTGAGCACCGTAAACATGAATATCGTAAGCACCGTGAAAACTGTAAATGACATACAACACACTTATTTACAGTTATCACCACAAAAGGGGGTTACAGGGTTAATTACAGTTGTCTGCACACACATCTAATTACATTGAACATTCAAAGAAACATGGTTACATGCAAAGTGCTTTGGATTATATAGCGTATTTAAAACCAAACAGCATGAACATGGTTTATCTCTAGAACATATACATCTTTATAACAATGCACACTTTTCTGCATACCTCGATCCGCTTGCCAAGGGGGGTACAAACTTTAAGCTTTAGGGATTTTCTGCAGACATCTTCCATGAGGTCCTATGCATACAGCTAACATGTGGCATCTGATACAGGAAAAGGCTTTCTTTCTAAGACAGGAAGAAGGAGTGGTCTGGTAATCCTGCTGATCAAAACATTCCCCAGGGAACTAAAAGGGGGGCAGAAAGGTTCCACCCAGCAGCAAGTGCTGAACAAGATCCACAATGACAAGCGGACAGTTACACTGAGCTTTGACATTTACAAATGCAGCAATTTAGAAATTGGATGAAAGGTTTAGCCCCGGGAAACACTTTTGAAAGATAAAGTGCTTTTTTATATTTAACTATTTAAATCAGACCAAAATGAGGGACACATGAGGAGGAAAGTGGGACAGAGGGACTTTGTTCCCTCAAAATCAGGGACAATTGGGTGCTATGATGAAGGAAAGGATGGGCACCAGAGATGAAGTACCAGATGTTACTCTTGCATGGAGAGGGAAAGGGCCAAGACTGAATCCTCCCCTTGTGAGTTTTTTCAGTTGCTATAGGAGACTGTTTTTGCTACGAAGTAGAGATTGCTGGTTACAACTTTAAAGTGGATGTAAACCCGATTCATGACATTTTGAGCTGGGCACATATATCTGTAGGTCTTTTTTTTATTTTTTTTATATATCTCTATTCAAAACACTATGCCCCATAGCTTTGTCCTGCTCCCTCGCTGTTAACTGCCTGATAACTCTTCACAAGCTCTCCGAGACGGGAGATAGAAGTGTGTGTCGGGAGTTTCCTATAAATAGATTAGCAGAATGCTAAACTTTTCACAGGCTATCTCTGCATGTGTGGGGAGGGGTGTGTGCCTTTCCTCCAATCAGCTGTCTCAGTGTTTTATCAATAATCCACGCCTACGTGGGAATGAGGAAGTGAAAAATCTAACAGGACATGCTCTTTCTAAACGGTATATAAAGGTGAAGACAGCAGATATACATGTAAAACTTATGTAGGGAGATTAGTTTCATCTCTGTGTGTCACCTGAGGCTGTTCACTTCACTGGGTATATGTGAGGGTTTACATCTACTTTAACCACTTAAGGCCCAACAGGTTCTACCCCCTTAATGACCAGGACATTTTTTGCAATACGGCACTGTGTTTTAACTGACAATTGAGCGGTAATGCAACATTATTCCCAAACAATATTGATCCCCCACAAATTGAGCTTTATTTTGGTGGTATTTGACCACCCCTGCAGTTTAAATTTTTTGCGCTATAAACAAAAAATTACCATTTTGGGAAAAAATAAAAAAAAGTTACTTTGTGCTAATAATACATATCCAAAAAAAATCTATTCATCAGTTTAGGCCCATATATATTCTGCTACATAATTTTGGTAAAACAAATCGCAAAAGGCATATATTGGTTTGCGCGAATGTTTATAGCGTCTACAAGATCGAACACTTTTGACACTTTTTTTAGGACCATTGTATTAATGACACTGGCAGGGAAAGGGTTAACACTAGGGGGCGTTCAAGGGGTTAAGTGTGTCCTAAGGAGGTGTTTCTAACTGTGGGGGGAGTGGACTGACTGGGAGTACAGAGAGATCGCTGTTTCTAATCACTAGGAACAGACGATCACACTGTATTCCCCTGACAGAACGGGGATCTGCTTTGTTTACATTGGCAGTTCCCCGTTCTGCCTCACTGAGGAGCGATCTTCTGTGGCCAGCAGATATCGCGGGCCTCCGGACCCGTGCAACGGCTCCCCCACTGTGTGTAGGGGTACATTGTTTCACACAATAGGGCTGCCCTGCCACAGTATATATATATCTTTTTTTTCTGTACTGCTGTCTACCTCTTCTTCTACATTTTTTGTCTAAGGCGTCTGCTGCTTTATTTGACTAAGGGTGTCCTGTGCCCTACCCCTCTCCCCCACATTTTATTTCCTGTTGTGAGAAATAAAACTCAGTTTTGTTCAAGCATAAAAGTGACTGGCGCCCATCTTTCTACCTTGTACACCACCCACAATGCCTAGTAACCTGCACAGTGAGGAGAAATGTCAGCCCTTCCTGTATCTGGGAGTTGCCACCCTGCCTCTGGAGGTCAGTGGGTCGCTACAAGTATTGAAAACCAATTGCAATCGCAATACTAACGTGTTTAAATGTCTCTCTTTAGATTTTACATGCCTAAACCCTTTAGTTCTGGTGTCTTTTGGCGTTCAAATTTTGTATGTGTGCAGTTTACATGATTTCTGTCTCTGCAAGTTGTTGAGTTGTGTCCCTACTTATTACCCGTCTTCTGTAACAGTGCCATTCATCATGTGTCTATTCTCCTCCATGGAAGAGAGAATGTAGACGTATAACTATCACTTGTTTCACCCCTGCGACAATCTCATTCTCACCTATCCTCGTTATACCTCCAGCTTTTCAATTGCATTTCTATACCACGGATCGTTCTGTGCTCAATGAAAAACGCTAGCTATAAATATCATTGGCATTGTATAACCAACTAGCCTTGGACTGGATCTAAAAATGACTTGTCTGTTTTCTAGGTCAGGGCTTTAATGTGCTCAAGGCAACCTTTTTATAGTCTGCTTTTGTATATTGTGTTGTAGGCAACGGATGCTTTATTTTGTTTTACTTTAAAGATTATGTAAAACTAACATTTCATATTCTTGGTATGCGCTGATGTACTTGTATGAAAAAGTACCCTGTTCTCTCTGCATTGCTTCATTTGTGTAAAATCGCTGGTCTTCCTGCTTTCCTATCCAAAAATGGACCATACTAGGCATGAGAGCACAGCTTGGCAGGTTTTTGTTTGTTTGGGCAGTGATTGGAACTGTGCTTGCTCTCCTCCAATATTCAGACTTTCCTGAACACACCCAATGCACAGCCATATCCTGGGAAGATCAGTGTTTGGCTGCTTCTCCTTCCCCAGCTCGCTAAGCTCCTTATGCATCTGAGAACAGAGTATGTGATCACTAATATTAAAAAGGGGTAAAAATGTTTTTTACATCTATACATAAATGTTTTCCCTTTCATTTCTATTTTAACCACTTGCTGACCGCCCTATAGCACTTTTAGTTCTACAGGGGGGCAGCTGTGGGCAGAATCGTGTGTGTGTGTGTGTGTGTGTGTGTGTGTGTGTGTGTGTGTGTATATATAAAAATATGCAATTCTGCATTTTTGTCTACAGGGGGCGCTTCTACTGTGATAATTCACAGCAGTAGCTGATCGGCATGTCCCTAGGAAACGATGTTCCCCGACACCTGTCGATCGTCGGTAAACCACGGAGAACCGAGAGATGCTTATGTAAACCAGGCTTCTCTTCTTTCTGATGGGGGGGGAGACTGGAATCTATCTCACTGGAATTGATCTCTTCCCCTAGTGAAAGCACCACACTGTGGACACACAACACTGGCTAGCCAGGTTAACACTTTGATCGCCCTAGATCAGCCATTCTCAACCAGGGTTCCGTGGAACCCTAGGGTTCCTCCAGAGGTGGCTAGGGGTTCCTTGAGCTGTGGCTGATTTACCTCCTGTTTGATGGTGCTTACATAGTTCTGAGCCAATTCCACTTGGAGGAGCCAGTGGTATTACACCAATGATCTTCATAGTTCTCTGTAACGGGGGCATTCTTACCACTACTGTAAAAAAGGTCATTCTTCTCACTGACCCCCAATGAATGGGTTTTATCAGGGGAAATATTCTGGGGGATAAGTGGTTAAGCAGAATGGGTTGTTTTACAAGGTGATTGTTTTTATATATACTTTTAAAGGCTCTCCTCCAGAAAAAAAAAAAGATTTTAGCAAATTTATAGGCAGGATCTCAACTGTTATGTAAAATCTACTGTACATGGGTCATAGTAGTACAGCTGTGGAAATATTTCAAAACAAGAGCCAGCTTGGGAATTCCTGAATTATTTTAAAGTAAAACTAAAGGCAAGGTGTTGGGTTGTTTTTCAGGGGCTGGGCTTGGCTCCTTAGTTCCTTAGTGTCAGCATACCAAGACATTTTGGACAATTTCATGCTTCCCAACATTGTGGGAACATTTTAGGGATGACTTCTTCCTGTTCCAACATGACTGTGCGCAGAGCTAGGTCCATAAAGAAATGCATGAGCAAGTTTGGGGTGGAGGAACTTGACTGGCCTGCGCAGAATCCTGACCTCGACCCCATAGAACACCCTTGTGAGGAGACTGAGAGCCAGGCCTTCTTGTCCAACATTAGTGCCTGACTTCTAGAAGAGTGCAGAGGTGTATTTAGGTTTTGTGCTGCCCTAGGCCTGACTAAACTCGTGCACCCACTAATTTAAATATGACCCACCCCTTCCTGTCACGGCCACACCCTGTGTTGTTTAAGACCCGCCCTAAAGAGGCTGTCTCGAGTGAGGACACTTTTTCTGAGGGCCTGCGGGGGGGGGGGGGGGGGGGTCAATGGATTCCCTTAATTTACTTAGATTTCCTCTTCATTCCTGGTTGCCCATAGAGCAGGAAGTGAAGGGAAATCTTCGCAATGGGACAGGGGTGGTAAAAGTGTTGCCTATAGTTCTACTTTAAGTAGATGGTGCAGCAGAAACATATAGCACAATGAGTTTGTGGTCCAGGATGACAAAACAGTCAAAATTGGAAGCGTCCCCCCCCACAGTTGCAGAATGCCGCCCGCCCACATACTAGAAGCAGCGCGGCCGCTTTATGGGGGTGCTAGCCGGCAGGGACTCTTTTCGTGCTGCCCCCCTGCAAAGTGCTGCCCTAGGCCTGGGCCTTGTTGGCCTAGGCCAGGATACAGCTCTGGAAGAGTGGTCAAACATTCAACAGCTATTAAAGCTGCCTCGCGGGAGCCAACTTAATATTGAACCCTATTGACTAAGACGCTATTAAAGTTTGTGTGTGTAAAGGCAGGTGTCTAATACTTTGGGCAATAAGAGTGTATCTGAAAATTTATCAATCCTGATTTACTGAAGGCCTATCATTTCTTGAGCCTCTAGTTCCAGGAATGTTTACCTCCCCAAATGACCCCTTTTTGGAAAGTAGATGGTCCAAGGTATTTAGTAAGGGGCGTGGTGTTTTTTTTTTTTTTAAGTAACATTTTTTTTTTTAAGTAACATTTTTTTTTTTACATACGGTCTCCAGTGCAGTACAGCATCATCCTATAACTGGTGTGCCAGTGATTAGAGACACTGACAGATGACTGTACAAAAAAACTTTTTCGGCCACTAGCCCCGCTAGCGGCCGAATAGCGCCATGAAATTATCAGTAAAGCGGCACTTTACCGCCACTGCACCTCCCCGCCCCAATGTGAAAGGGGCCTTAGATAACATTTATGACCGTAAGGGCTCTTTCACGCGGGCCGGATCAGTAATGATCCGCCCCGTGCACCTCCGTTTGCTCAGCGGAGATCGCTCCGTTGATCCCCACTGAGCCGGCGGATGACAGGGCGGTCCCCGCACACTGTGCAGGAACCGCCCTGTCTTTTCTCCACTCTCCCCTATGGGGGGATCGGATGAACACGGACTGTATGTCCGTGTTCATCTGATTCGATCCGATGGAAAAGTAGGTTTTTCCTCCGTCACACTTTGGCGGATCAGAGCGGGTCGGATGTCAGCGGGCATGTCACCACTGACATCCGCGGCTCCATAGAGGAGCACGGAGAGCCCGTTCAGGTCCGCATAAAAAACCGGCAGGCAGATCTGAACGGGCGCTCCGTGTGAAAGAGCCCATACTCTTTAAATGACCTAATGGCTGGTATACTACTGTATAGCAGGTACATTTTTGTTTTGTTAGGCCAGTGATAATGGTCTACTTGTATACTGTGTTTCATGGGCAGTAATAGTTTTCAGTTCTGGGAATTTGATGCAATCCAAACCTTCCCATATATGGGATATTTGGAACTCTTAAGTTTAGTGTCTCCTTCTGCTTCCAGTAACTCATCAATGCTAACACAATTTGGTTACGGTTTCTAAAAAGCACTGCCTGCTTTACACTTATGCTTGCCCCAGAGAAAACATTGGCTCTTTAATTTGCTGGTGAAAGCTACACACTTCTGTCCACTGAAGCTTTCTTTTGTGCTGGATTGAATGGATCGGCTGAAAAAAACACAGCGGGGAGGACACCAACGATGGCCGCAGAAGGACGCCGGACCAGACAAGGCCGCCGATGGACGCCGGGCAAGACACGGACGAGGGACATGTAAGTATTCTTTCCAGGAATTTTCCTTCTAGGTTGGGGGTGCGCGCTATACGCCGGGGCGCGTTATATGAAGATAAATACGGTACATACATAGTTTGGTCCAAGCTAAAACAATGTAACTATGTAAAAAAAGCCATACCTAAACTTCAGCTTTAATGGGTCTGTTCCAAGACTTTCTGCTGGGACAGACTTACTCATCACTGCACAGTCTATGAGGCATCTAAAATGTAAAATATTTAAATATAATTTAAAATTAAAAAAACGGATACATATTTTTATTGGGTATGCATTGTGAGTGGGAACAGATAACATAGTAGTGCTTTCTAAAAAAAATATGACTGCAAAAGTAAAAATGTACTTTTAGGTAACTGTGTTTTCACACCAAAAGCCATGAGGGGTCCCAGCAGACAGCTTGTAGTTATGAATGAACTGCAAGGGCCCTGTAGAGCGCTTTTGTGCGTCGGGACAAGTTGGGGGAAGACCGGGCTATGTTAAGATACCTCTCAACTCTTGTAGTTCATTGATCTTCCTGTTCTCCAGTAATTGCACGTATAGGGTGTACAGGCAGGTGGCTATACCAAGATTCTGCAGGATCCTGGCATTGCACCTAGGATCTGCTAATCATGGGGGCAATGCTGTGCAGGCTCAGGAAAAAGAAAAATGCTTTTTCTTTCCCTGCAAATATATGTGCATTTGTTTTTGATAAAAAAAACTTGGCTTTTAACCCTGCGTCTATAGACTAGGTTGCTAAACTTTTTCTAATGCTTACCTAGCCCCCTGCCCCTGGACCACGTTCCCTTGAAATTATTATGGTCCCTATCTGGCCCTATCCTACACTTTCAAACTTGCATCTTCAATCTCTCCCTCTCTGGCATTTTCCCCAACTCTATAAAACATGCACTGGTCACCCCCATACTTAAAAAAAAAAACACCCTTGCTGGATTCCACCAATCTCAACCTACGACCCATTTCCTTGCTCCCCTTTACTTACAAGCTTCTTGAATGCCTGGTTTACAACAACCTGACATACCATATTTTGATTTTTGCCTTCAACACTCCACAAAAACTGCTTCTAAAACTCTGAAACTATTTAGTAACACCTAAAATCAATGGTTACTATTCTGTACTGCTACTCTTGGACCTCTCCGCTGCCTTTTGATAGTTTACCACCCCCTCCTCCTCAAAGCTCCACTCCGTTGGTCTTCGTGACTGTACTTTCTTGGTTCTCATCCTACCTGCACAGATCCCTGAGAGGAAAGCTGCTGACTGTCGGTCAGCATTTTTCTTCTCTGCTTCTTCACACTCATTGGAGCGCTGAGCAGTGGAGGGGCGGGAAGAGGCTGTCTCAGGGCTCAGAAGTCGTTATGAAGCGCTGCCCCAACTGATAGAAATTATGTCAGCAGAGAGCCGACTTCAGACCACTCTCTGCTGAAAACAGAATTCGACTGGTCTCACGATTTTGGAATTCTTAGGCCGGGTTCACACATGCGGCTCACAGCAGGGGTCCGATGTGTGCTGGTTCACAGTTTTAGGTCAGATTTCAGCACGAAATTTGGGCTGAAATTGAACCTAAAACGCACCAAAAAAGCACATGTTTTTCTGGCACACTGCACCAGACCCGCTGCGAACATATGTGAACCTGCTCCATAGAGAGCCAGTCACATTCTCCTGCATTCAATTCGCATAGGTGTGAACCCGGCCTTAAGACCTTTATGGCCACCCATACCATTATTGTTTTGCACCCACCCAGTTACACACTCATTTTCTTTATTCTCAAACAGACCAACTTGTCCTAATATCAAGGTGATGTCTGTAAAAGTAACTACCGTATTTATTGGCGTATAACCCGCACCCTAACTTTAAGAGGGAATTTTCAGGAAAAATAAATTCCACAGCCCCCTGCGTATAATACGCAGGCACAGTTTACCCTCTATTTTCAGGGTAAAAAAGTGAGTGTTATATGCCAATAAATACAGTATTTGGGTCCACAGTATCCTCTGAGCCTTTCTGCATGTTGAAAGTGAGAATTCTATCCCATCTTGTGAGCGGTGACAAACTGCCTGGTGTCTGCTTTATATGAAAATGGGATTCCACACATTTAACAGCGCCGTTCACAGTAAAACTTTTTGTTCTAGTTTATTAGTATTACAGGATTTAGATATGAGGGTAGGCAGTATAGTTACAAAACAATTCAATACAGGAGGAATTGGAGGACCCTGCTCATTAAAGCTTACAATCTAAAAGGTATATAAGGGTAGGAGGGGAATGGTGAAACGAGAGGCAAATAATTGGACACTTGCAAGCGGAAATGCATTCAGTATAGGATCGTCGGCTATATAACTATTTGTTTTCTGACTATACCTCTTCTCACAAAATCCTTAACAACTGTCCTGAAGAAGCCCTACGGCGAAACGTGCATCGGCGACTTTAGGGATTTTGTATACAGTGGTCCATCCATGTATATGTACTATTGTTATTTTCATATATTTGTTATTATGTATTTATCTTTTTGTATTTAATTGATGATATTAAAATTTTTATTTTTTAACTTACTTTCTTGGCCTCAAAGTCCGACCATCAATACCTCTCCAGTTATTGTTTTTTCTGTTTTTGACCTTACATACGGACGTGGCCCATGTGAGTGCAACTCCCCTGTATTTTCTTATCCCCTTCTATTCCCCCGGTCCATCCTTCCCTTTCCCCATCACTATCTTTGTCTACATTTGTTACATGCAAGTGGTCACTGATCGTATTTTGGTCAGCAGTCATGTGGAAAAGGGGACTGGTTTCTAGTAGCTTTTGGAGCATGGCAATGATGGTGGGTTGCAGATGGGGTCCACTATCCTGTAGATCATGGGTCTCCAAACTATGGCCCTCCAGTTCAGGAACTACAATTCCCATCATGCCTAGTCATGTCTGTGAATGTCAGAATCTTACAATGCCTCATGGGACATATATTTCTGCAACAGCTGGGGGGGCCATAGTTTAGAGATCCCTGCTGTAGATAAAAACAAAAGAATATATATTTTTTTCTTTCTGACCCCATTTTATTATGGTTTCTAAGTTTAAGGCTACTAGTTAAATGACCGCAATCAAATCACTCCTACTTGTAGTAAGCCACATCATTTGTGCACCAGAACACTGCTCTAGGGTGTGCCTTCACAATTTTTTATATTTTTTTATGATGGTTATCAGGTAACTCCATTCCAACACTGATGGTCGGGGTTGATTTGGATGTGATGTTACTTGGCAAGTCTAAAAAAAAAAACATATCAATACAGTATATGTTACTACATTTGGGAGATCTCCAGAGAACTTGCGCTATTGAAATGATGTATTAACTGATGGGTCCAACATTTCAATTAATGCAGCATTAAAAGAAAAATTTTCTAAGTTGATGTTACACTGGCATTTGATTCCCACTAAAATGGCTAAATTTACGTCCTAAACAGCATTTAGGTGTTTTAGAGGATGTTCAAACATGGTGGCTATGTCTGAAGTTTTGGAAGTTCTGAACTTGAGTTATTGTACTTATCTATATGGGGATTTTTTTTTTATAAATCTTAAAACCCCTCCAGAAGATGTCTTATTTGGTAAAGGGTTCACGGCTGTACCTAAAATAAATGGGTAGATTGATTTCTTACTTATTTCTAGCTGTCAAAATTGTGATAACGAGATGTTGGCATAATTCAACCATCAGTTATTTAAGGATAAACTTCCTGCAGGTTGGACACCCATGATTTAGTTAAATTAAATTTTTAGATGGATATTGATTGATATGTGATACTTGGTGGTATTAGGATATGAATGCGCTCATGTTTTTTATAAAACCAATAAAAATGTTGAAACCCAAAATATCTGCATATTGTTGCCTAGTCATTGCTAGTGCAATGTAATTTATAGCTGCTGTTTTCAACCAGGGGTTCTTCTGAAGTTACTGGGGTTTACTAAGCAGTGAGCAATGGTGAATTAATCTGTTGCCTACATTGACCAATAATGTAAGGGAACACTTCTACACTGACCTGTATTTCTTTTTTTATTATCAATAGTCACCGCATACTAGCTCATTATGAAATACTTACCTTGGAACGAGGTGTAGAGAACTTACCTGGTCCATGTCGAGGCGAGATGTCATCTTGCCTTTGCGTGTCTTCCGGGTATCCCCGCTCCAGCGCTGTGATTGGCTGGAGCGGCTATGTCGTCACTCCCGCGCATGCGGCTGCTGGGCCTTTAGCCGAGGATCCCTGCTGCGCATGCGCCGCTGCAATCAGCGGCGCATTGCAAGGGGAATATCTCCTAAACCGTACAGGTTTAGGAGATATTCGTTATACCTACAGGTAAGCCTTATTATAGGTATTAACTGTAGGTAAAAGTGGTAGTAAAGACTTTACTACCACTTTAATATTTCAAGGTTTTCTCAGGGAAAAAAAAGAGGCCGAATTATAGAGTCATTTAATATATATATAATATAATAATATATATATAATATAATATATAATATATATATAATATTTATTTTTTCTGAGAATGTGTGCGAGCATACGGTGAATACGGACAAAAATTCTTGTACCGCATTTTTCCAATGTGCACGGAGAATACTTGTGGCGTTCAACCTATTAAACTGCTAAGCTGTAACATAGGCACCAGAAATCCCATGGCCATTTTTAAGCAATTGTTGATTTTAACTTCTGAGCTCTAATGCTTCCACAGCCTACATCATATTTTTGGACGAATATAGTGACACTGGATTTGAGACATTCTATGCTCTTTAGTAATACTATATTGCTGTTAGGCCCCTTTCACATTGAGGCACTTTTCATGCGGTACAGCGCTAAAAATAGCGCTGCTATACCGCATGAAAAAAACCTGCCCTGTAGTGTTCAATGTAAAAGCCCAAAGACTTTCACACTGAAGCGGTGCGCTAGCAGGACCGCTCCAAAAGTCCTGCTAGCCGCATCTTTACTGCGGTATAGGAGCGGTGTGTTCACCGCTCCTATACCGCGCCTTCCTATTGAAATCAATGGGAAACCGCGGTAATACCGCCCGCAATGCGCCTCTACAGAGGCGCATTGCGGGCAGTATTAACCCTTTTTCGGCCGCTAGCGGGGGTTAAAACCGCACCGCTAGCGGCCGAATACCGCAGTAAATACGACGGTATAGCAGCGCTAAAAATCGCGCTGCTATACTGCCACCGCGGCTCTATCCCCAATGTGAAAGCAGCCTTAAGTATCTCTTGTTTACAATATGATTTAACGACGGTCATCTCTGTTACCAGTGGAGTACTAGTATATGACCCCAGTGACTGACAGATGTGGAAATTATATAAACTATGAAAAATGGTAATTTAAGAGTGCAAAATACATATTTTAATGGTGATTACTTTAGGCAGTCTTCTTAAAATTGCTATATTTTGCCTACACAACCCCTCATGGATTTTATATGTATCAGATTGTTTTGACAGTGTGTTTCTGAAATATAGGGTACTCGGTACATTTCAATGACTCCTCTTCTATTACATTTTGCAGGACCGTAAATTAACAAAAGCTGAGAGACAGAGATTTAAAGAGGAGGCGGAAATGTTAAAAGGTTTGCAACATCCAAACATTGTGAGGTTTTACGACTTCTGGGAATCCTGCCTGAAGGGGAAGAAATGCATTGTCTTGGTGACCGAGCTCATGACGTCAGGGACACTGAAAACGTGAGTCCAGATAATGCTGACTGAGTTGTTAAAGAGCCTGTAATCTTTAAGCGGAGTTCCAGTCAACCAAACGCTTTTTTTTTTTTTTTTTTTTAAAGCCTCCTCTGTACTTGTCTAAACATTTACATTAACATTTTAGAATATGTCATGTGTTGTCCTTCTTAGTTTGTGTTAAAATATTTGATTACTAACCAGATCTCGGAAGCAAGCAGATTTCCTATTGGGTGTGGGCATCTGAAGCCCTCTTATCTTCATTTCGGGCATTTTGGTGTAGCTGGCTACCCAGCATGCACTGTCTGATCTTGCGCCTGCACAGTAATGCCAGACTGGTCCTGAGCAGATATGCTTCACTTCCTTCCGGCAGATGCAGTTCTTTGAAAATGGCACCTAACTCCTCCCGTTTGCGTTTCCGGTATGGAAATAACGCAATATTTCTTCACTAGGTGATTTGCAAGGACTCCTGGGATACATGACGCTGCTATTCCAGAAGCCCTTGTGATTCGCCTAGGCGGTCACAGCCGTAAGTGCTGCGAAAAAATAAATATATACTTACAAAAAAAATGACTTTTTTTTTGCCATTGGTAAAAGCATTCGCACTGCTTTTAACATACATTGCAACAGTACAAAAATGGGTGCAACTCTGCTTTAAACTGCCTTTTTATAATGAATCAAAAAAACACAGAAAAGGGAGGGGGGGAGAAGGAGCACTCACATTTGCCACATCCGTAAATTTAGAAGACAAAAAAAGGGTCAACCACTCAAGGAAATGGCAATCGATAGTCGGATTTTGGAGGCAAGATGGGAATATATAAAAAATATTAATTTTATTACAAAAGTAGAAATTTAACAAAAAAACAATGGAGATCATAAAACCATATAAATTGTATAGTGTATATGGATAGTATCCTCTGTACATCGTCTACGCGTTTCCCCGTTGGGCTTCCTCAGGATGAGCAGAAGGAATTTAACAATATAAAGATATATTTCATTGTCTATAGCATCATGATGGATACAGCCATCCAGGGTACCTCAGAGCATTCCAAAAAGGTGTATTGAAATATCAAGAAATGTAGAGCCATCTAAATATATAATCGGAAAGTCTCCAAAATATGAGAGATTTTACTGAACATAAGATGTAAACCATAGGGGGCACCGCAGGTACACAACAGGAAAGAAAACCAAATCTGAAAAAATCCAGATAAAAGTTTTAATTCCAGGGCAAGCCGATAAGGTATATCGTAAGCAAAGCAGGTGTATGGAGCGTGCATCCAAGTACTATTTATATTAGTAGCCACAAAGCCGACCGTACAATCTATAGAGCAGCAAACGCCATTGATGCCTAAAAGACGTGGAGTGCCCCATGGTAATAGGCTGTGCAATAGCTCGTCCTGAGGAAGCCCAATGGCGAAACGCGTAGACTATGTACAGAGGATACAATTTGTATGGTTTTATGATCTCTATTGTTTTTTTGTTAAATTGCTACTTTTGTAATAACATTTATATTTTTTATATATTCCCGTCTTGCATCCAAAATCAGACCATCAATTGCTATTTCCTTGAGTAATTGACCCTTTTTTGCCTTTTTATAATAATGTCAATGTTTTGCAACTGTAAAAGACCATACTTTATTTCATGTTTGCGAATATATTGCACAATTACATTCGATTGCAAACGGTCAACATCGGAACACTAGGAATTCTATTTTTTTCCATACCTGCATTGGTCCAGCTGGGCTCAGTGTGAGTGTCCATATCTGATTCAGAGGGGCATTTGCTGAAAACCGCAGTAGTACTGTAGTCCACACTACATTAAGTGATAGGCGTGATCTTCGGGGGGCCGCTCCAATGACTTCCTCTCTGCACACACTGAACACAGACGGAGTTGCTCATTCAGCACGGCCATCATTTAGAGAGGATCTTTAATGTTTATTTAAAAGAATACAGGGTGTGCTCTGAATTGAGAGGTGCAGATGATGACATATAGTATGCATTGCCTCATCCAATCACAGCCTTGTGTTCACTGAAAAAAATGCAAGGCATGGCACGAGAACTGATCAAGTGATCGACCCTTCTGTTTTTGCAAAGGCACTGGAACAGAACCCATAAATAAACAGCCATCACTCTGTGAAGACTACTACAATTATTTCTGACAGCCTTCTGGTTATCGGATCTAGAGAATGACGCCAATCAAAGCTGGAGCAATGCAAGTATGGAAACAATTCCTGGAGATCCACTTTAAAACACAAAAACAAAGTATTGATTGTAATCTATACCACAGGACGATGTTGCTAAATAATGACATACTTAAGTGTGCAAACTTTTGCACATCACAACTTATAAACGACTTTTGTATCCAGTCCAATTGGGGCTGGATAGGCTAATGGCAATTACACTTTGAACTATAAGAACATACAAACCATTGAAACAGTGGTGGCTTCTGGCAACCTGTCCTTGATTTGTACAGGTTTCTGGCTGTGACTGTTTGCACAGTTTGATTTATACAGTGTCTATGTTCACTCATGTGAATTGACTTTTGTAAACAATTACTGTTCTCACTGTCCTAAAATGAGGTCTAATCATTTTATCTTTGGGGATATGTGATGGACAAAAGACATGTGACTACATTCTGGTTTAAAGTGGAGCTTTAGTCAGAAAATGTAAGTCCCGATAGCTCATTTCAGGCTGACCCCTTTTTTGTAGGTATAGCTTTGTAAATCATTAAATATGTGCCTATTCTCTTTAACCACTTCATTACTGGGCACTTAAACCCCCTTTGTGCCCAGAACAATTTTCAGCTTTCAGCGCTGACGCGTTTTGAATGACAATTGAGCGGTCATACAACACTATACTCAAATTATATTTTTATCATTTTTTTCCCACAAATAGAGCTTTCTTTTGGTGGTATTTGATCATCTCTGCGATTTTTATTTTTTGCGCTTTAAACAAAAAGAACAGAAAATTTTGAAAACAAAACACAATATTTTTTACTTTTTGTTATAATATCCCAATTTAAAAAAAAAAAAAATTCCCTCGGTTTAGGCCGATACGTATTCTTCTACATATTTTTGTTTAAAAAAATCGCAATAAGCGTATATTGATTGGTTTGCACAAAAGTTATAGCGCCTACAAAATAGGGGATAGATTTAATTTTTTTTTTTTACTAGTAATGGCGGTGATCTGCGATTTTTTTTTTTTCTGTCAGGCCTGCGATATCGTGGCGGACGTATCGGACACAATTTTGGAACCATTCACATTTATACAGCGAGCAGTGCTATAAAAATGCACTAATTACTGTATACATGTGACTGGCAGGGAAGGAGTTAACACTAGGGGGGTGAGGAATGGGGTTAAATGTATTCCCTGGGTGTGTTCTAACTGTGTGGGTAGAGGGGACTGACTGGGGGAGGTGACCGATGCTGTGTCCCTATGTACAAGGGACACAGACCGGTCTCCTCTCTCCCTGACAGGACGTGGAGCTCTGTGTTTACACACACAGATCCACGTCCTTGCTGTGTCACCGCCGATCGCGAGTACCTGGAGGACATCGCGGCCGCCAGGCACACGCATCGGCATCCCAGCAATGATGCGGGCACAGTGTTTCCCCGCTGCGCGGCGCGCATGGGGAATGTAAACAGGGCATCCAAAGACGTCCACTCGGCACTTGAGAGCCTCGCTGTGGATGTCTTTCGTCCATATCGCTGATCCCAAGTGGTTAAAATCCAGTAATGTTGTCTCGCCCTGCGCTGCACATCCTCTGTTCTCCATTTTCAGCATTGTGCTGAAAATCCGAGTCACTAGAGGCTGATCTGCTGACAGCCTAACGATTTACTGCTGCTCAGGGGCTCTCTGCTTCAGCAAAATGGTAGCCTCCAGCAAGAAGAAACAGGAGCACTGCTGGAGGCAGTTTACAGCACACACAGATTTTGGTAGCATAATTATTCATGTGGAATAAAAAAAAGAAACTGCGCTAAGATCAATCTTGTGTGCCATCATGAGTGCTAAAAACTCAAGTGGAAGCAGCAACTCTTCTGTGAAACAGCAAAACAGTGGTGAAAAATAGTAAAAAAATTGTCACGTTAAACCTTATATAAACTATGTATAAATAACTAAATATTGAATGTGAGCGTAAACACAGGCATAATTGGTGAAAATAACATAAAAACCTACAAATAATTGATGATGAAGTGTTGTGGATAAACAATCAAGAGATGCAAAATAAATCACATAAATAATGTGCCCCTGGACGACGTGACCCATCATGAAACTAGTAGGGCGGAACGAGCGTATCTCGACGGGTAGATCGACGGGTCTGCCTGCTTGCGTCCGGCTGGCGCAGCATGGTTTTGGGCATATCTGTCATTTGAACATTTGTAAGTGCAATAGGTTTTTAATTTTTAAATAAACGCTATGGTTTTACACTATTTGTTGCACTTTGTTTTACATGCCACATCATTACCACTTGGCATCTATTACCATGGTGTATGCGAACTAGTGGTGTGGTGGGTCCTTGGTGACATACAGCCTAGTGGTGTTTATACTCTAAGCTTCTCCGGGTCCTCTGTAATAAGGGACCACGGGGCTCTGGTAAGCAGATCATTTTGTCATATGGTGGTAGACATCACGTTTTGGTTTTGTTTCCACTTCTGAAGAGAGTGGACTTCATCACTTCAAGGATTTGTGCACGGGTGGACCGTTATTTAATTTTTGTGGATGTTATAATGAGATCACTTATTCATGAACTTTTATGAACAATCATGGATTTGAACAAATGATTATTTATGTGATTTAATTTGCATCTCTTGATTGTTTATCCACAATAATTCATCATCAATTATTTGGAGGCTTTTATGTTGTTTCCACCAATTATTCATGTGAAATGTATAGTGGCGGCTGCTTGTACCGCCTTAACCAATAACAATCACCTAGAAAGAGGGGAATATTTTGGTGGAATTTCTTGGTACTGATAACAATCGATTAAAAAATGATTTATTACACATAAAATTATACATGATTAAAAACACATGAGCCAAACCCCCAATGAATACAGCAGTTGTTGCTAACTGTAACCCATAAGGTGTCTGTTGTGGTGGAGAATGGCCAAGAAAACCTCTACCAGTTTTGCGGGAAAACCGCTTCTTCAGGAGAATTATCTGTGTGGTGGATAATACAATAACTAGCAAAACATGACATAAAAGATACATAAAAATACATTGAAAATATACAGATTGTGTATGATCATTGCGAGTAACACATGTCTGCTCACCAGTTTGGGGCCATGGACAAGCGAAGGCTCACAGGAAGACCCCCCAGGGCGATTGATGGGGAAAAAATAGTATACCACTCTCTGATGAAATAATTATAAATATTTAGAATGTATGGGAAGAAGGGCACCACATGAAAGCATGGAACTCCCCTCCCCTCTTTTCTCCTTTTTCCCCTCCCCCTTTTTCCCCTCCATTCCTCTTCCTTCTCTTTCCCCCTTCCCGCCAACCCCTCCCCCTTTTTCTCATTCTTTCCCTTTTCTTCTCTTTCTGTTCCCCCTTGTGCACTGTTTAAGTTATATGCTTTCATGTGGTGCCCTTCTTCCCACATTTATTGTTCTTATACATTCTAAATATTTATCATTATTTCATCAGAGAGTGGTATACAATTTTTTTCCCCCTCGTTCCTCCTAAAGAAGCGGTGTTCCTGCGATACCGGTAGAGGTTTTCTTGGCCATTCTCCACCACAACAGACACCTTATGGGTTACCGTTGGCAACAACTGCTGTATTCATTGTAGGGTTTCGCTCGTGTTTTTAATCATGTATAATTTTATGTGTAATAAATAATTGTATACTTAATCGATTGTTATCCGTACTGAGAAAGTCCACCAAAATATTCCCCTCTCTCTAGGTGATATTGGTTAAGGTGGTACTAGCAGCCGCCACCATACCATTACCTGGCCAATTCCTCTATATGTTGTTTGGATGATAGTACAGTTTTACTTTTCTATTAATTAATTTCACTTGAGGCTAAACTCAAAATTTGTCACATGGAATGTATGTTATCGGTATGGATTTACAATTGGTGGTTGTCATGGGATCAAGTTTTACTTTAAGAGTTTTACTGTGCTATATTTTATTTGGAAAGGTTCAGTTCATTAAATTGTCTATAGATTTGATGGATTTCATAGTAACACAGCTTTCCTCTTTTTAACATGTTTGTTTTCTCTCTTTGGGGGGGGGGGGGGGTGATGGTAGTTTAAAAAACACTTTAGCAGCAGTTTATCTGGCATAACTCTGACAGTTGTTCTAGTCTATCTTGTACTTTGATTTTTGTCAATGCGGTTTTTATTCCAGATACTTGAAACGATTTAAGGTCATGAAGCCAAAGGTTTTGCGCAGCTGGTGTCGGCAAATTCTTAAAGGCTTGCACTTTCTTCATACACGAACTCCTCCAATAATCCATCGGGACTTAAAATGTGATAACATTTTTATTACGGGGCCAACTGGCTCTGTGAAGATTGGAGATCTGGGCCTGGCTACCTTGAAACGAGCCTCTTTTGCTAAAAGTGTTATAGGTAACAAATGTTTTGATTGGGTAAATTTATATTAGTTGCATGCAACTGTAAGTTGAATTTCATGTAGGAGATAGGTAGGAAGTAAGTGAAGAGCCATTGAGTAAAGTAGTCCTTCACCCTCCCTACCTTGCCCCCTCCTTTCACACAGTCACCAAAAAGTTTTTTATTTGTAAGGCCCCTCACTTCTGGGTTTATCATATAAAGGAGAGTCGCGTACCTGCGCAGCCTCCAGCTTCTTTGCAGTTTAATGAGGCATGTGCATTTCTGGTAGAGGACTGTCTCTTTCTGGGTCTTGCAGCTGGCCCCTTGATATGATAATGAAACCTTTCTTAGAAAGTACCAGAATTCTGTGCACTTTATAGTTTTTTTTTTTTTTTTTTGCGCTACGTGGAGTTTGGTCCAGTAGCAGCAGCACCTCCTCCCATAAACAATATGCAGTTACAACAAGCCTGCACACTGCTGAAACTGATGTTTCAAGCTTCAGCACAGTTCCTTTTGTGGCTCTTAATTGGAAAAGACATTCCCAGTTTAAATGGTTGTAATTAGTGTAGTGACTATGTTCAGGTGATTCAAGAGAGTAAACAAATGCTCCAGTGTAAGTTGTATTTATCTGTTTATCTGCAGTCTTTTCTTTACGTTCATTCAAAGTCCAGAATTTATACAGCTTGTCTGTAAGGAAAAGGGGGGGGGGGGGCAAAAAGCTGAAATTGCACACTGCAGAGCTCAGTAAGGCTGCGTACACACGATCGAACATGTCTGCTGAAACTGGTCCGCAGACCAGTTTCAGCGGACATATCCGATCGTGTGTACAGCCTAGCGGACAGGTTTCCAGCAGACAAAAGTTTTAAAACATGCTTTAAAACTTGTCCGCTGGAAACATGTCCGTCGGACAGTACGTCTAACCAGTGGACCGAAATCTCCCGCATGCGTCGAATGGATTCAACGCATGCGTGGAAGCATTTTACTTCCTGGTTTGTGGACGTCACGGCGTCAACGTCACCGCCACGTCACCGCCATCAGACCAAAACATCCCAAGAGACATGTCCGATGAAAACGGTCCGTGGGACCGTTTTCATCGGACATGTCTCCTCGTGTGTACGCGGCCTTAGGAGAACTCTGACTGCTGATTGGAGGAAAGGTGGACCACCACACCCTCACCCACCTTTACACCGCACATATGAACAGAGCTGAGGCTGTCAATCAGCTGGAGATCCCTCCCCTGTCACGTTTTTTCTCTGGTCAGGAAAACTTGTTAGAAGAGATTCATGCTGATAGAGGAATAAAGCAGCAGACAGAAATGACACTTGGTGCTCTTAATTGAGACACACTATAGAAGGACATTCTTTATTCAGAATAGAATAATTCTGCATTAAGGGTCATAGGCGTGTGCAAGGGGTGTGCCTGGGCACACTCTAATCCTGGAGTTGGCAACCTGTCAATGGCCAGCAGGTGACGGGTAACCGCAATCCTTCCTTGCTGACCTCAGAACCTGGACAGGAAAAGTGTGAGGGGTGGAATTTAGTGCAACTGATCTGTATTTTCCTTCTGCAGCAGCTGAAAGCAGGCTTCTTTTCCTCTTCTTTCTGTTGCCTGGCTCACCCTTCCTCCCATTGTTTCAAGATTGAGAGTGGAAAAGCGGCCAGTAAATATATTGAATGCATATGTGTTGGCGCATTGGGGTGCACACCCTAATTCAATAAGCTGTGCACACCTACGAAAATGGTACAATAATGTTTCATTGTGTTAAAGGAACTTATTCTATCAAATATATTTGGGATCTTTGTTTACCTACAGGAACCCCAGAGTTTATGGCTCCTGAAATGTATGAAGAACATTATGATGAATCTGTGGATGTATATGCTTTTGGAATGTGCATGTTGGAAATGGCTACCTCAGAATATCCATACTCTGAATGCCAGAATGCTGCTCAAATATACCGCAAAGTCACCAGTGTAAGTACCAGCTGCAAATCCATCTTTCAAATTTGGTGAGCTTCTAGGATTGTTTAAAGAATCCATCCCTCTCCTCCTATTACTTCCATCCTCATCCTTTCTTTTCAATTAGTTTTTATTGGCTCCATCCTCATCCTTTCATGCCTTTTTATCCTCTTGTATCCACCATTAAGAGACTTAAGGTGGCCATAGGTATTGAAGGACACCTTTCAAATCCGTATTTTTTTGGTTGCATCTTGCACCAAACCAGGGTCTGTGGGGCAACCTCAATGTGGGAGGATCAAATGGATAAAAAATGGATAAAAAAGTTGCTCCCTTGCCTCTCCTGGTTTCCCTTAAAGTGGTTGTAAAGGTCAAGTTTTTTCACCTTAATGCATTCTATGGTTTGGAGTTTGGAGTCTGCAGAAATTAGCGATATCTAAACTAACATTTTCAGGTCAGCATGTTTTACTTTCATGACAGTTTTGTTTTAAGTGGGATCCTTGCCTGCCTTCTTCCTTTATCAGCTTGTATGTTAAAAGGTTACAGGTGCATTAATGAATAAATCATTGCAGCTCAGTTATAAATGGTGAAAGAAAACTCTGGGTGGACCACATACCCTTGGGTTTTCCAAATTGGAACATCGGATAAAGAGGAGTTGGGGGAAGATAATGCAGCATCAATCTCAACGTGCCATTGCAAAACAGATTATGTCATGAAGTTATAGTGTGGCACAGATGTTTCAGTAACCTTCCTCCCTGAGCTGTGCAAAATTTTTTCGTCCCTAGATACATCCGTCATCTTATATTGGCCTGTAGGGTCATGGCTAATGGATCTGGCCATATGCTGCTTGCTTTATTAGCCCCCTGTATTTGGAAGCAAATGGATTCCCAAGAGCCATCCATATAAGAAACGACACAATCCAGGAACTATGGATTAGCAGATGTCACAGTAAATAAGCACATGGCACAAAGACATTTAAATGAATGGGGGCTTTTAAAAGGAACCTCTTTGCTACATGAGTGTGTCTTGGTTAACAATACTGTCAGAGTGCAGGAATCCTGTGAGTTGCATATCTATAATTCAACAGATTTCTTTGGTGTATACAGGAAACCTTTGGAACCCAGGTGTACACTACACACATTGCTTAGAGTTTTGCTTGACTTGAAGCTTAGCCCTGCCCTTAGCCATTGAGACTGCAACATGATGCCCCGTACACACGGCAAACTTTTTACCACCGGGAAATCCGAGGGGAAAGCTGAGAACCTGCTCTGTAGCTTTTTCCCCTTGCACACGGCCGGTTTTCCTGGCAGGAAAACTGCCATGAGAGCTTTGGCCGGGAAGTCCGGCTGTGTGTATGGTCCACCGCAGTGTTTCTCATAGAAAAACTGCCGGGAAAAAGACTGCCGGAAATCGTGGCAGGAAAAAAGAGAACATGTTCTACTTTTTCCTCCCGGGATACCCGGCGGTTTTCCTGTTGGGAAAACTGCCATGGAGCATACACACGGTCAGTTTTCCTGGACAAAAGCTGTCATGGCAGTTTTCCCAACGGGAAAACTGGTTGTGTTTACGAGGCATAAGTCCCTTTAACAGCCACTGAGGCTTTTGCAAAGGGCTGTTTAATAACCATTGGCAAGGCTTTGCTCCAGACCCGACAACACTGGAGGGCCTTAAGCCGTGTACCTAAAATAAGAATATCGGAAGAATGAACGTACCTCCATTTTTTATTAATTTTTTTGCATGCTAGTTTCAGATCGAAAACCAATAGGTTACTAAAGTTACAAAAAATCTTGTACACAAATATACAACTTCATAAGTGATGTAATGTATTCTTTCATTTTCTAGCATGTGTGGTCTTGGTCATATCATACTAATTACATGAAAATTGTTTGTTCGGTTATCGTATGAGAAAAGCTGTGTACCAACGAATAGATTGTTCAATCGCTCCAAAGGCAGTATTTTTTTCATCCGATTTTTCTCATCTTGTGTACTAGGCATTAGTGTAGGCTATGCCTGTGATTCAGAAGTTTTTCCTGAACATTAATTGATTAGAGCAGTAATAAACATACTTGGCTGCGTTTTGATAGGATTGTTAGTTTCATTTATCATATTGATGGATTTGTTTTAAAAAAATAAAAATAAATAGAGCTGCTAATAAAATTAGCAAATATGAAAATTCCATAGCTGTGATGGAACATATTTGGCATTCATTTAATTTATTTACACATTTGTGCAGCTTCTTGTTTTTTGATAGAACAAATCTTCCGCTAAAGGAATCTCAAGTGTTCTATTCTATTTGAAAACCAGGAAAATGTTCCAGCACTGAAGTTTAAAAAAAAACACAAGCGCTACAACTATAAATCACCCAAATATCCAATGTGATATAACAATATACATACAGTATCTCACAAAAAGTGAGTACACCCCTCACATTTTTGTAAATATTTTATTAGATCTTGAAGAAATTGCACTTTTCTACAATGTAAAGTGGTGAGTGTACAGCTTGTATAACAGTGCAAATTTGCTGTCCCTTCAAAATAACTCAACACACCGCCATTAATGTCTAAACAGGTGGCAACAAAAGTGAGTACACCCCTAGGTGAAAATTTCACAATTGGGCCCGATTAACCATTTTATTGCCAGACATTTAATGGCTGTGTATTATTTTGAGGGGACAGCACATTTACACTGTTATACAAGCTGTACACTCACTACTTTACATTGTAGCGAAGTGTCATTTCTTCAGTGTTATCACATGAAAAGATAAAATACATTTATAAAAATGTGAGAGATGTACTCATTTTTGTGAGATACTGTACATTAAACAACCACGGTCAGTCCATATTGTAAAAGAACTGTGATAAAACATCTTTGTGGAAAAAATTGAGGTAGATTTTTTTGCAGAGATTCCACTGAGAAATGAGCCACGTGAAGAGACTAGGAAGTATACCTTACATGTGTGCCCATCACCACCATAAAGCCTCTTACCAGACAGATGGCACCCCCAATTACAGAGATCAGCAGTGCATAGGGAGCCTCAAATGCTCAGCAAGAGTCTCCAAATCGGGTAAGTATGGTCAGCAGGGTATCGGTATAAAAGCATCACTTAGTAATCGCCACAATCATAGAACTCCACTGTGAACTCAGCCATCATACAGGGAAAAGGAATGGCGCCAATACCACTAGTACATCCTTATTAAAACCACAAAAGGTACTCGCTTGTTGCTCTTGCTCCGGTTTGTCCTGATGACACACTGTAACTCGAAACACGTTGGGCGGGACCTCAAACCTTTGGCATCCTCACGCCCTCTGATGCCGTACACTATCTGATTGCCTTGTATCTGCCTGAGCAATGTAAGTACCCTTTTTGTGGTTTTAATAATAAAGATGTACTAGCGGTATTGACGATTATCCTTTATTCCTTTTCCCTGTATGATGGCTACCTGAGTTCACTTTGGAGTTGTGGGGATTACTAATGCTTTTATACTGAGACCCTGCTGATCATACCTGATTTGGAGACTCAGGCTGAGTATTTGAGCCTTCCAATGCACTGTTGATTTCTGTAATTGGGGATCACATCCGTCTGGTAAGAGGCTTCATTGTTATGGTGGGCATGCATATAAGGTACACTTCCTAGTCTCTCCACATGGCTCATTTCCCAGCTAAAGTGAGTTGGAAAATTATTGCTTCAAACTATGACACTCTAAAGGGCAGTAATGCATAAATATTTGAGAGAGATGATCTTCTTTTTTTTTTTTTATGGTTTAGTGAATGATAAAGGATTCAGATATGTATTTCATGCTTGCAGGTGTTTCTCTTTTTTAAAGAATAAAAAGACTCTCTCTAATTTTTTACTTGTGGTGGTGATAGGTTTGTATCTATAACTGATAGGGGTGATCTCTTCCAAAACAGTTGACTTCAAGCCAGCTCGCTGTCACTGTTCAACCTTTTGTACACTAAAATGGTAAGTAACACGAATAATAGGCTACACAGCAGACTTTATATAAATGTCAAATCTCATTTACTGTGCAAGCATGGATGCATTTACATGCATAATTTATTAAACTGGTTTAAGGTTATTAGTGAATATATGCAAATTTTCTTATAGCATTAACATAATTTTTAATATGCGTCCTGATACGTTGGTGACATTTTTACTTGTCATGCTGACAGGACAATTTTATAAAGTAAGATTTATAAATTTTTTATCTGATTGGGGCGCTGTTTGTGAGATTTGCTCTCACTTCCTGTTCTGGAGATCAGTTCACAGGGGTTCTAGTCTTGCCTTGCTATGTCTGTTGTCCCGTTGCAAATTTTCTCTTGGTTCCTCTCTGGGGAAACACTTGTCACAGGGAAAATGTGAATACAAAGAATTTTCAATGAAGCAAATAAAAAGCCTTTCCAACTCCAGTGCAGTTACAAAGTCCTTTGTCAATGATGGTAAAAAGACCAACATGACCCCTTCCCCATGAGCAGTAAAGTACTCTGCAGCAAAGGTTGCAGGTCATTGCCCCTTTTGTGCCCCATTGCTGCCTACCTCTTGGCCTGGACCTGCCGCACTCTATCCACAACAATGAAAAGTTGGTTGGGCTTGCTGACTGAGTGGCCACATTCAGGAACAAAATACAAATCTTTTTCATGTCTTGATGGCATATAGAGGCATAAGGACAGCACAGGCAGTAGGTTTTAACACAAAGTAGTTCAGCAGTCTTCTCTCTTGTCAACCTTGGAACCTGATTGAGTTGTCTCTTCCTTCATATTAGAAAATCATCCTGTGACATTCTGATATTGTTACTAAATTGAAGTATTCTAGTCATTTTGAGAAGTTCTTACATTAATCACTGCAAACATATGTTCAGTGCTGCTTCTGACTGCAGCTAATGATTGCATTGAACTGTTGGACAAATAAAGATCAATCTGCAAATGATCAGTGGAACTGGTGTCTACGAGCTGCATGCTGATCAAGGTCAATTTGCAGGTTGTTGAAGCGTGAAGAGTTTCTCTTCTGTGAGGTGTAGGATTTTCCACTCGCTTGCTGACGACCGCCATGCGACACAAAAGGGGGAATTCTCTATAAAGCTGAAATGATGTGATTTGTTTCACTGTTTCTGACTTGGTCGCAGGATTGGAATCCATTTTTTCATTTGCTTTTTATGTAAAAACACTGATGGGTTTCTATGTGTTTGTGCTTACTTTATACACATTTCACTTTTACAGTTACTAGCTGCAGAAGAAGTTATGTTTTTAAGAGCGTCGCTGCTTATTTGGATTACCACTGCATGTGGCTGTTTTGTAGATGGATTAATCAAAGCGGTCAGCTGTAGAGTTTGAAGACCTGATCTCTTTTGTGACCAGATATTTTGTCCATCTTTCCTCCCACAGTTTTTTTTCTTCTTGATATGCCATACACCAATCGCCATAACATTATGATCATTGACTTGTAAAGCGAATAACATTGCTTATCTCATTATAATGGAATCTGAAAATGGGTGCAATATATTAAGCAGCAAGTGAACATGTCCCTAAAGTTGATTTGTTGAAAGCAGGAAAAAAATTGTCCAAGCATAAGGTTTTTGACAAGGCCAAATTGTAATGGCTAGACAACTGGTTAAGAGCAACGTCTGCAAAATGACAGCTCTTGTGGGATGTTTCCAGTCTGCAGTGGACAGCACCTACCAGAAGTGGTCTAAGGAAGGAAAATCAATGTATCAATGACAGGATCATGGGCGTTTAATTCAGGTGACGAGTCAAGGCTGGCCCATGTAGTCCAATACAAAAGAAGAGCTACTGTAGCCAGTTTGCTGAAAAGGTAATGCTGGTTCAGATAGAAAGCTGTCAGAACAGAACAGGTGAATTGCAGTCCACATCCAAATACATCTACAATGGGCATGGGAGCATCAGAACTGTACCATGGAGCAATGGAAGAAGGTGGCCAGGTCTGAATTCGAGAATGGTTTGAGGAACGCCACAAAGAGTAAGAAGATGTTGACTTGGTCTCAATTCTCCAGATCTCCATCTAATACAGGCGGCACAGTGGTGTAGTGGATAGCAATTGGCAGCAAAAGGGTCGCTGGTTCGAATCCCGACCACTTCACCACCTGCCTGAAGTTTGCATGTTCTCCCTGTGCCTGTTTGGGTTTCCTTGGGGTACACCGGTTTTCTCTCACACTCCAAAGACATGTTGTTAGGGCCAATTTAGACAGGATCTAATTAACCTAGTATGTGTATGTATGAATGTGAGTTGGGGACCTTTTAGATTGTAAGTTCTTTGAGGGTAGGGTCTGATGTAAATGTACAATGTATATTTAAAGCGATGCATAAATTGACGGCGCTATGTAAGTATCTGACATAAATAAATGAGCATTGTTGCGATGTGCTGGAAAAACAAATTAAGATCCAGGAAGTCCTGACCCCATAACTTGTAGGACTTACGGATCTGCTACTGACATCTTGGTACCAGATACCACAGCATACCTTTTTCAAGGTCTAGAGTCCATGCTTTGACAGGTTATAGCAGAAGGTCCTAATGCTATGGCTGGTCAGTGTACAGCCCTGGCCAAAGGTTTAGAGAATGACACAAATATATATTTTCACAAAGTCTGCTGCCTCAGTTTTTATGTTGGCAATTTGCATATACTGTAGAATCTTATAAAGAGTGATTGCAGTTGCAATGTCCCTCTTTGATATGACACTTAATCCCCCAAAAAACATTTCCATTGCATTTCAGCCCTGCCACAAAAGGACCAGCTGACATGTCAATGATTCTCTCGTTAACACAGGTGTCAGTGTTGACGAGGACAAGGCTGAAAATCACTCTGTAATGCTGATTGAATTAGAATAACAGACTGGAAGCTTTAAAAGGAGGGTGGTGCTTAAAATCATTGTTTTTTTCTCTGTTGACCATGGTTACCTGCAAGGAAACATGTGCAGTCATTGCTTTGCACAAAAAGGGATTCACTGACAAGGATATTGCTGCTATTAAGATTGCACCCAAAGCAACCATTTATCAGAACATCAAGAACTTCAAGGAGTGAGATTCACTTGCTGCGAAGAAGGCTTAAGGGCACCCAAGAAAGTCAGCAAGCGCTAGGACCATCTCCTAAAGTTGATTCAGCTGTGGGTTTGGGACACGAGTGCAGAGCTTGCTCAGGATTGGCAGCAGACATGTCTGAGTGCATCCACATGCACAGCAAGGCAATGAAGTTTGGAGGATGGCCTGGTGTCAAGAAGGGCAGCAAAGAAGACACTTTTCTCTCCAGGAAATACATCAGGGGCAGACTGATGGTCTGCAAAAGGTACAGAGTTTGGACTGCTGAGGGCTGGGGTAAAATCCCTTTTTTCTCAAAAAAAATCACCTTTTTTAATTTGGGGCATTCTGAAAAAACCTTGTCCGAAGAAGAAAAGGTGAGCGCTACCATCTGTCCTGTCATGCCAACAGTAAAGCATCCTGTGACCATTCATGTGTGGGGTTGCTTCAACTAAGGAAAAGGGCTCACTCACAATTTTGCCTGAGAACACAGCCATGAATAAAAAATGGTACAAAAACATCCTCCAAGAGCGACTTCTCCCAAGCATCAAAGAACAGTTTGGTGAGGAACAATGCCTTTTCCAGCATGATGGAGCACCTTGCCATCAAGTGGTTTGGGGAACAAAACATTGACATTTTGAGTACATGGCCAGGAAACTCCCTAGACCTTAATTCTATTGAGAACTTGTGGCCAATCCTGAAGGGGCTGGGGGACAAAAAAAAACACAAATCCTCACAAACTCCAAGCATAAGCTGCCAATTAATGACATGGCATGCCAGGCAAATTGCAAAAGTCTTGAAAAAAGGGTTAACACTGCAAATATTGACTTGTTGCATACATTTTAATGTAATTGTCAATACAAGCCTTTTACACTTATGAAAAATGCTTGCAATTATACTTCAGTATACCATACTAACATCTGACAAAAATATCTAAAACCACTGAGGCATCAGACTTTGTGAAAATTAATATTTGTGTCATTCTCAAACCATTTGGCCATGGTTGTACATGCAACCATATAAACATGTATGATGAGATTATTATGTTATTTTGCACTTAAGCTTTCACCTAACCTCCTGAATGAATGAATGACCCAACCTCCTAAACTAGCTTTTCAAAATTTAGTTTAAAGGAAAAGTAATGTTGGAAAAAAACTTGTAGGTTTAACCAATAATTTCTTTGTGGTCTACAAAATAGGAGTGTGGCAGGTATAAAGTAATAGTGTGCCTTTTCCATCTTCGAGTTGAAAGGTATGATATAGAAGATTATCAATCATTTTATATTTGGTATACCTACCATTTTGCACGTGTGGCAGAGGCTGGGGAAAGCATTGGCCGCTAATGACTGGTGGCGAGCAGCTCAGGTGGATTCGGACTAGGATCTGAATATGTCAAGTTCATCCCCGATTATGATCAACCAGATTAAATTTATGTCAAATATATAATGGCTCAAACAGAATCAGCTGTGTAGGAGGAATTAATCCAGATAAAGAAAATCCATGCTCTACTAAATTTTGAGGTTGCAGAAGACCGTTTAATGTAATTCATTTTACACAAAAGTGAGACTGAATACGGCAACCAGACACAGGGTGGTCTTACTGCATGGACAAGGTCTGTTACAGGCAGAAATTTCAAGGAAGGTGGGCATTTCTTGATGTGCTGTCAAAGCTCTTTTGCGAAAGCACAAAGAAACCAGCAATGTTGAGTCAAACACAGTGGTTGACCGTGAAAACCGGTAAAGACACAAGATGTCCAAGGGCACTGTCAGCTTAGACTTGGCAGAAACTGGCAGGACCTCTACAGTTGGAAGAATAGTCAGAAGCTTATTATGGAAGACTTGCAGCTGAAAAGCAATACCTTTTGACATTAAAACAAGACCAAGCTACTTGTCTGCTCGTGAAAACACAAGAACTGGTGTGCAGAAAAATGACACTAGGTACTCTAGAGCAGTGGTTCTTAACCTCAGTGCACAAGTACCCCAACATGGCACGTTGGGGGTACTTGAGGACTGAGGTTGAGAACCACTGCTCTAGAGAGGAGTTCAAATCTGATGGACTGATGAGTTTTCAGATATTTGGCTGTAAACAAAAGGCAGTTTTCTTCACCAAAAACTTGGAGAACAGGACTATGATGAGCATCAGCAGTCAACAGTAAAGTGTGGTGGAGGTTCCTTGCAGGTTTGGGGCTGCACAATGGAGTTTGGGGATTTGTTAGCATTGAGAAGACTAATTCTGACAAATGCAGGCAGATATTACCCATCATGTAATACTGCAGCAAGTCAGTGATCACAAACACGCAGCTAAATCATAAAGAACAATCTTCAGAGAAAATAACAGCCAGGGGTCCTGGAAGGGATGGTTTGGCCCCTACAAAGCTCTAATCACAACATTATTGAGCCTGCCTTGGATTATTTTGAGATGTAAGCAACTGATACATCCTAAATCCACAGAAGGTATGTGATTAGTCTTGGATAGATGTTTGGAACAACCTACCTGCTGAGTTCCGTGGCCGTAGGACACCCGTGATTGCCGAGTAACTGAGCAGGGACGTGGAGCTCTGTGCGTAAACACAGCGCTCCACGTCCTGTCAGGGAGAGAGGAGACCGATCTGTGTCCCTTGTACATAGGGACACAATCGGTCACCTCCGCCAGTCACCCCCTCCCCCTACAGTTAGAACACTGACTAGGACACACATTTAACCCCTACAGTTATCAATGCATATTTATAGCACTGTTCACTGTATAAATGTGAATGGTCCCAAAAATGTGTCAAGTGTCCGATGTGTCCGCTATAATGTTGCAGTCCTGAAAAAAAATCGCAGATCGCCGCCATTCCTAGTAAAAAAAAAAAATAGAATACGTATGGGCCTAAACTGAGATACATTCTTTGTTTTTTTTTTTTGTTTTTTTATGGGATATTTATTATAGCAAAAAATATTGCGTCTTTTTTCAAAATTGTCGCTGTTTATTTGTTTATAGAGCAAAAAATAAAAACCGCACAGGTGATCAAATACCACCAAAAGAAGCTCTATTTGTGGGGAAAAAAAGGATGTCCATTTTGTTTGGGAGCCACATCACACGGCCATGCAATTGTCAGTTAAAGCGACGCAGTGCCGGAAGCTAAAATTTTGTCTGGGCGTGTAGGTGCACAGTAGGCAAGTGGTTAAACAAAAAAAAAAAGAATAAAAAAGTCCTGCACGCTGCATCTTTTGCAGCTTTCATCGGAACTCTTGCTCAATGGTAATGAGCATAAAATGCAATGCACCGAATTATGCACTGCACAGATGTAAACTGGTCCTTTTTATATTTGCTACAGGTTTCTATTCACATAGAATATTTTAAAAACCTATATATTTTGATATAGTAATAAATTATCATAGAAAAAATGTGTGTATATAAAAAAAAATGGAATTGCAAAGTATCAACCATAAAACCACTGGCGTTAATAACGGCCATAAAATAATGCTGAGTAATAACTTTTCAAATTATTAAAACATATATGCGTGGGAAACCAAATGCAATTTTGTGACAGATATTCTATTTTAGAACTTTACAGCCTTGCGAATACGCTCCTCATAAAACTGAACAGGGCTTCATAAGTACAGGTAGCAGAATACAGCTTTGTAACAACTATGATGTATCACACTATTACTGCTTAGAATAAATCCTAGCTGCACAAACATCAGAGCATTGATGAATATAGTCACCATGTACAGCCCAATCCCAACCCAAGTGAAGCATCACCTGTATCAACTGGCCAAAGAAAGGGCCATCAAGAGCTTCCCTAGGAGCAATAACAAACATTTAACAGTTAGCTTTTTTTTTTTGCAGCAGGGACAGCCCTTCTATATTCTGTGGAAAATGAAGCAGAATGTTCACTGCAGCATTTACACATCTGCCACGAAAACACAATATTGCGGAGTGTTTTTAGAACAGGGAGATGTCTCCTTGCCCATTCTTTTCATTAAGACATCTACCTGTCTTTGGGAAGCCATCATCTCAGCCTATCTGATAGGGTGACTAATTGTCTTCTGTGTACACATTAATTTCCAGCATTTGACAGCTTGTAATGAAGGGTGGGAAGATAGAACATGATGTATGCACATTGCACGAATCATGTCCTATAAACACTTGTAACCCCTTTTGTTGGAGAGGTTAGTGCATAATAATCTTCTTTTGGAACGTTGTGCACTAATTTTGTCTCTAATATAACCGCATAGTGATCGGTTCATCAACCTTACTAGTATTAGCTGAATTAAAGGTTAATTTTTGACTAATAGAAACTTCAAGATTATTTTTTTCCGTGTTCCCCCAGGGGACAACATACATGTATTTTCTCCCATGTTCCTACGTGCTTTGTAAGCCGAGCTTGAGGTGGAATATGGCCCCTCCCACCATGACTATCTTACACTGCATATAGCAAGGAGATGGCTCTTTGATAACTGCCCCTTTGTCTTGGCTTTAAGCACTTGCCTGAGACAAGAGGCTGCAAGGAAGGAATAGAGCGATGGTAATGGGGGGGTGGCATGTCAGTCTCCCTTCCCTCTGCATTTCTTTTCCTGGCATTTGTTTCAAGCAAATGCTTGGAGCTGAGACCAGTGCTGGGTATCGGGCAGCTGTCTCCTTACTAGCCATGTTGTCAGATTGCTGTGAGGGGAAGGATAGAGTTCTACTTTAAAGGAGAAGTAAGGCCAAGGCTATATTGGCTTTACTTTTCCTGTAGGTCACAGGAATGCACTTAGTTCTGTACTCCTGTGACCCATTTTCATCCAACAGTGGGTTAAAGCCTATTGTAGGCTGATTGTTACAGTGCCGCTCCAGACTCTAGAAGGCTCACAACCATATAGACAGGATCCACCCAGATGCCTAGACCAGCAGCTGGGTTGGCCTCTCAGCAATCTGCTGAGAGCCTGAGCCAGCACCTCCCGTCCCTCCACAGCCTAGTGCTCCTGTGAGCACTGGAAGGACAGCATAGAGCTAGTAACTGACAGTCACGTCTTCTCATTGCAGAGGCAGCAGGGGACATCAATCCAATGCTGCATCCACCTAAATGCGTATAAATAAAGTTCATACTTTTCTTTTAATGCAAGGCAGAGTAAGAAAATTGCCTATGCTTGTCTTTTTATTTTTAAAGTGCCAAACCAGCCAAAACTTTTTTTTTGTTATGGCTACTATAAGCAAGGGTTAAAGCCTCCATTACATGTGTCCCTACCTACTAGGGAAATCTCTTTAATGGGGACACAGAAACCCCCATTTCAGCCATTGGCTTAGTCTGTAGTGCAACTGTAAGCCTCATTTCAACACTTTATTTGGTGCGTAGTGTCTCAGTAGTAAGACCGAGTTATGCGTTAACATTATTTTATTAATGTATATACATATTATTGGATAGACTTGCTTCTTCTTTTTCTAACATCTTACAGTTTGCTTTATCACTGCATAAATCTCATATTCAGAAAATGCATTTTGTTTCATGAATTGGATCCTGCAAGTGCTAAATACTATTCTTGTGCTTGCTGAAGTCATTCTGCTCTTCCGTTTTGGGAACCGCTTATGCGCATTAATTCTGAGTCCACTAAGCGCTCTTGATTTCAATGGTCAAATGCAGTGAATATATTGAAATTCTATCTCTTATCTTTTCAGGGGGTGAAACCAGCCAGCTTTGAGAAAGTGTCAGACCCTGAAATCAAAGAGATAATTGGGGAATGCATCTGTAAGAACAAGGAGGAGAGGTGAGAAGATTGTCCCTGCATTATCTGTGTAATGTAAATGTCAGCCTGATAATTACAATTCATGTTTGTTGTGCGAATATTTGCCCAATCAGCTATAGCTCTGAAACGCTTCGCCCCAGGATCTCAATAGAGAGATACTCTTATCGACCTGCTGCTGCATTTATGCAGGTCAGGTCTTTACAATTTATTTTCTGTGAGTCGGCTAAATCTTGGACAGCGCTGGTAAATAGAATACTGTTGTTTTAAAGCATTTTTCTTGAACAAATAAGCTCTCAAGGAAATAAAATGCTAAACCTTAGAAGTGTTTTTCTATTTTAGACATCTGACTGGCTATAGATGCCACATAATTGATGTGGAATGGCTGTGCTATAACCAGTTCACTTCCAGAAAAAAAAATCTATTGTTTGCACACATGTTAAAATCTATTTGTGGCTAGAAAATTAAAAAGATCTTCCAGAACATTATATATTGTTGTTAAAGCTGAGGCCCTGTAGAATAAAAAATAAATCTCAGTTGAAATTTTTTGTCATGCGATATTTGTGCAATCAAATCTATAATTTTTAGCAAAAAAATAACTATAGTGGACACAAGCCCTAAATAACCCTCAATTTTCTTGTACACAAAAAAAAACCGATTGTGTTGAATAAACTGATACCAAACATGCCAAACTGCATGCATGAAAGGGGGGGAAATTATGGTACTTAGTTAGGCAGCACTTCTGGTCTGCCCAAATTACCTTTGTTTTTATTTCCCACCTTGCCTCTAAATGAGTGTTGTCAATTCAGCGTACTCTCCTGCCCAGTGGATTTAAATGTGCCCAGCTGTGACCTGCTGATCCATTGGCAGACTGTGTCCTATGCCACCATATTTGCAACTGGATGTCATTGGGTGCAGGTAACCTCTTCCTGGTTGAGATAGCCCGGTCCCTTATGACATGCAGGAAGCCCGCCCTCCTTTGGCTGCTGTGAATAAAAAAGTGAAGCATCCTGGAATATGTGAGATGATTTTTTTTAAAGTGGTTTCACAGTGCAGGAGACTGAATTTTCACCTAGCTGAAAATAACAGGATGGGGCAGGCAAAAAAAGCAAAAAGGTAAACCAAGATTTATTTTTTTATTTTTTTGTAGGCAGGCAAGATCTAGAATTATTTCCATCACTTGCTTATGCATGTGAACACCCTTTGTTCTGTGGAGGGCTGCAAGACTTCAGACTTTGCCGTTAGACTATACTGCTGTACCCGGTTTGGCGAAACACCAGAGCGCAGGAGGTTTTTGTGTTCATGCATGGCAATACCCAGTATGGGTTGAGGCTTTGCATACTATGCATGCATTTGTGTTTGTATATTGCACGTGACAACGTGGATTTTTTTTTCCTTAACTTTAATGCTACCACAAGGGGCCTAATGAGACCCTATGTGGTAGCATTGGGCAAGTGACATGTACTCTTTATGGAGATATGGGGAGGTGTATTAGCCCCCATATTTCTTCACTTGGGTTTGCTCCAGCTGACCAAGCATAGAGTGGGCTTGAGCTGCTACTGAAATCAAAGCTATATACTCTCATTCTATCCAGCGCTGCAGAGTGCTGGAGCTCCCTACCAGTCTGTCATCTGGCATAAGAAAGGTTTAAAGCATGGGTCTTCAAACTACGGCCCTCCAGTTGTTCACGAACTACAATTCCCATCATCTCTAGTCATGTCTGTGAATGTCAGTGTGTTACAATGCCTCATGGGATGTGTAGTTCTACAACAGCTGGAGGGCCGTAGTTTGAGGATCCCTGGTTTTAAAGTTCTTGGTTTTGGCCCTGAAAACAAAGGCATAGGTTTAATAGATATCATGATTATATATACTCTGTTCACCCTTCTATTAGTGAGAATGGTTTTGGTATCTGTTTTAGGTGTAAGTTGGACAGTTTGTACCTATTAAGTGTGGGGGGATTCTCCTATGCACAGCATTCCCAAGCTAGCTGTGAGGTTAAAGAATGAAGAAGCCATCTTTTAGTTTAGAGTTCATTAGCTATTCTGACAGTATTCAATAGAATTGATTGACCATGGTTTTAATGTTTCAGGTATGAAATTAAAGACTTACTAAGCCATGCTTTCTTTGCTGAAGACACGGGGGTAAGGGTGGAATTGGCTGAGGAAGACAACGGCAGAAAATCCACGATTGCCTTAAGACTATGGGTAGAAGACCCCAAGAAATTGAAAGGAAAACCCAAAGATAATGGAGCCATTGAGTTTACCTTTGACCTGGAAAAGGAAACTCCAGAGGATGTTGCCCAGGAAATGGTAAATTAGTAATACTGATGTGAAGAATATTTGCAATGTGACCTGTATGGTAGATTAATATTTCACATAGACCATCCAGGCTATTCAGTTTCTTGTTCCTGTGATCAGATATTAAAATTGTATATATAAACCTAGTCAGTAAAATTTAAAATGGGCTTTAGAATGCCCCAGACACTACATGGTCCAAACTAATCTAAGCTATAGGTCTAGAACAAGATGATGTACACTTAATTTACAACAGCCACCATCTTTAAACTCTGCCGCTTTGCTGATTCCCGGCTGTGGCAGGTATTAAACACCTGCAGGTAAGCTGAATACCTGCTGTCCTTGTGCATGCAGTGGCTCCTTCCACCAAATCGTGTCCCCTGTGGTGATGTAATGCCTGCCCCAGAGGCTGTACCACCAAAACACATTCAGTAACGGCAGTTCCTATATTTCTCCATTGAGTGAACCTCAGTTTCTTGTTATAGCAAACAAAGGAAAATTGGCCTGTTTTAAAGTAGCGCAGAGTTCAGTCATATATGAGGCCACCTACACACGATCAAATTTATCTGCTGAAACTGGTCCGGGTGGACCGTTTCAGCAGACATCTCCGATCGTGTGTATGGCTAGCGGACATGTTTTCCCAATCGGACAAATTTCAAAGCATGCTTTGAAATTTGTCCGCCGGAGACATGTCCGTCGGATATGTCCGCTGGTTAGTACACTAACCTGCAAGCAGAAATCTCTGCGCATGCGTCGAATGGATTAGACGCATGCGTGGAAGTATTTTACTTCCTGGAGTGGTGACGTGGTGGCGTCAACGTCACCACCACGTCACCGCGTCCTCAGCCCGAGGGGATTTTCGTCCGATGGTGTGTACACGCCATCGGACCAAAATCCGATGAGACATGTCCGCTGCAAACGGTCAGTCGGACATGTTTGAGCGGACATGTCTCATCGGGTTTACGCGGCCTCAGATTGCGTACCATTACCACCTAGAAAATATGATTATACACTTTAATTCAAAGCAGCTACTATTTAAACATGTATATGGCCCAAGGAAAGCTGGAAGAACCTATCACTGATTCTTCTTCCCTTGTTTTTTTTTTTTTTCATGCCAAACAACTAAATTGGACCTGGCCATGCATTTTCTGGTGTTCCTTAAATATTGAACACCTTTCCATCAGCACTTACCCGATCAAATATTAGATTCATGAAAAATGGTTTAACAAGTAGAGAAGAAAATTGCTTTTTATAATTGGATCAATAGTGTGTATTCTAAGAAGAGGATGTCATTAATGGGATCAATCCTTCCCTCTGATCACACACAAAAGATGATTCTGTGCTGGGAGATAATGTAGGTACAGCACAAGTAGACAGTAAGAGGCTGGTGTTTTCATCCCGTACGAAGGTACTGCAGTGGAAGCTGTGTCAGGCAATCGATGAATGTTTGAAATTGTGCAGAATAAACAGGGGGTTTGCAGGATTTGAATACTTTGTAATGTTTTACTGGAATCGCCAGTACAAAGCAGTTTAGTGCACAATGCCACGTGTTGATGGTACTTATCAGCCCCCAACACATTATGCTCAGCAGTTTTCATTGCAGTAGATTTGGTGCAGCAAACACATGTTCGTGTTCATACCCCCTCTGGCTTCTGACTTTCCCTGGACCAATATGTCACATTGTTGACTCCTCTGTCAGTAAGAATTTGCCAGTAGCAGTATTGGCAAGATGCATTTGCCACTCTGTCCAATGAATTTCTCTCCCTCACTGGCCAGAATGTTGCACACTAGCCAGAGAGTGACAACCTCGTTCAGAAACTCTTTTTATATAAAAAAAAAACCTAACCTATAACCTCCCCCTGAATGTCACATATAATCTAACACTGAGGAATATATTTAAAAATTAAATAAATCTGAACTTATTGTCCTGAAAAAACGGTATTTGTAAATTTGTTCTATGCAAATCCTGGCAAAATTGAATTTTAATAGGCTATATTCTTTCTAGGTCAGATGATCTTCAAAGAATAGCAAGAATCGGGAAAATACTGCATTATGACCACCAGATTGAGCTTATCAAATAAATACTTAATTATAGCTCGATATAGTGGCCATAACACATTATTTTCGGAGTGTGTGTGTGTGTGTGTGTATATTTTGGAGTTGATATTCTGTCTCTGTCATTTAAATACACATACAATAAAACAATTCTAGACCCTTCATTTCTTTGTAAGGGCAAATGTACAAAATCTGCAGGGGATCAAATAATAATTTTCCCCACTGTGTGTGTGTGTATTATACGTGCATTATATTTTCTTAATACATTTATGTATTAAAACGTGGTAATCTATAGTTTAAAATGGCACCTTGATCTGTCTTTGTATGAGTCTCATGTAAACTCCAGTATATGTGCATTCAGATTGCAAGAGTGCAAGGTGCAGCACTGTAATCCAATCAGAATGTGTTGCATTGTACAGAGCTGTAAACCCATTATATTTATTAGAAACTGGCTGTAGCTCTTTTAGAAGCGTCAAAATGGGTACTTCAACTGTGTGTCTGTTTGCCCATGTTTTGATGTAGATATGTGTATCACAGGAAAAGTAAGAACTAATGAAATTCCCAAAAAAACCTTACCCACTCCCAAAAAATACATCCTGGAATGTGTACACTTATTTTACAATTTCTGCTTTGTTAGCCTTTTTAATTAATTTCTTTAAAGATTTGTGTTTTAAGAAAGGACATTGAGGTGTACATTCTGCCCCAATGATAGAGAATGATAGATACAAGTATACAGTATACTGAAGAATAAGATTACGTTACATTATTGGGTAGAAAAATAGGCAATGAGGGTAGGGAAGGTGAGAGTGGGTAAGAAACTTAAGGGTTTGATAAGTGGGTATAGGGCAGAGGGGTTTCCCAGAGGTCTTGGACAGGTCCAGGACATGTCTCCAGTCTCATCGGGATGTAGGTCATATGATCTGAATAAAAGTAATGGTTTCAGTTCGAGGAGTGTGGTGTCTAGTAGTAGTAGTAGTAGTAATGCATTTTTTTTTTCATTTAGTAGCACCATTTATTTCCCATTTAGCTAAGACTTGAAATGCTTGTCATCACTAAACAATACTGACATACTTCTAATGAGTGGGACATCTCACAAAATTACGGTTTGTATTGTGTGCAGAGGACAGGTACACTTGCTGAGGGAAAATTCCATTGTTCACTGGGGCACTTTTAATTTCCTGTTCTGCAGTGTTTTGGTTGCAGTAATTTTGTCTGATGTGAAAAAAGGCGCTGTGAAAAACAAACTTGTTCTGTTCTAGTAATTTGCTTTTCACTGGAGAGTTGTGTCTCTGCTCCATGTAATCATTTATGTTCCAACAGAAATAGTCGCAAAAATATAAATCGTTTCCCCCACCTTTCAGCGGTACATTTTAACTTTCCTTGCCCTGTTTGGCTGCCAAGCTCCAAACCAATAATACAGAATGCATTCGGGTCATCATCATGGGAACCAGCTCTTAGGAATTGGCACTTAAATCCATTTTAATAAAACAAAAAGGCTGCTACCTTTTTTATAAGGTTCATGATTTCTCTTTGTACTGGTGGTTTGGGGTTTCTGGCCAGAGATGGACCTGAGAAGCCAGTTGGTACCTCTGTCTGCACCCAGATCACAAGTGATGCTACATCTGTCCCATTAAAGCCATAACCAATACCTGGAGAAAGCCTGAACTTGGTAAAAGGCAGAAATTCTATGAGTCTTTGTATTGGTTTAGACCGCATCAGTGGTGGAAATAAAAATGTCTCTGCCTTAGAGGAACTATACTCTGGAAGCTGTCCTTCACAAACGAAGGAAAATCATTAGTCGGCAATTTTGCCTGTGGTCTCTCTGCAGATGATACTTCTCCATTACAGCTTTGCCATGCTTTATTTTGCGCTGTCTTTTAGAGGGAGTTGGGCTCTCTTTTGGGTTTTAGACAATGAGACCGGATGTCTCTATCGTTGGCTGGAGTGAGTGGAGTGCAACCTGTGCCAGTGTATGGCTGAAGAAACCCTATTACTATAGGTTAAAATCGGGCTGCGTCATGAACTAATTAAAGCCTAAGCTTAGTCAAAAGGTTAAAAAAAATCAATACAAAGGAATGTACTGGTCTCTCGTGCTGCTAGCTGCGGTTTTCGTTTCAAGTAGAATTTCAACCTAAACCCAACTAGTCTTAAAAATGTCCCCAAACATTTATGCTGGGTACCTGTGTAAAAAAAATGTGTATTTGCTTGTCTGTTTTCAACCTGATTTGGCTCCCTTGTGTCATCCAACGGTGGCTGCAGGGGAGAGTGGGTACAGACAACAGCTGGGATATGGAAGCCTTTTGGGTGATGTCGCTGCTACTGGAATTTAGTGTCATTGTTGAACCCACTCTCCTTTCCCCTGTACCTGCCACTGGCTGACATAGAGGATCGTGTGACTTGACTGGACTGGAGTGGGATGAAAATAGGCGGAGTGGATGCATCTTTTTTACACAGGGAAATCGGCATAGGTGTTTAGAGTGGGGGGGTGTGCATTTTTAAAAATAGGTTTAAGCTGGAATTCTACTTTTAGATCCTCTGTCCTCTAAACCCTGCATGGGTCAGACAATATAAAAATGTATCCCCTCAAATGGATTGTTCTGTCATCTAGTTGGAGAAGCTAAGAATTTCAGTTTTTATTGAATCTTCAGTATTTTGCCACTTTTTGGACCAATGACTGAGTTTTATTTAGCTGAACCCAACTGGACATTCTTTTATTGCTGTGTTGTGCTGCAATAAAATGAAGAAAACAATTATTTATTTGTTTCCATTTTGAATATACCAAGGCCTGATTCACACCTATGCAGGTTGCAGTTTGCATATTGCAGATGCGTTTTGCATTTTTTCAATACATGCTTTTCATCCATTGAAGTCTATAGAACCAAAAACCAGAAAAGTCATTGACCCTTTCCAGAAAATGCACAGATGTGAACTACATCCATAGGAAACTGTTAAATGGACTGTAGTGTGTTTTTGCAAAAGTGAAAATGTGCTAAAAAATGCATAGGTGTGAACCAGGCCTTAGGGGAGGGTTAGAACCTGTTTAAGTCTTTGCCATATTTGTCCCATTGGGGAGAAGTGAGAGGAAATCCCTTTTAAAGTGAGCAAATCCCTGGCTGTCGCCAGAAATGGTGTCACCATTGCAGAATTTCCCCTCTATTGCTGTTTTGGGGACAATCCAACATTTTACTTTCAATGATGGTAAGCATGGCAAATACAGAAGGTGAATCCCTCTAACAGAGACACAGACAGCAATAAAAAAAAAAACATGTTCTAAACTCTCTCCACTATATTCAAAAACCAATATGGTTTTGCCTTTTAGTTACACTTTAACGTTGGTCCCAGTTATGGTCTCACAGTAAGGGCTTGTAATACTAGTGTCTGCTTTGTTACACTGTAAACATTGAGTAAACATTTTATTGAGTAAAGTCATATACGTCTTCTTTAAATGGGTGTTAGAAATGCAGATTGAACACGATTAAAAAATGCATGAAACTTTTTCTTACATTGCATCAATCATGCAATCCAATGTAGAGATTAATTTGATGGCAATAAATCTATTTTCATGATGGTATCTTTACAGATCGAGTCTGGATTTTTCCATGAAAGTGATGTGAAGATAGTTGCAAAGTCAATACGTGATCGAGTGGCATTAATCCAATGGAGACGAGAGAGAATTAGGCCAGAGAATAGTGATACGGAGGGCATGGAACAGATGAACGTACCACAGATTCCCCTTCCACCACTTGCCCACTCTTCCCACATAGGTCAACATGAAGGAGAAGAATTGGAGACAGATCAGCACTTATTTTTGCCCAAGTTGCCTGCCAGCATTACTTCTGTAGCATGTATGTACCTGCTCCTCACACTCTTCTTAATAATTCATGGTGCTCACATTAAGGGTTTGTTAACACCATGTCCGTTGAGCTGCATTGGTTTTCATTGATCAAGGAGGCCTAATGCAAGGATACATAGAAACTGTTGATTTCAATGCGCTGTGTTCAAATCATACAGCAGTGCTGTCTGCATCACAATGCATAGTATTTGAATGTATTTGATAAGGTTATGACTACTTAGGAGGCTTGAGACAGCCTGCCTTTTTGGCAAAATTTTAGGCAGATAAGGCAGCATTTGTCAGACCTCAGTGGGGGGGGGGGGGGGGGGGGGGGCTCTTACCTCTGACAGCTCCAGGAGTCGCCTATAGAAAAAAAGATATGCAACTTTTTAAATTGGTAATATGAATGTTATATGTAAGAATACAATACATAATCATAATGGTTTATGACCGAAATCTTTTCCTTATTCCAAAGCCTTTCCCAGTGTAGAAGGTTTCTATATACAGTACTAATTTGCATTGTGGTAAAGGCCCAAACCTTGTGACGCATTGCTTATTTCTTCCAAAGTGGGTAGCTAAGAGAAAAACCTGTAAAACGTCATTGCTATATATACACACACACACACACACACACACACACACACACACACACACACACAGTGGGCATCGAAAGTTGGGGCACCCTAGGTAAAAAATTGTATTAATGTGCATAACGAAGCCAAGGAAAGATGGAAAAATCTCCAAAAGGCATTAAATTACAGATTAGACATTCTTATAATATGTTAAAAAAGTTAGATTTTATTTCCATAATTTAATACACTTACAAAATTACAGAAAACAAAAAAATGGTGTCTGCAAAAGTTTGTACTGCCCCCTTTGGCAAGTATCACAGCTTGTAAACACTTTTTGTAGACAGCCAAGAGTCTTTAAATTCTTGTTTGAGGTATCTTTGCCCATTCTTCCTTACAAAAGTCTTCCAGTTCTTTGAGATTTCTGGGCTGTCTGTCACGCACTGCTCTTTTAAGGGCTATCCATAGATTTTCAATTATGTTGAGGTCAGGAGATTGTGAAGGCTATGGCAAAACCGTCAGTTTACGCCTCTTGATGTAATCCCCCGTGGATTTTGAGGTGTGTTTAGGATCATTATCCATTTGTAGAAGCCATCCTCTCTTTAACTTCAGCTTTTTCACAGATGGCATCAAGTTACCATCTAAAATTTGCTGAAATTTTATTGAATCCATTTTTCCTTCTACTCGTGAAATGTTCCCTGTGCCACTGGCTGCAATACAACCCCAAAGCATGATTGATCCACCCCCAGTTGCACAGAGGTTCTTTTCATTAAATTCTGTGCCCTTTCTTCTCCAAACGTAGCTTTGCTCATTCCGGCTTAAAAAGTTATATTTTAACCTTATCGGTCCACAGAACTTGTTTCCAAAATGCACCAGGCTTGTCTATATGTTCATTTGCAAAGTTCAAACACTGATTTTTGTGGTGAGGACGTAGAAGAGGTTTTCTTCTGATGACTCTTCCATGAAGACCATATTTGTACAAGTATCTCTTTATAGTGGAATAGTGTACCACAACTCCAGTGTCTGCCAGAGCTTTCTGGAGGGATCGTGCAGTCAAAAGTGGGTTTTGAATTGCTTTTCTCACAATCCTGCGAGCTGTTCTGTCTGATATTTTTCTTGGTCCTCCAGATCTTGCTTTAACTTCCACTGTTCCTGATGACTGGCATTTCTTAATTACATTCTGAACAGAGGATATTGACATATGAAAACGCTTTGCTATCTTCTTATAGCCTTCTACAGCTTTGTGAGTGTCAACTATTTTCAGTTTCAGTTTTCTAGTCAACTGCTTAGAAGAACCCATGGTGCTGATTGTTGGGGCAAGGTCAGATGAGTCTGGGCATTTAAAACCTTTGAGATTGACATCACTTGGTCTTCCCAGACGATGATTGAGAACAATCCATGACACTGGAAAGTCTCAGCTTTGCAAAGGGGGCAGTGCATGCTATAAATTCTGCAGGATGCCCAAACTTTTGCAGACGCCATTTTTTTTGTTTTCTGGAATTTTGAAAGTGTAAATGATGGAAATAAAATCTAACTTTTTTTGACATATTATAAGAATGTCTAATCTGCAATTTGATGCTTTTTTGGAGATTTTTCCATCTTTCCTTGGCTTTCGTTATGCACATTAATACAATTTTTTACCTGGGGTGCCCAAACTTTCGATCCCCACTGTGTTATATATATATATATATATATATATATATATATATATATATATATATATATATATATATATGGTATATAATTTGGAAATGCATATTGTGTTTTCCCATGATTTCTGTTTGACATTTACAATTGTAATGTTTATCGTAGCTTAGACTAATTAGGCCAACTAAGCTGGTCATCTAAAATTGTGTAAACTGTCAAACATTGCTTGTGAATTCTAATGCACATGGTTGTCCCCCATTAACAAGCTAATGTTTGGTTGCATGAATACTATATTGCACAGTGAAGGCTTTATACAAAGGTATGTTTTAAACCATGTTTTTATTTAATTTGAGGATGCAAATCTGCCTTGGATAATCACCTACCTGGTATAGGGCCGCCTGCAGGAGTAGGCTGCTAGAAAAAACACAAAAAGTTGGTGCCCAACATCCCTCCCCCTCTGTGCCAGAAAATAAGGCTGACGGGTGTCAGCCTGCACGGCTGAAGAGGCGTACTGGTTCTCTGATTCACTTAGGGTTATTTGTACTCCTCATAAAAATTGTTCTCTGTGTTCACTGGAAGACACAGAACCCACCCAAGAGTTTAAATATTTTTTTTTTTTTTTGCCCTGCTCTGCCATTTAATTGAACAGTGTGCGAGGGTTTGCTCACCAGCAGGGACTGCTTCTGATTTGTCTTTTGATGTTTAATTGGCTTTCTACTCTTGCAGGTAGCACCTAAACCCAGTAGTTGATGATCTACAGCAGAACTTTGTCTTCTAATAAACACAAAAAAAGTGGGTGAATACAAACCTTATTTTTATAGATTTTCTAAGCAGCAGAATGGTGTTTTCTAAAACAGAGAGCAACATCATCTCTCCATTTTGGGTGGAGTTAGGATTCGATCTGACGGGATTGCTTTTTAGGACCGCTGGTTGGAAGATGTCCCACTGTTGACCTAGATGTAGCATATTGAACCTAGTTTCATTCTGAGCCTGACTACTTGAATTATACTCCTGTTGAGAATACACTAGATGGCAGAGAACTCCTTCAAGCGATCCGTTTCCTACTGGCATTTTGATGTCACTAGGCTGGAAAATGCTGACAGTCATCAAACTCGTTTTGGCCTGCACTCAATGTTATCTGTGTTTTTGTACATTATACTTATATAGTTTGTTTACAAAAAAAGAATGCAGTGACTTTATGCCGGATAGTGGAAACTGGAGCAGAGTTTTGACTGCTTTTCTCAGCCTTAGATCTCTTACAGCTCTCTTAATGTCATGCATGTATGGTATATATTGGTGTAGATGTCCCTACATTTTTCTTTGTTACTAATTCCCCTGCAGTGAACTTTAAAACCCAAGTAATATTCCATTCCAACAGTCCTATTATTTGTAAAGGATGAAATGAAACCTTTAAATGAGATTGACAAGATCACCATAAAGTAATTAGGCCAAGTAGAGATAGTTCACTCCTAGAACCTACTTTAATTCTGTTATTCATTGCTAAATGTTTTAAACAACTTAAGCACATGTCAAATCGAACACTTTAGGATCGCTTTAAAATAACAGAGTTCTGAGTGTAGAAGCATTCAACATTTACATGAAAACCTGCTTCGGGGGTCCTAGGGTAGCCGATAGAATGCAACCACAAAGCAGATTGATGCTACAATCCCCATCCTTTTATATTGACAATTGGCACTATAAAAAGCTTTGGGCTGTTTTATGCTTGGGCCCTGGGTCAGATTAACATTACTGCAATCAGTTTGAGATGCCTTTCAATGCCAAGTTCTTCTCAGTTGTATTGAGCTGTAGTTGACCTTCATGTAACCTGCATTTTTTACTTTCTTCTAAGCTGCCTCTAGTTGCTTTTGCCTTCTGATTGAATTTTATGGGTGAATGCAATTCTGGCTCTGACAACAGATTCTTACAGAAAAGCTTTTCTTGTCTTACTGGTCCAATCCTGGCTTGGTATATTGTGATAACAAGTCAATCGTTTGCTAATCTTCAATAGACATTTAAGATTGTAAACTTTGCAAGTCTATTATTCTGCTCATGAGGACTGAAAACAATTAGACTTTCTATGTGACTTATCCTGTAGAGCAGGGGTCTTGAATTAAAATTCAAGGAGGTCCGGTCACTAAAATTTTCTTTGGGCCGAGGTCTGAATCTCAAGTCCCCATTTGTCCCCATCACAGTGCTTCCTTACATCAGGTGTCCCCATCACAGTGGTCCTTTACATCAGGTGTCCCCATCACAGTGGTCCTTTACATCAGGTGTCCCCATCACAGCGGTCCTTTACATCAGGTGTCCCCATCACGGCGCCCCTTTACATCAGGTGTCCCCATCACGGCGCCCCTTTACATCAGGTGTCCCCATCACGGCGCCCCTTTACATCAGGTGCCCCCATCACGGCGCCCCTTTACATCAGGTGTCCCCATCACGGCGCCCCTTTACATCAGGTGTCCCCATCACGGCGCCCCTTTACATCAGGTGTCCCCATCACGGCGCCCCTTTACATCAGGTGTCCCCATCACGGCACCCCTTTACATCAGGTGTCCCCATCACGGCGCCCCTTTACATCAGGTGTCCCCATCACGGTGCCCCTTTACATCAGGTGTTCCCATCACGTTGCCCCTTTACATCAGGTGTTCCCATCACGTTGCCCCTTTACATTATGTGTCCCCATCACGGCGCCCCTTTACATCAGGTGTCCCCATCATGGCGCCCCTTTACATCAGGTGTCCCCATCATGGCGCCCCTTTACATCAGGTGTCCCATCACGGCGCCCCTTTACATCAGGTGTCCCATCACATCATCCCATTACATCAGGTGTCCCAATCACAGCGCTCATTTTCATCAGGCATTCCCATCAGAGTGCCTCCATACATCAGGTGTCCCCATCACGGCACCCCTTTACATCAGGTGTCCCCATCACGGCGCCCCTTTACATCAGGTGTCCCCATCACGGTGCCCCTTTACATCAGGTGTTCCCATCACGTTGCCCCTTTACATCAGGTGTTCCCATCACGTTGCCCCTTTACATTATGTGTCCCCATCACGGTGCCCCTTTACATCAGGTGTCCCCATCACGGTGCCCCTTTACATCAGGTGTCCCCATCATGGCGCCCCTTTACATCAGGTGTCCCCATCATGGCGCCCCTTTACATCAGGTGTCCCCATCACGGCGCCCCTTTACATCAGGTGTCCCATCACGGCGCCCCTTTACATCAGGTGTCCCATCACATCATCCCATTACATTACATCAGGTGTCCCAATCACAGCGCTCATTTTCATCAGGCATTCCCGTCAGAGTGCCTCCATACATCAGATGTCCCCATCAGTCCCCCTTAGAATAAAACGTGTCCAACAGCGTGCCCCTTAACATAAAATAAGGGTCATGTTGATCGGCACATTTTATGTCAAGGGACACCCTGATGGTCACATTTTATATTAAGGGGCACTCTGATGGGCACAACAAAACATGTCCCTTAACATAAATTTTGCCTTAATATAAAATGTTCCCATCAGGGTGCCCCTTAACATAAAATATGTCCAACAGTGTGCTCCTTAACATAAAATGTGCCCATGGGCACATTTTATGTTAAGGGTCACTCTGATGGGCAAATTTTATGTTAAGGGGAACCCTGATGGGAAAATTTCATATTAAGGGGCACTCTGATGGGCACAACAAAACGTGCCCCTTAACATAAAATCTGCCCATCAGAGTGCCCATTAACAAAAAATGTCCCAATCAGCATGCCCCTTAACATAAAATAAGGGTCATGCTGACAGGCACCTTATGTTAAGGGGCACTCTGATGGGCACATTTTATTTTAAGAGGCATGCTAATGGGTATTGTTTTAAAGTGTACGTTGATGGACATATTTTATGTTAAGGGGCACTCTGATGGGCACAACAAAATGTGTCCATCAGTGTGCCCCTTAACAAAATATGCTCATCAGTGTGCACATTAAAAATATACCCATCAGCGTGCCCCTTAAAATAAAATGTATCCATCAGAGTGTCCCTTAACATAAAAAAAGGTGCCCATCAGCGTGACCTTTAATAACATATGCCCAGCAGTGTACACAATAAAAAATATGCCCATTAGTGACCACTAATTAACATGTCGCATACCTTGAATGCAAGATGGGTGGAAGCTGCGAGATAAGGAGAGCCCGCGAGTAGCAGGGGGGCGCACACGTGACGTCACGCCCCATACTTGCAAGGAGAGCCAGGAGTGAACCCGCGAGCAGCAGGGGCGGGGCACGCACATGACGTCACATCCCTACTCCCAGCCCGTAAGTGCAAGCTGGTCTACTCCGAGACTTGCGGTGCGCTCGCAGCGTCACTGGTTGCTGGGCAAACCCTCGGCCCCAGCAAACCAACGCTGGCATTTAAAATTATACTGGCGGCATGGCGGTCCGGGCAGAAGCGCCACTCGGGCCAGACTCGGACCGTGGGCTGCCATTTAGTGACGGCTGCTGTAGAGCATGCGTTCTCAACTATTTTACCACAGTGGAACACTTACGGTAATTTACAGGTCTAAATTAATTGGGAAGAATGCCCTTTTTCATTGGTGACTAGTGAAAGGGTAGCCCCTTATGCATTGGTGGTTAGAATACCCTGCTTACAGAAAGCTGAAAAGATAATTGGTGTCTTGCCGCTTGCTCTGCTAAGTGCTGTTGGACCTGGAAATACAGGCACCATTAGCTAGGAGGTTATTCAGCCACAGCTCAAGCAACCTCAGGAGGAGCCCTAGGATTGCACAGAGGCCTGGTTGAGAATGGACCATGCAATCTTTTAATTAAAAGTTATGAAAACTTGGAATAGAAAGCCTGGCAAGATCTGTAAGAAATATTTCTCAGAAAAAAAAATATTTTAACATATAAAAAAAAATTTACAGTCAAAATATACTGTCTATTTTCTTTAAAAATGTCTAGTTTCAGAAAAACTAAATAAAATATTTGAAGTTTACAGCAATCAAGTGTTTAGGTTTACTAGAGATAAAGGCTTTGGGAAGATATGTGATTATGAATTGGTATGAATATGATTATAACAGAAACAAAAATAACAGGCACAATCTATTTGCATCAGATTTTTCTCATGTCTATACAAGAGTAAAATCTTCAAAACTGTTTTTTTATTTTTCCAGCAGGTTTATTTGAACATCACATTCTTTAACAGTACCATCTTTTCGCTCCCGTCCTGCCTGTTCAGCAGACATGAAGGAAAGTCCTTTGTAAGCTACGTGTAGCTTACACAGGACTATGAACTCCCTGTAAAACCATTTTGTCTCATACTCCCTCGAACCCAGAAGCATATGTCATTTCCTTCATCTTCCCTGACTTGGTGTTGCTGTGATCTGAATTCTGCTGAAGGGTTGCCTTTGATGTCCATTGACCCACTGTATGTAATAACATAGCCTCTCTTGCTTGGTCCCAAGATAGACTCGCAACTAAGATTTGTAGTGTGTATAGAGCAGTGCACAAGACCGCAACTAAGCTGGTAAGATGGCTCAGCGGGCTAATGCTCCGTTGCAGCAATCTGTGATCACCTGAGCCCTCAGGGTCGCAGGTTCGATCCCGGCAGGGTCCACTCAGCCTTCAATCCTTGTGAGGTCGGTAAAATGAGTACCATTGATTTGGGTAATAGTGACTATGTTACTATATAAGCGCCTCGAGACCTGATGAGCTGTGGCTTCAGAAGCTTGCCTGGCTTCAGAAGCTTGCCTGGCAAGTTAGGGTAAGACAGCGCTATATAAGACTTGCATTATTATTATTATTAACTATCATGCACAACTCGTTACGAACAAAGAAAATTATTTAAAAAAAGGAGAGATTCAGAAGCGCATGGAAGATCAAACTGTAAGGTACCTGTAAAAGTTTTAGTCCATAGTGGACCTTTGGCTGGCCGTTGAGGCGTTGGCATAGTGAGGCAGGCGGAGTCAGCAACAAATCTTGACGGCAAGATAGAAAGTCAGAATCCAGAAGTGTGGTGGGAGGCAGCCAGGTCAATACACAGACTGAATCATTGGGCAGAGTGAGTAATCCAGGAAATGGTCAGAGGTAAGTCCAGAAGTTCAGTAACTCGGCAGTATTCATGCACCCAGGGAGACTGATCCAACAAATGGGCCTAGTACATAGGAAGTCCTGCAATTTAATCTGGGTTAATGGTGGATTCACTGCTGCTGGAAGGCAGGTGGAGCTAGAGCAGCGCTTCTCAACTCCAGTCCTCAATGCGCCCCAACAGGTCATGTTTTCAGGATTTCCCTCAGATAAAACAGCTGTGGTAATTACTAAGTCAGTGATACTGATCAAATCACCTGTGAAAAATAAAATGGATAGCCTGAAAACATGACCTGTTGGGGCGCCTTAAGGACTGAAGTTGTGGAACACTGCATTCGAGAGAGTCCCAAAAGCAGATGTACTAAACCGAGTGCAAGGCAAGCCATACATGGTTCAAATGTCAAAAGAATTTCCTTTTGAGAATCTTATCTAAGAATTTTCATTCAAATTTCGCACCATTAGTGGGCAGCAGCAACAAGACGATTTTCGTGCAGCCATCAATTCAGTAATCGGGCATGTTGGAAATTTTTTGAAAAGCAAACAATTTTCTAATCAATGAGAGAATCACGTGAGAAATGTAATCAACAAAAAAATGGACCTGAGTGCAAGAAACGAAAATTCCCAGAAAGAGAAAAGATTTCCAAAAAATCTTTTCTATAGCAACAAGAGGTGATCTTGAGGCCTTGGTTGGTCGAAAACAAAATGCACTAAATTTCTGATTTTCAAAAGAAAATTATTTCGAAATTCGACCATATATGACCAGCCTAAGCTGCAGAGAGTCAGATTCCCCAGTAGTAGAGTGAACAGGACCACAGCAAATAGCCAGAAGAACCCAGGTTCAAACCCATGCACATGACAAACAAGGAGGGAAGAAAAACACCGTAAGATATGATTTCATGAAAAATTTATTACAGGGTCATTAAGTAGTGGATGTGTATGGATTTTTTTGGAGAATAAGGCTATTGTTTCATTGTGTCATAAAGGCAACTTTTTTTTATCTTAATGCACTCTCTGCATTAAGGCAAAAAACCTTTCAGAAGTTTCTCCCCCAGTTTACACTCCTCCCCTCCCCCTCAAATGCTTACCTGAGACTGATCTTGATCCAGTGCTGTGCCTGTCCGTGGCAGCTCTTCTTCCCACTCTCTATCCTCACAGGAGACTCAACATGTAAAATTCTGTGAGGAGGGCAGGGCCGAGCCAAGCTGTGTTTGTCTTTAGACACACACAGTCTGACTCTGGATAAAGCCTACACGAGTACCCTCATAGCAAGTGGCTTGCTATGGGGTCACTTGGAGGCACCAAAATCTAGGGGACCCCAGAAAAGGACGTTTTGGGCAACTCTGTGTAAAACCCTTGCACAGAGCAGGCAAATATAACACGTTTGTTATATAAAAAAAGAACCTTTGCAATCACTTTAAACAGCTTTTTGCTTTACCAATAGATTTCCTTCACCTCCTGTCCTAGTGACAACGGTCTTTGTGGCAGGACTGAGGGGAAATTCCCCCAGTGAAGACACGGACAGCATATAAAAGATAGGCCCCAAGCCTACTTTACTCCATCCAAAACATATTCAGTATGATTTGTATTGCGGTATCCCTCTATGTACTGAGAAGTTTGGCTGTAATTTCTGTATGCAACACAAGGTCAATTAAAATTTTTCTGGAGTGTACTTTTTTAAGACAATTAAGTAGAACGTATATTTTTTTTAAATGGCTTCCTGCTGCTACCACCACTGGTTAATAAAAATCATGCTGTAGACATATTACTATTAACCAGGTAGTCATATTATAGCATTATCTGAGTATACATAACATCTTAGATTGTGCTAGATTTAATTAGAGTGCAATGAATTGGCTTGCTCAGACCTTCCGTAAAGATATAATTAACCTCTTGGAATCCATATGCTTTACTAATCTCCTTATAATAACAAAAGAATGAGTTTCATTGGGGAAAATTGATCGGTTCAAAGCAGCATTTACTGAAAATGCCTAGAAGTTTTGAGTAAGTGTTAGATCATGTAGACTTGGAATACTCAAAAAAACAGATGCAGCATAGTGCTTAATTTCAGTTTGATTCGACAGTTGCATGAAATTATAGTCCATGACGGATGATGATTTTAGTCATATACTATGGTCCATTCTATCCGAACGATATAGAGGCATTGCATATATCTCACGGTGAGGAACACAGTTCAATAATTCAATATAACAAGCTGAACGTACTGCAACTAGATCAGTGAATGGCAATTACTGATTGCTTGTGTTTGATGTTGCTGTACTTTGGGCATGTTCCTTATCCTTTGCACTGTTCTGGTAACTTAGGCTGTGCAATATTTATTTTAACAATAATATAATATGTTGTCCCATTATTTCTTTATCATGTTCAGGACTTTTGGTCTGGTATCAAACCTTTTTTTTTCTGGATTTATATCACAAGCTGCAATAGTGCTCTGAGAATCCTTTGTTGCTAATCTCTAGCTGCGTATGATTATGAACTGTTGCATTTGCCTGCTGCTAGGCTCTGTGACACTGGGCAGTCCAGGGGGTTCTTGGTTGTGTGACATCCTTAGTTTTACCTTTTTATAGCTGGGTTGTTCTCAAAAACATATTTGCACGTGTTGCCATTGTCTCTTCTGATGTCATCATGAGACTGTCTCTTTCTGGAACGGGGGTGTGTACCCCAACTCACTTTAGCCAAAGGTATAAAACATAACCTTTTTTAAGATTGCCTGAAAAAAATGTGTATATAAATGTGTGTTTTTACCCAACTTAGAAAGTGAAGCGTCTCTTGAGAATGGATTGGTAGCCTGTCCTTTCCCCCTCATCCTTAGATCAGTGACCACTGCATATTCTCCTACTCCCCAAGAGAGACTCTGCACCTCCATTTAACGTACCCCTGTTCTGTTAAACATTGTGATTTCCAGTAAGGTATTCTTTCTTATACAGGTACATCTGATTTTTTTTTTATTCAATCAAAAAGTAAATTTATTTCAGTGATTCAATTAAAAAAGTGAAACTCATATTTTATATAGATTCATTACACAGTGATATATTTCGAACATGTGTTTTAATTTTGATGATTATGGCTTACAGCTAGTGAAAACCCAAAGTTCAGTATCTCAGAAAATTTGAATATTTTATAGACAAATAAATATAAGGGTTTTTAATACAGAAATGTTGGCTTACTGAAAAGTTTGTACAGTATAGTATGCACCCACTACTTGGTCTGGGCTCCTTTTGCATGAATTATTACATCAATGCAGCGTGGCATGGAGGCCATCAGCCTGTGGCACTGGTGGTGAGGTGTTATGGAAGCCCAGGTTGCTTTATAGCATTCTTCAGCTCATCTGCATTGTTGGGTCTGGTGTCTCTCATCTTCCTCTTGACAATACCCCAGAGATTTTCTATGGGGTTTAGGTCAGGCAAGTTTGCTGGCAAATCAAGTACAGGGGTACCATGATCATTAAACCAGGTATTGGTACTTTTGGCAGTGTGGGCAGATGCCAAGTCCTTCTGGAAGATGAAATTGGCATTTTCATAAAGCTGTTCAGCAGAGAAAAGCATTTAGTGCTCTAGAATTTCCTGCTAGAGGGCTGAGCTGACTTTGGACTTGATGAAACACAGTAGACCAACACCAGCAGATGACATGGCTCCTAAAATCATCACTGACAGTGGAAACTTCACACTGGATCTCATGCAACTTGGATTCTGAGCCTCTCCACTCTTCGTCCAAACTCTGGGACCTTTACTTCCAAATTAAGTGCAAAATTGACACTAATGCAAAAAAAAAGGACTTTGGACCACTGAGCAACAGTCCAGTCCTTTTTTCTCCTTCGCCCAGGTAAGACGCTTCTGACATTCTCTGGTTCAGGAGTGGCTTGACACAAGGAATGCAAAAGTTGTAGCCCATGTCCTGGATAAGTCTGTGTGTGGTGGTTCTTAAAGCACTGACAGCTGTAGTCCACTCCTTGTGAATCTCCCCCAAATTCTTGAATGGCCTTTGTTTCACAATCCTCTTAAGGCTGTGGATATCCCTATTGCTCGTGCACCTTTTTCTATCACACTTTTTCCTTCCACTCAACTTTCCATTAATATGTTGGATTAAGCACTCTGTTAACAACCAGCTTCTTTAGCAATGACCTTTTATGACTTCCCCCTTGTGGAGGGTGTCAATGACTGTCTTCTGGATAACTTAGTCATCAGTGTTCCCAATGATTGTGTAACCTACTGAACCAGACTGAGAGACCCTTTACATGTGATTTGAGTTAATTAGCTGATTGGAGTGTAACACCATGAGTCTAAAATATTGATCTTTTTTACTATATTAAAATTTTCCGAGATACTGAATTTTTGGGGTTGTCACTAACTGTAAGCCATAATCAAAATGAACCACTTCCCACCCAGCCTATAACGGACTGACTGCCGGGCGGTGGTACTGTTATCCTGACTTGGCGTCATATGATGTCCAGCAGGATAAGATGCTGGTGAGCCTGTGGTGGCGCGCATCGCGGTGATCGGAGATGCTGTGTGTCGGTCTGACACACTGCATCTCCGAACGTAGTAAGGAGCCTCTGACCGAGGCTTCTTGCCATGTGATCAGCTGTGACCAATCACAGCTGATCATCTTGTTAACAAGGAAGTGCTGGTAAATGGCTTTCCTAGGTTCGCGCTCACAGGGAGAGTTGATCGGCGGCCCTCCCTGTCAGAGGGAGGGTCTGCGTGGCGATCAGAGATGCTGTGTGTCAGTCTGATACACTGCATCTCTGATCGTAATAAGGAGCCTCTGAAAGAGGCTTCTTGCCACGTGATCAGCTGTGACCAATCATCACAGCTGATCATCGCTTGAACCAGGAAGTGCCGGTAAACGTTTTTTCTAGGTTTGCGCTGACAGGGGGAGCTGATCGGCGGCTCTCCCTGTCAGAGGGGGGGGGGGGTCTGCTCTGATAGTCAGCACATTGATTTTCAGTACAGCCCCCATCGGATGTGCCAGTCAATGCCCAATCAAAGTCAGTGCCGACCACAGATGCCAATCAGTGCCCAGCAGTAACACCTGTCAGTACCTTGTCATCAGTGCCGCCTATCAGTGCCCATCAATTCTACACATCAGTGCCAACTTATCGATGCCTGTCCAGTAAAGGAGAAAACAAAACTAAAACTTTTTTTTTAAGAAAATTATAAAAAAATTGTTTGGGTACAGTGTTGCATGACCGCACAAATTTCATTCAAAGTGCGACAGCGCTGAAAGCTGAAAATTGTCCTGGGCAGGAAGGGGCGACGTCCATACTTAACATTGCCTGCACCTCATATAGCAGGGGTAACTTTACGCCGGTCATACGCCTTACGTAAACGACATATATCAATGCGCCGGGCGCAACTATGTTTCTGAATCGGTGTATCTAGCTCATTTGCATATTTTTTATGGGAACGTCTATCTCCTGCGTCCGGCGTAACTATGCGCCCACGATATGCCGGCGTAGGCAAGTTACGCCGGATGACTGAAGCCATGTTTTTTGCAGTATCTTGCTTTCAGAATCGGCGTAAAGATGCAACAGCGCACATTTGAATTTACGGTGGCGTATCAGGAGATACGCCGGCATAGATTCTTTCTGAATCTGGCCCATAATATCCAATTGTGTAATGCAGTGAGGAATAGGAAAATCATGTAAAATCATAGATAAATTAAGAAAGGTCCACTTTAACTTTTAACTCATTAATCATTATTAACTGAAAGCAAGTCAAATCATGGAAGTAAACTGAAAAGCTATTCAAGTTCCAACAAACTGTAATTGGATTGTAGTGATACTTGATGACCACCATTATGATCACATAACGTTCTATGTAGACACATACATTAACAAACACCAAAGCGGTAATCTATGGTTCGTAATCGGGAGCCATGTAGACCTCAGACAAATTAGGCCACTTTTAAATAATACTATTCAAGTAGATTACATAGACAGTGATGCCTAGAATTGAAAAGAGCGCTTACTTTATTTCATTTTGCAGTTGTCTGACATATGTTAATAGCCTTGGTATCTTTTAGCCTCTGCAAATATGACAAATTCCAGTAACATTTCACCCCCTTGTTTCAGTGATGGAACCAATATATAAAAGCCAGAGCAAAATAAAACTGGTGGTATTAAAAGCAACCAATCCGAACATAGCTGTAATTTGTTCTGCTGGGAAATAGGAACACTATACCTTTTTTTCCAGAATTGTCTGTGGTGTTGCTTACAATAACCTGCCTTGGGACTAGATTTGGCACTCGTAAACCATGCATTGGGACATAATCCTAGTTGCTCAAATTAGCAAGCATGGATTTTCATAAGAGAAAACCGTGGAGCCTTTTAAAAATACATTTCAGTTGGTAGTGTTCTAAGGAAGAAATAGCCATCGATCTATAAGGTTAACATTTTCCATAGAAAATCTATTTTTTCTGTGTCCCCATTGCTGAACAATAATATCCTCAGGTCTTGCACTTTTATTTTTGAGGTAGCAAATGCTGATTAAGTGGTCTAATGTTGGCCATACAAGCATTGATTTATTTATTTTTTTATTTTATTTTTTATGTAACTGGTCAATCTGTTTAACTGATCTGATATTCAAAAAAAATAAAATTGGTGCTGCACAGATGTTAAAATGTACCTAAATGTTTTTGATCACTTTCAATGCCAAATATCTGTTGGAAAAAGTACCAAAAATCAAAAGTGACGGTTTCTAAATTGATCCATATGTCCCAAAGGCTGGTTTAAAATAATTTTTAAACCCCTCAAGTCATAATGGCAATCAGTAGAAAACAAAATAGTAGGGAAAATTGACTATTTGCTGAATTCAATAAGGATATCAAAATGTCAGTTTCATTGAATTGTTGAATCGATGCGTGTATTGCCAAGGAGATAATCCAATATTACAATAATCCCCATGTTGAACAAAGCTGTCAGGCACATGAAATATGTGGGCCTTGATCAGTGGGTGTAGGGATGCAATGTCAAGCTTTCTCTCTATAGTTCTATCTGCTGCAGTGCTGAGCTGTGCTGCGTGCGAATGACAACTCCATTCACTGTAGAGCTCAAACCACTGACATGTGTGCAAATGACAGATTAAGCGCTGTGTATCTACCATGATGCTCATGCTCATGGCTACAACATGGCTAAGGTTTTTGTACATAAACACATTTAAGGTGCCCCCCTGAACTATCCAAAATGTGCTAAGGTTTTGGATTTGCCTATAAGCAGTATAAACGTCAACAATAACTGACACAAATTATGGAAACTACAGAAAATTCACAAAGCCATGTATAAAGGATACTGCCTCTTTAATATTACATTACTAAATACTATTCATGCTTAGGATTATACAGCATGCCAAAAAAAGGCCATGTATAGGTCATCCTCGCACTAAAAGGGTGAAAGGTGTTCCTTCTGATTTCAAATGGCTTAAGTGCAGAATTTGTGAGGCTGTATTGGTATTTGGTTTGTAGTAGTACTACAGCCCATACAGTATAATTGATCATTGTGAATGTTGTTAATAAGGTCTCCCAAGCCAGAGTTGGGTCAGCTGGCTAAACAAATGTGTTGCGTCGTATTAGCTTTACAAATGCGACCCTTTTTAATTTATTTGGTGCATTATACAGTATTGATCCTTATTTTAGTCAAGTTTAGACCGGTATGCATAGATTCATTATGGATAATTTAGTGTTTTCCTTTTAATTAGCCTCCAAAATGTGCCTTTGGGGGAAAAAATTGGAAAAATAGGATGGCCCTAATAGGGACATCCAATTTTGAGGTGGACTAACGCCCACCTTTAGAACCTGAGGTAGATATTTTGTCCCCGCTGCATATTTTTATAAAGAAAAATGTATGCAGGTTAAAGAAAATATGATTTGTAATTCTTTATCGTATGCAGCAAAACGGTATGACATAACAGTTTATGCTGGATATCCCTTAGTAGTAATGTATATTGCATGAACAAGCAGAGAGTTAAGACATCAGTAAAGTAATAGCCAAGGTTCCAGCACAGTAATATGCAGTGCCAATATACTTTAGGCCGTAGTCTACACAGCAAATACATCTTGCATTGTGGTGGAAGACATATAGGAGATAATGACTAACATGAACATACCAAAAAGATGAAGCAAACTAGCAGGCACAGAACCACTATGAGGTGGAGAGCAAAATGTAGGCTTCATAGCAGCAAGGATGAAAATTGTTATAATGGGGGATTTTAATTATCCAGACTGGGCGGAGGAAACCACGCATTAGTCTAAGGCTCGCCAGTTCCTAAATGTCTTGCAGGACAATTTCATGGGTCAGATGGTAGATGCACCAACTAGAAACAAGGCGTTACTAGATCTACTGATTATCAAAAATACAGGCCTGATCACGGATGTGGAAATATGGGGAAATTTAGGAAACGGCGATCACAGGTCAATTGGCTTCAGTATAAACCACACAAATAGGAAACACAAGGGGAACACAAAGACACTAAATTTCATAAGAGCCAACTTCCCTAAACTACGAACCTTGCTAGAAGATAAATATTGGGATAAAATCTTAGAAAAAAAACACAGAGGAGAGATGGGTTTGCTTTAAGAGCATATTAAATAAGGGCTTAGCCAATGCATCAAATTGGGAAATAAATTTAAAAGAGTGAACAAAAGTCCTAGATGGCTTAACTCCAATGTAAAAATGCACATAAAGGCAAAGGCATTCCGAATTTACAAAGAATGCAACAAGATATGTAAATGAGCAATTAGGGTGGCCTAGACAGAATATGAAAGACGCATAGCGGAGAAGAGAAAAATCCAAAGAAATTCTATGTATATAAACAGTAAAAAAGGGAGGACAGACCATATTGGCCCCATAAAGAAAGGAGGCCATCTGGTTTCAAAGGGAGATGGTGAAGGTATTGAATTTATTCTTCTCCTTAGACTTCACAAGGGAATTGGGGGACTTCAGTAACCAAAACTGCAGTGTTTGTCCTCATGACACATCACAGAAACACCCTCAAGGCTAACAGAGGACAGAATTAGTAATGGACTTGGGAAACTTAACATTTAATAAATCACTGAGACCAGATGGCTTGCAGCCGAGGGTACTTGGGGAACTCGGTCTATTGCCAGACCATTATTCCTAATTTTTACTGACGGTCTACTGACTGGAATGGTACCAGCTGATTGGAGAAAAGCCAATGTAGCACCAATATTTAAAAAAGGGCCAAAATACATCCCTGGGAATTGGACCAGTTAGCCTAACCTCAATAGTATGTAAGCTCTTGGAGGGAATGATAAAGGATTATATACAGGATTTTAGTAATGAAAACTGTATCATTAGCAGTAACCAGCATGGATTCATGAATTGTTCTTGCCAAACCAATCTTTTAACCTTCTATGAGGAGGTGAGTTGCCATCTAGATAAAGGAAGGCCCCTAGATGTGGTGTTCCCCATAAACGTTTACTATACAAAGTAAGGTCCGTTGGCATGGACCATAGGACGACTACATGGATTGAAAACTGGCTACAAGGGCGATTTCAGAGAGAGGTGATAAACGGGGAATACTCGGAATGGTCAAGGGTGGGTAGTGGGGTCCCCCAGGGTTCTCTGCTGGGACCAATCCTGTTTAATTTGTTCATAAACGACCTGGAGGATGGGGTAAATGGTTCAATCACTGTATTTGCGGACGATCTTAAGCTAAGCATGGCAATAACTTCTCTGCAGAATGTGGAAACCTTGCCAGAAGATCTGAACAAATGGGGTGGGCAACTACATGGCAAATGAGGTTTAATGTAGAAAAATGTAAAATAATGCATTTGGTTGGCAAAAATATGAATGCAATCTATACACTGGGGGGGAGAACCTTTGGGGGGAATCTAGGATGGAAAGGACCTGGGGGTCTTAGTAGATAGTCTTACCAATGGCATGCAATGCCAAGCTCCTGCTAACAAAGAAAATAAAATATTGGCATGCATTAAGAAGAGGATTAACTCTGTCTCCTGGAGTATGCTGTCCAGTTCTGGGCACCAGTCCTCAAGAAGGATGTACTGGAAATTGGCGAGTACAAAGGACAACAAAGCTATTGGATGGAGGATATTCGTTATGAAGAAAGGTTGCGAGCACTAAATTTATTCTCTAGAGGAGACACTTGGGAGGGGATGTGATTTCAAATCTATAAATACCTTAAAGAGAGGCAAGGATGTGGAATTCCCTTTCACAGGTGGTGGTGTCAGCAGGGGGCATAGATAGTGTGTTTTTTTTTTTTTTTTTTACTATTAGATAAGCACTTGAACGACTGCAACATACAGGGATATACAAAGTAATACTGACATATAATCGCACACATAGATTGGATTTGATGGGCTGGTGTCTTTTTTTTTTTTTTCCAACCTCGCCTACTATATAACTACAGTATGATAAAGGGCACTTTGCCCCACACTCACAGTAGTTGTACCTAACAGTTGTAGCAAACAAGGCAAGAAAATACTGTAAAAATTCTCAAATTATCGGCAGATTTCAGTTTTATGCTGTAATGAAAATGTTGTGCATTTTCAAATGCTGTATTAATATACTAAGGCAACCAGTATGTACAGTAGTGTTGTCAACCATCAGTATTTTTAATGCCATTCCAGTGATCGGAACAGATTGCCAGTTAAATATATGGATGTGACACTCGGCATGAGCAGTTCCGGTCTGGAGCTGGCCGAGACCATCAAAGTGCCTGCTACAGTTGGTTTAGGTGGTGCCAGCACTTGGCAGAGGTGGTGCCTGAGTGTGTTGCATGAGGTCATGGTGTAAGGGAGCTGAGCAGAGCCTCTTGTGCGGTACAGGAGCAAGGCAGAAGCAGAAGAGGGACTATCAAGGCTTTTGGGAGTGGAGTGAAGGGATCACCTGGTGTGGAGACACTGTCACTGAGACTCAGGAGGGGAAGTGTCATGTCGGTGAGGTGTCATCATCATCATCTTCTGTGCTGCTGCACACTGCAGTCAGTGTCCTGTCCCTGAGATACTTGTCATGTCGAAAATAAAATAAGAAATATGTTTTTGCTGTAATATCTACCTTAAATAACATTGCTAATTACATATTGTACTTGTTTGTAGCCTATATACTGAAATGTGTACTCAAGTGTTTTTTTTTTGTAACTTTTGAACGAGCCAGTAAAAAACTGGTGCCAGTACATTTTGCGTGGCATGTCAGTCAATTTAAATCTGGCAGGTTGGCAAAACTGATGGACAGTTTCATCTAATGCTGCTTTTATTTGCTTAGGTCTTTTATCTTTTATTTTTCCTGTCTTAATATTGATTTTATTTGCTTTGGCCTTTCATTTTCTTTTTCCTGTCTGAATTATTTTCGGCAGCTGACAGCACATTTGACAGTGGTCAAGGGTCTACGGTGTACTCCGATTCACAGAGCAGTCAACAAAGTGTCATTTACTCTTCCCTGCCAGATGCTCTACCTTCAGCCATTCAACGAGTATACAGCCCACCTATGATTGAGGGCCAGGTTCTTCCACAGAGTCCTCAGCATCAACTAGGGCAATACCAGCAGCCTGCAGCAGTAAGTGTGATCTGTTCATTCTTTGTTTTTAACCTTTGCTTTAGCATGTAAAATACAACAGTGTTCATAGTTGATGGTCCTGTTACTATTCACAACTTGGGGTGTTTTTGATAGAGACCTCTCTGTCACTTAAGTTATTTGGGGCTGTAACTGAATTCAAACCTATAAAACGTATTTTTTTAAATGGATCTTTATGTTAAGTGGAAGAAGCAATATACTTCTTCCAATTTAACAGAAGCAATATTTGATACTACAGTTAATCTCTTTACTTATCATAGTCCCCTACCTCAGACCCAAGCGCTGTGATTATGGACAGTGGTGAAGGGACTAGCTGTAAGGTATATATTACTGTCTGCGTCTTCTTTAGGAAGAATCTTTCTCATTGGCCTGCATCACTTTCCTGAAAGTGAGAGTAAATTCCCTTCAAATCGGAAATGTGTGTATATATATGTGTGTGTATATATATATATATATATATATATATATATATATATATATATATATATATATAAATTTTTTTTCCTGTTTGAAGGGAAATCTCCCCCAAAAAACTGCATCATTTTTAAACTTGCCCCACTTTTGAAGTTTCAAGTTTTTGGCTTTAAGTCTACTTTAACACAAGTTCATAGGAAAGGTTTTGTCTTGCATCTTGCAAACTAAACAAATACAGGTCAGCTGAAATTTCCTGGTTTGCAAATGGATAGGTTTGAAGTGAATGAAAATTCAGTTGAATGTTTTGAGTAAAATGAGAGTGGTGTGTTTTAATATAATTTCCCTTCCTTTGCTCTTATAACAGTAATCCACTATTGTTTTTGGTATCATGTTGGGACCTGGCAAATCGAGTCCCCTTCCTAGCTTCTCTACCTGTGAATACAAATTTTCTGTAAACAAAAAATACTAAAGGGCACAAAGGCCTAGTGCATTACCAGGTATAACCTTTTATTAAGGAAAATACATGAATGCTTACAAATTACAGCCTGAGACTAATGAGCAATGAAAACAAGATCCAAATGGCATGATGTTCCTCATAAGGGGAGTATCGGTACACCCTGGCATCACAAAGACTCAAAGACTTTCTAGCTAATGCGTTTCTAGGGAAGAACCTTTTCATCAGAGCAAAGCCAGTTTGTGTCACATCATTTATAAACACCTTTAGCCAAACCAAGGTGAGAGAGGCTTCTATTAGGTTTATAATATATGTGTGTTCCCTTTACCCCACTGTTTTATGACTATTTTAATTAGGGCTGAAACTAACGATTATTTTCATAATCGATTAGTTGGCCGATTGTTTAGATTAATCGGATAATAGCCTTAAAAAAAAAAATTTTGAGCCAATTTATTGTTGGGCAGATTACATAACACAAATTGCCGCAAAAACACATTACATGCTTTTCTGCAGTTTTTCCATTGAAGTATATTAAACCAAAAGAAAAAACTTTTGCGTTAAGTCCTTGCCGTTTTTTAAATACGCAGCAGCTGAAAAAAAAAAACGTGGCCCATAGGAAAACATGTAAATGAACTGTAGTGTGTTTCTGCAAAAAGAACCAAAAAACAGAGGTGTGAACCCAGGCCTGAGATGTTTAGTTACACAATGGGGTTAAAAAATCAAAAATAAGTTCAAAAACAGCAAATAATCGCTACTGTAAGGGGTTCATTTTTTTACTGTGGGACAGTGAAAGGAATATTTACTGTAGCGATTAGCTTTTTTGTACTATAAAGGGCTAACTAATTTTAGTTTTTTCAACCCCATTATGTTACTGGCCGATTAATCGATTATGAAAATTGTAATCGATTCATTTTATAATCGATTAGTTGTTTTGGCCCTAATTTTAATATAATATATTTTTATTATACAAGATGGAGTAGTTTAGGCTCTGAGAGTCACTTCTGGCTGCTGTTGCAATGGTTTCTCCCTCATTGGAGGTGCTGGGAGGGATGTTTGGCCAAAGATGCTTATAAAGAAGATGCGACACATAGACTGGCTTTGCTCTAATTGAGAGGGTTCGTGCCTGGAAACGTGTTAGCTGGCAAGTCTTGGTGACGCCAGAGTGTATTTATACTCCCCTTATGAGGGACATCCTGCCATTTGGGTCTGTTTTTTTTTGCCTTGGGCTTTTAACAGTATGCACTCATTACCATTATTTTTTTTATTTTTTTCAAAAGGATAGGTTCACCTTCGTAAAAAAAAGTAAGCATCTTTTTTTCAGGTAAAAAACATACTTTTTTATTTTGTTTACTGGGAGCCATGATTAGCAGATTGAGGGTGCCTTGCATGACTTCTGCAAGAACTACAAGCCGACAGCCGCAATGACTGTCGATAGTTGTAGTTCTCCTGTTAACAGAACTGTGTGAATGAATGACGTGGCCCCACTCGGCCAAGTTTTTTTTAAATGTTGACAACAAGATCGGAGAGAAAATTCCTGGTTTGCTGTCACTAGAGGTTGAGAAGCAGGGAGCGGCTGCCGGAGTGGGAACATGTTACATGTTCATCCTAAAAAACGGAGGTAACATGTAACACGTTCCCAAAGGTGAACTTATCCTTTAATCTATAGTTAAAAGCCAGGAATGTGTGTGTGGTGCAGGATTTTCAGTATACTTTGTGAATAGAAAAGACATGCAAAGAATTCTAATAACGTATCTTTGCATTAAACAATTCAGCCCTGGAAGGATTTACCCCCTTAAAGTGGTTGTAAAGGTAAAAAAAAATCCTAAAAAAGCTTCCTTTACCGTAGTGCAGTCCTCCTTCACTTACCTCATTCTTCAATTTTGCTTTTAAATGTCCTTATTTCTTCTGAGAAATCCTCACTTCCTGATCTTCTGTCTGTAACTCCACACAGTAATGCAAGGCTTTCTCCCTGGTGTGGAGTGTCATGCTCGCCCCCTCCCTTGGACTACGGGAGAGTCAGGACGCCCACTAACACACATCTCCCTTCTCTATCTGCAACGTAAAGAGCGTCCTGACTCTCCAGTAGTCCAAGGGAGGGGGTGAGCACGACACTCCACACCAGGGAGAAAGCCTTGAATTACTGTGTGGAGTTACAGACAGAAGAACAGGAAGTGAGGATTTCTCAGAGGAAATAAGAACATTTAAAAGCAAAATCAAAGGATGAGGTAAGTGAAGGAGGCCTGCACTAAGGTAAAGGAAGCTATTTAGGGGAAAAAAAATTGTACCTTTACAACCCCTTTTAATGACCAGGCCATTTTTTGCGATACAGCACTGTGTCCTTTTAACTTAAAATTGTGTGGTCATGCGACGTTGTAGCCAAACAAACTTGATAATTTTCCCCCACAAATAGAGCTTTCTTTTGGTGGTATTTGATCACCTCTGCGGTTTATTTTTTACGTTGCAAACAAAAAGACCAACAATTTTAAAAAACTTGTATATTTTTTTTACTTACTGCTATAATACATATCCAAAAAAAGTAAAAAGGCTAATGTAATCATCAGTTTAGGCCAATATGTATTCTGCTACATATTTTTGGTAAAATAAATCGTGAAAAACGTATATTGATTGGTTTGCGCAAACGTTATAGCGTCTACAAAATAGGGGATAGATTTATGGACTTTATTGTTTGTTTTTACTGATAATGGCGATCTCCAATTTTTAGCAGGACCTTCACATTGCGGCAGACAAATCTGACCCCAAATTACACTTTTTTTTTTTTTCTTTGGGGACCAGTGACTTTATTACAGTGGTCAGTGCTAAAAAAAAAAAAAATCACGATCAATGTTTAAATGACACTGTCAGCGAAGGGGTTAACACTTGGGGGAGATGAAGGGCTTAACGGTGTTCCCTGGGTGTGTTCTAACTGTGTGGGGGCTGGACTGTCTGGGACAACACCGCGAGGACTGTTCCTGATCACTAGGAACAGCAGATCTCTGTGTTGTCCCCTGTCAGAACGGAGATCCACCTAGTTTATATAGGCAGATCCCCGTTCTGCCTCTGTGCAGCGATCGAGCGTGGCGCTGCGGAAGTCCCCAGTATCTATTGCATAAAATGTACATGTATGACATGCAATAGAGCCGCCCTGCCACAGTATATGTGCGGTGGGTGGTCCTAAAGTGGTTAAAGGTAAACCCTCCTTTTAAAACTATGTTCTCTTTTGGCTGGAATATAAGTCCCATTAAAGTACTGAAATATTCCATGTAAATGCAAGCACAGTACTGAGGATTATTTAGTTGCAAGCTATTCTATCTCACTTGATCACCAGTACCTAAAGCCTTCAGTCACCGTACCATCTTCTTCACAATGTTACTATCTTTAGAAAAGTTCTACCATTGACAGAAACTTCCTTTCGGTGATGACTCATTTCTGCCCTACCTACCGCCGACACAGTGATTCCATGGTTGCCACAAGATCTAAGACAACACTAATGGGTTCCATTTCTGCCGAGCGTCTACTGGAAAATAACACTGCAGACGAGTTGGATATAAAACTAGATGTTTTGATGCCAAAGAAGATTGCAGTACACAACTGTGATGCTTGTGTGGCTCAGATAGAGAGAGGAACATATTCACAAAAGTCTTGCTCTTTTCAACATCCCATTTCCATGTCAAACAAAGGATCTAGTATGTGTGATCTAGAAAAACATTCCATCTTGCCACCACCTCTACAAGGATGCAGGCATAGCTTAGATTTGTCTGGGTTACATGAGCTTTTGCAACTAATTATGAACCAGAAAACTCACTCAGGAGCTTCAAGGATGTCCTTGTCTGGAAGTGGTTTTCATGAAACAAACAACTTTCACAATCCAGATAACTATTTTAGACTATTAACCAGGGATAAAGATTGTGCCAATAGAAGATTCTCCACAAGCTGGAAACCAAAATCTCCTACTGAACAATGTGGGAATAGAAATTTAACAGGCTGCCTTGTGGTAGGTCAAATGACTGCATTTTTCATCTGTTTTGTCTTTGGGATGGATGGACAAATCCCTGACCTGCCTGTATTTACGTTTGCTCAATTTGTAGTGGCCCTTTGTTTTGTTTATGAAAATTGTTTCCTTTCCTGTTCTTCTCCAGCCCTTAATGTCAAGCTTAAAACTCTAATTATCCTGAGAGCTCTGTGAAAATGGCCTGAAAGCGTATTACTTGTTTAAGTGGAAAAGGCGTAGGAGCATCCTTTTGCTAGTGATGCTGAAACTGCATCTTATTACACATGCAGAGCCACAGAAAATCCCTGCCTCTCTCATTTCCCCTCTGCATGAAGCAATAACCTAACCACTTTGATTGAGAGCAGTAATTAAATAAGTTGCACGTTCAGCAAAAACAGACAACCGATAAATTAGTCATTGAAACGTGGTCTTTCCAACAAATTCCATTCTCCTGGACTTCTGTGCAGCCAATAATTTTTTCCTGTGTTTTGAGGCATTGTAGCAATTCCTTGTCCCTTTTGGTAGAAGTAAGGGGAAGGTATCTTTTTTTTTTTTATGCATTAAATCACTGAAGTAACGTTATTGCTCATTTCAAGTTGTTTAATTAGCTCATTTTAGTAAGCAGATCTTTTAATTATATCACCCGTCTCCAGATATCTGTCCAAAAAGATATTCAATTATTTAAATCATATTCTTCTAAATATTTAGTATCCATCAGATGGGTTTGCCCTGTCTGCTCAAGCATGTTTCTGTCCTGCAATCTATTTTTAAGCGGTTGATACAGAACGCTTTCCAAGAGGCGGAAATTAACCTCGGCTCCTGCCGTTTCTCAAGCTGAAGGTTTGTGTGCCAAGACATCCAGCCTCCACAGACTGCCAGGTTGATAGAATATGTGTAAAGAGACAAAGACTGATGAAAGTTGAATTGCACAGTTATCTAGTATAAAGGACATGTTAATGTGACTGAGCCTTCACACACTGCAGTTATCGGGGAACTTAGATTACAAGTAAGCTGAACATAGGACATAATGTAGTTTATTCTGAAGAGTAATGTAACAGGTGGTAACCCATGGCAGCCTATAAAATTGACTTTTTTAGTTCAGCAATATGAGAATAGAACTCACTAAAAGCACCAGTACATGTGAGTATTGGGCATTATTGCTGCAGAGACCTGCTTAGTACTTTCCCTGACTTGGCAGTTATTTGAAAGGGATATATGAGGATAAGCTACCTGCATACACTTTCACTAATTGAGGAAAATCGCAATCGGCCAGGTTTAAAAAAAACGAAACACTTCCCAATTGGTACCAGAACATGTAGTTGTTCTACTTACGCCACACCTAGGTTAATTCGAAATATTTGGCCAAGTCAAACATTTGAGTTAAGGGACATGCCTGGAGATGTTGTTGCCTGATAATGGTTTGTTTCTTTATGCTCTACCCACCCCAGGGTCTACCTTCACCTTCACCCACCTTCAAGCCCTCCAAAAATATTTTTTACTGTATGACATGTGCATTCACTAGAAATTCTCCATAGTGGTCAGCCTGAAGCAGTTTAATTTTTCCTCTTGGCAGTAATGAAAGTTAGTTTTCTGGATTTGTAGATGGTTGTCTGGATACCTGGCTCTGGTCAAATGCTATAATTTTGTGTTTATACACCAATTGTTTTACAATGTTACATGTTTTGCATTGTAATTGTTCTGTAATTTATGAGCCAATGCAAGCTGGGCTTTTTACTATAGCTTGTTAGAGGGTATGGTACCGCATTACTTCTTTTCCGGCTCCCAGGCATTAACTATAGCAAATAGCACAAGACAGAAAACAAGAGGCCAATACCATCTGAAAGGAATATCTCTACTTCTGTGTAAGGACACAATTTGGAGTCACCAGATAATTATTATTATTATTATTATACAGGATTTATATAGCGCCAACAGTTTATGCAGCGCTTTACATTAGGGAAGACAGTACATTCACAATACAAATCAATACAGGAGGGATCAGAGGGCCCTGCTCGTAAGAGCTTACAATCTATAAGGGAGGGTCAAGTGGAACAAGGGGTGGTTAGCTGTGGGGGATGGTCAGATGGACTCATAATGCCCATGTGCAGCCTTTGTTAACCAGTACTAAAGCACAATACCTTAAAATAACTTCATAAAAAATTGACCGTTAATGGCAGATATCCCTCCAAGCTCTTACACGTTCTCTTAGTTATAGTACATGTGCAGTTACCGCTGCAAAATTGTATGTAGACCCAGTTCACACAGACATTAACTTTTAAACTATTTTTAATGCTGTTGAAACTCTTTAGTTCTAGATTGGGAGCACTAAATCTACATCTTGGGGGATGCTTTCCACTCCTCCTCTTACATAAAACATAAATGAAAAATCCTAAAGGGAGAGTGGGATCGTCTCATAATTGCTGTGGGCCATGTAGCCCATATGCAGAAACTGTTTAATAAGAGTGCAGCCATTTTTATTCTCCAGATATTGACATTGATTTGGATGGAAACTATCTAGCTTTTCGTGGTACAAAGTTTTCACCTTTTTTGTTTCCTTTTCTGATTTCCAAAATCTGTTATCCTTTTCCTTCTGTGTGCACCAAGTGTCTAGGAAATCTTTCAAACTAACCAGTAATTTTTCTCAGTTGTCCGCAGGCAACACCCATTTAAGAGTAAGCATCAACTTCCCCTGGATAAGCGTTTTCACAAGACTGTAACCATATTCCTCTGATTTGTATTTATTAGTACTATCCATTATAGGAGCAACATCTAATTTGTTTTTAAGAGCTCCATAGGATGGTTCTGAGTTCTGCTCATGAGTATGTATGGAGAATACCTGAAGGGCAGGCAAGTCTTGTCCAATCTCCTGCCTTGCCCAGTTATTAGTGTATTAAATCCTCCCTTACATTTCTAAAGGTATGACTTAAAACCTGATACGGTTTCAAATCTCGTATGAATCCTTCTGGGTGTGCACCTTTCAGGTCAACCAGTGCCCTCTAGTTTGAAGAGAAGAGCTCTGGTACAGGCGTAGTGTTGCAAGCAGCATGGGCACAAGGTGACCAGACTTGCTGATCTGCATTGCCAGGTTGCTACGGGAAATCAACTTGCTGCTCTTTTTTTTTTTTTTTCTTAGCAGAAGGCAATTTTTTCTAATTGTTTATTTTTACTTCTGCTAACTTAAAAATGGGACAAAGTCAAGCATGTAAAATAAAGGGTATGTGACTATTACTCAATGGCTTTTGAAATACAGTGTGTCTAGACTGCTCCAAAGCTTTTAAAATGTTAATGCAGTAAAAAATTTACCAGCGTTTGATAATGCTGATGGAGCAGATTATAAAAATGCCATAATATTTTTGGGGAATAGAACATTTTCTAGCATTTATTTATTTTTGGACTTTTTTTAATTTTTTTTATTGTTTTTACTAGTAATGGTGGCATCAGCGATTTTTAGCGGCATTGCGGTGGACACATCTGAAACCAATTGAAACTTTTTGGGGACCAGTAACATCAATACAGTGATCAGTGCTAAAAAAAAATGCATGGTTACTGTATAAATGGCACTGACAGGGAAGGGGTTAACATCAGGGGCGATCAGACTGACTGGAGGAAGAGAGACCTCTGTGTTCCTGATTAGCAGGAACACAAGATCTTTCTTCCTCTCTGACAGAACAGTGGCCTGCCTTGTTTACATAGGCAACCCGCTGGTCTGTGTCTCCTCTGAATGATTGTGGGTGGCCATCGCAGCCACAAGAGCCATGCTTATGCTGTGATTGGACACAGCGGGAGCCACTCAGTGGGTCCGGTGGCCGTAAAGGTGTGCACACACAGTGGAGCCATCAAAGGGGATGATATACAGGTATGCCACATTGCGCTTAAGGGCCACCCTGCCACAGTACATGTATGTGGGGTGGTCCTTAAAGGGGTAGTAAAGGCAGAATTTTTTTTTATCTTAATGCATTCTATGCATTAAGGTTAAAAGCCTTCTGTGTGCAGCAGCCCCCCTAACACTTACCTGAGGTCCCTCTCTGTCCAGCGATGTCCATTAGTGTCTTGGCCATCCAGATTCTTCTTCCTGATTGGCTGAGACACAGCAGCAGTGCCATTGGCTCCCGCTGCTGTCAAAGTCAGCTAGTCAATCAGGGGAGATGGGGCCTGGGCTCCATGTCTGACTGGACACAGGAAGCTGTGGCTCGGCTACCCCCATCAAGATTCTTGATGTGGGGGCACTGAACAGGAGGGAGGGGCCAGGGTCACAGAAGAGGGACCCAAAAAAATGAGGATTGGGGCTGCTTTGTGCAAATCCACTGCAACAGAGCAGAGAAGTATAACATGATTTTTTTTTTTTTTTTTAATAGGAAAAAATATTAGCCTTTACAATCACTTTAAATGGTTAAAGGCAAGTCTCTGATTTTTGCCTTGCTGAAGGTAAACCTTTTTTTTTTTTTTTATCTCAAGAGTTTTCTACCATCTTAAGTGACCGGCAGACAAAGTACAACGTCAACAAGTGTAGAACTTCTTAAGGGACAGGGCAAAGTCAATAACTTGCTAAAGTACAGATGAAATCAGAGTATCTGTGGGAGAGTCTGATCAGTAGCAGGACTCTCTCCCCAATTCATAGATGGTGGTACAGGCAGTATAATAAGTGAAAACTGTTCATAATAGAGGAAAAGCCAGAAGGGGGCGTGTGCCCATTAGTTCATCTTTGGTGTAACTAATACTAGAGACACACAGCTGTTAAAAATATTAAATGCACAACATTTTTAAGGTAAAAAAAGGTTTATTTTTCTGCACAGGAGCCTGCAAAGTATTGCACCTGCAATTTGTTTTTCGTGAATGAAGTGTCAGGCTCCTGCACACTATGCATCCAGCTCACTGACTGTGCCTCCTTATAAGTTTTCAGTTACAAAGCTGCAGGGAGTGTGAATGGACTAGGAGTGTGCTAATCGGCGCACTCCTAGTCCATTGAGAACTGCAAGTCCTTCTGCCCCTGTGGCAGGTGAGACTAGTAGTTTATTTTTCCACAGATTTATGTGAATGAATGAGGTGGCTGTGTGGGTGGAGACCAGTATAGCCACGTCGACTTCAAATTGACAGGGGCTGTGGAGGAGAGGGCACAGGGATGAGGGTGTGCTGCAGAACATGTTACATGTTACACACCAAATACTGGTGTGACATGTAAACAGGTTTAAAAGGTGGACTTATCCTTTTAACCTCCATAGCGCCGGAAGTTCAGCTGCAGGAAGAGGACAGGGCAGTCCTTCAGTGAAGATTCTACAGATTTCAGCAGCCTGCAAATCGTGGGACATACTTTTTTGTATAACTACAGCGAAGTATGAGGTTCAGTTGTTTTTACATTTCTTCTTTTTCTTACAATTGATTTGTTGATTTTGTTGCTGCCTGGCTATGATTTGGAAAACTGAACATTTTCTTCAAAAAATACCTCTCCCATAGTCTATAGACAACAGCTTTTTATTATTTGAATCGCAGACCATGGAGGGAAGAATGGATAGCCTTTTGAAAACTGTATTACACAGGAGAGTTGCCTTTCACTATTTCCGGGTGCTGCCTGGACAACTGAGATTATTATTTATTTATTTATTTTACATTACATTTTATATGTGAGTTTTTTGCTTTTCAGCATGGAGTTGGTGTTTTACCTGCTGTACACTCTGGACTCACTCAGCATCAATACCAAGAACTGAGCACAGCCTACCCAGTTGTGCAGCCATCCACTGTCTCGTCTGCCCAGTTTGGGGCTTCTCCTCCTATATTATCCAGCCAGGTATGTGGTTAAAATAGCTTGAATTAGTTATATCTTTCCTGTGAGTGTTTATGAAAAATATATAGATAAAAGAAGCTCATACATAAATCAGCAACTTTGTTGTGATTTTAAAGTGTTTGCGACCTAGTATATCAATATTCCTCCTATGTACGGTGCAATAAAATATCCCTTATCCCTGATATTTTTAATTTACCAGATGAACAAAAATAAAGTTTAACACTTGCAATTTTAGTTACTTTGGTTAAAATAAACCTGCTAAAATGATCGGCAAATAAAACATTTTGGTTTAAAATTAGTACAATTTTAGAATACAGTGGTTGGCTCTTTTTGCATGCTTCTAATACATTTCACAGACGGCTTGAGCGGTTTAGAAATCCCAGGGCTGCTTTAACGCCAGGTAAAAAGTAAAGCAATACATTTTTTTTTTATTAAACCTAAAACTGAGGAAGATGCACCTTCTGTGAAGAATTTTGGCTAATGAAGAGATTTGGAACAAATGTAAAAATGTATGTGTAGTCATTTTTTTGGGGGGTAATTAAGAAGTAATTAAAAGAACCAGAATCTTCACTAGGTGAACAAACGTATAAGCCTGGACGGCAGCACTCCGAGCTGTCCAGGCTTATTCTTTTGTTCTCTGATCCCAGCAGAGCCTGCACCTGGGTTGCCTATCAAGGGTGTGTATCACTTGGAACCTGTGCTTTGAGAGCGGCTTTTCTTAATCTCCACTAGGTGGATGAGTAGGTTTGATGGTAAATTTGACAGTGCGTCCACCCAGGACGGGCCCTGTGAGCAGCAGGGATTGCATTCTAGGGAAATTAACCAGTAATCTAAGCAAAGTAATTGAAAGCAGGTTAACTACTACACCCAGCAAATAACAATAACCACCCAGAAAGCAAGAATAACTTGCCACAAATTTGTCATGTTAAACTTGCTACACATTTTCACTGGCGATTTGTACACTTGCAGAGCGCTTGAAGCACAAGTTTTAGTTGACACTTTTTACAATTGGTATTAAATTGGCAGGTCTCTAGCAAGAGCAAAGTTGCAGGGGTGAGTCTACAGCAAAAAGTTCTGGAAATTAATGACCACTGTGGTGGGATGTAAAACATAACTGAACTAGAACTTGCAGCAGACTTGCAGAATGTTTGCAAAGAAAGTTGATCTGGAGTCATGCAATGTGGACTTTTGCTGCAATTGTGCAACAAACTTGTGAAGCCTGTCATGTCTAGCAATAGCTTATCAAGTCATTTTCAAACTTTCAGCTCAATCGCTTGCTACCTGGGCAAAACTACACACCAGTATAGGAATAATGCAAACTTATATTGCTAAAAAGATTGGTAATGGTGTGCAACTATTGTACAAATATTTTTACATCAGCAAATCAGCACTACAGGAACCTTGGTAAAGTTGTATATACATCCGTTCATTGTATATAAACTTATTTAGAAAAGATGCCTCCATGTGAAAGTGGCAACAAGGTCCAGCTTCACGGGTCCTTGTGGGATGGTCATGGGTGTGGCGTCTGTTCTGAAGAGGTAAATCCTGGATCAGAGTTGGTGCAGAGATTCTCCAACTGGCATTCGATCAGCCTTAGAAGCAGCTTCTTACCGACATTAGTGGTGTGAAAATGGAACTCAACGTCAGCTGATCTACTGTGCTCCACCATACCTATTTTTTTCTAATCTGCCAAGCATGTGGACATCCAGCTATTCATGGGTTGTCAGCTGTGTAACATGGCTTCATCCTATGCTGCTTACTGAGCCATGAGTAAATGATAGCTAGAGAATCCCAGACCAGGAGGGGCAGCAGATAACTAAGGAAACAGGAACTGCATGTAAATACTATTAAAATGTTGTTACCAGACTTCAGATACAGCCGCTACAACAGTTAAACTATTAGATAACAGGAACAATTGCCCTATAGTCTCTGCTTCTGGTCTGGATGGAATACAGCAGCATCTTCTGCATGGACATTTTTGCTGTCCACTTCTGTGTCTACTTCCTGGAAACCCCCCTTTTTAAAGATCTCAGTCTTCCAATTTGGGGTTTCTGGCCCAGCTAGCAAAGAAGGCAGGTTAAGTACCTGGGATAATTACCAATCAACAGCCATTTACAAATACATACACTAGAGGGAAGCGGCTCCCTACACATGAAACTAGCTTCTTTTGAGTGGAAGAATGTTATCATGTAATACTCCTCCTTTATAAATGCATGTAAAGCCCAAACCTTTTTTTAGATAAAGCAGAGAAGTGTTTAAACCCCTACTGGGTAATTTTCTGCTCTCTGAGAAAAGGAAGAGCTGGTGTGATCGATCATATTCAAATCTTCATTTTCTGTTACCTGCTCAGGCAACACACTGAAGGTTCAGAATTGTGATATAAGATGACTCACTAGAAAAACAATAGGTTATTCTAGATAATGACAGAAGCAATGAGTGTCTGCAAAGAAAAAAGGGGATTTTTATAAACAGCTTACCTGTAACATCCTTTTCTTGGAGTACATCACGGGACACAGAGCAGCATAGTAATTACTATGTGGGTTATAGAGCCTACCTTCAGGTGATGGACACTGGCAATCCTCAGACAGGAAGTCCCTCCCTCTATAACCCCCTCCCCTAACAGGAGTACCTCAGTTTTGTAGCAAGCAATAATTTGTCCCATAAATTCCCCCAACAAGAGGGGTGGGAGCTCTGTGTCCCGTGATGTACTCCAAGAAAAGGATTTTACAGGTAAGCTGTTTATAAAAATCCCCTTTTCTTTATCGTACATCACGGGACACAGAGCAGCATAGTAATTACTATGTGGGATGTCCAGAAGCAATGACAACTGAGGGGAGGGAGACCTAACAGGAAGGACCAAAAAGATGCCACCGGGCGCAAGGAAACTAGAGGGCGGCTCTTAAGACCGCTTGGCCAAAGGCCAGGTCCTCGCGCCTCCTCACGTCCACCTGATAAAACCTTGTGAACGTGTGAACCGACGACCAGGTTGCTGCTCTGCAGGCCTGGTCCATGGAAACCTGATGCTGGACTGCCCAAGAAGTCCCTAAGGCCCTGGTTGAGTGAGCCTTGACAGAGGCCGGGGGGTCCCTACCCTTCAGGCCATAGGCCTGTGAGATTATCTGGCTGATCCACCTGGCTAGTGTGGCTTTTGACGCCGCCTGACCTACTCTGGGCCCCTCCGGCAGAACAAACCGCGCATCCGTTTTCCTGATATGGGCTGTGGCCTGTAAATAGGCCTTAATAGCCCTTACCACGTCTAAGGAATGTAACAACCTTTCCTCTCTGGACCCTGGATTGGGAAAAAATGACAGGAGGACCAAGTCCTGGTTTAAATGGAAGGCTGAGACCCTCTTAGGCAAAAAGGTGGGCAAGGGTCGCAAGATGACTCTGTCCTCATGAACTATCAGGTACGGCTCCTTGCAAGAAAGGGCCGCCAGCTCCGAGACCCTTCTGGCCGAGGTCATGGCCACCAAAAATACCAACTTCCTTGACAGCAACACCAAGGGGATATGACCTAGGGGCTCGAAGGGGCGCCTCTGTAGGGCCGAGAGAACCAAATTTAAGTCCCAGGGACAAGCCAGAAACCTGACTGGGGGATTAATTCGCAGAACCCCCTGTAAAAAGGTCTTGACCAATGAGTGCGTGGCTAATGGCCTCTGAAATAGAACTGACAAGGCCGACACCTGTCCCTTAATAGTGCCGACAGCCAATCCCTTCTCAACTCCGTGTTGCAGGAATTCCAAGATCCTACCGACTACAAACCTACAGGGGTGCCACCTCTTGGTCTCACACCACGACACATAGTTTCTCCACACCCTGTAGTATATACGCCTTGAAACTGGTTTCCTCGCATTGATTATAGTGGAAAGCACAGACCTCGAGAGCCCCCTCTTCCTTAGGACGTAGGCCTCAGCCGCCAAGCCGTTAAACCCAGCGACTGTGAGGCAGGGTGGTATATTGGTCCCTGCGATAGCAGGTCTGGCCGGAGTGGCAGAGGCCAGGGGTCTCCGATTGACATTCTCACAATTAGGGAGTACCAAGACCTCCGGGGCCACGCTGAAGCCACTAGGATTACGGTCTTGCCCTCTGCCCTGATCCGACGGAGGAGCCGGGGAAGCAGCTGAAGTGGCGGGAAGGCATACATTAGTGAATACTGGTGCCATGGACAAACCAGGGCGTCCGTGCCACAGGCCCGTGGGTCCCTCGTTCTGTATACGAATCTGGGTAGTTTTGTATTTAACCTTGACGCCATTAAGTCCACTTCTGGTGTCCCCCATCTCTGACAGATGTTTAGAAAAACCTGGGGATGGAGAGCCCATTCTCCTGGCAACAACTGTCTCCTGCTGAGATAGTCTGCTCGCCAATTTTGTATTCCCGGAATGAATACCGCTGAGAGACACTGTATGTGGGTCTCTGCCCACGCAAAAATCTGATCTGTCTCCCTCTGAGCTGCTCGACTCCTTGTACCTCCTTGGTGGTTTATGTATGCTACCGTCGTAGCTTTGTCCGACTGTATTCTGACAGCCGTCCCCACTAGCTTGGATGTCCAAGCCTTCAGGGCAAACCGGACTGCCCGCATCTCCAAGATGTTGATGGGCAGGTGTTGTTCTGTGGCTGACCACCTCCCCTGCTGGGATCGGTTCTCCAGGACTGCACCCCAACCTGTCCGGCTGGCGTCTGTCGTGACTATCTGCCACGGCCCTGGGTTGAAGGGTTTCCCCTTCTGAAGGTTCCTGGGAGTCAACCACCAACTGAAACTCTCCCGGACTACCGGGGAGAGAAAAATGGGTAGATCCAAGGCTTGAACCTGCTTGTTCCACCTTGACAGGATGATCCACTGCAATTTCCTGGAGTGAATCTGGGCGAAGGGTACCGCCTCGAAAGTTGACACCATCTTCCCCAACAGCTGCATGCAGAGTCGCAAGGATGGCTTCCTCTTTCTTAAAATCAACAGAATTAATGCCCTCAAGGCGAGAATCTTTGACTGTGGCAAAAAAATCTTTTGTCGATTCGTATCGAGACGCATACCTAGGTACTCTAGGATCCTGGTTGGCTGCAGGGCAGATTTGTCCCTGTTTATGACCCAACCGAAGGTCTCTAGATACCGAACTGTAGTCTGAACCGACCGCCTTAGGCTGGGGGCAGACTGGTCTATCAAGAGGAGATCGTCCAAATAGGCCAGAACCAGAATCCCCCGGGTTCTTAGATCTGCGAGTAGTGGGGCTAGGATTTTTGTAAATACCCTGGGAGCCGTGGCCAACCCAAAAGGGAGGGCCACGAACTGAAAATGGCGTCGACCTACGATGAACCGCAGGAATTTGCGGTGGGCCGAAAATATAGGGACATGCAAATACGCGTCCTTTATGTCTATGGATGCTAGAAACTCTCCTCCATGGAGGACAGCGGCAACTGAACGGATGGACTCCATCCGAAATGACTGGACCGACAGGTACTTGTTTAGGCCCTTCAAATCCAGGATAGGCCTTACATCGCCGTTTGGCTTTGGAATAATAAAGAGATTGGAATAAAATCCCATCCCTCTCTCCTGACTTGGTACCTTGACAATCACCCCCTGATCCAGGAGGCGGTCTAAGGATGCCAAGAGCGCCGCCGCCTTCCTTGGGTCGCTTGGTACGCAAGACCTGCGGAACCAGTGTGGGGGAAATTGTTGGAACTCCAGCCGATATCCTGAAGTGACTGTGGAGCGGACCCATCTGTCGGAGATCCTTGCTTCCCAGACCCTTGCGAAGTGCTGGAGCCTTCCCCCCACCCGTGAGGATGGGGGCGCCCTTTCAGAGAGACGCTTTAGGGGCGGGTTTCCCCGCTTTGCGGGTCCAGGGTCTTTTGTTTGCTGTAAACTGACCCCGGGACGACCTGCCGGCCGTCGATACTGCCTAGAGCTGGAAGATACTGGCGCGGGAGAAGCAGGGCGCTTAAATGAGGGCCCTCTGAATCTCCTTTTTATTGGCAACAACGTGCTCTTTCCGCTGGATATCTTCTGGATATATGCATCCAGGTCTTCCCCGAACAGCCTCTCCCCATGGAAGGGAAACCCCGTGAGAAGTCTTTTACACAGAGTCTCGGCTGCCCAATTCTTTAGCCAGAGAAGTCTTCGCATATGAACAAGGGACATAGAGAGGCGGGAGGCCTGCTGGATCGAATCTTTAATTGCGTCGATCGCAAAACAGATTGCCCTTGGCAAATCTGCCAAATCTTGTGCCTGTTGGGCTGGGAGGTCCCTTAGGACCTGCTTAGTTTGGTCCTTAAGAGCCTGGCATACCCCAATGGCAGCCACAGCCGGCTGGACCACTGCCCCAGCGGTGGCAAAGGAGGCCTTCAACAAGGTTTCCAACCTCTTATCAACCGGGTCCTTGAACATTTGGACATTGTCGACAGGGCAGGTCAGTGTCTTATTAACACATGAAATAGCTGCATCCACCACCGGGACTGCCCACTTCTTCTCAAATTTTTCCTCCATGGGATAAAGTACCGCAAACCTCCTAGGGGGTACAAAGATTCTATCCGGCTTACCCCACTCCTTATACATTACATCTGCAAGGAGGGGATGGACCGGAAAACACATAGAAACCTGAGGAGCCTTCAAGGACCCTAAGGAACCTACCGTACCAACCGGAGGCACCGGTGTAGGTAATTTGAAGGCAGACCGAACCATCTCTGTTAGAGAATGGACCCACAGCTTTTCTGCCTGAGAAGCCGAGAAGGGTTCCTCAATGGTGGATTCCTCAGATTCCCCTTCTTCCAGGTCCTCTCCATGGAATCCTGAAAACTCTGACTCGTCTGAGGAGAGATCTAAGCCTGGAGCCTGCACTGCAGGAGAAGGAGATCTATTGCGTTTCTTCCCTGGTAGGGAGGCAGCAATCAAGGCTGCAAGTCTGCTTTCCAACCCCCCCCAAGGTGGTAGCCAAAACCTCCTCAGTTACATAGACTGGGGGTGGATGATTAGGGCCAGCTACAGCACCCGCCGGTTCCAATGACTCGGTCTGGAGCCCCAACACTGATCTCTCTGGGGAGGGCAGGGTGACCGCGGCCTGACCCAAATCCTCTGAGCCTGCTGGGGATCCTTTAGCCTTCTTTGCCGTCTTAGACCCCTTGGCAGAGCCTGATCCCTTGGAAGCCATCTGTACAACACCGAGGTACCCCTATAGCACAGCCACTCTGGGGTGATCAGGCCACTGGTAGGAGACTCAGGGATTTAGGTAGCTGTCTAAAGCAGCAACCGCTCTGCTGACCAAGTGTAGAGTCTGTCTCCTCTGGGGGGAAGGAGGTATTAGGGAATATTCCTGCAGCGCCTCTTTTTCTGGCTGAGCAGTGTGTCCAGATTTGGGCTCACAGCCCCTAAACTGGTGCACGTCTGAGTGTCCTGGATCCCTCCTGAAGGCACAGCCCTGCACTCTGTGTGTCCTCCACTGATGAGGCTTTATCCGGCGTCCGCATGCCGCTCCGCCTCCCCCCCTCAGGCCGCCGCGCCCCGTCGCGTGCAGGCGCACGCCGCCGCGCGCACGCCCACGCGCGCATCTCCGCCCAGCCGCGCGCACAGCAGGAAGACGCTACGGCGATCAATGGCGGCCCCCAGGGGAAGCCATGCTGCCAAGCAGGAGGACACCACGCGCTGCCGGGGGAACCAGGCCTACTCCAGTCCGCCACATGATGGCCTCTAGACCTGTAAGCACCCTTCTCATGCTCCATAGACGTGCACCCCCTCGACAAACAAACACCTAGCCAGCTAGGGGAACAGTGTGGGAAAAATAACCATCCTGTCAACAGCAGACATAGTGGAAAATATTGCCTGTGCATAGCAGCACATCTAGGCTAGCCCACCATCCCCTTTCTTAGGAGAGACTGCCAACAGACCACGTCCTGCAGCCCTCCACTTACCTGTCCACGCTGCAGGTTGTTGCTAAAAGCAAGAGGCCCAGCCTTCACCCCTCACCGTGGGCATAGTCATTGACCTTCAGGGACTGGGGTCCATAGCAGGTCACCTCTCCCCTGGACCTATATAAGCACCCTGGCAAGCAGACAAACATTTGACCCTGTAATTGATCAATGCTCTGGAACCCAGGACCCAGCTCTCAAAAGAGAAGCATTATAGGCAAGACCCCGGTCTTCTAAACGGGGCCCGGGTACCGTCCACTTTGGCACTGCGGCACTTTGGACGGATCCGGTATGTAGCTGGCCTAGCCACAATGGACCAGGCCTTAACCGTGACCAACACCTAGACACTGGCGAAAAAACTGAGGTACTCCTGTTAGGGGAGGGGGTTATATAGGGAGGGACTTCCTGTCTGAAGATTGCCAGTGTCCATCACCTGAAGGTAGGCTCTATAACCCACATAGTAATTACTATGCTGCTCTGTGTCCCGTGATGTACGATAAAGAAACATTTATTAAGTAGACAAGCCATTATATTTACACCATTAAGTTAAAAAAAGTAACACGGGTTCAATTTTAGAAATCATTTATTTTGTAGAATTCTGCTTCTTACCTTTTTATATCAAACATTTACTTTAGTGTTTTAGGTCTTTGCGAGTTTTTTAATGTATTTTTTTTTCTTTGTTTTTGCTTGAATGACAGCAATCACTTCAACACCAAGCTCTTCTACAACAAATCCCAGCTGGGCAGGCTGTCTGTCCAGTGCCACCTACCTCCCATACATACCCACAATACCAGCCCCCGCTCACGTCAGCTCCACTGAAACCACTACAGATTCCTACAGTACCACTGCAACAGCACCAGGTACCTGCATTACAGGTAAAGTCTTCCCATTTTATTACTTTGTCATGCAATCAGCTGGTTACATTTTTAAGAGTTTAAGTGGTTTTCCAAGATAAATAACAATGACCCTTGCTTCTGAACCTTCCATGTAGTTGGCTCCCATCCTTGCCCACCTGATCTTTTTCGCGGCTTTCGATTTATTTATTTTTTTGGACACATTTTCAATAGCGAACAATGGATAACTAAATATTTACCTGTCATTGTATTAGTATTGGATCACCGAAGCACCATTACCATTGCCTTGTTTCAGGAGACACGGAGCACTGCATCATATGCAATTATCCACTATCTAGCCTATTCAGTTTGCTGCAAAGTCTGCACCCTATTTATGGATGGCAGACGGTTTACAGCTTGCTATACATAAACTTTAGTTGCCAGGGAAGGTAGTTTTGGCCACTTAACTTTTGACCAAATTATTTGGGACACCTGACCACTATATGAGCGTTTTTAATATCTCATTCTGCCAAAAGAGCATTTGTGAGGTTAGGTACTACTGTTGTACGAGAATACTTGGCTTGCAATTGACATTCCAGTTTATTCAAAAGATGTTAATAGTGGCTCTGCATTTTTTGAGCTAACTTGTCAAACCATGCCTCTATGCACCTGGAATTATGTGCCCCAACTCAATAACTGGAATGTGTGTCCACAAACATTTGGCCATATAATGTAATAATTAGTCTTCATATGGAGAATTGTTGATGTAGCCACCTAATAGCTATATCTAATATGTTGGATGGAAGGTACAATTGTGAAACCTTTCTTCATCTTTTGAATAATGAAGACTTTATGCAATTACATACAACCCTATGCTTATATGGATAACTTGATGGGTTACCTGTGATTGGATATCAAGCAGAATAGTCTGAAATATGAATAATTAATGGAATGCATGTAAACAGTGGGGTCCCTGTTATGGAGAGGTGTAAATGGAAAATTCAGAAACAAGTAGGTCCTGCTTAATATATCAAGGAGAACCAATTAATCTCTAATTTATATATTTTCACGTCTGCATTCTGCTCTGGGGGATGTAAGAAACTAAAACTATTTGAAAGAAATGTTATACATTTACAAGTAATCTTTTGTAAACCTCTGTAATTCTATTTTCAAAGTATTGTGCATTCAGACATTTTGGAGAGCTCCACCAATACGTTTTTATTAATACATTTTGTTGCTTTAGTTATGGAGGACCTTATGACGGTCATTGAGTTGGTCATGTCGGTCTTTCTTGTAAAGTCTTATTAGTAGTTTTTAGAGTGACTTGGTTTCAGTCTTCACTGAATTCCTTTAACTGTGTATGGATAAGGTACTCGCAAATAATAAAAAATACTAATCTAGTATTTGATGCCTTCAGCCAGAAAATGCAGTGGCATATAGTAGTTTGATTATATTGGGTCAGACCCTCAAAAACTGAAATAGAGAATTGTGTAACCGTTAACAGATTTGGGTATTTAAACCAGATGCTGGGCTATAGATATTAACATGTATTTAAAACAGTATATGAGCATTTCAGTGAGTGCTCACTGACCTTTGTAGCTGCAGGCACTATAGAGCAATTGATCCTCTAAGTCGACCATAGAAACACTGCTTAATTCACCCTTCCCCACTCCCTCCCAACAGTGACTCTGTGGTCTTTCAGCCTTCTAACCTTTAAAATATAAATCAGTGTTCTGAAAGGAGGAGCAAAGGTGAGTGACTAGCTGAGAGAACTTTAGTTATTCTGCTGAGGACGTTGAGGATGAAATGCCCCTAAGCGGCTACAGCTACAGAGGTCAAAAGGGGCATGCATGTTCCTTTCCATGTCCACCAACCTGTCATGGCCTTAACATTTGAGGTATTTTTCTCCTTGCTGGTCTCTCTATTTTATATTACGAGAGAATGGAGAGTGCCAAAGGAAATTAGTGGTAGTACCGTGAGTTTGTACTCTGACTTTTGGTGGCAAGATCTTACAGCTTGTCTCGCCAAAAGTTAAAGAAACCTGTGGTTGATTCAGCCCACAAGCAATCCACAAATAAAAATATGAACAATTTTTTTTGCTAAGATTAAGTGCCAAAATGTTTAGAGCTTTTGCATTTTCAAGAGGATGCCCCAGACTTGGATATTAATGAAGTACTATGTGTTTTGAGAATGTACAGTGTTGTATTAACAGCAATAATGTTTTTTTATTTTTTGTTTTTTGTTTTTTTTGTGCATTGTTTTTCAGCTTCCTCCGTATCCTCTCATACCAGCAGTTACTCCTCTTACAGGACTCGAGAGCCTCCCTGCCAATCTCTCTGACTTACCTGCTGTCTGTATCACTCCCCTGCCTGCTCCCTGTCAGTATTTCCCTCCAGGTGTGGTTATGCCCAACCTTCCTGTCACCCCTGCAGGGCCCCCATCAGGGCAGACAGTCAACCCACAGTTGGTGCTACAATATGAGACTAATCTTGTGCCAAATATCCAGGGTGCGCCTGTATCTTTATTAGCAGTGGCAACATCTGGCATGCCAGGAATACCGATGCCACTGCCACCGCATCCCCAGTCACACACGTACCAGGCCTCTTTTCAGCAGATCATTCAGAGTGATGTCCCTTCTGTTCATCTCTCTCCAAGTGTTCCGCTTGTGTCACAACAATCCCATCTTCCTCTTCCTCCTCAGTCACATCATCCAAGCATAACCCATCCTCCCGATCAGACTACATCTGGGGCTGGGAACCAGGTAATATTTTGCGACATTACTCTGAGTTGTACTTTTGTCACAAAACAAAAATACAGACTTTAACCATGGGTTTGGACAAGGACACGGTTGGTAGGTCCGAGAGATCTCATTTCAACAGAGGAAAAACTGTCAACACACATACAATGCTCCTTCTGCAGAAAGAGCATCCAGGCATGATCTAGCCATTTAGACATGTTGGCCGTATGTGTTATCATGCATACATTATATGGGCATGTGGACAAGGCTGCCAGAATTTAAAGTAGTAGTTCATTTTATCTCATGCTAGAAAAGGAGGAAAAGAAAATTTCATTTTTATTATCTCTATGTAGCAGCAGAAACTGGTTGTACACAAGGAATTGCACAATTTGACTTTACTTGTGTTTATTAGCAGACGTTGGTGATAAGCATGTTAATCTGGAGAAATAAAATTGACTGTGAATACGTAACAATGATGACAGAATGTTAGCTCAGTATTGGCAAGTTAACGTGTAAGGCTGTTATATGTATCTACTCATATCCACAGAATTTTTTTCATCCAAATGAATACTCGGCACGCATAACAAAAATTATAAGCAATATTTAGGACAAGTATAGAATGCCTAAAATTATAAGTACAACTAAATCCAATTAATAAAAAAAAATTCTATGTTATTACTGAGCTCCAGGAAACCTAAAAAATCTTCCCTTGCAGTGGGGCTGCACCCACTCTGCAAGGGTTACCTGCTCGTTTGTCTGGGCCACTTAGTAAAGCATATTTACTTTAACACTAGACCGGTCCACACAGTTGCCAAGACTGATGCAGGGAACATAGCCCTATATTGTATGTGACGATGGGTAACAGTCCACTGCTGGTGCATGTGAGAGTTCTATCTGCCAGGGGTGCTTCCCCACTGCAAGGGAGGATTTTTAGGTTTCTCGAGGTTGGGCTTTAGAGTGTTTGCACAGCCAAAAATTTTTTTTTTCTATTTGTTGATAGATTGAAGGCCAACTGAACCCTCTTAATTTTTCTTTAACGACTTAAAGACCGCCTCCTGCACATATACGTCGGCAGAATGGCACGGCTGGGCACATGCACGTACAGGTACGTCCTGTGCTAGTACCCAGCCGTGGGTCCCCGGAGCTGAAGAACGGGGAGAGCTGTGTGTAAACACGGCTTCCCCGTTCTTCACTGTGGCGGCGTCATCGATCGCGTGATCCCTTTTTATAGGGATACACAATTAATGACATCACACACCCCTACAGTTGTAAACACACATTAGGTCACACATAACCCCTTCAGCGCCCCCTTGTGGTTAACTCCCAAACTGCAAATTTCAGTTTCACAATAAACAATGCATTTTAAATGCATTTTTTGCTGTGAAAATTACAATTGTCCCAAAAATGTGTCAAAATGGTCCAAAGTGTCCGCCATAATGTCGCAGTCACGAAAAAAATTGCTGATCGCCGCCATTAGTAGTAAAAAAAAAAAAAAATTATAAAAATGCAATAAAACTATCCTCTATTTTGTAGAGGAAAACGCTATAAATTTTGCGCAAACCAACCGATAAACGCTTATTGCGTTTTTTTTTTTTTTACCATTTACCATTTTTTTCAAAATTGTCGCTCTATTTTTGTTTATAGCGCAAAAAATAAAAACCGCAGAGGTGATCAAATACCACCAAAAGAAAGCTCTATGCGTGGGAAAAAAGGACGCCAATTTTGTTTGGGAGCCATGTCGCACGACCGCGCAATTGTCCAAGCGACGCAGTGCGAATCGCAAAACCTGGCTGGTCCTTTAGCTCAGTGGTCATCAACCCTGTCCTGCAGGGCCCACTAACAGGCCAGGTTTGCAAGATAACTGAAATGCATCACAGGTGATATCATTTGCTGCTCAGTGATTGCAGTATTCCAGTCTGCATCTCCCCAAGGTAATACATAAAACCTGGCCTGTTAGTGGGCCCTGCAGGACAGGGTTGATGACCACTGCTTTAGCTGACTAAAGGTCCGGGTCTTAAGTGGTTAATTAAGTTAGACTGCTTATACATTAATGAATATGCCAATATGCCTCTCTTTTTCTTTCTTTTTTTTCTTTTTCTTTTTTAGACCTAAATAAACATTCATAACCCTTGCAGAGCAGTTTCCTTTCTCTGGAGATGGGCATTAAGTGTTGCAGCAAAAGTTAAAAAAATAAATAAAAATAAAATCCTGTGCTGGCAATACCACCAGAGTTTGCCGGCTGTTCTCCCATATGCAGACCCTCTGAAACTGTTGTAATCAACAGCGCTGCTCAAGGAGTGGGTGACAACTTACCAATATGGGATTTTACATCACATTGCATATCACAGCAAATGGTCATCAGGATCCATTGCGAGGGTGAATCTTCCACAGGCAAGGGTCTACCTTTGTCAATATTAGTAAATTTTACCAGAACAATGATAAACAGTCTAAGCTGCAGCAAGTGCAGGTAGACAGGAAGTTGCTAAAAGAGGCTGGGGGAAATCGGCAGCTCCAAGTTGCAAAAAAGGATGACAAAGGGCAGTTGTTTAGGTTCAGCTAAGCACTGTAAATCATAGTTATGGTTTAGAGCTACTTTAATGGAGAAGCCCAAGGAAGTAAAAATACTCCAACAACTCACATATGTATCGATGCCCATGATTTAACTTTATTTTGAAGACCTTTTAACACATGTAATGTACAGATTGTGAGATTGCAAATGTATCTGCCATCTGTTATAACAATAGGCATCCATAGCTTTCAGGAACTTTTGGTTTTGCAGAGTTATTGCAAAAACATTGCAAACAGGTCAGTAAAGATGACAATGTAGTTAGGCCTCATCCACATGGGTATTGATTATTCTGAGAGTGGGAGTGACCACTGTAGCTTTTATATAAGCTTTTAAACAGACCTTAAGCAGGCTTCAGTTTAAAGTGCACAAAGTAAATGTATTTTTCTCTTCTGAATCCGGTTTGTAAAAACAGCTTCTAGAGAAGATGTTTTGCTTTGTATCTTTTAGGTCACTTTGCAGTAAAGCAAGGAAACCAAATCCTCTGTAGTATATTAATGTCTTTACTAAACAAGAATGCTGTACATACAAACGTCTTCCAATTTTTGGAAAAAAATACAAGACGTACAGATTGTTAGATTTGCATGCAATCCACATGCACATACTACCTAGCCTTTCTAGCAAATTAGTATTTTCAATGGTCTTTATGTATTAGGGATACACTAAAATGTTACGTGGCTTGTGTTATCGTTCACAATTTTTATAACACAGGGCTCCAAGCTTTACTCAAGCGATTTCAGAAAACCAGGTGCTCCTGTAATGTAGATTAAGTATCATCCCTTGGTGAAAATCCTTTCTTGGTCTTGTAAAGTCCCCTCTGGTACAGACTTTCCTTGTTCTTTCTGTGGTAATGGAGCCCCCCTTTTAGCTTATGTTGCTGGCCTTTTGGGTAGCCATTCCTACCTCCTCCGCTCTACATCATTCTCTATGAGAGAAGCATTTTCTAAAGCCAGTCATACATGGATTGAATTTCAATCCATTTATGGGCATCCTGTTTGCCCATCTAGTCATCTATTGGCTTGGGTACAACCAGCCTGTCAGGTTTTTCCTGAGCAATTGGTGCTGCCAGATATAAGCCAGCAATGCTAATCATTGTGTTCTGCTGTCAGGGAGGGCTCCTTGTGGGCTCTCCCGCAGAACACAGCGTGGTGGAAATGTTTCCCTATTTACGCTGACTGTGTTTATGGGGGAATCAAGCAATTTAGCACTGTAGTATCACAAATGCCATAGGTCATATATGTCAAACTATTGACTTTTATTGATGTAGTGGGAGCAGCTAAACATGTACTGTATATATGGCACATTGAATTGTTTAAATTTGACCAATATACAATAATATCTATTTTCACATTGTATTAGAGGACAGTATGTGCAAACATTGTTCCAGTGGCATTTTGTTTGAGAAATGTTTACACAAGAAGATGGATGTTTACTCTAAAAACATCAGTATCATTTGTATTTGTCAAGGTGATCAGTAGATCTACAGATCTGCAGCTACAGTTATGAGCAAAGCTTGATATTTTCTGTTAGCCTCCCTATTGATAATTGAGGCATGTGGTAACTAAAGCGGAGTTCCAAGTTTTTCTTTTGTTAAGTCAGCAGCTACATAAAGTTTAGCTGCTAACATTTAATAAATGGACACTGACCCGTTCCACGGTCCAGCAATGCAGCCGCACGGAGCTCCTCTCCTCGGCGCCTCCATTGGAACTGTGGCCAGTGGAAAGGCAATCTTCTGGCACCTGTCGTGTGTCCCAGAAGATTGCTGAGAGGGAGGGGTCGCCTAGGGGGATGGGAGGAGTCGCCTAGGCAAAAGGAGGAAGTGGGACAGGAAGTCCCCCTCTAAAGTAGTCACCCACTCCCCCCCCCCCCAAAAAAAAAATTACATGCCAAATGTGGCATGTAAGGGGGAGAAGTGCTTAAATTGGAAGTTCCACTTTTGGGTGAAACTCCGCTTTAACTTATGCTCAGTTTAAATTTCCATGGTTTGTGACAGGTTTTGTAAAGTCAGTTGCTTTTAATAACATATCCCTTCTTTATATTTTTTACATATAAAAGGCAAAAGGATGTCGGACTGACTATAACTGATGCTCTATAAAATATAAGCAGTTTATCTTATTTAACATTTAAATGATGGGAAAGATGTAAGCAATGAACATTTATGCCACTCATCCAAAAGCAAGACCTTCTCGAAGTCTTTTTAAACTAATAATTTTATAATTGCTAGGAAAGTTCTTTCCATCAGAGTCGTCAGAGATTGTGTTGTCCATCATTACAGAGATGCCAGCTTGCTGCCTTTTGTACAAGCTCCCCTGAGCTGTCTTAGCACAGTAGTAGTAAATCATTGCGCTATGGGATGTTTTCTTCATTTCAAGAAAATGGAGCACATAACTAAATAGATATGTTCTGCGGGTACAAAAGGCTTAATCTTGGATATTAAACTTCAGTAAACTGTAAAGCTACTGCGCTTTATCTATCATGCTGAAGGTGCAAAATAAAGTACCACATACCAACATCTAATGTTTTGGATTAGTTCAGAAAATCTAATAATGGAAAGATTCAAATCTGCCTAGTGATCTACGTTCAAAGTTTTGTTAGGTGAATGTATTTGTTTATTAATTTGGAACCTACAACATCTAATTTTTGAACCTCATTCTAGCAAACATATATTTTATTTAAAAATGATCAATCATGGTCATTTGTGTTAGTCTGTTTTTGATTTAGGACTTTGCTTAGAAAGCACTTGGTAACATGGGACAAAGTTACAAGGTCTGACCTGCCCCCCTTCCCTTCTGCTGTGGTCACACTGACAACAGCTTTGAAGGAGACTGTAGATTCATAAATGCAGCTTATAAGCGCACTCCAAAAACCAGTAGTGGCAAGAAAAATGCAGAGGGAATGGGAACAAGCCAGGCTCTGCATTCCTCTTGCAGTTACTTGTCTGTTGAAAGTGTTCACTGCTGAGACAAGCTGCATATATGAGTCAGCTGTCTCCTTCAAAGCTGTTGTCGGATTTACTGAGGCAAGATAGTGTAGTGTTAGAAAGCACTTGGCTACATGGGAAAAAGCTCTAGATGTACTTTGTCCCAAAGGGGACAGAACTGTTAACAAATTTAATAAGGTAGATCTTTATTTGTCTGCACCAATAAGGCATTTTATTGTTTCAAATTATGTTTAGATTTGTACAGTGTTGAAATTAAATGTACTACTACTTTAACATTTTGCAATTCCTAGTTACAAGGCGCATGTCAAGAAGCATTTTCTGTTTTTAAAAAAAAAAAGATGACTATGCTTTGATTCTGAGAGCATGCAATCTTTTTTTCCTACCCTACTCTTTATTTCCAGTTTTACATCATCATTTGATATTTTACGCATTTTAATCTGTTTAATAATGTGCTCTGAAATATGATTTATTAGCAACTCACTTTTCTCCTTTCAGCTGCTGTGTGTGTATGTGTATGTATGTATGTATGTATGTATGTGTGTGTATGTATGTGTATATATATATATATAATATATATATATATATATATATATATATTGTACCTGGGACATGATGATGAAAACTCCTTTCTGTAGTTTGTAGAATCCGCTAATAAAGGGCGCACAGTCAAATATTACTTCATCTGTCAGATTGACAGAATTTAACAAAACTGTGTAGCATGAGAATCTACAAATTGGCCCATGCTCTAAAGTGTTTGATGGATAGTTTTAGTTGAATGAATGAATGAAGATGTGAAGACAAATGTTTGTGTGGATGATGTTGGAACAATGCAGGCTTGTCCTGACTGCCCTCAGGTGCTCAAGATTGCCAGTGGACCCATGTCACAAGTCTTACTTAAATGTTTTATTTTTTTATAGTGTGGGCAAAGAGGAGAAAGAATGATAGTTAAAGCGGAGCTCCACCCGGATTTTTTATTTTATTTATTTTTTTCAAAGTCGGCAGCTACTAACAGTGTAGCTGCTGACTTTGAATAAGGACACTTACCTGTCCTAGGCGCCCGCGCTGACGGCCCCCGCCGATCCTCGATCCCGGCATCCCCATCCACAGTCAGGGAAACAGGCAGTGAAGCCGTGCGGCTTCACTGTCCGTTTCCTACTGCGCTTGTGCGAGCGACGCGGCGCTTGTGTGAGCGACGCAGCGCTTTGTGAATGGTCCGGCTGCTTTCTGGGATACACACAGTTCCCAGAATGCAGCGCGGCCCATTCACAAGAAGACACAGAGAAGAGGAGGAGGAAGAAAACAGCACCGCGGATCATGAGGGCAGATTCGGGACTTCCGCATAGCAACAGCCTATTTAGGGTGAGTATTTTTTTTTTTTTTCCATTTCATTTTTTTTTTTTTTTTTTTAGATTTAAAAAAAATAAATATATCAGGGTGGAGCTCCGCTTTAATGCAGACAGACTCTGCCAAAGAAGCTTTTTACACAAGAATACGGTAGCTTTCTTGACAGGTTGTCCAACCTGTACAATTGATTGTTTTTCAGTTGCTTGTTCATATGAGCCATGCAAATAAGAATGTCGCAATGGGTAGGTTAAATGTTATTCCAGGGCAACAGAAATAAACAGCCCTGATTGAATATAAGGGTTAATTTACGAAAATATGGTGCAGCCCGTTTTTTTTTGTCAAAACAAAATTGAACAAGCTGAAGTTGCTTAGCTACTATGCACAGCTGCACCAGATTTTGCACTCTCCGATTTTAGTAAATCAACCCCATCAAATTTTAAGTTAAAAAACACAGTTGTTAAGTACAAAGAGGTTTTAAGGGGACATAAAACATATGATTGAAGGGACCTGTGTGTGAACACCTTTGCTAACTCTTCCTTGTCGGCTGGTCTTCCTTTGAGAATGTTTTAATGTGAATCAGTTTTAGTATACACTTTATGGCCAAAATTATGTAGACACATTTCCAAATTGAGTTCAACATACAAAGACATTGTAGACCATTGTGCCAATAGTTTGAGGAAGGCCCTTTTCTGTTCCAGCCTAGCTGTGCCCCTGTGCACAAACCAGTCCCAAAAATACATGGCAAGATATGTTTTGGTGAAGAGGAACTTAATTGGCTTGAGCTTTGACCACCACTCTGCTTATGACTTTTTTTTTTTTATCAACTGGAACAGATTTTACAAATGCTCTATTGGCTACATGGTAGCAAATCTGCCCAGACACCCCAAAATGTTGTGAAAAGCTTTTTAAAAGATGGAGGGTGTTACATTTATGAGAGAAGGGGGAAGGGAATCCAGAATATTTTAGAATGGAATGCCCAACAAGTTTTAGATGTGAAGATGGGGTGTTCACAAACAGTTGGCTATGTGTATTTTTCTCAAATATCAATTTATGGGATTGAACTGGATTGTTGAAATAACCACTTTTCATCAATCATGTTGTACAGGTCATTGGTCTTTCCCAGTATAAAGTGGACTTAACTACCCCTGTAGGAGTGTTGCCAGTTGCAAAGATGATGTCGCCACCAGTGCACTTCCCCTCAGAAATTTCCCAACCATTGCTAGGACAAGATTACCTTGCTCAACCTTCTGTACCACTTACCATGCCACATTCTGAGGCAGTCTTGGCTGAGAATCAGAGTATGTCCTATCCAAGTACTGGCATTTCCCAGGCTCCTGAGTCGCATAACCTAGCCAGTCAGTGCCAAGCGAGACAGTCATTTGCAGAATCTGCTCATGGGGTAGATTTTTACATTTCCTTTACTCAGGCTGGCCTCAAAGTCAAAATATTTGTAATGCCTCTGCTGATGTAAAAAGTGTTTGTGTTTTTTTTTTTTTTTTTTTTTTTAACAAGTTTTTTATCATTTCATGTTTTAGGAACAGCACAATCAAGAAAATCTGCCGAGCTCAAATCAAAGCTTTGATAAGTGAGTTATTTCTGTCCATCAGCAATGTTATTGTAGGCACTAGCTGTATTGTTTATCAGTGAGATTAAAGTAGAAATTTCTAGAAGTATGACATTTACATTAACATTTTGTTTTATAATTGCAGTACTACTAATTCTGAATTCTCCTCCATTTTCTGGCTTTTTGTTTTGTTAGGGGAGCAGTGTAATGATTTTTAGTGGCCTTAAGCCCCGTACACACGGTCGGACTTTTGCCCAACCAACATCAAAATCCGACACTTTTCTCATTTGTCCGACCGTGTGTACGTTCCATCGGACCAACTTTTTTGGCTTTCATCGGACAAAAAGTTTGGTCTGCGAACGGACCAACTTTCAGGCAACAAAAGTCCGATGGTGCAAAATCCGATCGTGTGTACAGCAAACCATCGGACTTTTGGACAAATTACAAATGCGCATGCTCAGAACCAATGTTAAAATCAACCAACAATAGCAGAAGTTAACCAAAGGGTGGCAGTAAAGAGCAGAAAAGAGCAGAACAACCACGTGATGATGGGAAAGTTTTAGAAAAGTTTGCAGAAAAGTCCGAGCGTGTGTATGCTATGGGTGTGATCGGACAAATCAATTAGGACAAAAATCCAAGGGAAGTTTTGTTGGATGTCCGACCGTGTGTACGGGGCTTTAGACTGATATGTCCCTAAAAACAAGGTGCAGGGAGCCATCTTCATGCGCTTGAGTAAGCCATCTGATTGCCATTAAATTTTTTGATTTTAACTGACACTGCCGCAATATATTTGGGATACTGTACATTTCCCTCTGCTTTATAATCGTATAGGAGAAGATTATCCAAACCATTGTACAATGGGTACCTCCCACCTGCAGAAATACGAGCAATGATAAAAGTTCAATGTCGCTTGTATTTTCAAGGAATCTACAGTCATCTTAAGTGCAAAATAAATAACTTTTTTGCTCATTTAAGGGTTTTCAGAAATGTAATATGGCTACCTGGAGGTGTTCTGTACACAGAATATGTACAGAATGCCCCTCAGAAACAACATTTCCTGCTTGTGTGATTGACGCACTGATTTTTCCAGAAGTCTGCACTTGGATGTACGTGAGCTTTCAGGCATCCACTGCAACACAAATGTCATTTTAGGTGAGCTACTCCCAATAGGAACATGTCTAAAGGGATGCAGGCCCAGAAGTTTTTCTCATTAGTTTTTATTTGGTCATTGGGTCCATTCTAATTGGAGATATTACATATACACTTTGACTAGTAGATTAAGTGAAAGAAAATCTACATTTCTCAAGTCATGGATTCCTTTAGGTGACAGTTGTTGACACATTGTGTCCTTATTGGACCACTCCTATTCCAGTTCTGGTGACAACTCAAAATTTTATTTTCTCCCGCTTACTGTCCTCATGATCATGGTTACTAGGGCAAATAGGGGCACAGACAGCAATAAAAACCTGACATGGGTTCTATCCCTTCCTCGCTCGATCCAAAGCTTAAAAAAAAGTCTCGACTTTAGAAACAATTTAAAGCTTAACAGCTAAATGCACACAAGAACTTTTTTAGTTGCCAAAGGGTTTGTATTTGTCCATCTAGTTCTGTAATTTAAGGAGCTGTGTCCCACAGCACGGTCCTATCTTGAAAGGTAGGGGACCAGATCTTTCTATGCTACACGTTTGCTTACAGGTCTCCTATCCCTGTGACTGGACAGTTAAATGAGAAGCAATACGCTAATCTCATCTGTCACTGTACTGTTTCTGTCAATCTGTTCTTGCAATGGATCACAACTGATTGGCTCCATGGGCTGCTTCTATTTCCTTCCAGAACTCTGTTGTAGAGTGGACTGCAAGATGCTGAAACAAAGTCAAATGCATACAATGCCTGCATTTAAATATGCTTCCCATCTACTATTGGTAATTTATTATGCTGCCCAACTTCTACTATTGGTAACCTTACACGTATCTAAAAATGCCCCGCTCAATCCATACCTTGGCTCTCATGTCCTCCCACTAAACTTTCATATCCCCTGTCCCTCCCAGGTTTAGGCTTCATGTACAAGGGATGTTTTTACAACCTCTCCTGAATGATTTAACTTGATAGATAGTAACCCACATTTAAAACATCTGAGTTTGCTTTTGCTGTGTTTGCATTTAGAAGCATTTTTTCAAAATAGCCAAAAATGAAAAAGCCTGAAATGAAAAAATGAAAGGTGGCTAAATGCGTGTTACAGCGTTTATAAGCGTTTGGCACTTGAAATGCCTCTAAGCTCCCGCTTCTGAATGCATTTTTTGTGCTCCAAAAAATGCCTCTAAGCACAGCTGCCTAGAAACGACTATACACAACCCTGTGGCTACCATTCACAGCAACATCAGATTTTGCACTCTCCAGTTTTAGTAAATCAACCTCAGTGACTTTATGCCGATACCGAACCCTCAAACGCTGCTTGTAACCAAAAATAAATATTGAGAAACAAGCATACTTCTTTAGGCTGGGCTCACGTAACATATGAATGTGACCGGCTCTCAATGGAGCTGGTTTACACATGTCGGGGATGACCGTGGTGCAGATTTTAAAGGCCCTGGTTCAGGTGCAAAAGCTTGCACCTGAACAGGTGAACAGAAACGCTCCTGACTGCAAATCGCAGCTGAACATGTGTGAACCCAGCCTTATGATAAATTCCTGTAAATTTGTGAAGCACAATTTCATAATTTTCACCCATTCCTAGATAATGAACCCAACAATACGCTGTACTGGTTGTTTACACAGAACGGGGGTGGCACAACCTTTATTTGTAAACTAGGCTAGCCCAATGAGTCCTGCAACGCCTCTTTGCCTCCCCTTCTTCCCCTTTTTCTTTTTTTTTCTCTTTCTCTTTGAAACACAAACCGCCATAAACCAATAAACAATCAGTCTTTCCCCTTTCCGTTTCTGGGAGGAAATGTTCACAAGACATACCCTGGGATGTTCAAATTTCCAAAGTATTTGTACTCTGTGTAAGTTGTGGAAAAGACACAGGGAGCTATATCAATAAACTTAATGACTAAAATCTAAAAAGTATTAAAACAGATCCTTATCCTTGTGTTAAAGCATTCTGAATTGAGCCTATAGTGTTAACTTTTATTTGTACTGTTACTTAGTTACATAGGTTCCGATGCTGCCTCTGGTAGAGAAATGAGTGATGGATACGAGGGTATACCTGGTGGTAAACCTGATGGAAAGCCAGCCAAGAAACATCATCGAAGGTCATCGCGGACTCGCTCCCGCCAGGAAAAGACCAATAAGCCTAAGCTAACTATTCTTAATGTAAGCCCAAGCCCCTTTTGGGGATTACTACTTGCATACCGATAGCATTACATCGTAATGTTACATGACCATTTCCTGCAGGTGTGCAACACTGGAGACAAGATGGTAGAATGCCAGCTGGAAACGCACAACCACAAAATGGTTACTTTCAAATTTGACTTGGATGGCGATGCACCAGAGGAGATTGCTACATATATGGTAAGGCAAGTGGGATGGGGGTTGTCAAGTTAATATTCATCTAGTGCTTTGCATTATTTGTGAAATTTGCATTTAGTTGCCTCCAGAGGATATGGAAGACTGTGGAAGGTTCGCAACAATTAAGGCCTTTTTGTGATATGTGCTTTGCAACCCATTAGCAGATTTAGTTAAAAATGAAGGAAAGAAGCACATTTGAGCTGCTCTCAGCAGTTCTCAGATTCCAGCTGTTCTATACAGTGCAGGATATACACTAAAAGCTGTGTTTATATACAGATATGTAATATTTTAGAGTTTTAAACAATTGTCAGGCATGAAGCACATTGTAGTCACCTTTTAAGAATAGAGTGCCAAGATTGACAAGAACCACTGTCTGGAAATGTAGAAAGAGTCATATGGATGGTTTTGCCTTCTAAAAATGATTGCAGTGGTTACTGGTGTGGAAGCATTGGTGCAAAACTTTGAGCACACATAATTTCAGTGTCAATGTATTTTACGAAGATTTGTAGCACGTGTAGCTAGCTATACTCAAATAACAAGCCATATTTACTATGCGACCGTTATATGGATGTGCCCATGGCAGTAGAGTATGCAGAGGCAGCATTAAATAACAATTTTACTCATGCCTTTTTTGCAAGCACATCCTAGGACCGTTTTAGTAAATTAATAGTAGAACCATGCTACATAGAAGAGTAACAGGACTCTATAAAACAATTTTCATATAACCATCATATAACCATTCTTTTATTAAGAGCGTTATATGTAAAGTGCTCTACTGTAGATCTACCACTCTTGGTTTTAAAGCTGAAATTTAGGTAGGTATAAAAAATATGTTCAATGATGTATTATTGAGAAACATTAATTTCTAAGCACAAGCCTATTCTAGGTCCCTGTACAGCATAGCTCAGAGTGATAGAGGAAGAAGCAGCACAAGTAGTCGGTCAGTTGGGCTTCAGTGCTTATGTACTACTAAAGAACATGCTGATGATAGTAAAGAATAACTAGCTCATCAGTCTGCAGCTTCTCTTTTATACTGGCTGCAAATGTAACCTAACTGCAGCAAGAAAAGACAAAAAATTGTGTCTCTCGCTCTGCCAGACAGCGCTGTGTAATGTCACAATGCTATGTAAATGTCAGAACCGGATGGACAAATCCTTTGACAGGTAAAACTGTTCCCATATATGTATTTCACCTGTTTATTTAGTGGTTCGCCTTCACGTTCAGCTTTAGGTTTTACATTTTTAAATATTTAACATGGTGAGGAATAGGGCAAATATAAAAGGGTGCATCATTCAAATGTGCATAAGGCAGCATGATTTCTAAATACAGTGCTGTCTAGGTACATCACTAGCCAAAATCTACACTTTTTTAAACCATCCATACATAACTGTAAAGCCAGCTATTATGTTCTCTCTTTACATTAGCTTGTTCTGATAGCCTTTGAAATGTCTTACAATGGGATAATGTGGTTATTAGAAGAAGCCACGATATGAACGAGTGCAATTAAAATTTATTTCTTCCCTTTGGGAGAACAGTTCCCCCAGCTGTAATAGGATGATAGGTTCCAAGTTTTCAGTTTTAATAAACCAAAGGTAGGGAATGCAACTGTATAAAATTTGAGAAGCGCTCCGCATTGCCATTCTGATATTATGCTTTGTGAATGCGGCAAAACTGTTCTGTGAATTAACATATCTGTATGCTTCCAGGTGGAAAATGAATTCATACTGCAGATGGAGAAAGAGATTTTCATTGAGCAGATGAAGGATGTCATCGACAAGGCAGAGGACATGCTGAGCGAAGACACTGAAGGAGAGAGAAGCTCCGATCAAGGGGCAAGTCCTCAACAGGCTGACTCCTTCAAGGCAGAAATGAGGGAGGTACAGTACACACATCCTATTTGGGATGCTCGGTGCCTTTCCTTCTGGATTACCCAGAACACCCTGTGAAAGCAGATCTGTTGCTCTAAGCAAATTGCAAATTGACTGCTGTCCACCCCCGGCTGTCAGCACCTGCTTCTTGGCTGCATAAATTACTTTTATTGCAGGGTTATTTATTCAAAGTTGGACTGCAAAGGCAGGGATATGTAATGAATAACAGTGATGGTCATCTTAAATGCACAATACAAAATCTTTTATAAGATGTTTACTGCCGTAGGTAAAAAAAGCAAGACCCTTATTTTTTGCCTGCCTAGAATATGGCTGCTCTACCCATCTATCTGATGTGTTGCAAAATATACCAGCGACAGTGTACTTATAACTTTGTAAAAATAGATCAATAAAACCATCTGTGAGCAGGTAGAGATAATGGCTTGTTTATTGTATGACAAGAGTGTTCATGTAATAATATCCCCTAGTATCCAGTACTAGCTGTCATATATGTGAACCAGTGACAATCCACATTGCTGGCAGGTTGTAATTTTTTCTTTCATTATTATGTATCCTTGGTGATGGGGCAGAGGTGATTAGAGAAAAATATTGATGCTTCCAATTTCTTCCTAATGGGTAAATGTACTATATAGTGGATGTACACGTCAAGCAAAACTTGACCAGTGCAAGGCTTCCTGTGTCATTGTGTCTTCTGCTATTGCCTCATTTCACGTGCCCATAAACACTTTTAAGAGCATGTGAAAGGAGGCAATAACTGAAGAAAATCTATATTTAATATATATGAATAATGTTATATTTTTTATAAATGTTCATATTCTCCACATATTTAAAGAGGACAAAGCATTATCATGAAATTGGAAAATTAATTAAACAATATTATCTTTAATTTAAAATAAATATGGATTATATATTTAAATATCCACATATTGCATAGCCTACTTTTGATTTCATGTTGCCCTCACCCTGCTCATAGAAAGATGTGATTAATATGCTAAGAACTACCAGCACTGGGTAGTCTTCTCAGTTTGGTTTTTATAATGCCAAAGAAACATAGTGGGCAGGATGGGTTTTTACATCATATAACAAGGGTAATGTCCTTACACATTTCTTGCTTCACAAAGCTGAATGGGTGTTTTGCTTGGTGTCTTTGAAAGGTTCTTGCAGTAAATCCCAAGGAAGCTTAGACCTCTATTGTGTATTAATACTTTTACTAAAAGGAAAAGCTGCACATACAACTGAAAGTCATAGCATGCAAAGTATAACAAAATATGCCTATAACATGCACAATATGTATGCAATAAGTATACTAAACAGCTACTCAACTTGGGCTTTTAATTGATGGAGTCCAACGGCTTTCTTCAAAGCCCTCAGATCTGGCTTCAAGAGCAACTCTGTCCTTTGTCTGCCCACATGCTTGTTCAAAAATCCTAATCCCCTCGCCTATACTTCCTGTACATCATATTCTTTAACCTGACTTAAACTAGACCTATTGGTTCATTTGCATAGCAATGGTGGAGACTTGTCTTCTAAAACAGCACATGGTCTTAAAATCTAACAATTGACAAATATCTTTTGCTATACAATTACCCAATAATATCCATAACACAATGGGTCATGTAGATTAAGTTAATACATTTTAGAAATATTGTGTTAAATAACCAAAGATAACTAATAAAATTTCTCTCTGCATAGTTTGTATGCAATTGACTGCATGAATTGTCTATTTTGGCAGCAGTTGACTAATGAGATAATCACACGTTTCTCTAAACTTGGTGCAGTTATCACAGTATTTGGAAAAAGTTAGTGGAAAAGTATATTACTCAGAGTGTAATCTACATATCAGACATTTCAAGACAATTGTATCTTCTGGTACATGTCCTTTTAAGGCATGCCCCCACTCCCCTCAGTGCAGCCCACCTGGAGAAAGAATTTCCTTCATCCTTCGATCCATCAAAGCTACAAAGCCTTGCTTCAGATAGTCACCGCTCAAGGTCTCTATTCCGTGCAAGTACACTGAAGCCCCATTCATTCCAATCTTCAGCACTCCTGCAGCGCATGGGCCCGCAGCCACAGCACACATGCACAAGAAGACATGGAGGAGTCACTTTCTGAAGCGAGGCTGTGTGGCTCAAAGTATCTCCACACAGTAAGGATCACTGGATGGAGGAAGGAGATTAACTATTTATCTAGGTTAAATCTGTACACTGAGAGCCAAAATGCTAGTAGAATAATGATGAACATTTTCTCTACACTTGTTTCTTGGTGAACTGGCACAAAGTGGGCAAGCTGTCATTCTGCTTTTAGCATTGACACGCCTTGTGTGGCTATGACAATTGATCCTACTATTGGGTTTTTAAGGCTAACCAGACAATGGAGATGTGGGATATTATAGGGCTGGAATTACAAATCCCTCACTGGGTATAAGAGATGCATGAGGTGTCCCAACTATATGACTAGTGCAATTGGCACCAGAGATTTACTGCTTTTAGTGATTTATACTTGGAACTGGCTAGACATACCTCCTTTCCTTCTCTACAATAAAAATGAGTGTTGACGGTTGCGCATTTTGGTGGTGTGACTGTCTCATTTTTACCAGCATAGTGCAATTATGTAGCCCAGCATTTCAAAATATATTAAACAAAAATCCACTTTGCTACAATACACACCCCCTTCTCTGACCGATCTCCAGAAGACCAACAGCTCTGAGGTTCAACACCCATATCCTTCTGTATAAAGAATGGCTAGAGTCCTTAAACGACTTTTTGGGGACCCTGGCTGTTGGTGGGCTGAACTGGTTGGGTCATGCTCACTATAGTTACACTTGCAGTCATTATGTGACCATATACATGTTTGTCTGGATTCCTATTTTACATTTACATTACTGAAAATGCAGCTATAGTAAAGGAATCTCCTTGCTTGTCTTTGCAATGGTTGTTGGCGTTGAGCTCAGAACTTTTGCAGAGAGATCTTGTTGCTGGAGCTTGTGAGCAAAAATAAGTGGTTTTCCACTGCTTTAGCCCTTGTAAAATGAAAATACATTTAGTGATTGTTAGCTTTTGACACTAATCAGATTGTTTTATGAGATCTTTGTTCTCGCATTGACTGAAACATTTAACACTTTGTTTTTAACTTTTTCAAAGGAAAATCAACATACCCCAATAAGGACACCAGTTTACCAGCAAAACGGTATGAGAGCAACATTCCATTCCTCACAGCTATCTTTTAATTCACATTGATGTAGATAACAAAGCATCTCTGCCTTTATATTTTCTAGTCTTGCATACTGGGAAGCGTTGGTTTATCATCTGCCCAGTTATGGAGAGTCCAAGCTCTACAGATGTCTCTTCAGTAGCTACAAAGACAGAACATCAGAGTGACAGCACAGGTGGTAATGCCAAAGGTACATCTTTTTGACCCTGAAACATTTAGCATGGAAACACACCTGGGGTCTAAGTCTAGCTGCCCCTGAGGTTTTTGTTTTTTTTTCCGACATATTTTGTGTATAAAACACTGTGAAGTCCTGCAATTGTTAGCAATATGGTTACTTAGCCTGCTATTGTACAGATAAGGTTTCCAAACTCTACCTGCCAGTCTCTTTACAGTATTTGGTCTTCTGGTTATTCAGAAAGAAAGAAATTCTGAACACCAGCCTTACTTCTACAGTAAGCATTATTGGCAGGCATTTTAATCATTATTTAATATATACAGGTTTACACTTGTAGGTCTGTGTGAAAAAGAGGTAGCGTAAAACCTACAGTATCAAACTGTACATTTATTTTAAATCTGTCCACAGGACAACTAGTAATTGTGCACTCCACAAATCTGGCCTTTTATGGAAGAGTGGCAAGAAGAAAGCCATTGCTCAAAGAAAGCCATAAGACGTCCCGTTTACATTTTGTGAGAAGCCATGTGGGGGACACAGATAAAATGTGGAAGGTGCTCTGGTCAGATGAAACCCAAATTATACTTTTTGGTCTAAAAGCAAAACGCTGTGTGGCATAAAACTAACATTGAACATCACCCTGGACACACCATGAAACATGGTGTTGGCAGCATCATGTGATGGGGATGCCTTTTTTCTTCAGCAGGGATGGGGAAGCTGGTCAGAGTTGGAGCCAATTACAGGGCAATCTTAGAAAAAAAACTATTAGTGTGAAAAAGACTTGAGACTGGGGTGCAGGTTCCCCTTCCAGCAGGAAAACGACCCCAAATATACAGCCAGAGCTACAATAGAATGGTTTAGATTAAAGCATGTGTTAGAATGGTCCAATCAAAGTCCAGACCTAAATCCAATTGAGAATCTGTGGCAAAACATGAAAATTTGCTCTTCATGGACACTCTCCATCCAATCTGACAGAGCTTGAGCTATTTTGCAAAAGAATGGGCAAAAATATTATGCCCACATGCGATCGAAAATTCCAACAACAAAAGTCCGATGTGAACTTTTGAACGGAAATTTAGACCGTGTGTATGCTCCATTGGACTATTGCTGTCGGAATTTCCGCCAACAAAAGATTGAGAGCTGGTTCTCAAATTTTCCGACAGAAAAAATTCCAATCGTCTGTAGCAATTCCGACGAGCAAAATTCCAACACAGGCTCAGAAACAATTCGACGCATGCTCAGAAGCATTGAACTTCATTTTCCCGGCTCGTCATAGTGTTGTACGTCACCGTGTTCTTGTCGGTCGAAAATTCAGAGAACTTTTGTGTGACCGTGTTTATGCAAGCCAAGCTTAAGTGGCATTCCGTTGGAAAACCCATCCAAGGTTTTTCTGACAGAAAATCCGATCGTGTGTACGTGGCATCGCTCTCCTAGATGTGCAAGGCTGGTAGAGACATCCCCAAAAAGACTTGCTGCTGTAATTGCAGAGAAAGGTGCTTCTACAAACTAGTGATTTATGGAGGGCAGAATACAAATGCACGCCACATTTTTCACATATTTGTAAACAATTTGGATAAACCATTTATCATTTTCCTTCCACTTCACATATCTGTGCTATTTGTTGGTTTATCACATAAAATCCCATTAAAATATACAGTTACGTTTTTTGGTTGCAAGGGCACTTTTACACTGAGGTGCTGGGACTTTTCGGCCGATAGCAGGGTGCTTTTAACCCCTGCTAGTGGCCGAAAAAGGGTTAAAAGCGCCACTGCCCATTGATTTCAAAGGGCTGGGCGGTTTAGAAGCAGTGTATACACCTAAAAGCGCTTCAAAGATGCTGCTTTCAGGACTTTTTTTTAGCGTCCTGCCAGCTCACCGCTCCAGTGTAAAAGCCCTTGGGCTTTCACACTGGAGTGACAGGAGAGGCGCTTTGCAAGTGCTATTTTTAGCGCTATAGTGCCTGTAAAGTGCCTCACGTGAAAGTAGCCTTGATGACAAAATGTGGAAAGGGTAAGGCTTAATTTCCACTGGCGTTTTAAAAGTGAGCTGTAAAACAGCTAGGTATGCCTGGAAAAATTTGCTTTAAAAACGCGAAATTTACCGCGTTTTTGCATGCGCGTTTTTGCGCGTTTTTTAACGCTAGCATTAGGCAGCGTTTTTTTGAAAAAAAAAATCTCTAGGCTATATATATGAGATTTTTTATGCGTTTATGCGCGTTTTTGCGCGTTTTTTAAGGTCGAGCGTTTTTACAGCTGTGTTTTAGGAGCTTTAGAACGCCCTGCTCCTGCGTTTTTTTTTTACAGCTCAAAAACGCCTAGGCCATTTGCAGCTCAAAAACGTCTATGTGGGAATGATGCCATAGAATAACATGGACAGGCGTTTTTAAGCTGTAAAAAACGCTCAGAAATGTGGCTGTAAAAACGCCAGTGGAAATGAGGCCTTATCCTTTATTAAAGTGATTGTAAACCTTTGTTTTTTATTTATTTTTTAAATAACAAACATATACTTGCCTCCACTGTGCAGAAGTTTTTTTCACCTTAATGCATAGGATGCATTAAGGTGAAAAAACACAAGGGCTTATGTAACGGCTACCCAAGTCGTGAGAGGGCATCAGCCGTTGGGGAACGTCCTTTTCCCTGGCAAGTTACTATGCAAGTAAGTCCAGTATAAGCTCATCCACGAGAGCCCAAGGGAGAGTCAGGTCCAGTTGTAAAACAAACATAATAATATTCCCATAGCATACCCTTTTCAAGAATGAGACATGACTACGTTTTGAAGGGTCAAACATCAACAACTTTAATGGTACAATTCTTAGTTTATATCTAGTTACAAACTGGTGAGTGCTCAAGGAACAATGAAAGTCTCCACCCCCTCCCTCCACAGGGGGGCCCCAAGTTAGACACACTGTCACCAGGCCAAAAGAAACCACATTCCTTTCTCAATAGACTTCAATCACAGATAACCCCCTCAATAGATAAGCATTTCGGCACCGCAAAGCCTGACAAGTTCTTCTGAACACAAATGACATGCTAATTCAATACACAGACAGGAGACTGTTAATTTGTAATACAATACACAAAAGAGAGAAGAGACATTTAGAATTCAACAGTGAAAGAGTCACTCTACAATTAACCTTCTAAATTCAGAACCAACAGATCCAAAACAGCCCTCCAGATATCTCAGAATATAATGTGGATAATCCATATCTCAGGTAGTCCCAGATATCATTCATCCTATTGTAACACATCCTTCGGTTCCTTGTATGTCCCACTGCATGATTATTATAGATGTACAGGCAGAATACATAGTTCCGTTACACTGCTCCCCTTTTGTGGAACACTCCGGCAGACCCGGATTGATCCTTTTCGGGTCAACTTGGGGATGTCCGGTCTGCTGTTAGGGTAAAAGTTCCGTTTGCCTGGACAGTCCATCGGCATTTTCATTAAATCTGCCAGGTCGGTAGCTGATGGTGAAGGTGAATAATGGAATTCAGTTCTGGAACAGTCACTTGCTTTGCTCTCTGAATGGCTCCCAAAACCTGTTGCTGATGCTCTTGGGAGAGATAAGGCACCACCTGAGCGCAGATCCCATTTAACCTTTTGACAATTTCAGCCTGTTTGTGCATTTCAATGTTCAAGCCACGGGACATCTCATAATACATGACGTAGTGTCGTTGCATCTCCGATTTCTCACTGGCCAACTTGTCACATTCCCATTTTAGACTGTGATATTGGGCCGGATCTACAGTACATGTCGGGGCAGGTAGTCTTACCCGGGTCTCAGCAGCAAGCGAGTTGGTTCCAGCAACGCGGGTTGGGGCACAGGTAGTCACGGTGTGGACTTCAGCGGGGCACATCGGGGCGTACGCAGAAACAAGGGGGGCCAAATCATTCCCCAGTAGTACATCTGCTGGCAAATCCTTCATCACCCCCACATTCACATGTCCCGAACCCACCCCCCAATCCAGGTGAACCCGGGCAACGGGTAGCCGGAAGACGGTGCCTCCTGCTACTCTTACGGCTACAGTGTCTCCGGTGTGCTGGCTCTCTGGGATGAGTTTCTTCTGTAGCAGGGTCATAGTGGCCCCAGTATCACGTAATCCATTGGCTGCCTTTCCATTGACCCAGACAGTCTGCCTGTGTTGCTGCCTGTTGTCCTGGTTAGCTGCTTGTATCGGATCTGCCTCATGCAGAACACCCCAATGCTCTACCTCCCCAACGCCGTGGGCCGCAGGCATGGATGTGTGGGGGTTCCCCCTTTCTGGCTGTCTCCATGACTGGGACTGCCTGGGTAAATTTAATGAACAGTCTGACTTTTTGTGCCCTGGTTGTTTTTGAATCAGAGCGATAGTAGCCTCGGTATCTCTTAGGCCTTGTGCTACTTGTCCATTCACCCGTACCTCCTGATGGTGATGCTGACGGTTATCTGGAGAGGCCGCTTGTATTGGGTCTGCCTCATACAAAATTCCCAGACATTCCTCAGGGCCCACCTCAGTCTCTAGGCAGTGGGCCGCAGAGGGCTGTGATGGAGTGATCTCTGTGTTGGGTGTTGGGCGTCTCCAGTTGTTATTTGTAGCTCTCAAAGGACAAAAACGAGCAATATGTCCCGTGTTGCTGCAGTGATGGCACGTCACCCTAGACGAATCCCGGGGATAGTTGTTGGGTTCCTTAGGACGTGGTGGTCCTGGTGGGACTGGAGCCCGAAACTCTGGGCGTGAGGTGCTGGTTGGAGTACACGGTTCTACCTTATGAGCCAGTCGTGTAGTACCCTGGCTTACTTTCCTTGTTTCCGCGTACTCATCTGCTAGCCAGGCCGCCTCGTTTAAGTTAGCGGGACGGCGATCTCGTACCCAGTCCTGTATGTCTGCGGCTAGGTCTTGGAAGAAATGTTCCATTAGGAATAGCTGCAATACTTTCTCCCCAGTGTTGGCCTTGCACCCTTGGACCCAATGGGATGCCACCCTTTGTAACTGGTTTGCCCATTCCATGTGGGAGTCCCCAGCCTTCTTCTTGGATTCCCGGAAGCGACGGCGGTAGGTTTCTGGGGTTACGGCATATCGGGTTAACAGCGCCTTTTTCACTTGCTGATATTGTAAAATATCTTCTGGAGCAAGAGCCCGAAAAGCTTCATTGGCTTTGCCTGACAATTTCCCAGACAAAATAGTGACCCATTGGTCTGGTGGTACCTGGTGTAGTGAGCACTGCCTCTCAAAATCCGCCAAATATCCATCTATTTCCTCCTCACTTTCTACAAAAGCTTTAAAAGCAGTGAACGGTATTTTCTTTCCTGTCGCAGCGGGTGGGGAAGTAGGAACTGCGTGTGTAATGGGCTGTCTAGCTCTTACCAGTTCCAGTTCTTGTCCCCTCTTGGTTTGGATCTCCTCTCTTGCTTCCCGAAACAGCTGGTTTATTAGTTCCGTGGACGTTTCTGGATACAAGGATAATCTCCGCTGTACAATATCCGTAATTACATCTTCCTCGCTGACAGGTGCTAGAGGCTCCGCTCCTTCCATGGATCCATCCATTTGGTCCAGCTCCAGTAAATCTGCTATCAGCTCCCTCCGTGGCCTGTTACTGGCACTCCTACCACGACTCTCCAATAAATCTTTTAGTGTGGTTCTTTTCAGCCTGGCATACCGGGACTCCATTCAGAACTTGCTCCTTGGATAAAAGGACCATCCCACTGCTGCCACCAATGTAACGGCTACCCAAGTCGTGAGAGGGCATCAGCCGTTGGGGAACGTCCTTTTCCCTGGCAAGTTACTATGCAAGTAAGTCCAGTATAAGCTCATCCACGAGAGCCCAAGGGAGAGTCAGGTCCAGTTGTAAAACAAACATAATAATATTCCCATAGAATACCCTTTTCAAGAACGAGACATGACTACGTTTTGAAGGGTCAAACATCAACAACTTTAATGGTACAATTCTTAGTTTATATCTAGTTACAAACTGGTGAGTGCTCAAGGAACAATGAAAGTCTCCACCCCCTCCCTCCACAGGGGGGCCCCAAGTTAGACACACTGTCACCAGGCCAAAAGAAACCACATTCCTTTCTCAATAGACTTCAATCACAGATAACCCCCTCAATAGATAAGCATTTCGGCACCGCAAAGCCTGACAAGTTCTTCTGAACACAAATGACATGCTAATTCAATACACAGACAGGAGACTGTTAATTTGTAATACAATACACAAAAGAGAGAAGAGACATTTAGAATTCAACAGTGAAAGAGTCACTCTACAATTAACCTTCTAAATTCAGAACCAACAGATCCAAAACAGCCCTCCAGATATCTCAGAATATAATGTGGATAATCCATATCTCAGGTAGTCCCAGATATCATTCATCCTATTGTAACACATCCTTCGGTTCCTTGTATGTCCCACTGCATGATTATTATAGATGTACAGGCAGAATACATAGTTCCGTTACAGCTTACAACCCCTTTAGGTGACACAGGGTCAAAGATTCTAGGATATACTGCCATCTACAGGAGAATGTACTAGGTGAAAAAACATCTTTTCACCTTTTGGAAAAGCAATGCCATTTAACATGAATTCCTTTTTATCAATTCCTTATTTTTTTTTTCTTTTCACCATAACCAGGACATTGTATTTTTATCCTTCTGACATGCTCCATTACATCCCAAGCAGATAGCCTCCATTGTTTGCGAGTTTGTGCGAGTTTCTCTCATCCACATCTTCTATCAGGCTTAATTACTACCTCTTGTCATTCCTGAGGGTTCCCATAGGGGACAGCCCTCCCATTCTACCATTTTGGATGGCTTAGGCATCTCATTATTTAAGTCCATAGTCTTAAAGTGAAGGTTCCATCTTTTGTTAAGGTGTACTCCACTAGATAAGTATGTGCCTTTATAGGCTTTTTAGCATCAGGCATCCGTGTCCCAGATTTACAAGGCTGCCACCTGGTCTTCTGTTTGTGTGTGTGGGGGCTAGGTTCAGAGTAGTGTGGCGGGCAGTGAGCACACAGTCCAAATTTGGCAAATACATTATATTGTAGAAAGGTTCAACACGTACATACAGGCCCAGCATCTGCAAATGCATCTGAAGCCACTTACAAACTGTAGTGCTGGTGGAACAGTGATCTGAAGACATGAAGATGCCCACAGCATCTGCCACAAGGAGTAGAATGCAGCCTGGCCAGCCCACACCCATAGGGGGAAGCTTCCTGGTAGAGGTAGATGTGGTCCCTGCACTCTCCCTACTCATCTCAAACTTTTTTCTATATCGAAGTACTGTCCTTGACAGACAGGGAACTTATTCCTATGCTAGTCACTTGCATAAAGCGTGCCAAGCCCAGAAGCTAGAGTCTTAAATAGACTGACCCAAGATGGCTGCAAGAGTCACATGTGGCACGATCGTCCAATTGGATAGCTGCCCTTCTGTGACTGAGGAAATTAGAGGAACCAAGTTCCTCTTAACTTCATCCCCAATCTGCATAGCCACTGTGGTTGAGCGCCACCTGTAGTGGAGCATACAGACTGCACCTGCCAGACACGTTCTAAGTTTTTTCAGGTTGGTTTAAGGCATCGTTTGTGTGCCGTGAAGAGTCCCCAGGTGTGCCGCGGCAAAATTACCCCCAATATGGGCAGCTATGGCTGCTATCTGCTGGGCCCTTTGTTAACATGAGTCACTCTTTACAGCAGTGCCAGTCCGCTGTGTTAAACTCACTTCCCGGCACTCTGGATGACGTCATCGGTTGCTATGGGTGGGTCGGGCGCACGCACTGTTATGTGTTACGTGAGAGCCGCAGACGTGAGAGACAGTTTACTCTGCCTGGCACGCCTTTGCCTGAGGGGGAATAAGAACGAGTAGGGGAAGAAAAAAAGAGTGGTTGAAGAACGACGATTAATAGGTGAGATGACACTATAAATGTGAAAAGTGTAACAGGCATGGTGTATATATAAAAAAATAAAAAATAAATACATGGCACTTTCACAGTGACTGACTTCATTGCAGGCATGGTGATTTATTTTAAATGTAATATGGGCTATGTGGGTTATTATTGATAATGATAACTGTATACCTCAATACTGCAGTTTGGCCACAGTGCAGGTGTAGCACAGTGTACCTGCGGTTTCATGTGGTTTCTCAGACTTATATTATGTCCCTCATTTTTGGTGTGCTTTCAGAAAATGTACCAAAACTTAAGACATAATAGAAGTTTATGAGAAACCACATGAAAATGGCTACACCTGCGCTGCGGCCAACCTGCAGTATTGAAGTATACAGTTATCATTATCAATAATAACCCACATAACCCATCTATAATATATAAAAATATTAAATCACCATGTCTGCAGTGGAATGAGTCGATGTAAAAGTGTAACAAGTGTTATGTAGGTTTTTTTTTTTTTTTTTTTCACAAGAGCACAAAATTACAGATTTTCAATTGTTTGCCTGGGGTTATGGCTGAAGCTATCAGCCATAACCTTGGTATTGTTTTTTTACAGACAGTGGCTGGCTTTCTCATGAAAGCGTTCCGAGTGGCTCCCATCCCCCCACAGTTAGAAACCCCTCACAGGGAACACTTTTAACCCCTTGCTCGCCCCTTTGTGTTAACCCCTTTCCTGTCAGTGGCATTTACACAGTATAAATGTCAATGGTCCCATTAATTTGTCAAATGTGCCCAATCTGTCCTCCGCAATGTCGTAGTCATGCTAAAAAAACCGCCATTACTAGTTTAAAAGTTTTTTTCTAAAAATTCCATAAATCTATCCCCTATTTTGCAGACGCTATAACTTTTGTGCAAACCAATCAATATACGCTTATTGCGTTTTTTTTTTACCAGAAATGTAAATGTAGTGCCCCCCCTATTTGGCGGGGCATTACGCTAAAGTTAGTGGGGAATGGGAGAGTTAAGTTGCTTCCACTCACAAATTGGTTAAGTTTAGGCAGCTGTCAATTTAGAACTGCTTTCTAGGCCAGTCTGCATGCTAGGGGAGGTGTTTTTACCCCTGGGTGACAGTTGGCGCTGGAAGGGGTTCTGACAGACCCACTTTCTTCCAGCAGTCAATCAGAGGAGGATTTTCCCTCTGGACATGCTGGCGGGAGAGTATATCTGTGGCAGATGCCTGAGAGTGAGATGTTGTATGCGGGGCCCGAGTTCCAGGTGCGGCATCCACCTTCAGGGTGCGCGCATCCATGGGCCCCACCATCGAGGCCTGCCTGGCCGAAGCTGTGCACCAAGCGGAGCTTCATCCTGACGTTGAGAGGTTGTTTAGCTATGACTAAGCATTGTAATTCAATGTGAAACACGTCAGCTGTATATACCCAACTGTTTGCTGTTTTTCTCTTGTAGTGCCTTCCTTTTTACTACATTAAAAGGCTACCTATTTTTTAAGATCTACTGGAGTGTGGCTGTCCATATAATTTTTCCTTCAATCGTGACGTTGAGAGGGGCCCCAGCGGCTTGCTGGGTCCCAGAGCCTAAGCTGGGAGCTGTACGGTGGGGGATTGGCTCGGGAGACCTAAAGGCAGAGGTTGTCCGTGAGGCCTAGGCGAACCACCGGGGATCTGGTCATCACTACATGACAGGTACACTTCAACTGTCCTTTGATGACCCTAGAGAAGTAATTTACTGGGAGGATCCATTAGTTCTACCCCTTTGAAAATGATGGAAATTTCTCGGTCCTGTGGCAGAGGCCCTAATTCCTCCCAGTGACTATTGCAAGTGACCTTTCGGCTGCCCGGCCCAAGTTAGTTGCCTGTCCGGGGAGCTTTACCCACTCTGACGGGAGTGGCGACATTTAAGTGTGACTGTACTGAGAGCAAGCTGCTCTATAATATCCAAGGCCTGATACTGCAGTTTTCTTCCGCTCATCAACCTTTCTCTATAGTGTGCCATGTTGATGTTGGCCATGTTGGGCCTTGGAATAAAACTTTGAAAACGTAACCTGATGTCTAGACACTCGCTTTATTCACTTTCCACAAGTATTCACCCCTAGACAAGCATAATTGGTAACTTAATACGCCGACCCCGAAATCAACCAGCGGCTCCTTCGGGGGTGAGCGCTACATAAAGAATACATATTGGCTTAAACTGAAGCAAAAAGTAAAAAAAAAAAAAAAAATTTTAAATTGTTGGTCTTTTTTGTTTATTGCCCAAAAAATAAAAACCACAGGGGTGATCAAATGACACCAAAAGAAAGCTATTTTTGGGGAAAAAAGGACATACATTTTGTTTGTGTACGTCGCATGACTGTGCAATTGTCAGTTAAAGCGACGCAGTGCCGTATCGCAAAAAATGGATTGGTCAGGAAGAGGGTAAATCCTTCCAGGGCTGAAGTTGTTAACTTCAAGTGGAACAACCTTTGATTTGGGAGGTTCCCACCACCACCCTTGCTAAGTCCATGTCTTTATGGACTTTGCTTTGTGCACTCATGTTGGAACAGGAAGGGGCAATCCCCAAACTCTTCCCACAAAGTTGGGAGCATGAAATTGTCCAATATGTCTTGGTATGCTAACACCTTAAGAGTTCCCTTCACCCGAATAAAGGGGCCAAGCCCGACCCCAGAAAAACAACCCCACACCATAATCCCCCTCCACCAAATGATTTGGACCATAGACATAGATGAGTGCGTTTGGGGTGGAGGAACTTGACTGGCCTGCACAGTCCTGAACTCAAACGGATAGAACACCTTTCGGATGAATTAGAGCAGAGACTGCAAGCCAGGCCTTCTCATCCAAATCAGTGCCTGACCTCAGAAATGCGCTTCTGGAAGAATGGTCAAACATTCCCATATACACACTCCTAAACATTGTGGACAGCCCACTGCCCGGCTTCCTTCTGTCTGTCCTGTAGCAGGTTGGCTGCAGTGATGGAAGTGGGATCTCTGGGGATCATGATTGAAAGGGAGGGGGACTTTTGGGAATCTGATGTGAGGTGGGGAATCTGGGAACCCTGGTGAAATGAGGGAGACACCGAGGACCCTTATTTAAGGAGAGGGGGGCCTCAGGGAGCCCTGATGTAAAGGATGGGGACACTGGGAACCCTTCTATACGAAGGGGGGACTCTTGGGATCCTGATTTAAGGGGGAAGGCTTTGTGGACCCTATTGAAAGGAGGAGCTTTGCTGTAACTGGGGGAACTCTGGTGACCCTGATATAAGGCCGGGCAAGCTCTGGACACCCTAATAAAATTGGGATATTGATGCAAGGGGGGGCATCTAGGACCCTTATCTAAGAAAGAAGGCGTACTATAGACTCACACCACTGATGTTGGAACATTTTTCTTACTAATGTCATAACAGACACATTTTTCCTTCCAGTAACACCACCAATGGTCTTATTCTTACACAGATAAAGCAACATTTCCCCATATTTCATGTTTGAATAGAATGTGTACTGCTGTTAAACTTATATTTTGTTTCCATGTTTTGGTGAGGCATGCTGCTGCGTGCATCGTTATTGACCCCACGCCTCCTGCTGCTCTACCTGGGTGCGGGTGCAGTTTGGCATCTTTTCCCTGGGCACAGGGTGACCTTGTCCTGGTACTGGAGGCAGCAATCTACATTACAATATCTGAGTGGTTTCTTTCTTATTCAAAACCGCGCAGGAAAGCTGTGTGTCCTGTTGTGCGCACTCTTCCTGACGGCCCACTTCTCGTATCCATCCCATGCGATGTCACATACAAGCACCTGGGATAAACAAGAGAAGAAGAAAGGCCGGCAGGGAACGGCAAGCCACAACAGGATACACAGCAGCTTCCCTGAGCTGCTCTGCATGTGCGGGAAATGTGGGAATGCGATCTACTCAACTGCCTGTGATTCATGAGTAGAATGTGGCAGATTGGACTTCTCATGGAACCCCAGTTGAAAAGCCCTGATTTAGACTATTGCACAAGCCCAGTTGTGACTGGTTCTCTTAAGCATTACAACACATGCACTGAGCTGGTTCTTGTGACAAATGTGTGATGTAGACCGACTCCAGAGTGCGATTACATTTTATGTAACCTTGCCCCAGATAATGGAAGGTCTTCTTAGACCATCCGCCTCTGTACTTATGCTTGCTGTAATATTCTCATTAACAGTCATTTCAAGTATTTTATTCAGGTCACATTTTGGCCAATGTATGAATTAATATATTTGATCCTAAATTATATCAAATGTTCTCAAATTCTCGTTTACATATTCTCCTGTTGTGAATAAAAACAGAAGTCTTTTTCTGAACCTCCAGGGCACTTAGGCTGTTTCTTCATATGTTACATCAATAAATGGATTTTTATTTTATTTTATTGGTACCAGTTTTCAGAATGTCTCTAATTTTGTAAATGGGGTTATTTTACTCCTTATCAATGTGTTATAATTCACATGAATTCAATTTATTTATCCTGTCAGGCTTTATAGACATCATCTTGTGTGGGTGATCGCATCTCCATCCATGATTTCTACATTTACTGCAACCCAGCTGATTGCTGCCTTTTGATTCACAGCATTCATCGCTGAGCTCTGTGATGGCAGTATAGTGCATTGGCTTATGTAGCGTTTTGAAACACTGTCAATGTGTGCTGACAGCTATATATGACCATAGAGATCATTGATGTGTGTAGGAAATCCTATGCATCAGAATGACAACAGTCACTGCAGTCAGAGTTTTTATGTATTTTCGGAAAGGCTTCTTTCCTAAAAGGAATGACTAGGACTACTACTGCTGCCACTGACATGTTACAGGTTTAACCACTTCAGCCCCGGACCATTTGGCTGCCAAATGCCCGGGCCACTTTTTGCGATTCGGCACTGCGTCGCTTTAACTGACAATTGCACGGTCGTGCGACGTGGCTCCCAAACAAAATTAACGTCCTTTTTTTCCCCCACAAATAGAGCTTTATTTTGGTGGTATTTGATCACCTCTGTGTTTTTGTTTTGTTTTTAAACAGAAAGAGTGACAATTTTGTCCAAAAAAAAAAAATATATATATATTTAACTTCTTGCTATAATATCCCCCAAAAATATATAAAAAAACAAATGTTTTCCTCAGTTAAGGCCGATACGTATTCTTCTATATATTTTTGGTAAAAAAAATCGCAATAAGCATTTATTGATTGGTTTGCGCAAAAGTTATAGCGTCTACAAAATAGGGAATAGTTTTATGGCATTTTTATTAATATTTTTTTTTTTTACTAGTTATGCGGCGATCAGCGTTTTTTTTTTTTTTTTTTTTTTTTTTTTTATCGTGACTGCGACATTATGGTGGACATATCGGACACCTGAAGGCAGTAAACAACCATACCCCCGAGCGGCTGGCAGCACAACTCTGCTGTTTGCCAGTTGGTCTGGAACTTGCCCCGTCTAAGTGGACAGCGTGCAGAGGCTCGTGTCCTCTCCAGCATCAGCGGCTTCCAGCGTGCGGCTCCTCCCCTCCTGGGCATCCAATAGGATCGCCTGTCCTTTCAGCCAATCGGGTGACGGGTGTCCCGGTTCTTGATTGTCCAGGAGGAGGATCAGTGTTATAGTGAGTATTCATTCGCTGTTTTAACACACCTGGGTGGGCTGTGATTTCTCTGTGCCCCGATCTCCAGCTTTCCAGCCAAACACCTGGCAGTGTTTACAACTTCCGGGGCTGGACCTGACATCATAACGACTGGCCTGTTAACAGTCATAGAGATGACCTGGGACCATTTGGTCCTCGGTCAGCTCAATGGTAGACTTCTGCCGCTGTCTGATTTCTTCTCTGGCTTGCCAATTGCATGGGCAAGCCGGTAGAAGCACCAGAGGGTGATGGGACCAAGGCAGAAGAACGTCCTCTTCAACTGCATGTAAAAACAATCAAGTGACTGAACTGCCACTACGATTGTTTTTAGTGTGCAGGCAATGGGCAGCATAAAAAAAGATATCTGAATGATGCCTGTAGCTGCAGGCATCATTCAGGTATCTCCACTGAAACCCCATGACGTCATGACATTTAGGCTGCATTCACACCTAGGCGTAGGCAGTATGAGGCGTATTGCGGCGACATGAAATCGGCGTTTTGTCCCCGCGATTTGCGGCGTCAAGTCGCTCCTTGTTTTTCGCTGGAGGGGTGATTTTAGCATTGTCGGCTATGCCCGAACGCCGAAGACGCCTGAAAAAAAGCGTCCGGGACTTGTTTTGAGCTTCAGGCGTACGGCGTTTCGGCGTAGAGATGTGAACCATCTCCATAGCCGACAATGTAAATTTGCCCCTCCAGCGTATTTCTGGCTGCTGCAGCGTCGGGCGACAAAACGCCTAGGTGTGAATGCAGCCTTAGAGTTATGGAAGTGGTTACAGCACGCCTGAACGCCAATCAAAGCATTGAGAGTGAATGCAGAGTAAAATGACCTTAGTCACACTGTTGCATTTGTTTTGCTCCAAAAATTATATCCTCTTTTGCTTTCACTTTGCTTCAGCACTTCTCCAAAGCCAAGTCTATCCGAGCGCTTCTTAACCGCACCTACAGAAGTACAAAAGCTTTAATGCAGCGTTAGCGTTGCTCTTAAAGTATTGCATTATTTCCTCTTCCTCGACAAAACCAACACACAGGGCATTTGTCAAACTTCATTAAAGCTTAAAAAAAAAAAAAAACACACTGAAGCCTCAAAGCATGATGAAGCAGTGTGTGTTAATGTGTGTTAACCACTTAGGACCCGGACCTTTAACAGACAATTACGCGGTCGTGCGACGTGGCTCCCAAACAAAATTAACGTCCTTTCCCCCCCCCCCCACAAATAGAGCTTTAATTTGGTGGTATTTGATCACCTCTGTGTTTTTATTTTTTTTTTTAAACAGAAAAAGAGTGAAAATTTTGTCCAAAAAAAAAACAATATTTTTAACTTCTCGCTATAATATCCCCCAAAAATATATAAAAAAACAATTTTTTTCCTCAGTTAAGGCCGATACGTATTCTTCTATATGTTTTTGGTAAAAAAAAAACGCAATAAGCATTTATTGATTGGTTTGCGCAAAAGTTATAGTGTCTACAAAATATGGAATAGTTTTATGGCATTTTTATTAATATTTTTTTTTACTAGTAATGGCGGCAATCAGCGTTTTGTTTTTTGTTTTTTATCGTGACTGCGACATTATGGCGGACATAACGGACACCTTTGATGCTATTTTGGGACCATTCACATTTATACAGCGATCGGTGCTGTAAAAATGCACTGATTTACTGTATAAATGTGACTGGCAGGGAAGGGGTTTACCACTAGGAGGCTAGGGTTAAGTGTGTCCTAGGGAGTGATTCTAACTGTTAGGGGGTGTGGCTTACTGTGACGTGTCATTGATCACTGCTCCCGATGAGAGGGAGCAGACGATCAGTGCTGTCACTAGGCAGAACGGGGAGATGTCTTGTTTACACAGGCCTCACTCCGTTCTGCAGCTCTGTGACCCGAGCACAGGACACCAGCGGACATAGTCAGTGGGTCCCACGGTCACAGAGCTCATGGCAGGGGCGCGCGCCTTGATGCTGTGCAGGGGCCTGAACATCCTCCTTATCAACAAATGATGTCGTTGGTTGTTAGGACGCCGGCAGCTAGAAGCTTGTAATGCTACACAAAACATGGCTTTGTGTAACTAAAAGGCAGGCTTTATCCACCCGCTGCAATTTATGGGCAGTTTTTAGGGATTTTGCCAAAGCACTGCTGAAGAACCCCGAGAGCACCCTGGTTGAACAAGGCTGACTTGGGCTCGGTTCACATATATGTAAATCTGATTTTGTTTTTAACATCATCATTTTTAACATCATCCGATTCACATAACGTGAATCGGACCGTCTTTCAATGGAGCCTGCTCACACATGTCCGGACGGACAATGTCCGTTTCTGAAAATCCTGCGAACAAAACCGTTCGGACTGCAAACTGCAGCTGGACATGTGTGAACCCAGCCTTGGAAAACAAAGTTCAGAGGTCTATGTAACAGCCAATCAACCAACTATATTTCAAAAAGCACATTTGTGTATGTGTGTGTGTATATAGCAGTTTCTGTATATTTCTCTCCTGACAAGTTTACATTAAGCCTGGGAATCAACTTTATTTGGTGAGTGAGGTAACAAACTGGCAGTATAACCAAATCTGTAAATTGTTGGGAACAGTAGAGGCTTTGGGCCAGATTCTCATAGAATTCCGGCGGCGTAGCGTTAGCCATTTACACTACGCCGCCGCATCGTACTAGAGCAAGTGCTTTACTCCCAAAGCACTTGCTCCGTAGTTAGCGGTGGCGTAGCGTAAATGGCCCAGCGTACAGCCGCGTAATTCAAAGGGGGCGGCTTGTATTTAAATTAAGCGTGCCCCCGTGCCGATTGAACTGCGCATGCGCCGGCCGCGACGAAATCCCAGTGCGCATGCTCCAAAGGACGTCACATTTTCTCAATGTAAGCGACGTAATCGTAGCGTACGCCAGCCCCATTGAGAATCGACGTACGCAAACGACGCACAACACGACGTGGTCCCGAGGCCATACTTAACATGGCAGCCGACGGCATCCGACGGGACTTCGTAAGGTTACTCCACATCTTTGCAGGGGTAACCTTACGCGGACGAAAACGACGTTAACCACGACGGGGCGGCGTAAAAGCATTCGGCAATCGGCGTATTAGCCTCATTTGCATAGGCAAATGAGAAAACAACGTAAAGGCCACCTAGCGGGCGGAGTTGTCATTACATCTACGATCCGCCAGTGTAATTGTTTTACACATGGCGGATCTTTACCTGTATCTATGCGTAAGTGATTCTACTAATCACACGCATAGATACACGGGCAAAAAAACGGCGATACGACGGGGTATCTGTGATACCCCGTCGTATCGCTTCTGAGAATCTGGCTCTTATGCCGCGTACACACGGTCGTTTTTTGCGATGAAAAAAAACAAAGTTTTTTGTGAAGTAAAAAACTAAGTTTTTGAAACGTCACTTTCAAAGACGATGTTGCATACACACCATCGTTTTTTTCACAAAAAGCAAGGTTACGTTCACCACTCTTTTCCATTGAAGCTCGCTTCATAACTAGCTTCTGGGCATGCGCGGGTTGAAAAACGTCGTTTTAAACGACGTTTTTGCTACACACGGTGACTTTTTGTGAAACAAAAAACAACGTTTTGAAAAACGACACAAAAAATTCAAGCATGTTGGAATTTTTTTTTGGTCGTTTTTTTTAAGACAAAAAACTACGTTTTGCCCACACACGATCAATTTAAATGACGTTTTAAAAAACAACGTTTTTTTTTCATCGCAAAAAACGACCGTGTGTACGCGGCATTAGACTGTATAGTGCTTCAAAATGGTAAAAACTAAAATCCTCAGTTTTAGCCTGCTGCCATTCCCTGTTTTTTCCATTTTTTTTTTTTGCAGACCTAAGAGATACAAATCTGCATGGTCTTCGCTGTTCCATTTCTGGTAGTAAATTAGGTGGAATGATGAGGGTTTTATTTCTTACAGATGAAAAGGCCTGTGAAGATGGTCAACATAAATTTTCTACAGAACAGGACAAGTCCATCTCAACCGCAAGCCAGTCAGTCTCAACAGATGTGGATGTAGAAATTCCAGCTTCCTTGATGCTATCCTCTATAACACAGTCATCCTCCACTATATTTTCTGATCTGCAAACTCAGACTGAAATGTCATTTTCAGCCCATCCAGAACTTCTTTCCTCCCGACAAGGAGATTCTGCTACTCTTGGTGCATCTGCTGGTTTTCAGCAAGCTGTTGAATCGGAAGAAGCAGAATCCCGTGTATTGTCTCTGAATGAGAAGCCAACAGCCCACACACTGGCACAAACCGAGCACAATAAGTGTGTGTCACCATCAGATCGAACATACAATGCTATAGGGGCAAATGAACTGGTCCATCCTGCGCAGGCAACTCATGATGATGGTAAACCACACCACCTTCCTCAGGAAAACGTTGCAAGTCTTCAGCCTGAACAGCAGGTGCTCTATGCATCGGAATGCAGTCCACCTGTTGTCCAAGTAATGGCAGACACTGGTTTGGCTGTCAACAGTAATCAAAGGAATGAGCCATTGCACATTCAAGAAGTATCTTCAGCATCCCAACCTGTCTTACAAACTCAGACTCAGCCTTTAGCTTTACCATTAGTGAATTCAACTGTACAACAAGCTAACATGGAATCAGATGGAGAAGGTCCACCCAGAGTGGAATATACTGATGATACAATTAAGACTTTAGATGAAAAGCTCCGTAATCTGCTATATCAGGAATATGCTCCAGCTAATCAGTCTGCTGGGACACCAGAATATTCCATGACCATGGAAAATATAGCAGAGGTTATCAGATCACAGCCACTGAATGCAGACATAATTTCTATGACCGGTTGTAACAGAACCATCCTGGATCCAATTGAATCAGCAGAATCAGTCAGTGGTGACACCAGTGGCCATGAATCGCCAAGACATTGGGTAAGTTATTTTGTTCTGCATGAGACTTGCATTTCTCTAAACCTTGATACAACAAAATCTGTAAATTCGGTAAAATGTACAAAGCATGTAAATTGCAGGGTTTATTCAAAGGTGCATATAAACAGAAGTAGACGTTCACCCAATCTGACCTTTTACAGTTAGATCAGGGAAACATTTTTCATTTATAAATGTTCTATTTGTTCTTTAAGCAATGTACAGTGGGGAAAATAATTATTTGATCCCCTGCAGATTTTGTAAGTTTGCCCACTTACAAAGAAAGTAAGGGTCTATAATTTTTATTGTGTAAATAAGGGTCTATAATTTTTATCATGTGTATTTTAAAGGATAGAGGCAGAATATCAACAAAAAATCCATAAAAAACACAAGATACAAATGTTGTAAATTGCAGTTCAGTGAGTAAAATTAAGTATTTGATGCCCAAGCAAAACATGACTTAATACTTGGTGGAGAAACCCTTGTTGGCAAGCACAGAGGTAAAATATTTCTTGTAGTTGGTTACCAGGTTTACACACATCTCAGGAGGGATTTTCATCCACTCTTCTTTACAGATCTTCTCTAAATCCTTAAGGTTTCTTGGCTGTCGCTTGGCAACTGGAAATTTCAGTTCCCTCCTTAAATTTTCCATAGGATTAAGGTCTGGAGACTTCTTGAGCCACTCCTTTGTTGCCTTGGTGTTATGTTTTGGGTCATTGTCATGTTGGAAGACCCATCCAGGACCCATCTTCAGTGTTCTGGCTGAGGGAAGAAGGTCCTCATCCAATATTTTACAATACATGGCCATGTCCATTGACCCCTCAATGCGGCAAAGTCAGCCTGTACCTTTAGCAGAGAAACGGCCCCAAAACATATTTCCACCTTGGTACTTGACGGAAGGAATGGTGTTCTTGGAGTCATAATCAGAATTTTTCTTCCTTCAAACACGGTAAGTCGAGTTAATGTCAAAAAGCTAAATTTTAGTCTCATCTGACCACAGCACTTTCTCCCAATCTGTCTCTGAATCATTTAGATGTTCATTGGCAAACTTTAAACAGGTCTGTATATATGCCTTCTTGGGGAGGAGGACCTTGTTGGCACTGCAGGATTTAAAATCTCCATCCAGAGTGCTTTGTTCAACTGACGCCCTGTTAGCGATTATTCAACCTAGTCGCTCAGCTTCAAAGGTTGGCCGCCGGCTCCAAACATTGGGGAATTCTCTTTGGAACCAGCTCCCTCATCAGCTCAGAGCATCCTCCTCCTTTATGGCCTTCCGTAAAGGCTTGAAAACACTGCTTTTTTTACAAGCCTACGGATAGAGACTTGGCTATCCAAGCTCTTAGCAGGACGCTGCCTTAATCCCAGGCTGCGGTCCATGGTAAGGGAGTAGGGATAGGCTCCTTGTGTCCTGCCCCCCCTCCCCTCCCCTCTTTTTATATTTTTGTTTACTTCTTGCTAGTTCACCTCTTTCACTTAGATGTCCTAGTCTCTTTATCTTAGCTCCTGGGAATTGGATACCCCCAGCTTGTTGGTAAGCGATTGGACGCGAGTTTCACAACTCGCATTCGGCGCTCTATAAGCATTTATTCCAATCCAAATTCATGGTGGTGTATTGTGTTACCAATGATTTGTTTGGTGACTGTGGTCCCAACTGCTCTTGAGATCATTTACAAGCTCCTCAAGCCCCATACACACTATCAGTTTTCCTGCAGGTTTTTCTCTTCAGGTTTACCAAAACCATGTACTGCAAGGGCCTGCTTGATTGCATACAAATTGAAACTCTTATGCCGCGTACACACGGTCGGTTCGTCCAATGAAAACGGTCCGATGGACCGTTTTTATCAGACGAACAGATCGTGTGTGGGCCCCATCGTTTTTTTTTCACATCGGTGAAAAAACGTAGAACCTGTTTTTAAAATGATCGGATGGTTAAAAATAAACGATAGAAAAAAATGATCGTCTGTGGGGAATTCCATCGGTTAAAAATCAACGCATGCTGAGAATCAAGTCGATGCATGCTCGGAAGCATTGAACTTCATTTTTCTCAGCACGTCGTTGTGTTCTACGTCACCATGTTTTGACATGAACATTTTTTTAACTGATGGTGTGTAGGCACGACTGATGAAAGTTAGCTTCATCGGTTATCTGATGAAAAAATACATCGCTCCGTTTTCATCGGATGAACCGATTGTGTGTACAGAGCATTAAGGTTTGAACTCATATTAGATGGCTTTGGTAAACCTGCAGGAAAACTGATGGTGTGTATGGGGCTTCACGTGTAGTTCTGGGCTGATCCCTCACTTTTTTTCTCATGATCATCCTTGCCCCATGAGGTGAAATCTTTCATGGAGCTCCAGAACTGCGGCGATTGATGATTATTTTGTATTTGTTTAATTTGCGAATAATCGCTCCAACAGTTGTCTTCTCGCCAAACTTCTTGCTGATGGTCTTGTAGCTCATTCCAGCCTTGTGCAGGTCCACAATCTTGTCCCTGATGTCCTTTGACAGCTCTTTGGTCTTGCCCATGATGGTGAGGTTTGAATGGAAGAAAAAGATTCTGTGGACAGGTGACTTTTATACACATAATGAGTTGTCATTAGGAGCACCTTCTTAAAGTGACAGGACTGATCGGTGTACCACATTCTGTAGCCAGTCTGTGGGAGTCAGAATTATTGTTGGTTGGTAGGGGATCGAATACTTATTTTACTCTCTGAACTGCAATTCAATTTATAACATTTGTATCATGTGTTTGTTCTGGATTTTTGGTTGATCTTCTGTAACTATACATTAAAATAGGCCCATGATAAAAATTACAGACCCTTCATTTTTTTATAAGTGGGCAAACTAACAAAATCTGCAGGGGATCTATGTCCTCCATGTCCACTGATTGAGCTTGCTCAGCAAAGAGTCAATTAACTGGGATAGATTTTACAACAGAGTATTTCTGCTTTCCCCCCCCGAGACTATCCTATGTCTGGTGGCACGAACAATCATTTGTCGGCTGGGTCATCCATGTAATGGCAGCTCCTCCGTGGGCATAACAAAAGGAGTCGCATTTCCAAACTGTAATGTTTTAGATTTCCTCAACCACAAAGTGAAGAAGATTGAACTACATTTTAACCCTCCTCTTATGTTAGGGTTAGAACCGACCCGTTTTCAGGTTTTGAATGTCTATAAGTATCACACAAATTTGTTTATTGCATCAAGGTTTTTTTACTTTGTCAGGAACCTCTATTTAAACAATGTAATAGAAAAATAATTATTTTCACTAAATTATAAAATACTGTGGTAAAAATTAAGACGTTTATGGTGTTAGGGTCAATTCTGACCCAGGTATAATTCGAGATTTTCCTAGCTTGTGATGGAAAATATTGATTATATGATGACAGGAGGCGAGTATCTTATGCATTAATCTTTCTTTATTAATGCTCACAGCAGAATATATTTCTAATAACTCAATGTCAAAACAAAAAACTTTTAAAACAGACTACCACTCTCAGCAGTCCATGTAACCTCTAGCCACGCCCCTGACAGTGACCTCCATAAAAGGGGCTGCCTGTGAAGGTTCCTCCTCTTTCTTGATGCGATGACTTCTTAAGATAGAAACGGCACCAAAACGGAGGATCGAAGCGTGTCTTCGGAGTTCAGACCGGCCGGTCGACCTCCGGCAGCTTCCGACGGGAAGCCAACCACCAACCGTGACCCAACAGGGGTTCCATGAACAAACTGATTCCCAACGAGGGTTCTCAAGTGAGCTGCGTTCCAACGTGAAAGCAGGATTCAATCATTCTCCAAACTGGATTATCCGTCTGTAAGACCCAGGTCGGCACTCAGTAACCTGCGAAAAATAAAAAACAATCGTAATAGGGAGGGTCGGGAGGGAAGATACTCGCCTCCTGTCATCATATAATCAATATTTTCACAAGCTAGGAAAATCTCGAATTATATATCAGACAGGAGGCTCATATCTTATGCAAGTTCAAAGCTAGAATTTTAAGCATGTAGATATGACTAAACACAATACACAGTAACCCTAAGAGAGGACCGACAAGGAGATGTGGTCCTGTGGTCTGAAGTAAAATTGACAGAACGTGGTCTCAGAAGACCAATCCGCCGCCCTCAAGAGATCTAAAAGAGAGCCTCCTGATACGACTACCTTGGTAGCCATAGCACCCCTGGTGGAATGAGCTCCGAATAGGGTAACGTCGATCCCCGCCATTTCCATGGCGGCTCTCACCCAGCGTTCCAGGGAGGCAGATGAGACAGGAAGGTGAGGTTTGACGTAGGACACAAGAAGCTGAGAAGAGCCCGCGGAACGCAGGGTAGCGGTTTGAGATTTGTATGCCTGGAGGCAACGAACGACACAGAGGAGTGGATGAGCAGGAAAGGAAGGATAGAAGACAGAGTGAATACCGGTTTTGGTCCTGCGTACTATGGAAAATTCAACACCTTGCGGCGAAAATTGTCGCCTGGAGATGTCCAGAGCCCTAACGTCTGACACTCTCTTGATGGAAATTAGACATAGGAGGACCGTTAGTTTTATGGATAAAAGTCTCCGGGACAGGTCCGCGTTGTCCCCCCAACTGGCGAACATATCAAGCACCTTGGATACATCCCAGGTCGCTTGGTATCTAGGCCTAGGGGGACGTTGAAACTTCACGCCTCTTAAAAGTCGACATACCAGCGGATGTCTGCCAACTGGCAAAGAATCCGCGGGGCAGTGATAGGCTGAGATAGCTGATTGATAGATGTTAATAGAGCTGTACGATTTACCGGATTCATAAGAATCCGCCAGGTAATTCGCTACTAGTGATACAGGGGCCTGTACGGGATCAACCTGTCGTTGATCACACCAACGAACCCAGAGCCTCCAGGCTGATCGATATGCCGATCTAGTCCCGGGGGCCCAGGCCATGGTGAGGAGATTCTGAGCTGATTCCGAAAGGTCTCTATCTGGGGCCGGGATCCCGAAACCAACCACGCCAGAAGTGGCAGGTTGTTCTCCAGAACCAGGGGGTGAAGATCCCCGCTCGGACTGGTGAGGAGGTGAGGGAAATGGGGAATCAGCCTGGGGAGGTCTATAGTCATCCCCAGTAACAGAGCGAACCATGGTTGGGTCGGCCACCATGGCGTAATCAGCACCACAGTCGCTCCCAGGTTGGTTATCCGTAGGAGAAGTCTGGGGATTATTTGGAAAGGGGGAAACGCGTAATGTGTTCCCTCCGGCCAAGGTTGGCGGAGAGCGTCCACCGCATATGCCTCCGGATCCGGCCTCCAGCTGAAGAAGCGAGGCAGTTGGTGGTTGAGGCGGGAGGCGAAGAGATCTGTAGACAGCGGTCCCCAGAGCCGCTGTAAGTGAAGAAATATTGACCGATCCAGTCTCCAGTCGCTGGAGTCGCGAAGATATTGAGAGTTCCAGTCGGCTACCGAGTTGGAGACTCCCGGAATGTATTCCGCTATAGGGGCGATGTCGTGGGCTAGGCAAAAGTGCCAGAAATCCTTTGCGATATACGCCAGAGTTCTGGATTTGGTGCCTCCCAGACGATTGACATATTGCACCGCCGCCACATTGTCCATGCGAAACAGAATACAGCATGTGGAAGTACGAGGCATGAAGCTCTTGACAGCGAATAGGGCTGCCAAAAGTTCCAGCGCATTGATATAAAGAGAGGTTTCCGCTGCGGACCACGTCCCTCCTGTGGAGGCCGTGCCGCACCGGGCGCCCCAGCCCTGGCGACTGGCGTCCGATTCTATGACGACGTTCGGGCTGGGGTTGAAGATGGTTTTGCCATTCCATTCGATGGCGTGGTGAAGCCACCATCTCAGTTCCTCGGTAGTCTCTTGGCAGAGAGGGATCTCATCTGAGTATTTGAGGCCCTGTCTCAAGTGCATAATTTTGAGCCTCTGAAGGGCTCTGTAATGCAGCGGGGCCGGAAAGATGGCCTGGATGGAGGCCGCAAGCAGGCCCACTAGACGCGCTAGTGTACGGAGGGATAGGTGGCCTCTGCGTAGTGCTGCACGAATCTCCTTGCGGATAAGGGCAAGTTTGGCTTTGGGGAGACTGAGGGTGGATTGAACGGTGTTTACCGTAAAGCCCAAGAACTCCATCTGTTGGGATGGGACCAAAATGGACTTTTCGTGATTGATTATAAAGCCCAGCTTTTGTATTAGGGATATTGTCCAAGACATATGGAGGAGGGCTTGATTCTTGGAATAGGCCATGATGAGGATGTCGTCTAGATAGATAATCAGACGTACTCCTCTGCTTCTCAGTGCTGCCACCACTGGTTTCATGAGTTTGGTGAAACACCATGGGGCGGACGACAGGCCGAACGGAAGGCAAGTAAATTGCCACATCCTGCCCTTCCACGGGAAACGAAGTAGATGTTGTGATTCCGGGTGTATAGGGACCGTAAGGTATGCGTCTTTTAGATCCACCTTCACGAGCCAGTCTCCAGGGTGGAGAAGGTCTCGGAGGAAGTGAATTCCCTCCATCTTGAAATGTCGATACTCGACATATTGGTTTAGGTCCCTGAGATTTATCACCGGGCGGTAACCTCCCCCTGTCTTGCGTACCAGAAACAGGTTGCTTATGAAGCCTGGGGAAAAGGGGTCTACTTCTACAATTGCCTGTTTGGTTAGCAGGTCTCGTATTTCTTTGTCTATGAGAAGACCGTTTCGTCTTGCAAACAGAATGGGGGGAGGAATTATGTTGAGAAGCGGTGGGGATTGTATGTCTATAGCAAATCCCGCTACGGAGTGTAAAATCCATGCGTCTGCCGTAATCGCAGACCAGGCGTGGGTAAAATACCTCAGACGTCCCCCCACAGGAATGTGATTGAGTGTGGTGTAAGGCATACTCACCAGTAGGAGGTCGGGATCGTTGGTAACCGCGTCCACCACGTCCGCGCCAGGGTCTGCCTCGGGGAGGAAAGAAGTGTGCAGGTTGCGCCACCGGGGCGGCATAGGATGGAGCCTGGTATTGGTATTGAGCAAGGGGTCTGCCCTGTGGCCTGTAGGAAATGGAACGGCCGGCAGAACGGCCTCTATTTCTGCCGGCCCTGTTAAAAACCTTGTTGGTCCCGGTTCTCCTTAAGGAGTTTTGGGCCTTGTCTAGACTGATGAACAGTCCTACAAACTTGTTTATGTCCTTGATCACCATGTCACCAAAGAGCATGCCCTCAGCCGACGGGCCGGGCTCGGATTCCGCCAGGTGTAATAACTGGGGATCTAGGCGCATGAGGATCGACCTGCGTCTTTCCACAGAACATGCCGTGTTGGCGGTGCCAGCCAGGCATAGGGCTCTTTGTGCCCAACCCCTAAGTTGCGGGAGGTCCACTGGTTGTCCAGAAGCCGCAGCTTGTTTGGACAGGTTCAGGATTTTAGTCAGCGGACCCATAAGGTCCAGGACGCGGTCTTGTATGGACCGGAAGGAGCGTTCAATGCCCTTCTTCTGAAATTTTCCCGTCTTTAGGAGATATTTTGTTAAGACCGGGTCCACCTCTGGGGTGGCCACAACCTTCTTAGGTATGGAGGGTCTGGGGCATTCCGCCCTTAATTTGTTACGGCCATTTCTATCCAAGGACTTCCTTGCCCAAAGTTCCACGTACTGTGAAACGTGTGGCAGAGGCGTCCATTCCCCAGAACGCGGGTGGGCAATTGCATCTGGGTGGAAAAAGGGTTCTCCAAGAGCATCCAGGAGGACCTCGTCCTGCGTGGCAGGAGTGGCGGCTGTGTCGAGCGCCGTAGCCCCAGCATCTTCAATATATGACCCGGACTCTGATACGTCTGACCCATCAGAAGGGTCGGTCGAGTCCTCTTTAGAGGAGTCAACATATGAGTCCGGTTTAGCCCTTCTAATGGCTTTATACCCCCTCTGTTGAATCTCCCTGGGGTCCAGGGGTCGAGAAATATCTGATTGATGCTGGGGATGGTAGACCGTGGTGGGGGCTACCTGGAGCAAATTGTTTACTTCCCCTGCCGGGGAGTCATGCGCCGCCAGGGTGTGTTTCCTCTTGTGCGAGGCCTTACCCTTTTTGGTGGGCGGTTCACCGTTCTGGGGCGGTAGTGGTGGGGTATGTACGGGTTGCTGAGCCCAGGCAGATGGGGAAGCAGAAGCCAGGGCAGCCTGAGTGGACATGTGGATGATGTCCTGAAGTTGTGTTGCACTTAAGGTATGGGAATTGCCTACTGAGGGGATCTCAACCATTGGGGGTCAATTGGTTAAGTTCAGCCATGCTAGCTTGAGCAAAAATAAATGCAGCAGAAGTGATGAGGAGATGATAGCTGGTGGTCTAGGCAGACTGACAGTGTGTTAACTGTAGTTTGGGCAGAGTCAGGATGTTTGTGACAGCGCCGCTAGGGACAATATTTATATGGGCAGAGGGTATGTACCCGATTACCTAGAAATCTAAAAGATTAAGGGTCAGCAGGCTCCTATCCTATCCCCCCCACCGTCGGCGCCAAATGGTAACGGAGAGGGGGAGAGCCTGAGACTTCCAGAGGCCCGGGAACGAAGTCTCGCGAGACTACGGCCGCTGGGCGCTGATTGGCTGAACGGGCGAGCGTCGGAAGCTCCGCCCCCCGTACACGCGCGAATGTCTGAGGAGAGGGAGAAGGAGGGGAAAATGGCGGCGACGGGGCAGAGCGCTCGGTAGAGAGAACACAGAGCGGAGGGGTGGCAATGCCGGGCGAGTAGTGCTGACGGGGAGAGTAGGCCCCCCGACCTCCGCGCTATGTTGTAAGGCAGTAAAAGTAGTACTTAAAATAAAGACAGCGTTGATACACAAGACAACAGTTGGAAGGCTGAAGGAAAAAACAGAAGTACTGCAATGCAGACAAAATAGAGGGAAGATAAAGAAAATACAGAAAAATACAGAAAATAAAACAATAAAGAAGTAACAGGGGGCAGAAAAAAAAACCTGTACTCCCTAGCTGTGTAAACACTACAAGCAAGGTACTTATCTGTCCGTGAGCAGAAAGAAAGAGGAGGAACCTTCACAGGCAGCCCCTTTTATGGAGGTCACTGTCAGGGGCGTGGCTAGAGGTTACATGGACTGCTGAGAGTGGTAGTCTGTTTTAAAAGTTTTTTGTTTTGACATTGAGTTATTAGAAATATATTCTGCTGTGAGCATTAATAAAGAAAGATTAATGCATAAGATATGAGCCTCCTGTCTGATATATAATATAGGATTATAGGACATTAATAAGTGCCAAAACTGAAATAAACACTCTCTCTGCTTAGTAACACTGACAGCCAATCACCTCTCAACCCTGTGAGCTGTAGTTGGGGAGGGGCCTATCTCTTTGCCTGCTTGTCTGCTTCTCTAAATAAAGTAAAGAAACATAGGACCAATACATTTCAGAGTTGCTGACTTTATTTTACCATTTTTTACATTTGAAAATGAGAGGTATGCTATCAAAAGAAAGGTCTAAGGGGTCACACCAAAAATATTAAAACCAATCTTTTCAAGGGTAAAGAAGCCTAACAAGGTAACCAAGAGGTAAGAAACAAACTGGATGATAAATAATTGTTCAGAGGGTATTTTATGGCTGATTTAAGACACAGGTCAAAACCGACCTGGTAATATCATGGATAGTAACAGAAAGCCAACATAAGAGGAGGGTTAAAGCTGAAACCTAGGCAGTTAAGAAAATTCATTAAATTGTATGTTTAAAAAAATACGCTATCAGAAATACCGCAATTTAACTTGAATTGAGCAGTTTTTTAAATCGCTCTATGGCAACATGCAAACTGTGAGAGTGAGGCAGTACCTGGGTCCAATTGGTGGTCTTGCGTTCATTGGCGCTGACAAAGGGAGAGGGCAGAGAAATGACCTTTATCAGTCTGATTGTTCCTTAACTGTCCAATCTCCGATTTAAAACTGAGAAAAGTCAGGTCACTATGCCAGCTGTGCGGTTTAAATCTGAGGAATGTATGGACAGAAATACAAATCCTTTTGTAGGTAGGGCAGCTCCCATATATGTATTTCTACAGTGTATTTAGGTGTTTGCCTGGAGTTTAGCTACTTTGAATTTAGAAGACTTTTATAATTTCATAGGAAATAATTTAGCTCTTTTGATATGGGCAGTGAGGGGGTGAGTGGTAAAAGCAGACAAGATGAGCAGCAGTTTTTTTTACATGCCACAGCCATGATGCTTTGCATTGCGGAAAATTTTACGTGGTTTGTTTGAGTTGACAGGCAGCACAGATTGTCACTTGATTATAAAAGTACATGCGGTGGCAGTTGTGCATTAATCCTATTGTAATTTGCTGTTTGGATTAAAAAACAAACAAAAAAACACAGGAATTCAGGAGGCAGTGGGATCACCTCCTGAATGCCTGATGGACTGCTTAGCTGCATTCTAAAAACTAAAACTCTGCGGATTGCTTTTCAGAGAATGGGCTAGTGTGAAATTGGCCTAACTTGTTGCAATTGATTTATGTTCCTGTTACAGTATTTAAATTGAAAGGCAGGGCCGATCCTAGGCAGAGTGCATTGCACCCAGGCGTCTGCAGAGGTGGGGGTGCCGAACATCTAACAGACTCTCTAACAGAAGCCCTCTCTGTGTCCATCACAGAGGCCCCCCTCCAGGTCCCAATAGAGTACTCTACTTCTCTTCCTGAATTTTGTTTATTAAGAGATTATGTAAGGATCCAGGTTAATGAAGACTTTGTGTGGGAGCATCTCTGTGGTTGAGTCATTGCCATAGAAACATGTGTAAAGGGGAGGAGTTAGTAAAATGACGACGCCCATGTGGGGGCACCAGAAATATTTCTGCACCCAGGCGCCTGTGATCCTAGGATCGGCCCTGTTGAAAGGTCTTTCTTTTCCAGGCTTGCCAGTCCCAGAATCCTAAAACTTCTGTATTTATAGTTTTTTAGGAGTTCTGTTGAGAAAGTGCCTCTTTTTTGCATTAATATAGGTTTTGTCAGAGAGGGCTGATACCCTTTTATGTACCATCTAGTGCTGTACTCAAAATTTCCCATAAGATGGAATGTTTTAAACTCCAGACAGATAAATGAACAGTATAAATACATACAGTGTATTTAGAGGAGGGAATTTACTAAAACAGAAGTAGAATCTGGAGCAACTGTGCTTGGTAACCAATTTGTTTCTGTCTTCAGTTTATTCAGTTATGCTTTTAAAATGAAATGTAGAAGCTGATTGGTTGACATGCACAGCATCTCCAGTTTCAGTAAATCCCCTTATATTTTCCTGCCAAAGTATTTGCAATACTGTGCAGAAATTGTCATCATTGGACAATGAATCGGCATCATCGGCTCTGTCCCAGTGACCAGAGAGGTGATCTAGGAAAAGCAAAACCCAGGATTAGCATGGTGCTCTTGATTGGTTTACGCAAAAGTTATAGCGTCTACAAAGTAGGGGATAGTTTTGTGACATTTTTTATTTATTTTTTACTAGTAATGACGGCGATCAGCGATTTATTTATTTTTTTTATATCGTGACTGTGACATTAAGGGAGACACATCGGACACCTTTGATGCTTTTTTGGGACTGTTGTCATTGATAAAACGATCAGTGCTATAAAAATGCACTGATTACTGTAAAAATGACACTGGCAGTGAAGGGGTTGCTGAAGGGGTTTAGTATGTCCTAGGGAGTGCTTCTAACTGTAGGAGGGATAGGCTGTGTGTAACCCGACACTGATTACTGCTCCCGATTACAGGGAGCAGTGATCAGTGTCCTGTCACTAGGAAGAATGGGGAAATGCTTGTTTACATCATAATTTCTCTGTTCTTCCTCTCCGTGAGACGATCGTAGGTATCCCCGTGGACATAGAGTTCGCGGGACCTGCGGCCGGACTCGCAGAGCTTGTGGTGGCCCGCATCTTAAAGGACGTACAGGTACGTCTGTTTGCACAGCCGTGCCATTGTGCCGACGTATATCGACGTGTACTGGTCCATAAGCGGTCTGTGTATGTAGCGGTTAGTATAAAGCTCCACTTTAAACAGTTTATAATAATTAAATACTTAAACACTGTATGCATGTGTGTGTATATATAGTTATAATATCACCCAATACTGAAAAATTGTTCTGAATTTGGAGCATTGTGTTCTTTTTTCCCTGATAGGTCCATACTGCTGCTTCATCACAAAGACGCTATTCTGGAGATCAGAAGATGAAAGAGGAAAGTTCTTTAGAACGATCTTCTCCCAAAAAGAGACATCATCATGCTGAAAAGTCAAAAACAATTGGCAGGTTTTCTGTTCTGAGTACAGAAGACGAGGTCACTGTCACATTTCCATGTTATCAGAGGTTTTCAGCGCCTCCAGATGTCTATCTTGACCAACTTCCCACCAATCTAGTCAAGACTTCTGTGCCTCGCGCACATACATCTTCCCCTATAAATTCTCTTTTCTGTGGACACGTGTCAAGTGATTCAGGGGATGAGATTTTTCAACGAAAGGCCAAAGATTCTGCTCCATCAACCCCAAGCAAAGGGGCTAATGACTTCATGAAGAAAGCTGCAGCTTTCCTGCATCGGAAGTCTAGTGTGCAGAGCCCAGATTCCCCAAGTGGACAAGGCATGAAAATCCCTTCAATAAATGTGACATCTTTTCATTCACAGTCTTCCTATGTGAGTAGTGACAATGACTCGGAGTTTGAGGATGCTGATATGAAGAAGGAATTACAGAATCTCAGAGAAAAGTATGTATATCTGGGTCTGTACATCTAAAATATCACCATACTGTTTTCCTGGTTAGAAAAGACCCTAGCTCACGCATTATGGGGTCTGCTCGAAGACTGATTTCACAAGGGCATTTTGTGACTGGCAACACTTCGCCAGTGGCAGTCACGCAGATGAGTGAAGTCTTCTCTCTGTGGAATTTCTCCTCGCTGGCCCCAAATGTTGGCAAATCCCCTACGTGGGGATATTGGGTGAAAGAGGGGCACCTTGCTGTGCCAGCTAGTGAGTGGGCAATACCATACAGACAAGCTGCCTTTTTGTGCTCCTGATGCTATCATGTCATCTTCTGTGTGACATCATCATTGGAAAGTGTTTGGTTTCAGTCTTTTAACTCAAGGTGATGAAATAATTTAAGTGTAAAAAGGCAGTTACTACAACATCGAGCCATATGGTATGCAATTTTCTTTCCTTCAACCACAGGTTGGTAGTGGCGGAATCTCTCCCGTGGAGCTACTGTATTCTGACTGCAAGATGTTTTCCCGCTGTCAGACTACAACGATCACTGCTTGCGGCTATTGCCATCGGCAGTGATTGAATGAAAAAAAACTGATACACTAGTTGTACTGAAGTTGATAAATGGATCAACTTCAGTGCAACCAGCCTGCCCATACATGGATTGAAATTCACCGGAGATTGATGGATCAAATTTAAATCTGCCTGTGGCCATCTATTACTTACAGCCTTAGCTGGTGTTTAATACTTTCTTCTATACAGTAAATGTTTAATGGTTGAAATTAAATTGTGTCTGAAGATCAGAAAAGGTTTTAGTGTCAATGTGTAATAGGAGAAATCAGGGAAGTTTTTTATTGCAGTGTATATATGAGTTCAATCTTACAAATGTAATACAATATGTAAACTTTTACTGTAAACTTCAGATATCACAGTAATGAGAAAATGGAAGCAGACCTTATTAAATGAAGACATTTGTCCATATAGTAGGGAATGCATAGAACCTCTGCTGGGCTCTTATTGCGGTTTGTCCTTGCTAGGGACCTTAATTTCATGTATCGGTGACACCACAGGAAGGGAGAAGAAATCTCTCTTAATGTGGCAAGGAGTTCCACCTTTTGTAGCCATTACCAGAACAAGTGTACCCTTTTGGAATAATTCCCATAACTCTAAGGTCTTGCCCTTGCAATGGACAGTAGTACAGATTGTGAGGGTAAATCTCTCTAGAACAGTGGTTCTTAACCTGGGGGTCGAATGATGATTTGCCAGTGGACACCATATCCTGAAGCCCACACCACTCTCCCAGACTTTTTTTGTGGCAGCCCAGCAGGGCTGTCCCTGGAGCCTGTGGCCATCCAGCCTTGCTGTTCTTGGATCCCGCAGCTGCCCGCTCAGACGCTACACACCACCCATTCAGTTCATGGAATGGCAGAGACTAGAGGTCAGCTGACTAATGAGGAATGTGAAGTGGGACCCTATCTCCTGGTTTCGGCATGGGTGTCACTGCTACGAGACACCACAACGTCAAGGACACAGTGAATAACACTATCTGTGATTATAGTTGCCATTAAAAGTCCCCTCTCAGATCAGCAGATGACCTTGATCAAGAGCTCCTAAGTTGGCTGGGCAGAACTCCCCCAGCATTGACACTAATCCCAACTCCCTGCCAACACTGCCACTTATCCCATTCCCCCCACCAAGGAGTAGGAGAATGCATAAAAATAGAGAATACATGGGTATGAAATATTTTTTCCATTAAGCTTATAATATTTCATACCCTTCAAAATAGCAATCATATATATAACAAATGGTCTCCCTGGTTCGAACATTCCTCACTGTTCTTTAACCCTATCTAATTTCCCCATGCTTCTCATATGCTAGTCTATATTTTTATTTATTTTTTTATATTGTTTATCTTTCTTCTAACATGTATAATTGATTGTGGCCTTCATGCGCTCTCTTATATCTTGTACACAGACTGACTTCTCATATGTTTTATCCTTCTTTGTATATATGCCTTAATTTCATGGATTTGTACCACCATTTATTTTCAATAATAAACGTTTGTAAACAAAAAAACTAAAAAAAATTGAGAATACATGGAAGGAAGTGGAAAAGAGCAGGAGGAACAAAGAAAATGGAGAGAAAGAATAAGAGAAAGAACAAGAAAGATGGCAAAAGAGACCGATGAGGGGGGGGGGGGACAAGAAATTAGTATAGAGAGAGATAAAAGGGAAAGAAAGGAGAACAAAGTGAAAGAGTGTTACATCCTAAAATGTACCATAAGGGGTTTCCACTTTAACCTCCCTGGCGGTACCATTATTTAGCGTTTAATACTGTAGGCTTGTAATTCTTAGGAATAACTCACTTAAGTCTGACCAAACAAGTGTCTAGTAGGCATCCCGGGTATCAATTTAAAAAAAAAAAAAAAACTCTAAATTATAATATAATAAATAATTATAACAAATAATATAATTATAATAAAAATTATTCAATAATCGAATCAACTTAAAATCACTGAAATTTGCTCAGTTGCAGAATTGTCGCTGTCATTACTTTTATTTTTTTATGACGAATTTCCCCACAAATCGCTATCGCTCAATTCTTCAAGTGATTATAATTCATTATCGCTGTTTTCTAGCTGCTCTAAAACGACATAAAGGGACACTTTTGGTTGCTATGGACAATCTACAGTTTGCAGGCAGAAAGAAGAGTTTTTATTATATAAAAGAACATGCAGGGCACAGGGCAGACCACTAGGGACAAGGGGTGTGTGTATTTTTTACATACAGTACTGTAATCTATAAGATTACAGTATACTGTATGTAATGTGTTTGTTTACTTTTTTGAATTTGGCGCCGTTCTCCGCCCCCGTGCGTCGTAATGTTGCAGGGAACGGAGATCGGCGGCACACGGGGACACTGTGTGAATGGAGCGAGGACCCGCTCGCTCACACAGCGGGGATGCATCGCTGGATCCAGGGACAAGGTAATTAAACCATGCCTGTGGATGCTGAGAGGCGAGCCCGAGTCTGACTCGGGTTACCGATCGCAGCAAAAAAATGTAACCCCGTGTCAGACTCGGGAATACCGCCAGGAGGGTTAATAAGTTCAGAGGACTCAGGGAGCACTAAATGTCTGTTGGTTAGGGGCGCAAATTACTTGTCTTGCGTTGGTTGCTGTCAACCCACGCTACGAAAATAATTTTACTGTTGGGGGTCCCCACCACTTGGGAAATTTAATCAAGCGGTCACAGGACTAGAAAGGTTGAGAACCACTGCTCTAACAGAAATGAACATAACAATAAATATACTATCCGAAAAAATCTGATAAAGACCTACACTATCAAGGTAGGAAAATAAGTAAAATAGGATGTTCAATGTAGCTATTGATGCACTAAAAATGTGAAGCCATTAAATCTGCACAGCTGCAATTAAATTACTGGTGGTATTTTTAGAAGATCAGTAATGGCAGTATGCCTTTTTTCTCAGAACAAGTTTTTTCAGAAGCACCCTTTGTTACAGGTTACCATAGTAAATCTCTATTGTTCTAGTTATTTTAACATTGACCGTCCTTTTTCTGGCTTTGACCGCTTATGACCTTTCTTCCCTCCTTGATTATAGCTGATCCAATATGCTTTTGAAGACACTGCTCCAATTATAAAACTCACAGAATGTCTTATTTCTGACAGTTAACTTGTAAATACTTTTAGACTAACTGGGAATGCAAAGATAAAGCAACTTATTTTCCCACTAATGCCTGCACTTAACAAAAGTTTTGAAGTCCTTGACGCAAGTAATCTACAAGGATAATAGGAAGTGACTCAGAGCGTCTTTGCTGACTGCATTAGTCACTGTGTAGCAATTTTCAGAATTACAGCTAATGTAGTCCTAGCAGAGTAAAAATCTCCATTTTGTTTTGTGATATTTTAAGGTTCTTCTTGCTTTTGAAGTAAAGACTTGTTATATCGTGTCACTGAAATTCTAGTTTCAGTCAGAGTTTAATAGTAGCAAAAATGAAGTATGACAACTAGAATGAAGAGAAGTTTGAGTTAAAGGTGAAGTTTTAATCTACATTTATTTTGCTTTGCAAGATTCCTCCTTTTCCATTTTTTGGCGTTCATTAAATACCTTATTTTTTGGGGGCACTCACATTGGGCATAGTTGAACTGAACCATAGCCGAGTTTGATTTTCCCCACTCCCTCACTGGTCTGCATTCACACTGGGCTTATAAGTAAATATTCTGGTGGCACACTTCTATCATTACTTCTGCCAACCAGCCACAGTAATCCCTGCTTCTGTATCCAGTGATCTATGGAAAGTTATGTGCTCAGGCGTGGTTTGCACTTGCACTAATGTGAACTGTACGGACCACAAGTGAACTATGCCCAGGGCCACCTCTTCCAAGTGATCCACTTTATAGTACGCTTAATCATTCCCGAGCACAGTTTGGATCACTCCAAAGTCCTAATGCAAATATCAAAATGGATGGATGTCTAAAGGAGTGAGTGTTCTCGACAGGCTACAATTGCATGTTGACCACCCTAAGTAAAGCCCACATGTGATGCTGAACCTTCATTATAGAAAATTTGAGAGCTGAATTTTAAATGAATGAAAGCAACTGGGGAGTAAAGTGTTTGATAATGCTGGATGTTTTCCAGACAGAATATTAGAGAAGCTTTTTCTTGCTGCTTACAGCTTCTAATGCATGCAGTGAAATAGGAGTAAAGCATTTCAAAAGATGAGAGATCTGAATATGCAGATCTGAAGGTAAGCAATGGCGGAACTACCAGGGTCGAAAAGGTCAGATTTGCGATAGGGGCGGGAGGAGAAGGAGCAGATTGGCTCTCTCCTCTCCCATCCATGCAAGGGAGGAGGGAGGGGGAACTGTCGGTGCAGGCTCTGGGCTGTATGAGAGAGAGATGCTCTCAGCTCAGAGTCCTGCTGAGGAAGCACTGATGGGCACTGATAGGTGGCACTAATGGGTGGCATTGATGAGCACTGAAGTCACACCAAGAGGCCACACTGATCATCAGGGCACTGACAATCAGTGTAAACAATGTACCAACAGTCTTGCTGGTTAATAACTCTCTTTCAGCACACGGACACAGTGCGGGAGGAAAGAATTGCCGATGACCGGCAAGTCTGTTTACATGTGATCAGCTGACCACGTGGTAAACAGCCGCTGTGATTGGGCAGCTGTAGAACTGGAAGCCAAGGGCATGGATGGGGGGGTGGGTCAGGGGGGCCTTCATGGTTTCTTGCACTGGGGCCCTGAAGTTTCTAGTTACACCAGCTAAGGTAAACCTTGAGTTTAGCTTTAAAAATAATTTATAATTTTATATTTTATAAAATTTTAAATTGTATTTCTGGTACTTTATGAAATGCATTACTGCATTAAGAAGCTCAGCTCCTTTAAGTACAATTAACTTATTCACTTACACATTGAGGCTTACACATAAACCACATTGAGGCTTCATAGGTAGATCTGCGAGTTCAGCATATTCATGATATGTCACACCCATAATATTGGGTGTACCGATAATGGTATCTTAGCCTTTGCTTGTCAGAATATAGCTGAATAAAGGTAGACATGAACTAATGTGATTCTAAAGTAATGTTTTATTCATGTTTTTTTGGGGGAAAACGTGTGCCTCTTCTGATTTGTGGTAAGGTGTCATACTCCAAGATTTAAAGTGAATTTTTTTTAGGGCATAGTTCGGGCACCAGGTCGCAAATGCTACCAAAATTTGCGATTGCACGGCGGGGGAGGTGGGGGCGCACTGAGACACAGGATACCCCATCCTGTGTCTCCGTGCGCACCCACCTCCCCCGCCACAAGATCGCATCAAGCTGCATTGGCCGGTAATTGAGGCTGCGGCTTTGCAGCCTTCTGCAGAGCTTTTCTTCCTTCTGTGATCTTGTGGTGGGCGTTGGCATGACAAGACAACCAGCAATGCTAATGGAGCTTCCCCTGTGATTTCACTGCCATTTCCTTCCCTCTAATTAGAACCCCCAAACATTATATATATTTTTTATTCTAACACCCTAGAGAATAAAATGCCGGTTGTTGCAATACTTTGTCACACCGTATTTGTGCAGCGGTCTTACAATAGCACTTTTTTGGGGAAAAAATACACTTTTTTAATGAAAAAAAGAAATAAAAATATTTAGCCCAATTTTTTTTATATTGTGAAAGATAATGTCACGCCGAGTAAATTGATACCCAACATGTCGCGCTTCAAAATTGCGTACGCTCGTGGAATGGCGACAAATTATTACCCTTTAAAATCTCCATTGGCGATGTTTAAAAAATTCTACAGGTTGCATGTTTTGAGTTAGAGGAGGTCTAGGGTGATGGCAGCTTGCTCATTTGTTGTTACGTGGTAAGGTTTGAAAAAAAAACTTTTATATAGTCCAATTTACTCCAGAATGAGAAACCTTCCTTCGTGATTCCTCTAATGGTGGCTTTGATAAATTATCAATATATTTTCCGATCTCTTCCAATAGGTATAATTAATGTATAGTTTGATGGACTTGCCAGACACACACATGGAAGTGGATTTAGATTAATAATGTAATTGTAACTTATGATTGCAAGTTATCAATCGCCTCTCTGTTTTCTTTATTGTAATCTCATCGTCTGATCGATCTAAATTTAAGTGGATTCATGAACAAAGTGTTTTGGTGCTGTGGACTGGTGTAAAACCATTGATAATAGTCTACCCTGGCCAGTCAACTCAGTTTTGATAGAATCCAATTTGAAACAGAGTCTAAATCCTTTGAAGGGAAGTTAGGGCTATTCAGATGTTTGCAGATTCGATCTTATAGCTGGGTATATTTTGTGCATTTTAGAAATTCATCCACCCATTTTCTGAAGCAATCTACAGAATTGGCTAGAACTAGATTGTAAGGGGGAGCTGCGTGTTGTGATTCAGGTCACACCTATATGCGATTCCCCATTAAATCATTGGGCACCAAGTGTGGGTTGTACAGGAGGCCTACCTCGGAGTGAGTTCTTCTGGGCTATGCCAGGCCCAAGCAGGGTAAGTTGTCCCCACACCAGGATTACACCTTGTGCATGCTAATCCGTCCCGGGACCAAACAAGGGCTGCATTCATGTGAAAATCAAACATTAAGGCAGCCATTTGTGTGCAGTGTCATGTAAAGTTATTTTGAGGATAGCGTCCTGTATCCTACACACACAATGTTGTGGAAATTATGAGCTTCGACTATAAGCAAATAATAATCACAATTGCAACTCTTTTGTATAATCCGGGAAACCAAGTAACACAGACACAGATGCTGGTATCACGTTGGGAGGTCGGTATAAAGTCTTGGTGAGATAGAACGTTCCCGTTTTTTATTTATAGGGCCAAACAGGGATAACAAAGAGGTGATGGCCTCGCAATCAGCCAATCGGACACTTGTATTCCTTCAAAAAGGGCCAATCGGAAAAATTGTATACATTAAAATAGATATCAGGTAGTGACGTATGCAAACATTCATGTGTAGTTTTCCACTGACCGTGCGCAGAAATGTGTGCGCAGGCATTCTAGACAATGCGCCTCGCATTGTGCCGGGTGCAAACACTGCGAACATTACGCTGATCAGGACCAAGTGCATATTCCCACCGTTTACTATTGGTGCGAACCGAACTCCACAAGACTCAGTGGGCCATGTTTTGTACGATTATACTATTGTTCCCATGTGCGCGGTTCTGTTTGCCAGGAGCGTAGATGCAGTCGCCATGTGGTTGCCGGTCTCTTGGTGAAGCATAAAGGAATATCCCTTAAAAGGTAAACGGATCTCTGCATCCATGGGAAGGTTTCCACCACAGTCACCAGTGTCTGTATGTACCGACACGCTCGCATGAGCGTATTGCAGCTAAACTGACACATTTGATGATCTACATTAATAAAAATGTCTACAACACTCAAAAAGGTGTATGTGTTGCATTAGGAGGAACAAACAGAGCTATGCCAGCTCCACCAGTCAGCATACCTCTGTTACCTCACTCCTGGTAACAGAATGGGGTCCTGCCGAGCACATGCATGCTCACTTAACTCTTGCTTCTCTGGATCCAGTGATCAGGCCATAACTCTCCGTATTGCTAATCCACACCTGAAGACCTACAGACAGCTAGGGAGGGAGCCATAATCGGACCCCCTCGCTACGGAGAACCTGTCATCTTATCAGATACCATGCCAGCGACTGGATGCAGTTAACCTTCTGTTGCTGTGATGTTACTAGAAGCGGTTTGTAATCTGTGGTGGTCTCACATCCTTAAGTATATGCTCCAGGATCCCATGGGCACCCCTTGAGTAACTTCAGACCAGGCTTAGTGTGGTTAACAATTTTTATTACAGTGCAGGATGATGAACATAAACATGACAGAATGTCCTTTCCCTATCCAATGCTAAAAGTGGCTGCCCCGGGGTACCTGCAAAGGCAAAGTCCTTGTTGGTGAAGTCCATAGCTGGAACGACTTGATGGGTGAAGTTCATGACGTGGGTTTTTTCCAAAAGCCAGTGTTCATAGGGGGACTACATCTCTTAGCATGTCCTGTCAGGTTCCCGGTCTTTTTCCTCACTGACCCCTGCGCCCATGAGACCCAGGCCTCTGCCTTTTTATATATCACAGGACTGGAGGCTGGACCCAAAAAGCCCACAAATGTAAGCCAGAAATCATAGCAGAGTTAATGCCTTTCCTCCTTAATCTGGGCAGCCACATGGGCCTGGCTAATAGCATAGGCAACATGCTTGCAAGTACAGATACAATAAAAACATGACAGACTCTAACCCATTCCAGCTCTGTATAAATGAATCCCACTGTCAGCTGAAAGAATGGAGCCTAAAAGTATCAGTTTCAGGTATTGTGCAAATGTTTAGTATCACAGGTATATATAATGTGTGTGTGTATATATATATATATATATATATATGTGTGTGTTTGTGTGTATATATATATATAAATAAATATATATATATATATATATATATATATATATATATATATATATATATATATATATATATATATATATATATAATAATCCATATCTATCACCCATGAAACAGAATTCTGAAAAATATTTTCTAGAATTCTCCTTTTCTCCTTGTAGCTGCCTTCCTTTTAATTTGCCAAGAATGCTTATGTCAAAGAGGCATCCCCAGCAATGTCCTGTGCTAAAAAAAAATTGTGTTTGAGTCTTACAAAGGCTTGACTAGAACCTTCAGGGCCCTGGTGCAAGAAACCATGAAGAGCCACCTAGCGCCCTTCCTTTCAAGGCCCTTCCCTCCAAGCCAGGCGGTGGAACACTAAAGCCCTGGTGGCACTTGTGACCCTGGTACCCATGGCATCGTTTTTTACAATTTGTTTAAGATCCATTTGGGATGCTTTGTTGAAATATCAAGGGTCTAAACAAACCTCTGATGTTTCACCTTTGAGACAGAGAAAGAGATTGAGACTATAGCCCTCAATCTCCATGTCTGCAGCCTTAGCTGCACAGAATGAGTGGACGGGAATAGCTTTCTACAGCTTCCCATTCATTCACAAAATGCAGCATAGTAGACCTAGTTTACTATGCTTCAGTTATGAATGGACAGAGTCAGACTGATCACTGACTGTCCATTTGGAAAAGGAGGGAGTCTGTAAAGGACGTATTTACTGGCCCCTTCCCTGCTCTTCATCTGGACACATCCTCAGCAGCATCTGAAGGGAGTAGGGAAGCTTGCAGAGCTGCAAAGGTCAAGGGGGAAGCAGGAGAGCAAACGGGGGAAGCAGGACCTGGATAGAATGGGAGGCATGTAGAGCAACAGATCCCTTCCATTTTCCTTATGCAGCTGCTGAATGCCTGCAGAAGGGAGAGGAGGAGAAGCAGTCTCTTCGTAGCTGCAAGGGTAAAACTGAGGGGATGGGTTGCTCTATATGCTGCCCCTACCGCCCTTTCTATCTATGTGAACAGAGGGGGCTACACAAGCCCCCTGAAGCATGGGGAAGGGTCACAATTGCGACCTATGTAGTTACACCCCTGTGTTGAGATGTCTACTAGGTGCTGTACATTTAAATGAATGTAGAGGGAGTGCTTTACATTTAAATGGATGTAGAAATGTATTTATTATTGGAACACTGGCACTTTTATATTTGCAAAGATCAGTGGTCATTGGGTTATTACAGTAAGGGCCTGTGTTAATGAGGTTTTGTTGGTGGCAGAGTTGCTTCTCTCTCCATACAGGTGGATGCACCTGAAGGCCCAACTGTAGGTAGCTAAAAAATGATCTCTTGCTTTGGGGCTGCACCTGCACTACAAGGGTTAATTGCTTGTTTAGGTAGTAGAGGATCAAAAAAAGATTTACTTGCCGATCCTCTGCTCCTTCCTGCAGCTAGACTAATCCCCTCAGCCGCTTCTCCCCTACGTTCCAGCACTCCAGGATCGACAACACAGGGTTATAGACCCTGCTTTGGGACATGTTGATGCCAAGGGACAGTTCACCATTGTCTGGGTAAATGAAGGGTTAAGTAAATAAAAGAAAAATGATGTGTCTAAATAGTTGAATTGCTCATACAGTTGAATCTATGTGTGTATGGTAATCCGATGAATTGGTAATGATTGGTCACTACAGGGGTTATTGCACTTTGCACTTATTGCGAGAGCTCTTTGTATTGTCTGACATAAAAAGCTTCTGTATTGGGCTCATTCATTAAGGAGAGAGCAGTGTGCATGCAATAATTCATAGTAACCAATGAGAACTTGTATTTAACATTTGGTTCAGGTGCTTTACTGAATTTTTTACATCGTTGTTGCTCTGTGAATACGTTTTAAAAATGTTTACAAGGTCTGTTCTAGTTCATTTTAATCAATGCCGCCCTTAGGGATCAATAATGTGTTGCACTAAAAGCTTTTTATTCAATGTATAATAATGCAGCTGGACATCCTCTTTCCTCGTCCATTTCCACTAGTACCAGATTAATGTATAGATGGCCGGAGCCTTTGATTTATGCCGGTTCTATAAGTGAAGCTTTTTTTTTTTTTTCCTGTCAGGCACATGAAAGAAATCACAGAATTACAAGTACAGCAGAGGAGAGAGATAGAAGCTCTTTACGTCAGGCTGGGCAAGCCTCTTCCTCCTAATGTGGGATTCCTACACGCAGCGCCACCAAGTGGCCGTCGACGCAGGGTCAGCAAGAATAAACTGAAAAGTGGAAAGTTACTTAATCCTTTGGTTCAGCAGCTGAAAAACGGGGCAAGTAGGTTGATGCATTTTGTTTTTCCCTATGTATACCTAACATGCATTGCTATTATAAAGAAAGACTCTACCTTTTAACATATAATACCAATTTCGAGTATCCAAATACTGAAATGTTTTCAATGCTTTTAAATGTCCATTTTCTTTTCTTTTTTTTGCTTCCCCCCCCAATTTTTGCGAAAAGTGATATTTTTTTTAAACTTTTTTATTTAAAGGGAGTGGTGTTTTTGTTTTTGTTTTTTGCACCACCGCTCTTTTTGAAATGTACATTGTGTTCATGACTCGCTCACCTTCTTTCGCAACTAATTTAGCGCAATCTTGTTGCGTGTTGCAACACTCCGTGAAGCGATGCATTGCAGTGTTATTTTCTAAACAAATGCTTTTACTATCTTTGCTAACTCCAGACCTATTTAGATTTCGAAGTCATAACCTCTTATTAATTGTGTCGCAGTTTATGACTGCTAATATGCATATAAGCTCATCTTCCAAACCAGATAGCCAGAGTAATTTTCGTTTTGCCCATTCTGCTTTGAAATCTTTTTGGGACAGCATGAGTTATGCTCTGTTTTAAATTTTTAATTAATCTACATGTGCATGACTGAAAGAGGCATGGAGACCTACAAGGAGTAAGTGTTGACAGAAAGAAATGTACCTTTTTTTTTAGAAAATACAGTGGGGTTATGTTATGCTACTATTCAAGCGCTTAATGCTGAACCATGGGGGAAAAAATAACCCTTGCAGGGGGACTTCCCCTTGCACTACAAGGGATAAATGCTCAATTTTATTTAGAATGAACATAAAAAGCAACTATTCTTCTTCGCTCTCACAGTCCCAACTGCACAACCAGTGTCCTAAAACAGTGTATTTTCATTGCTCTATTAGTTATAGACACACCAACATCATTTAAAAACAATAGTATTAAAAAGTCCACAGTATAAAAATTGTATCACTCAGATACTATGAAACAGCGCTGTTGAGCAAATGTGGCCAATTCCACACTAAGTCTTTTTAGGAAAAGTAATGCTAACTAAGTGCTTCAGAGTAATGTCCATATATGAGTGTAGAAATCAATGTACAGTCCCTGACAAAAGTTTTGTCGCTTCTCTATTTTGTAGAAACTCCTGCTATTAACCTGACTTTTAATCAATCAATTGGTGTTAGAAATAGCTCGTATGAAAAGCTAAAGCCCTCCCAAATGATGTTTAATGCACTGAAATAAATTAGTTTCACTGAAAAAAGATTTATCATTTAATCAAGACAGAAAGGTCAAATTTTGGCAAGACCAAAAGTTTTGTCGCCTATACAGAAATTGAACAACTTTACTGAAAATCCAAAAATATGTCAGCAAATTAAGTAGTGGTGCTGTGAGATCCAAATTTAATATATTGTATGACTTCCATGAGCTTGAAGGAAAGCATCTATGTGGTTTGGCAAGGATTCATACAATTTATTGATGAGGTCATCAGGAATAGCAAAGAAAACAGTCTTGCATGCCTCCCAGAGTTCATCAATATTCTTTGGTTTCGTCTTCCATGCTTCCTCTTTCATCCTACACCACATATGCTCAATGATGTTCATGTCTGGTGACTGGGCTGGCCAATCCTGGAAAAAGGAATTTTGATGTGGAGATGGAAGTATGCAATGAACACCATTCTGCTGCAAAATGTGGCCTTTTTATGGTTGGCAATATAAGAGGTAGCTAAGATTTCTTGGTATTTTAGACTATTGATTTTGCTTTCCACCCTGCAGATCCCTCGCACTCCCCCATACTGGATGTAACCCCAGACCATGAATTTGCCTCCACCAAACTTCACTGTTTTCTGGGTAAATCTCGGCTCCATGCGGGTTCCAGTAGGTCTCCTGCAATATTTGCGGCGACTGTGGTGTAATTCAACAGATGATTCATCTGAAAAAAAACACCACCTGCCACTTTTCCAGAGTCCACCCTTTTAGCAGGCTGTGGCCCTTGGCAAATGCCACATGGTTTTTCAATTGTCTGTTTGTTTAGTGCTGGCTTATAGGCACTGATTCGACCATGGAGGCCATTTCGAGACAGAATCCAACAAACTGTTCTGGTTGAAACAGGGGACTTCAGGTGACCAGGTCTCGTGGAGCTCTGCTGCAGTGGAAAATGCTGGCCTTGGTTTTTTGAGCCAACAAACTGTCCTCTCCAGCAGTTGTCTTGCAGGGTCGGCCTGACCTGGCCTTGTCCAAAACGTCTCCAGTCTCTTCAAATCTTCTTTTTTTTTTTTTTTTATCCTCTGAACTTGACGCTGAGACACATTGAAGGTGTCTGCCACATCAGCAGTGGATCTGGTCTTCAGCCTCTTGATAATCAACACTTTAGTCTCCGGGTGAATCTTAGGCATGTTTGCAGAGTTCTAGTTGCAGCTGAGAAGGTCTAGTGTACTGTTTTTTTTTTATTCACACCTGAGACTTAATTGATCCATTATTAGTCGCAGGTGAAGCTCATATGATAAGGCGACAAAACTTATGTCTTGGCAAAAATTGACTCAATGGGCTTTACCAAGCTGTGAATATTCAAATACTTTGTCAGTTTCGTTTTGCACTGAAACATTATTACAAATGTTGGGATTAAAATGACCCATTTCTTGTAACAAAATCTTGATTAGAAATATATTTTAGTGGCACTTCAGGTCAATTTGTACACAAGCGACAAGACTTGTCAGGGACTGTAATGTGCACCTTCCACTGATCACTCCATTTCCACCACGTGATGCAAACTCCCCTTAGGGGGTTAAACTCACCAGAGCTAAGAACAAAAACGGCCTCTAAGAATAGTACTCCTCTGATCCAACACTTATAGACCCCACCATTCCAGGAGAACAAGGGATGTTTAAGGCTCCAATAAAGATCCTGCCATCCTCTGGGTGCTCTTCTCTCTTCACCTCACCTGGCTCAGCCCCTGGCAATCGGCACAGGAAGACACCAACATCATTGCATACAATGCAGGACCAGCTATTCTGTATTGTAAGTGGGGAAACTGCTCCCAACCTAGGGCACCAGATAGAGGAGAAGAGTTCCAGCTGCTGGGAAAGCGAGGGATAATGCGATTATACTTGCCCCCTTAACAAAATGGAATCCCACTGCAAAGGTTGTTATTATCCCTGGAGTTCAGCATTAACAAAATTCCTGTTTTTTTTTTTAAATTCTAACTACCTGGCTTTAATATTGAGCCAATGTTCACTAAATAGTCACTAAATAGTCACTGACCTCGAGCAGGTTAACAGACCAAGAATTGTAATTTCACTGGCTGCATCCTCGTTGCAGGTCGCTGACTCAAAGTATTTGGACAAACAGCCAGGCAACTAGTATTTTGAGAAGATAATTAGCAGAACAGGCTTTGATTCTTCAGACAGGTGTCCTTTTTAGTAACTTTAGAGTCTAGTGCTAAAGTCCATCTGCCCATTGAGGTGTTCAATCCAGAAGTTGGGAGCGTGCCTGTCCTCCAGCTCATAATTACATTATTAGAAAAAATGAAATCAAGTATTCAGATGAGGAGTTTGACCTCCTTCTGACTTTGCTAGCAGCATACTTTCTCTAGATATGAAAACCTTAAGAGCAAATTCACTTTTGATCTAATTTATTTCTTGTGTGAGTCATCTACTGCCATGCTGACTTTGCCTTGTCATAACTCCAAGTAAGAGCATCAAGAAGAAATGCATTGTTACCTTGTTCATAGTTCTCCTTCCTAAATCAAGATAATTATTACTGGCTATTTGCAGGTATATTATCTCCCTTTACCATTTCTAATGTGGACCATCACATTTTCAGACCATATAAAAAGTCCAATTAGGTTGACTTGCATCTAAGGATGCACCGATACCAGTTTTTTAAGACAAAGTACAAGTGCCAATACTTTTTCTCAAGTGCTTCCTGACCTCAATTACGATACTTATTTTGCCCTTGGATGCATTTTATTTTTTACACACAATGCCCAGCTCACCTGCCTCAGTCCTGGTGGTGTAGCAGTAGAGCACTTGCCACAGCTTCTGCTGTCTGTATGTCCCTTCTCGAATTGCCACACCCGCGTGGCATTCTTCTGCGTCTCCCTCCATAAAGGTGGCGGTTAGACTGGGTTTGCATATGTGCAGACTGGTTTTAACGGTGGGATTTCAGCCCCCTCCGGTGCGACTTTGTTTAGCAGTTCAGATGTGAATTGTCAGTTTATGACCATAGAAATCACATGAACTGTGCTCAAAATTGTATCGGACTCTTTTTAAAAATGTGCTGCGGCCAGCCTGCACGTATGTGAACTGGCTCCATTGAAAAGGTTGACCTATCGTTCAAATCGGATGCAGTTCAAAATGCATCCAATTTGAATATATGTGAACCGGGTGAAGGTATTGATTTTAGTATCGACACATTTTTCACAAGTATAAATATTCGTGCAAATGCTTGTAATCGGCACCACGCTAATCGTATTTTTATACTTCATTTTTATATAATCCTATATTTGAGGCTCAATTCCCAAAGCTAGCATACCATTGTTAAATGTCACAATTTTTTTCTAAAAGTGAGTTATTTTTGAATGCGACTATATATACAAACAACCGTCACATAGCTTAAAAATAAAGATCGTTGTCCTGTGTTTAAAGTTTTGTGGGACCATATTTTAAAGCATCAACTAACAGTGAGGTTATATAGCAGCAAGTTCTCTTTATTTCACTTTTCTGTTTTTCTTTTCTTTTAAAGAATAAAAAACGGATACATTTAAAATTTTGAGAGGTTTTGAACAGGCAAAATTAATAACGCATTAATATGCTTTGATCTAAACCACACTTTTCCAAAAAATGTATTTATAAAACAAATTGAAAACCATTTATCATTTTCCTTCCACTTCACAATTATGTGCCACTTTCTGTTGGTCTATCACAGGGGTCTCCAAACTTTTTAGGCCGAGGGCCACATTGTAGATTTTACAAATATTCGCGGGCCGAAAAAAAAATGTGTTAGTATAAATAAATGCATAAAATGTAAATAATCTCATCATAGCCTTTCCACATGTCTGTGCCCCCCTCTGAGTCTCCTTGCACATTGTGTCCATATCAGAGCCTTTCCACATGTCTTGTGTCCCCACCAGACCCCTCCACACATCTGTGTCCTCATTAGAGCCTTTCCCCACCTCTGTGTCACCATCAGTCTCCCCCAATACCGTGTCACCCATATCTATGTCCGCCATCCATCAGTCTCCCCATCAGCAATGTCCCCATCAGCAGTGTCCGCAGTATCAGCAATGTCCCCATCATTAGTGTCCTCAGCAGCAATGTCCCCATCATCAGCGTCCCCATCAGCAGTGTCCCCAGTATCAGTGATGTCCCCACCATCAGCGTCCCCAAAAGCAATGTCCCCATCATCAGCAATGTCCCCATCATCAGCAATGTCCCCATCATCAGCAATGTCCCCATCATCAGCAATGTCCCCATCATCAGCAATGTCCCCATCATCAGCAATGTCCCCATCGTCAGTGTCCCCAGGGTCAGTGTCCCCAGGGTCAGTGTCCCAATCATCAGTGTCCCCAGCAGCAATGTCCCCAGCAGCAATGTCCCCAGGGTCAGTGTCCCCAGCAGCAATGTCACCATCAGAGTCCCCAGCAGCAATGTCACCATCATCAGTGTCCCCATCATCAGTCCCCAGCAGCAATATCACCATCAGAGTCCCCAGCAGCAATGTCACCATCATCAGTGGCCCCATCATCAGAGTCCCCAGCAGCAATATCACCATCAGAGTCCCCAGCAGCAATGTCACCATCATCAGTGTTCCCCATCATCAGAGTCCCCAGCAGCAATATCATCAGTGTCCCCAGCAGCATTATCACCATCATCAGTGTCCCCAGCATCAATATCCCCATCATCAGTGTCCCCAGCATCAATATCCCCATCATCAGTGTCCCCAGCATCAATATCCCCATCATCAGTGTCCCCAGCAGCAATATTACCATCATCAGAGTCCCCAGCAGAGTGTCCAAATCATCAGTGTCCCCAGCAGTAATGTCCCCAGCATTAGAGTCCCCAGCAGCCATTGTCATTATCATCAGTGTCCCCAGCAGAGTGTCCAAATCATCACTGTCCCCATTAGCAATGTCCCCAGCATCAGAGTCCCCAGCAGAAATGTCCCCAGCCGCAATGTCATCATCAATGTCCCCAGGATCACTCTCCCCATCATCAGTGTCCCCACAGAGTGTCCAAATCATCATCAGAGTCCCCAGCATTTACCTGCACATTTTACATTTGGCCTCTTGCCTCGAGGCAGCTCTCTTGCACCTCCCGCCTCCCGCCCGCTGCGATACACGTGGAAGGATCTCTAATACAAACAGCGGGCGGGACGCCGGGAGATGCCGCGCTGATGACGTCATTGGTTGCTAGGACAGGCGGTCCCAGTAGCCAATCCTCAGCACAGTGTGGCAGCATGGGAGGGTGTGGGGGAGCGGCTTTGCATGATGGACCTGCCAGTCATACTGCAGATTTGCTGCTGCTAACCCTAGCCAGCAGATCGGCAATGCTTTAAGTCTGGATGAGCCGCAGGCCAGGGAAAAGGCACACCGGCCCGCGGGCCGGGGTTTGAAGACCCCTGGTCTATCACATAAAATCCCAATAAAATACATATAGGTTTTTGGTTGTAACATGACAAAATGTGGAAAATTTCAAAGGGTATGAAGGCACTGTAAAGGAAAGTAAGGAATAAATTCAAACCTTCCATAAGTCAGAAATTACATTTGCAATAATAAAAGACTGAACTCCAGACAAACTGCTAATGGCACAGATGAATTGCATATACAGGAGCAGTTTTACCCTGCCAATAGATTTATTTTTCTGTCCAACCGCTTCGGAGATTTACACAGCTCTAATTTTTTCACTGCTACACTTACAGGTCTCCCTACCACTAGCATGTGACTGGACAGTGCAAGGAAAGCAGCATATTGATGAGCCCAAATGTCAATCTGCTCTCTCCTCCTATCAGCGTTCTCCTTGTACAGCAGCACAGCTCACTGGCTCATTGTATTGCTTCTGCCTCCTCTATTCTAAGCTCTGCTAGAGGCTTAAAGCATGTTGTATTCAGCTGCTTGCATGCATTTATTGATGTATTAATGTGCACAACTGCATTCATTTGATGTTTATATTTTTGGAGTTTGCAAAAAATTGTGGTCATGGGCCTTTAATGGAGGCCCGTCACTGTGGTGGTGTTGGTTCATATCTTTCTTGCTCTATATTGTTGGAGTTAACTTTTAGTCTGATTGAAAACCTTCCACAAGTCCAGTACTGACCAGTTCTCTTTTAATGATGAAGTCACACTTTACATTTTATATACACAAAGTTGTTATATGTATAATTAATGTTCTTTCATATTGATGTTGCAGATCATGTTCTCTCTATATATCTGATCTTCTGTTGCAGGCAATATAACTGCAGACTGCAATGGATTACCTGCCAAGGATCCACTTAAATCTCACCTCGATTTAAAGGGCAACGTTTCTGGCTCCGCCCTAACAGCGTCCCCGAGTCGTAATGTCCAGACGCAGCAGCCTTGCTCAGTGAAGGTCACGGTGTCGTCTGATAATATCTGTTCTGGTGTAGTCCGGGATGGTGGTGATGTGCATGGCAACGGTGGACAAGGTGATCTATCACTGCAGGGTTTTCTTCCTGAGCTAGTCTCGCTGTCAGTGCAGTATCTCAGGATGAAATGTAGCAGGCTGCATAATAAGGCAACAAGGGGCTGTGTTGCCTTCTGACTGCACGTGGCTTTGCTGCTGAACAGCAGGGTTTCTGCATCTCAATAGAACCAGACACTGTGAAAATAATTCATTTATCTTCATCTTCTCTATGCTGAAATCTATTCAGGTACATTACGGGGCAGTATGGGGTGAGCTGCACTTGCCAATATCTGCTTGCTAGCGTTGAAATATAAATTACGTAATTCCCTAATCTGATGCAGCATTTAATTTAGTAAGGCAGGCTAGTGACGCACTCTTACGCACAGTGTGTAAACTGGGAATTATCAGGCTTATTGCCCTGGTTTTCCTTGTGTATTTGAGTTCTTTAAAAATGCATTTCTTTCTCGTACATCACGGGACACAGAGCGGCATATTCATTACTATGTGGGTTATATGGAGTACCTTCAGGTGTGGACACTGGCAATCTTCAAACAGGAAGTCCCCTCCCTATATAACCCCCTCCCCTAGAGGGAGTCCCTCAGTTTTTTCGCCAGTGTCTTAGGTGTTGGTCACGGAATAGCTTGGCTCCACATCCTTTGGGATTAAGGGCGGGCTAACCGGATCTGTCCAAGGAGCCTCAGTGCCAAAGTGGACAGTACCCGGGCCCCAAACCGTGGGGTTTTGCCTATAATGCTCCTCTTTGGAGGGCTGGACCCTGGGCCCAGGACTTGGAGTTTGCAAAAACCATAAGGTTCCTGTTTTGCCAGGGTGCTATATAGGTCCAGGACAGTGGGTACCTTCATAGGACCCCAGGGCCTGAAGGTCTACTACGCTACCCACGGAGATGGGAGAAGACTGGATCAGTTTGCTGGTCAAACATCCTGCAGCATGGAGCAGGTAAGGGGGAGCCTGCGGGACTTGGTTCGACAGCAGGCTCCCCGGGGTAACCTAAAAGGGGGGATAGCCTGAGTATGCTCTGCATGGGCAACTGTGATCACTATGTCTTAGAGACAGGATGACACCCTTTCTCCCCCCATCACTAGGCCCCCCTGTCTAAAGTGTGTTGCTAGCTAACCTGCTGTTGCTTCCTAGAGGCTAGTAAAGGATCCTTAGGGGCCTTAAAAGAGTCCTACCTGGCCGGGAGTTTTGAATCTGCCGCCGTTTCTGCGCCATGGATCTCCAGCAGCGCGGCTCCTCCATGTTCTTCCTGTTTCCGGGTACGCGCGCCGCGCGCGTGCACGCGCGCGTCTTATTGACGAATTTTCGCGCCATCCAGACAGGAGGGCGGGGGGGGGCGGGCCTGCGGCGTCATACAGGGGCGCGCCCTTCTGCTGTTATAGACAGCAGGCCTTGTCAGGGCTCAGTCTGTGGCTGATTGTTTCAAGAGAGGACGCAGGGCGGCAGAACAGTGACTCCCGGTGGCGGAAAAGGGGTAGTACATGTGGACTTTGTCCCAATGTCTATTGTTAAGCCAAAGAATCCCCCTTATTTGACAGCAGGTTGGAGGCTGGCAAACTTAAGTTAGGGGCATTGTGTATGGTCAGAGAAAAAAAAAAAAAAAAAAGACCAACATACGGGCCCATCAGTTTGTGGGGACACTAGTAATCTACTTTCCCCTAAACTCTGGAATTGTACTCCTGGCCACTACAGTCTGTTGTGTGGGCGGAGTCCCTCGATTTTGTATTATGGCTTCCAAGGGTTCGGGGTCAAAGGGTACAAAAAAGACCAAAAAAACAAAAGGGTTCCCTTTCTGATTCTGATATGCCGATTCTTTCCCCGCAGCTTATTAATTTAAGAAGCGCCTTGGATGAGCCATTAGGGGGATCTGGTGCGGAGGCTGGCCCAGATCAGCCCAGCCCTGTGTTTATCACAGAGGAGATGCTAGCCGTATCCCTAGGGGGGCTAGAAGAGAGAATAGCAGCATTGATCGCTAGAGCTATTCCTGGTAAGAAACGGGTTAGATCCCCATCACCAGGGAGTGTATCCTCAGATGCTGAGATTCTCTCTCCGGAGGAATTAGAATCACAGGAGGATCAACTGGACCTGAACCGAGAGGGTTCAGGGATTGAGGGGTCTACCTCTGAGGAACCATTTTCAGACTCCCAGACGGAAAGACTGTGGGTACAGTCTTTGACGGACATGGTCCGCTCGGCATTTAGTTTGCCATTACCAGAACCTCAGGTTCCTCCGGTATCCTCTCTGGGCTCTTTGAGAGCCCCGTTAAGCATGCAGCCATCTCATGTGTGAATAAATCACTAACTTGCCCGGTGGAAAATATACATATGTTTAGAGATCCGGTTGATAAAAGATTAGAAACACTTTTAAAAGCATCCTTTGCTACGGCAGGAGCAGTGGTGCAGCCAGCGGTAGCTGCAATTGGAGTTTGTCAGGCATTAAAAGACCAGACAAAAGAGATGTTAAAAGACATGCCTACCCAACAAGCAGAAGAGTTTGCTGACATTCCCAGAGTTCTGTGTTTTGCGGTAGATGCTATAAAAGATTCCATCCAGCAGGCTTCTCGTTTATCACTATGTTTGGTACACATGAGAAGGCTCTTATGGTTGAAGAACTGGGCGGCAGAACCCCCATGCAAAAAGCTTCTGGCAGGATTTCCCTTCCATGGAGGGCGACTCTTCGGAGAGGATCTGGATAAATATATTCAGACTATTTCAAATGGCAAGAGTACCCCTTTTACCGGTCAAAAAGACATTCCGGGCTCCTACATTTAAAAGGCAGCTTTTTCCTGTCTCGGGGCCCTCTAATTCCAGGCAGTATCGACGGCCGCCTGCGCGATCCAACGGTAACAGTAGATCGCAGGGACAAACCCCTGGGGGTAAGAAGCCGTGGTATCGCAAGCCGTCAAAGGCAGCCCCTAAGTCTGCCTTATGAAGGGGCGCCCCCACTCTCACGGGTGGGGGGAAGGCTTCGTCTCTTCTCAGAAGTTTGGGAAGCCAAGATCCCCGACAAATGGGTCCGGGCATCTGTAACCACAGGTTACAGACTGGAATTTCTGAGGTATCCTCCGCCTCATTTTCAAGAATCAAGGCTACCAAGGGATCCAGCAAGGAAGGCCTCAATGCTGGCAGCCTTGGATCACCTGCTTTGCCAGGACGTAATTTTAGAAGTGCCAGCCCAAGAGCAAGGCCTAGGTTTCTATTCCAATCTCTTTGTCATACCAAAGCCCAACGGCGATGTCAGGCCAATTTTGGTCCTAAAGAAGTTAAACGGTTATCTAAGGGTGCGGTCCTTCCGGATGGAATCCATCCGGTCAGCAGCCGCCGCGCTTCAGAAGAACGATTTTCTGGCCTCCATAGACATAAAAGATGCTTACCTTCATGTACCAATCTGTCAGTCGCATCAAAGGTTTTACGCTTCGCGGTCGGGCAGCGACACTTCCAATTCAGGGCGCTCCCTTTCGGGCTGGCCACGGCCCCCCGGGTATTCACGAAGATCCTAGCCCCAGTTCTGGCCAATTTAAGAATCCAAGGAGTCACAGTCCTAGCATACTTGGACGACCTTTTAATTATAGATCATTCACGGACGGGTCTGCAGAAGGCAGTAAACCTCACGGTTCGGTACCTCGAAGAATTCGGCTGGGTCCTAAACCAGGGAAAGTCAGCATTCCAGCCTACAAAGCAGTTGGAATACCTCGGCATGAGGTTAGACACGGAACGTCAAAAGGTGTTCCTGCCCCTTGTAAAGATCAAGGCGATCAAGGGGTTGGTTCAGTTGGTTATAAACAAGAGAAGACCAACTATTCGCCTGTGTATGCGATTACTAGGCAAGCTAGTGGCCACATTCGAGGCAGTACCATACGCTCAGATCCACACTCGCGTCCTACAGGCAGCCATTCTAGCAGCCTGGGGCAAGAGGGCACATGCCTTAGAGTCCCCTTTGACGCTATCATCAAGGGTCCGACAGAGCCTGGCCTGGTGGTTGAACCCTCAGAACCTTCTAAAGGGAAGATCCTTCAGCCCTGTTGTCTGGAAGGTAGTTACCACAGACGCCAGCCTGGCAGGCTGGGGGGCGGTCTTCGAGGGGTTCTCCCGCCAGGGAACTTGGGTGAAAGCAGAGAGGCAGCTCTCCATCAATATCTTGGAAATCAGAGCGGCTCGCCTAGCCCTGTTGGCGTGGACCTCCAGATTAAAGGGGTTCCCGGTGAGAATCCAGTCAGACAATGCCACGGCGGTGGCATACATAAACCACCAAGGGGGAACCAGGAGCCAGGCCGCTCAAAGGGAAGTGAACTTGATTTTTCAATGGGCAGAGGCTCATGTACCCTGCATTTCAGCGATATTCATTCCAGGAGTGGACAACCTGCAGGCAGACTTCTTAAGTCGCCAGAGTCTGTTGCCAGGGGAGTGGTCTCTGCATCCCCAGGTCTTTCAGACAATCTGCCAGAGGTGGGGAACGCCAGACGTAGATATAATGGCATCCAGGTTCAACAAGAAACTAGACAGGTTCGTGTCGCGAGCGAGGGATCCGATGGCCTGCGGAACCGATGCGTTGGTGTGCCCTTGGCATCAATTCAAACTTCTATATGCATTTCCTCCACTACAGTTACTCCCCCGCCTGTTGCGCAGGATCAGAGTGGAGCACAAGCCAGTCATTCTAATAGCTCCAGCTTGGCCCCGGAGGGCTTGGTACTCGCTAGTCCTGAATATGGCAGTGGGAGACCCTTGGACTCTTCCTCTACAACCAGACCTACTCTCACAAGGTCCGATCCTCCACCCTACATTACAGCGTCTAAATTTGACGGCCTGGAGGCTGAATCCCTGATTCTCAGGGGTAGGGGTCTGTCTAGGCAGGTAATCCCTACCCTGATTAAGGCTAGAAAGCCGGTCTCCAGGGTAATTTATTACAGGGTGTGGAGGAATTATATAGGCTGGTGTGAATCCAAAAGATGGAATTGCCGCAAATATACTATTGATAGGGTGTTAAGTTTTCTCCAGCTAGGAGTGGATAAAGGCCTGGCACTAAGCACAATCAAAGGACAGATCTCAGCTCTGTCAGTGTGGTTTCAGAGGCCGCTGGCCACCCACTCGCTGGTAAAGACCTTCTTACAGGGGGTCTTGCGTATTAATCCTCCTGTCAAGTCACCAGTTTGTCCTTGGGACTTAAATCTTGTCCTGTCCACTCTACAGAAACAGCCTTTTGAGCCTCTGGCTGAGATTCCTTTACTCTTACTGACAAGAAAATTGGTTTTCTTGGTCGCCATAGTTTCGGCCAGGAGAGTGTCAGAATTAGCAGCCTTATCGTGTAAGGAACCATATCTTGTTCTGCATAAGGACAGGGCAGTTCTCCGGCCCCATCCTTCCTTTCTACCAAAGGTTATATCCAAATTTCACTTAAACCAGGATTTGGTACTTCCATCCTTCTTTCCAAAACCTACATCTAGAAAGGAGGGGTTGCTGCATACCTTGGATATTGTCCGGGCCATGAAGGCCTATCTTAAAGCTACAGAAAAGATCCGGAAAACAGATGTGTTATTCGTTCTACCAGATGGCCCCAAGAAGGGGCAGGCAGCTGCAAAATCCACCATCTCAAGATGGATTAGACAATTAATCATTCAAGCCTACGGGTTGAAGAGGTTGCCTCCTCCGTTGTCGGGGAAGGCCCATTCTACCAGGGCCATGGGCGCCTCTTGGGCAGCACACCATCAGATCTCTATGGCTCAGATATGCAAGGCAGCAACGTGGTCATCAGTCCACACGTTTACAAGGTTTTATCAACTAGACGTGAGAAGGAATGCGGATTCTGCCTTTGGACAGGCAGTACTACAGGCTGCAGTTTGAAATCCTCGGGATCAGAAAACACCCTTGGATATAAATAAAAAAAAAAAAAAGTTTTTTCTTGACTAAGTTGGAATTATTATGATTTGAGTTTATCTCTAAATTGAATCCTTCTTTGGAAGATGTCTCCCTCCCCTCATTAAAGCATTGCTTTCGGACATCCCACATAGTAATGAATATGCCGCTCTGTGTCCCGTGATGTACGAGAAAGAAAAAGGGATTTTTAAATACAGCTTACCTGTAAAATCCTTTTCTTGGAGTACATCACGGGACACAGAGCTCCCACCCCTCTTTTGGGTGACCATTTTGGGAGGCATACTGCTTGCTACAAAACTGAGGGACTCCCTCTAGGGGAGGGGGTTATATAGGGAGGGGACTTCCTGTTTGAAGATTGCCAGTGTCCACACCTGAAGGTACTCCATATAACCCACATAGTAATGAATATGCCGCTCTGTGTCCCGTGATGTACTCCAAGAAAAGGATTTTACAGGTAAGCTGTATTTAAAAATCCCTTTTTCCTTTTCCTGTAAGGAGTGAAGATAGAGGACAGCTTAGCTGTTTCAGCACCACAGTGCAAGTTTTATTGCGAGATAAATGCACAAGAGAATTCCCTTTTATCAAATGCCCAAAAACCAATACAGTGTTCTCTTACAAAAACTGATAGGGTTGTTGGGAGAGACAAGATTTTCAGCACAAAAAATAAAAATAAACGGCAGTATTCTGAAACAAATTACATTTTTTCACAGCATATAAGGTTTGCCAGTTTTAATATTACAGAAAACCTTTTACTTAGAGATGTATGGAGGCTGTTTTCCCAATCTACAAATTCTAGATGCCTTGCTGTCATACCGAGCCTCTTGCTTCCTCTAAAATTCTTACCCAGAAAAATTAAAACCATAAATGTCACTTTTCCCTGGTTTTCTGGTTTGCATACTTGTTCAGATTAATTGCTCAGGAATTGTTGAAACACGGGTGTTGCAGTTGCCATTGCAGCCTGAAGTTGGCAGAGTGCATCTGTTTAACATGGTTATTGTCGGATACAATTACAGTACGTAACAAAAAAAAAAGGAAAACAATTAAAAAATATTTTGAAGGCTTCTAATAAAAGGCAGCAGGTATACAAATTAGTCATAGGGGGCTATTTACGAAAGGCAAATCCACTTTGCACTACAAGTGCAAACTGCTCTTGATATTGCACTAGCTGTAAATCTGAGGGGTAGATGTGAAATGAGGGGAAGCAATTTTATTATCCAATTATGTGCAAGCTAAAATGCTGTTTTTTTTTTTCCTTGCATGTCTCCCTCGGATCTACAGCGACTGCACTTCCTCATATTTACAGCGAGTGCACTTTAGTGCAATTTCTTGTAGTTGGCACTTGTAGTGCAAAGTGGATTTGTCTTTCGTAAATAACCCCCTTTGTTTGCAGAGATATTACTTTTGTGACAAGCATTTTTGCTTCAGTCTTTCCCTGAGTTTTACTTCCAATTTTATGACAAACATTTCTTGCACAAATACTCCAGCTATATATATTTTTTTGCATTTGATGATGAAGGGCTTGGACATTATCACATTTTTGTTGTTGAATATTTGGCCCACTTTGGCAGATTTTCCAACACTTCCTTTTATTTGTGCTGTGTCCTAATTAGAGATTTCCTCTCACTCTACCTGCCTTGGTCCTCAGAACAGGAAACTAAGGAAAATCTTGCTAATAAGCCAACAAAAAAAATCTCACCTTCCCCACTCGTTCAAGGGGCTAATGGTAAAATAAAAACTGGAGATACTCTTACATTTCAGATAACCCTGTCAACATTTGCTCCACAGTGAAAATTTAAGGTTACAATGTAATTGTATTTTTTCCAGAAAAAAACATCTTGTCCCCAAACAAACCTAGACCATATAACTGCCCTAAATTGTGGTGCGGACATACAATTCAGAAAAATCAGTGTTGATAAGGCATAACGTTTTGCACTGAATACAAATTTTCATTTGTCAAGTATAGCATCTTCTATCTTCATTCCTTACATGATGTATGTTTGAAATCCTGCAGCGCCTATTCTAGCGTCTTATGGGTGTTTTACTTTCAGACAAACTAATTTGGCATCTGATTTATATTTTACACCCCTCTTATTTTTATTATAGAGGTGCCAGAGCTTGGCTTCTACTTCTTATAAGTTGGTCTGCATATCAGCTCCACACAAAGGCATACTTGTTACTCAAAGTTGGGCAGCATTTCTTCTTTCTGACACTTTCAATTATGAGGCCTACATTAAGGCCCCATTCACACTTGCAAATGGGCGTGTTGGCTATAACATTTGGGATACCCAAAAATGAATCTATGCATGTATGGCCAGAATAAGTGTGCGCAGCCTATTGTATTAGGGTGTGCACCCCAAAGCTCAAACCCTGTTTTGAGACAGAGAAATGGACTGAAAGGACAGTAGCCTCAGCTGCACTGGACAGTGAATGAATGAAAAGTGCTCTGTGCTGAGCAGCTTCCTGTTCATTCAAAAACTGAAGCATATGAAACAGCATATGAAATCAATTATGTATGAACACAGTAATCATTCGGTACCGACCACTCATTGTGTTTATGCAGAAAAGGAAGGAGTTGGTAAATTATTTATTTACTGGCCCCTTTCCTGCTTTCTATCATGAAATGGGGTGAACATGGAGTCTGCAAGGGGAATCTGCTTCACACATGGAGATTAGAGAAGTGTCCAGCATTACTTGAGATTTTTATGTTTTCCTTGTCAAAATATTTTATTGATTGGATCAACAAGTAAATACAAGCAGTTGTAATAAATAATACCACAGTAAGGCCGCGTACACACTATCGGTCTTGTCCGATGAAACTGGTGGAACTGTCGGACCAAAGTTTTAAAACTTGCTTTAAAATCAGACCGATGAAGGCCTGACCATCGGGCCAAACCGATGGTTAGTACGCAAAAGCATGGGACCGAAAACCCGTGCATGCTCAGAATCAAGTCGACGCATGCTTGGAAGCATTGAACTTCGTTTTTTCAGCACGTCGTTGTGTACTACGTCACTGCCTTCTGGCCCGATCGGATTTTGAACCGATTGTGTGTACAAACATCAGGCCATCAGTCTGTGAACCGATGAAAACGGTCTGTCGGACCATTTTCATCAGTTTGGTCCGATCGTGTGTACATGGCTTTAGCATACCATGTTTAACATAAATGGTAGAATTTTTAGGGTCCACTAAGTAGCTACTGTTGGGTAGGTTATTTGACCATTAAAGAAAAGAAAAGTAAATTAGTTAATAAAACTAAGAATAATTAACTACGATTGAAATAATACTACCATATAGTGTATTGGCTTGGACCAGAGCTGTTAAAATGTGTTCATTAGAATAATACTTCATTGCTGTTCAGTAAAATAATTAAAAATAGAGCTGAAGTGAAAAAAATTTAAATATATATTTAAAAAAAAACACACAGAAAAAGGGAGACACAAGAAAAGTAAGAATAGAATAGTGAGCAGAATAGAGAAGAAATTGCAGAAACCCACTGGATTAGCTCAGATCGTATGGCTTCCTGTCTAAGGGTGTAAAAAGCATTAAAGCATTCACAACAGAAAGTAGGGTAGCACCAAGGCTTCTGAAAATTTGGCTTTGGGATTGCAAATCGCTTTTATCTGAGTAGGGTTGTCAGCTACCATGGTATGCAAGAGATTTTTCTGTTTTTACCTCAGTTTCTGTCTTGGGTTTCAAGGATAAATAGAGAAGTGACAAACAAATTAATCTTTCCCCATTCTAACCAAAACTTAAAAATGTATTTACACAAAAAAGCAAAGATAAAGTTGTTGTTTGCTACCTTCTGGTAAGATCACCAGAAATTGATATAATACACTTTGGCAAAACACTTCACCCATTACTGTTAACTGCATGGTTCTAAGCCATATTGGGCCTCATGTATTGAAAGCTTCTGAAAGTGGATCATCTTCTGCATGGGGAGGTACCCATTGTCTGTTTTCGAGTGCCGGTGACAAAAATCTGGTTGCTTTGGGTAATGAAATCCCTTAACATAAATTTTGCATTTAGCCATTGGGACTGATGTGCAAGAACTGGAGCAAAGAAGGTGAAGCCAAAGAAGGCACTGAAATAGATATCTGATAATGAAAAAAAAGAATGAACTGGACAACAGCTCTGTTTTCTTTCTCGTACATCACGGGACACAGAGCGGCATATTCATTACTATGTGGGTTATATGGAGTACCTTCAGGTGTGGACACTGGCAATCTTCAAACAGGAAGTCCCCTCCCTATATAACCCCCTCCCCTAGAGGGAGTCCCTCAGTTTTTTCGCCAGTGTCTTAGGTGTTGGTCACGGAATAGCTTTGCTCCACATCCTTGGGATTAAGGGCGGGCTACCGGATCTGTCCAAGGAGCCTCAGTGCCAAAGTGGACAGTACCCGGGCCCCAAACCGTGGGGTTTTGCCTATAATGCTCCTCTTTGGAGGGCTGGACCCTGGGCCCAGGACTTGGAGTTTGCAAAAACCATAAAGTTCCTGTTTTGCCAGGGTGCTATATAGGTCCAGGACAGTGGGTACCTTCATAGGACCCCAGGGCCTGAAGGTCTACTACGCTACCCACGGAGATGGGAGAAGATTGGATCAGTTTGCTGGTCAAACATCCTGCAGCATGGAGCAGGTAAGGGGGAGCCTGCGGGACTTGGTTCGACAGCAGGCTCCCCGGGGTAACCTAAAAGGGGGGATAGCCTAAGTATGCTCTGCATGGGCAACCGTGATCACTATGTCTAAAAGAGACAGGATGACACCCTTTCTCCCCCCATCACTAGGCCCCCCTGTCTAAATATGTGTTGCTAGCTAACCTGCTGTTTCTTCCTAGGGCTAGTAAGGATCCCTAGGGGCCTTGAGAGAGTCCTACCTGGCCGGGGGTTTGAATCTGCCGCCTGTTTCTGCGTGCCTGGATCTCCAGCAGCGCGGCTCCTCCATGTTCCTCCTGTATCCGGCATACGCGCGCGCGCGTGCGCGCGCACGTCTTATTGACGTTTTTCGCGCCGTCCAGACAGGAGGGCGGGGGGGGGGCGGGCCTGCGGCGTCATACAGGGGCGCGCCTTTGTGCTGTTATAGACAGCAGGCCTTGTCAGGGCTCAGTCTGAGGCTGATTTTTTCAAGGAGAGGACGCAGAGCGGCAGAACAGTGACTCCCGGTGGCGGAAGAGGGGTAGTACATGTGGACTTTGTTCCAATGCCTTTATTGTTAAGCCAAGAAATCCCCCTTATTTTGCAGCAGGTTGGAGGCTGGCAAACTTAAATTAGGGTCATTGTATGTTGTCAAATATATAATATATAATATATAATTATTTAAAAAAAAAAAAAAAAAAAAAAAGAAAAGACCAACATACGGGCCCATCAGTTTTTGGGGACACTAGTGATCTATTCTCCCCTAAACTCTGAAATTTGTACTCCTGGCCACTACAGTCTGTTGTGTGGGCGGAGTCCCTCGATTTTGTATTATGGCTTCCAAGGGTTCGGGGTCAAAGGGGACAAAAAAGACCAAAAAACAAAAGGGGTCCCTTTCTGATTCTGATATGCCGATACTTTCCCCGCAGCTTATTAATTTAAGAAGCGCCTTGGATGAGCCATTAGGGGGATCTGGTGCGGAGGCTGGCCCAGATCAGCCCAGCCCTGTGTTTATCACAGAGGAGATGCTAGCCGTATCCCTAGGGGGGCTAGAAGAGAGAATAGCGGCATTGATCGCCAGAGCTATTCCTGGTAAGAAACGGGTTAGATCCCCATCACCAGGGGGTGTATCCTCAGATGCTGAGATTCTCTCTCCGGAGGAATTAGAATCACAGGAGGATCAACTGGACCTGAACCAAGAGGGTTCAGGGATGGAGGGGTCTACCTCTGAGGAACCATTTTCAGACTCCCAGACAGAGAGACTGTGGGTACAGTCTTTGACGGACATGGTCCGCTCGGCATTTAGTTTGCCATTGCCAGAACTTCAGGTTCCTCCGGTATCCTCTCTGGGCTCTTTGAAAGCCCCGTTAAGCAACGCAGTTTTTCCGGTCCATCCTCTCTTGGAGGAATTGATCTTTCGGGATTGGGTACGGCCGGACAGGGTTTTTCTGCCACCGAAAAGATTTGCGGTCATTTATCCCATGGAGGAAAAATTCTCCAAGAAGTGGAGGCTCCCAGTAGTGGATGCAGCCATCTCATGTGTGAATAAATCACTAACTTGCCCGGTGGAAAACATACATATGTTTAAAGATCCGGTTGATAAAAGATTAGAGACACTTTTAAAAGCATCCTTTGCTACGGCAGGAGCAGTGGTGCAGCCAGCGGTAGCTGCAATTGGAGTTTGTCAGGCATTAAAAGACCAGACAAAAGAGATGTTAAAGGACATGCCTACCCAACAAGCAGAAGAGTTTGCTGATATTCCCAGAGCTCTGTGTTTCGCGGTAGATGCTATAAAAGATTCCATCCAGCAGGCTTCTCGTTTATCACTATGTTTGGTACACATGAGAAGGCTCTTATGGTTGAAGAACTGGGCGGCAGAACCCCCATGCAAAAAGCTTCTGGCAGGATTTCCCTTCCATGGAGGACGACTCTTCGGAGAAGATCTGGATAAATATATTCAGACTATTTCAAATGGCAAGAGTACCCTTTTACCGGTCAAAAAGACATTCCGGGCTCCTACATTTAAAAGGCAGCTTTTTCCTGTCTCGGGGCCCTCTAATTCCAGGCAGTATCGACGGCCGCCTGCACGATCCAACGTTAACAGTAGATCGCAGGGACAGACCCCTGGGGGTAAGAAGCCGTGGTATCGCAAGCCGTCAAAGACAGCCCCTAAGTCTGCCTTATGAAGGGGCGCCCCCACTCTCACGGGTGGGGGGAAGGCTTCGTCTCTTCTCAGAAGTTTGGGAAGCCAAGATCCCCGACAATTGGGCCCGGGCATCTGTAACCACAGGTTACAGATTGGAGTTTCTAAGATATCCTCCGCCTCATTTTCAAGAATCAAGGCTACCAAGGGATCCAGCAAGGAAGGCCTCAATGCTGGCAGCTTTGGATCACCTGCTTTGCCAGGACGTAATTATAGAAGTGCCAGCCCAAGAGCAAGGCCTAGGTTTCTATTCCAATCTCTTTGTCATACCAAAGCCCAACGGCGATGTCAGGCCAATCTTGGACCTAAAGAGGTTAAACGCTTATCTAAGGGTGCGGTCCTTCTGGATGGAATCCATCCGGTCAGCAGCCGCCGCGCTTCAGAAAGACGATTTTCTGGCCTCCATAGACATAAAAGATGCTTACCTTCATGTACCAATCTTTCAGTCGCATCAAAGGTTTTTACGCTTCGCGGTGGGGCAGCGACACTTCCAATTCAGGGCGCTCCCTTTCGGGCTGGCCACGGCCCCCCGGGTATTCACGAAGATCCTAGCCCCAGTTCTGGCCAATTTAAGGATCCAAGGAGTCACAGTCCTAGCATACTTGGACGACCTTTTAATCATAGATCACTCACGGACGGGTCTGCAAAAGGCAGTAAACCTCACGGTTCGGTACCTCGAAGAATTCGGCTGGGTCCTAAACCAGGGAAAGTCAGCATTCCAGCCTACAAAGCAGTTGGAATACCTCGGCATGAGGTTAGACACAGAACATCAAAAGGTGTTCCTGCCCCTTGTAAAGATCAAGGCGATCAAGGGGTTGGTTCAGTTGGTTATAAACAAGAAAAGACCAACTATTCGCCTGTGTATGCGATTACTAGGCAAGCTAGTGGCCACATTCGAGGCAGTACCATACGCTCAGATCCACACTCGCGTCCTACAGGCAGCCATTCTAGCAGCCTGGGGCAAGAGGGCACATGCCTTAGAGTCCCCTTTGACGCTATCATCAAGGGTCCGACAGAGCCTGGCCTGGTGGTTGAACCCTCAGAATCTTCTAAAGGGAAGATCCTTCAGCCCTGTTGTCTGGAAGGTAGTTACCACAGACGCCAGCCTGGCAGGCTGGGGGGCGGTCTTCGAAGGGTTCTCCCGCCAGGGAACTTGGGTGAAAGCAGAGAGGCAGCTCCCCATCAATATCTTGGAAATCAGAGCTGCTCGCCTAGCCCTGTTGGCGTGGACCTCCAGATTAAAGGGGTTCCCGGTGAGAATCCAGTCAGACAATGCCACGGCGGTGGCATACATAAACCACCAAGGGGGAACCAGGAGCCAGGCCGCTCAAAGGGAAGTGAACTTGATTTTTCAATGGGCAGAGGTTCATGTACCCTGCATTTCAGCGATATTCATTCCCGGAGTGGACAACCTGCAGGCAGACTTCTTAAGTCGCCAGAGTCTGTTGCCAGGGGAGTGGTCTCTGCATCCCCAGGTCTTTCAGACAATCTGCCAGAGGTGGGGAACGCCAGACGTAGATATAATGGCATCCAGGTTCAACAAGAAACTAGACAGGTTCGTGTCGCGAGCGAGGGATCCTATGGCCTGCGGAACCGATGCGTTGGTTTGCCCTTGGCATCAATTCAAACTTCTATATGCATTCCCTCCACTACAGTTACTCCCCCGCCTGTTGCGCAAGATCAGAGTGGAGCACAAGCCAGTCATTCTAATAGCTCCAGCTTGGCCCCGGAGGGCTTGGTACTCACTAGTCCTGAATATGGCAGTGGGAGACCCTTGGACTCTTCCTCTACAACCAGACCTACTCTCACAAGGCCCGATCCTCCACCCTACATTACAGCGTCTAAATTTGACGGCCTGGAGGCTGAATCCCTGATTCTCAGGGGTAGGGGTCTGTCTAAGCAGGTAATCCCTACCCTGATTAAGGCTAGAAAGCCGGTCTCCAGGGTAATTTATTACAGGGTGTGGAGGAACTATATAGGCTGGTGTGAATCCAAAAGATGGAATTGCCGCAAATATACTATTGATAGGGTGTTAAGTTTTCTCCAGCTAGGAGTGGATAAAGGCCTGGCACTAAGCACAATCAAAGGACAGATCTCAGCTCTGTCAGTGTGGTTTCAGAGGCCGCTGGCCACCCACTCGCTGGTAAAGACCTTCTTACAGGGGGTCTTGCGTATTAATCCTCCTGTCAAGTCACCAGTTTGTCCTTGGGACCTAAATCTTGTCCTGTCCACTCTACAGAAACAGCCTTTTGAGCCTTTGGCTGAGATTCCTTTACTCTTACTGACAAGAAAATTGGTTTTCTTGGTCGCCATAGTTTCGGCCAGGAGAGTGTCAGAATTAGCAGCCTTATCGTGTAAGGAACCATATCTTGTTCTGCATAAGGACAGGGCAGTTCTCCGGCCCCATCCTTCCTTTCTACCAAAGGTTATATCCAAATTTCACTTAAACCAGGATTTGGTACTTCCATCCTTCTTTCCAAAACCTACATCTAGAAAGGAGGGGTTGCTGCATACCTTGGATATTGTCCGGGCCATGAAGGCCTATCTTAAAGCTACGGAAAAGATCCGGAAAACAGAGGTGTTATTCGTTCTACCAGATGGCCCCAAGAAGGGGCAGGCAGCTGCAAAATCCACCATCTCGAGATGGATTAGACAATTAATCATTCAAGCCTACGGATTGAAGAGGTTGCCCCCTCCGTTGTCGGTAAAGGCCCATTCTACCAGGGCCATGGGCGCCTCTTGGGCAGCACACCATCAGATCTCTATGGCTCAGATATGCAAGGCGGCAACGTGGTCATCAGTCCACACGTTTACAAGGTTTTATCAACTAGACGTGAGAAGAAATGCGGATACTGCCTTTGGTCAGGCAGTACTACAGGCTGCAGTTTGAAATCCTCGGGATCAGAAACACCCTTGGTTATATATAAAAAAAAAAAAAAAAAAAAAAAAAAAAAAAAGAAAAAGGTTCTTCTTTCTTGACTAATTTGGAAATATTATTATGATTTGAGTTTAGCTCTAAAATTGAATCCTTCTTTGGAAGATGTCTCCCTCCCCTCATTAAAGCATTGCTTTCGGACATCCCACATAGTAATGAATATGCCGCTCTGTGTCCCGTGATGTACGAGAAAGAAAAAGGGATTTTTAAATACAGCTTACCTGTAAAATCCTTTTCTTGGAGTACATCACGGGACACAGAGCTCCCACCCCTCTTTTGGGTGACCATTTTGGGAGGCATACTGCTTGCTACAAAACTGAGGGACTCCCTCTAGGGGAGGGGGTTATATAGGGAGGGGACTTCCTGTTTGAAGATTGCCAGTGTCCACACCTGAAGGTACTCCATATAACCCACATAGTAATGAATATGCCGCTCTGTGTCCCGTGATGTACTCCAAGAAAAGGATTTTACAGGTAAGCTGTATTTAAAAATCCCTTTTTTTTCTTTGCCCTTTTTTCATAAATCAGGCCCAATGGATTCATAGCTGTGTGCTGGACATTCCTTTGGTTAGAATTCACCTTGTTAAGGGGTTCCTATCCCAGAAGGAAGGATCATTATCTATTTAATCTTCATCCCTTGTCTTTTGTAGGCCTTCTGTTTTCTTGACTTTCTAGAATGTCTGCTAGGCAGCCAGTGGAATCACTTGGCTGCTTTGATGATTTAGGGCAAGCCATCAGAGGTAATGATTAGTTCATCAGTCTATTTCTCTGTTTTCTTCCTTCTATATTCATCTACAGGCTGGACGGTTTACCATCAAACGTCTGAGAGAGTGACCTATAAGTCTAGTAGCAAACCTCGTACCCGATTCCTCAGTGGACCTGTGTCTTTATCCATCTGTTTGTATCTGTTCTTTTGTATTTACTACGCCTCATCTCTCCTTCATCCTCGGCATCTTTTTCTTTAACTGAATTCACTCATTTAGCCATCTTTCCTTTTGACAGTTCATAATATTTCTACATATGGTACCCAATCCTTTTGCTAAAATAGGTGTCTCAAAATGCTCATGTTAGAAACCCAAGACTATTTGACTGAACCATTTGAAATCCAAGGTATCATTGGCCAGGTACCTGAGGTCTATGACTACCTTAAAGGAAATCTGTGTTGGGATAAACAAACGTGCTGCAATTGCTGAGCTCTACTTCTGGAAATGGCTGTCTATCTTGGTGACCCTCTTGCTTTAATATTCTAAGTCATTGACCTAAAACAAATATGCAGATAACTTCTGCCATTCTTGTTTAGTATTTTTGTTTTGGGTATTGAAGCTAGTGGGTCAATATAATAGCCAGACAACTAGCATTTTTCAGAAGAAAATGTCAGCAGTAGCCTTCCTCATATTCCCTTTGACTGCTTAATGATTTTAAAGAGTCAGTCTATGAAAAAATATTTTAGATTACGTAGATGCCAGTAAATGTAATCATCCATGGAATTCTTATATCTCTATTGGGCACAAGTGGAAAACGTTCAGCAGATGAGTTCCTGCGTCATCCTGCATACTGTGGCCTTTGACAGTTCCCGCTCTTTTTGCAGTTTCAATTAATTTTAAGTCATGCAGATTGCAGAAGGAGTGTTGCTACTGTGTGGTGATAGGCAGCAGTAGCAGGAAATGCATAGGGAGGATCTTTCAACTTGGGGGCCAAAAAAAAAATAAGAAGCCAATAGATGATTTGGCCTATTAAAGCCCATCCATAGCTGATCCACAGAGTGGATTTTGTGTGCACTGACCTTTTAATATCTATGAACAGATTCGAAACACTTACTTTAGAATTAAACATAAATTATTGGGTGCCATAGGTTGAGTATCATTTTTTTCAGTGAAACTTTTTATTTTCCATCTGTGATTTACAGAGACTGCTTTGTATTTTATTTCCCATGTATCATTTGAATGCTTTTGTGTGCTTAGCTTTTGGCAGCTTTGAGCAGCAAAAGCATGTATGCAAGAGCCTGCAGTCTGAGCAGCCAAGCACGAACCTGTAAGCCCCAATGTTCTAAGGTGTTTTAGTATTTTTCTTTCGATTGGCATTTGTTTAAACAATCTAGTTTTGTAAGATCTAGTTTCACCATTCATTTGGTTGTGATGGATATAAGCAAAGGGAGAAACGGGGACATCAAACTTTTTTATATGCAAGTAGTCTTAAATACCAGGGACCATGTAGGCAACAGAAGGTTAACCTAGTTATTGTATCTAATGCTGTCTCTTTCCTTACTATGTGGTACATATATTGGGGTTTCCACCTATGTGGCCCTTTTTCTAGTTTACTCTGAGTTGTGATAGTGGATATAAAAGGAATATTTAAGACTGCAGTGTGGAATGGGATTCTGGGCAACTCTAAAGAGCAGATATACTTGTATTTGTAAATAAGGTTTTACTTGCACCATTGACAAATGTTAAAAAGGAATTTCTTATTGGGTTGAATAGAATTACATTAATTTAGGTACAGTTATTTTTTTGCATTATATCATTCATATCTGTGAGACAGATGTTTGTAGAACCATAAAGTTGGGAAATAAACACAGCCCAAGGGTAAAGGAGTCATTAATGCAGGTCAGGCGCCATTGAAATAGACAATCCTGACCTAGTCTATGAAGTATTCACAGTACTCTAGCCAAAGAGAACATTAGGACAGAATTAAGCTAAGAACCAAATCATTTAACGGACTCCTATGATCGAGTCTTGTTGACATTTTATTCACATACTTTGCTTGCAGTAGCGTGCGAATCTACATATTGGGGATAATTGCCTAAAATCAAATGGACCTGCTCACGTTCCAAGGGAAGATTTACTTTGCAAGTGTTTTCCCCCCAAAGCTTGGTGTATGTAGTTCAATTTCATTCTTCAAACTATACCCAATCACGTGCAAGACACTTTTAGAAAAAACTCATTTTTGGTTTTGATAGATTATAGAAGTCAGCTCATTTAACCTCTCAGCGAGCCACCGAGGGCCTAAATCAGCCATTCCTGCTCCCTCCATGGCCCAGCTCTCTAGTGAGGACTGGAATGGCAGAGAAGATAGTCGTTAACTGACAGTCCATGGCTCTCTGCTCACTGAAAACTGAGGGAAACTGTATTTGATCACTCAATTCTCAATGTAGAGGTGGCAGGGGGGCCAGATGCAGGATTGGATCGATCCTGCATCCACCTAGGAAGGAAAGCATTTAGTTTCACAACCTCTATAAAGCTTCCTATATCCTCATCTAAAGAAAACGCCACCACATTGGAGAGATAAGGGTATAGCATCATGGTAAACTGACCTGAAACATTTTAAGGAAAATAAAAAAAAGAGAATTTTAAGAAAGGACATTACATTCAAACAATGGCCTGTTGATGCTGTCAGAGGTGCACCTTTGAGACAAACAACCTATGATTAGTTCAGGGAGGTCTTGCCCACACAGCGGCTGTGCCAACCACCCACGTGACATAAGCATGTATACCAGCTGAATGCCCTCAAGTCTCGCATGAGCGACGGCCTTGCAGCAGGTGAAAAATGTACCTTTTATAGAGCACAAGCAAGACCAGCCACCAAATCAAGTGAGAGTAGAAAAGAGCACCTAGCATCACGCCATAACAAAATAAATAAAACACAAATAAAAGTACTCAAAATAAGGTTAAGAAACGGCTTGCTATGTAGTCAAAAGAAGTAATGATTGTGAAAAAAATATTAAATCAGGATTGTTGATGCGCATGGACAAGTTGAAAAAGTGCGAGTATGGCCTCAATTAAGAATTAATAATAAAGGTAATAGGGTACCATCATCAAGGTATTGATGAGAAAAGGGGGGAGGGTGGGAATGGGGCAATAGTTGCTGACGCTAGACCCAACACAGACCCGCCCAGTTGAAATGTGGACTATCTCGGTACAAAATAGGTCAAGGTAAACAATATGATAAATAAGGAAAAAAATTATTAAATTAAAATGTTGCATTAAAAACAATAGTGTACATCAAAAGATTGGTCGATTCTCGACTAGTTTTGCGGGGTGTCCGCTTCTTCAGGAGAACCAATCTGAAGGACAATAATGCAATGAAAAGTAAAATACAAATAATACAGTTCAGCAATAAATTACATAAACATGAAAGTTTTACCCAATGTGTAACGAAGCAGGCGCGGGGCCAGGTCTGCCCAATAGGTGGTCCCCCCGCGGCGAACATGGGGGATAGTACGTGGATGTCTGAAATAATGGCATACACTAGATTGGGGGGGGGCCAGAACATGAATAAAATTTGAGGGTGGGTTGGGGAAGGGAGGGGTAGGGAATAAGGGAAAGAGGGGAGGGGGGAAAGTGGAGGGCGGCAAGGTAGGGAGAGAGAGGGGGGGGAAGAAAGAAGGGGAGGAAATAGGGGGGGGACAGGTGAGAAGGCAGGGAAGGAGGGGGGGACAAGATTGACCCTGGAAAGTGGTCGGGAATGGAACTCACCACAACAATATAGTATCCACGGATGCATAGGGGGCAAAGGCCAAACATAGAGGCAAAAGAGTCCCGATGGTGGGGGGAATAGGTGGGCTGGCTATGGACAGGACATCTCCCCCTCCCCTCCCTCTGCCTCCCCTCTTTCCCCTATTCCCTACTCCTCCCTTCGCCAACCCACCCTCAATTTTATTCATGTTCTGGGACTCCCCCTAATCTAGTGTATGCCATTATTTCAGAGATCCACGTACTATCCCCCATGTTCGCCGCGGGGGGACCACCTATTGGGCAGACCTGGCCCCGCGCCTGTTTTGTTACACATTGGGTAAAAGTTTCATGTTAATGTATTATTTAATTTATTGCTGAACTGTATTATTTGTATTTTACTTTTCATTGCATTATTGTCCTTCAGATTGGTTCTCCTGAAGAAGCGGACACCCAGCGAAACTAGTCGAGAATCGACCAATCTTTTGATGTACACTATTGTTTTTAATGCAACATTTTAATTTAATAAATTTTTTTCCTTATTTATCATATTGTTTACCTTGACCTATTTTGTACCGAGATAGTCCACATTTCAACTGGGCGGGTCTGTGTTGGGTCTAGCGTCCGCAACTATTCCCCCCATTTCCACCTTTTCGCATTGACAAGTTGTTGGAATGTAGTATCAGCTAGGGCCAGCAGGGTGGCGCCTAGGCTGTGGTTGACCCAGTCACTTGGCACCTCCATCAGGCTAAAATAGAAACAAAGCGATCCCGAGTACCTTTACATGGGGTGATCCACTCCTCAGCTTCACTTATCCTTGTTAACCTTTCTAATCCAGTCTTTCTGACTTTTTATTTTTTTTCTTATGTAGAATCCTTCTACTTGTATGTATTGAAGTGTCTAAGAATAGAAGGTGGTAATCGTCTAACTTCAACAAACTGTACTGAATAGAAGTCGCATGCTGTATGTCCAAGGCTGCATTCACACCTGAGCGTTTCAAAGGCGCGATTTTGCTCAGGTCACCAATGTAAAAGGCAGAAAAACGCCTGTAATCTGTCCCGAAGAAGCTCATGTTCTTTTTTTTGAGCTTAGGGCGTTTTTCATGCGTTTTGCTTCAGGTGACAAAAGCTCAGATATGAATAGAGGTGTACTTACTTTTGTGGAATACTGTATATTCATCTGACAGTTTACTTAGGACATATTTTGGGACCTTTTAAAGGGCTTGGGAGGTACGGTACATTTGAGTTGCATTTATCATGCATCCACAGGAATTTTTATAGATGGGGAATTTTATATATATATTATATAAAGTTCCTCTGAATGCATTATAAATGCAACTCAAATGTACTGTACTGCTCCCAAGTCAAAATATGTCATAGGTAAACTGTCGGAAGAATATACAGTATCTCACACACACTTCATAAAATTTGATTATCAAAATTAATTTGTTTCAGTAATTCAAATCAAAAAATATTTTATATACATACAGACGGAGTGATATACTTAATTTAATTTAATTTTGATGATTATGGCTTACAGATGGTGAAAACACAATATTCTGTATTTCAGAAAATTAGAATATTACATAAGACTAATAAAGAAAAGTATTTTTAATAGAGAAATGTTGGCTTACTGAAAAGTACTGTATGTATGCACTCAATACTTGGTCGGGGGTCCTTTTGCATGAATTGCTGCTTCAATGTGGCGTGGCATTGAGGTGTTATGGAAGCCCCGGTTGTTTCAGCTCATCTGCGTTGTTGGTCTGGGTCATCTTTCTCTTGACAATACCCCACCCGCTTTATGGAGCTGCAAATTTCATTTTCCAACAGGACTTGGCACCTGCCAACACTGCCAAAATCACCAAAGACCTGGTTTAATCATCGTGGTATCACTGTGCTTGATTGGCCAGCAAACTTGCCTGACTTAAACCCCATATTGTCAAGAGGAAGTTTACAGACAACAGACCCAACAATGCAGATGAGCTGAAAGCCGCTATCAAAGCAACCTGGGCTTCCATAACACCTCAGTAGTGCCACAGGCTGATCACCTCCATGCCGCATTGAGTAATTCAAGCAAAGGTCAAAAACACTCCCTCTATGCGTTATCCACCTGGCTTATGCAGGTGGATAACGCATAGAGGGAGTGTTTTTGACCTGTGGAACCACAGTGAAGCAGGAGTCGGGCACGCACCCCAAAACAAGCTGGTGAGCGGCTGTTCATGCCCGATACTTCCAAAGATACTAGGTGCTGGTTCAAAGCACCTCCCTTGTGAGCAGTCTGATTTTATCTTTTTAAAAAAACAAAACCTTTTTTAAGTACTACACCATGATTAGCCCCTTGTTTTTTGAGGCACTAAGGAACACTGTGTGAGAGGAGCAAGGAGCACATATCCACTGACAGGAACAGAATAAGTTTGGGGCCCATTACCAGCTGGAGTCTGGTGAGTGCGCATTTCAGCAGTTGGTGGTGTTAGCACTTATTTCTGTCGGGTGGAAGAAGTAGAAACACAACACCAGGATTAATTATCATATTTATTCCCTTATTGGACTCTAACTGTGAAGTTGCGACTTCCACGTCAACCGGGATGTGTTATGAACATTTATGAACTTTAATGCATATATATATTTTGTGTCATCGCCTATTCAGACCAGCGCAGTAACAATATTTTTCCGCTCTACTATCTAGGCCTTCCTAAAGGCTAACACAGTACTGCAGCAGGTCAACATAACTAATTATTTTGCGCCGGTGACAACCATCACACTTCCATACGTAACTATACATGGACATACATTTCTGTAATAAAAATCTTTTTTTTTTTAATCGGTCCCATGTAATCAAATTTTCTGAGATATTGTATTTTGGGTTTTCACTAGCTGCAAGCGATAATCATTAAAATAAAGAAATACTTGAAATATATCACTCTGTGTAACACATCTATATAAAATAAGAGTTTCACTTTCTGAACTTAATTACTGAACTAAATTAACTTTTTGATATTCTAATTTTATGAGATGTAACTGTATATAATTCATCCCAAAGGTCTTCTATTGGGTTGAGGTCAGGACTAGTTCCTCCACCCCAAACTCGCTCATCCACGTCTTGTCTATGGACCTTGCTTTGTGCACTGGTGTGCAGTCATGTTAGAACAGGAAGGGGCCATCCCCAAACTGTTCCCACAAAGTTTGGAGCATGAAATAAGCTAATGCATTAAGAGTTCCCAAGCCCAACCCATGAAAAACTACCCCACATCATAATCCCCCCTCCACCAAATGAGTTGGACCAATACACAAAGCAAAGTCCATTAAGACAGGGATGAGCGAGTTTGGGGTGGAGACACTTGACTGGCCTGCACAGAGTCCTGACCTTAACCTGATGGAACACCTTTTTTAATGGTGATATGGAGTGGAGACTGCGAGCCAGGCCTTCTCGTCCAAAATCAGTGCCTGACCTTACAAATGTGCTTCTGGAAGAATGGTCAAACATTCCCATAGACTCTCACTCCTAAACCTTGTGGACAGCCTTCCTAGAAGAGCTGAAACAGTTAGGCGGCGTACACACGACCGAGGTTCTCGCTAGAAACCAGCGAGAACCTCGCTGGAAGCTGCATTCCAGCGAGAACCTCGGCCGTGTGTACGCTCTCGGCGAGCATCCCGTCGGGAATGCCGTCGAGCAGAAATAGAGAGCATGTTCTCTATTTGCTCGACGGCCCGCCTGGATGAATGGCTGGTTGCCATTCCCGACGGGCGGGTCGCGGAATCTGACGGCCGGCAGAGAACCTCGACGGGCGGAACGATGTGTTCTGCCCGTCGAGGTTCTCTGCCGTGTGTACGCGGCTTTATAGCTGTAAAGGGTGGGCCAACTCCATATTAAATTCATATGTGTGTAAAGGCAAGCATCCCAATACTTTTAGTAATATAGAGTGTGTGTATATGTATGTTTGTGTGTGTGTGTGTGTGTGTGTATATATATAATATATATATGGTGATGCATACAGGCAGTGACACCATACATGTCACGGACAAGACTGTTCCTCAGAGGTTATTTTAAGTCAAGTTGGGTACATAGTTTCTATAATGCAAGAAATACCATAATATATTCCATATTAGTAGTAAGGTAACTACCATATATAAGAAACAAAAGTTTATTAAACTAAACACTATACATGTGTTGTCAACAGTTCGGATTATACATGATACAGACAGAAAAGCTATACTTACAAAGTCATACATATAGCAATGTATATGTCTAGAAAAACAGTGGGCATTGTTATGTAAATGAGGCCGGCCGCCGCAATTCATATGCAACTTACAACCCCTTCTCTGCATGCCAGCAGTTCACAGTTCAGTGTCAGACGTCGAGAGAGCAGGACGCTCTCAAACGAGTCACTCTCTCAGGGATAGTGCAGCTAGGCAGGATCCTCCCCACTGTGCGGCTCCAGGCCTCAGACAGGCAGGGCTTCCACCTCCCTGTCATTCTACTGCCGCCATCCACTTACTTCTGAGCACCTCTGACCACCTCTGCCCGCTGGCTCCTTTTCATACCAGGTAAGAGCCTTACTGGGACCATTGGCGGCCGTCCTTTTTAGGGCAAGCCGCCGCAAACACCTATGCCCCACGGCTCTCCCCTGCTCCTTTTTCCCCCCTCATTGGTTGCCCCCTTGTCACCACTACCACTGCCCTGTTCACTACTACCACTGGCATACCCCCACCACCAGCCCGCCGCAATCCCCGCCATTTCGGGTGCTTTTTCAGACACCCGTGCCAGCCTGTGAGGAATCGCGGGCGCCGCGGTCTAGGAAAGACCGCGGCTTTACTTGCGGCCGGCTTTACTTGCGGCCTAACGCCGTGCCGCTTCCACACACTGCTACAAACCCCTAATAGGCCAAAAAAAAACTACTTACCCCAGAGGGATACCTTCTCCTCCTAGGTATGGATCCAGCACTCCCAGGCACCCCCGATCCATCCAATTAGCAACACTTAGGCTGGAACCTGGGATCTGATCGGCAGCCATCTTGCTACACCCAACTACCCAACTATCATCCCCACTCCCGCCTCAACAAAGCAGAACTTGATCCAGGGTTCACCCGATCGCCTCTCAAAGGGGTCAGGAAGGAATTTTTTGCCCCTACCGCAGCATATTGGCACAGCACGGCCAGGGATTTTTTTGCCTTCCTCTGGACCAAGCCAGGAGAGAGGATTAACTTAAACTCCTCTCTCCGTTGCCCAGGAATCCCACCTCCCCCCCCCACCTGGTGATTGGCGACCATGGCGAATCGGCAATATTCTGCAAAAACCATTTGGGGTCTGAGGCGATTCGCCGCTATACTGCTAGCCAGCACCAAAAAAAAAATAAGAACTGAGCGACTATTGAGAGTCGATCGACTCTCAAAAATTTCAGCCGTTTACCCCAGCCTAAGCACATTTCATGTGCTTTGATAAACACGCGATCGGCAGTAAAACACTGACTTGAAATCCGTGATTTCATTCTACAACACGATCTAGATTGCCTTTTCATTACAGAGAGCTGGCTCACAGCCGACTGTAACACCATTCTAGGAGAACTGGTGCCAGAAAACTACCGTATCATAACGGAAAACAGAATAGGACAAAGAGGAGGAGGCCTGGCAGTGATTTGCAAGACTCACCTTGCAATCACCAAACCAGTCCTTCAAAATCCTCTTCCATTCATGGAAACCCTTACTCTGCAACTTCAACCAAACTCCCAGGAGACCGTCCGGATTCTACTCTGCTATAGGCCACCCGGCCCAAAATCGCAGCTTCTCCTATCATTGACGGACTTCATCTCCACCTATACCCTCAACAGCAAAAACCTTTTGCTGCTCGGGGACTTCAACCTCTGGGCCAACTCCCCGCAAGTCCCCGTTGCCGACGCCTGCATCGACCACCTGGAAGGATTAGGGCTACAACAACTAGTATGTGGGCCCACACATGCTTCAGGTCACACACTCGATCTTATTTTCAGACAAAATCTGGAAATGAAAATCTTGGATAATGAACCGTTGCCATGGACAGATCACCATGCAATTAAATTCATTATTTCCGATTTCCCCCCCTTATTAAAAACATCAAATCCAGTGACAACACACTGGACCAGATGTCAGAAGAAGCTCCACACGGAACTCTTCAAAGCCACGTTAAAGGAAAAAATAAAAACAATTCAGCCGCATCAAACGGCTGAAGAAACACTGAAGGCCATAAACACAGCCCTATTACAGTCAGCTGACTTAATAGCGCCGAAACGTAAAACCCACATCCGGAAAAAAAACTCCAGCTGGTTCAACAACCAACTGGTGTTGCTGAAGCAAGAGCGCAGAAGGGCAGAAGCCGCCTGGAAAAGAAGCTCTTCAGATGAAAACCTCTTCGTCTACAAAGCAATAACTAGCAAATATCACAAAGAAATTTTCAAAGCCAAGAAAAACTATTTTTCTGAGGCTATTAACAGCGCCCTTAACAGCCCCCGCGAACTCTTCAAGCTGGTCACTCAGACCATGAATCCAGGCTGTCTTGAAGCCCCCAATTCGGATTCACAAGAATTTTGCAATGAATTGTCGGATTACTTCATTAATAAAATCGAGGGAATCCGGCAAAGCATTCAGCAAAACAATTCCCCACGTAGTCCCCCCTGTAATTATTTACACAACACCTGCAGTAATTCACCACAACCTGGTGAATTCACACTGGAATCCATCTCTATCCATGCCACTTAAAATATCATCGGTACTCTGCAAAACAGCACTGCTCCGAATGACATCATCCCCACCAAACTGCTGAAGGAATGCGCCGACATCCTGGCGCCCCCTATCACGCAGCTTATCACCCAGTTGAAAGAGGGCATAGTTCGACCCATCCTGAAGAAACCCACCCTGGACCCCAAGGACCCACTCCACCGCCATCCCATAACAGGCCTAAATGTACTCTCAAAAGTAATGGAAAAAGTAGTGGTACAACAGCTGCAACAGCATCTAGATACCCACAACCTACTTGATCCATTCCAATCGGGATTCCGGCCCGGACACGGGACAGAAACCACATTGCTCAAAATATGGGACGACGCTCTCGAGGCCGCAGACTAAGGAGAATCTTGTCTTCTGGTTCTGTTGGACCTAAGCGCAGCCTTCGATACTGTAGACCACAAGCTTTTACTGACTCGGCTAGCTGAAGTAGCCAAAGTCGCAGAAGTGAAGTTGGGACCTTTCACTTCCGAAAAACGCACATTAACGTGCGGAGTCCCTCAAGGATCCCCTCTGTCGCCGGTGTTATTCAACATCTATCTTCGTCCTCTTTTTGAAATCATTAGCAGCCAAAAACTGCTTTATCATTCATATGCAGACGACACGCAACTGTATTTCCGCATTTGCAAGAAAAAGGATCACCACCTCAATCTAGAGACATGCCTCTCTTTGATAGAGGACTGGATGACAAAGAGTTATCTCAAACTCAATGGAGCGAAAACAGAACTTCTCCTGTTTCACGCCAAGTGCACAAATCAACCTGCAACAACATGGACACCCCCGCCCATTTTGGGCAAAATCATCACCCCCAGCGCCAAAGTCAGAAGTCTTGGGGTCATCTTCGGCACCTACATGACAATGGACGCACAAATAGGGTCAGTAGTAAGCGGATCACATCATCTGCTGCGCCTACTACGCAGACTTACTCCTTTCATTCCCAAAGAAGATATATCGGTCGTGGTGGGAGCAATTGTAAACTCAAGATTGCTCATCTTCAAGTCGTTCAAAATACGGCCGCTAGACTTGTGACTGGGAAAAAACCCTGGGAATCAATTTCACCTTCACTGAGATCCCTTCACTGGTTACCAGTAAAAGACAGAATTACTTTTAAAGCACTCTGTCTAACGCATAGATGTATCCATGGGAATGCTCCCCATTATCTATGCAAAAAAATAAAAGTTCACAATCCCAAACGCGTTCTGCGATCCACCAACCAAAATCTGCTACAGATACCGAAAGCCAGATACAAGTCCAAGGGAGAAAGAAGATTCGCCGTCCAAGGTCCCAGACTATGGAACGCTTTACCAACCAACATTCGGTTGGAGGAGAACCACTCAGCATTCAGGAGAAAGATCAAGACTCCTCTCTTTTGATACCAAAGGAGACAGGAACAACAAGCGCCCAGAGGCGATTCAGTTCGCATGTGCTGCGCTATAAAAGTTTTCATTCATTCATTCATTCACAGGTGAGTATAGGGGGCATAAAGAGGGGGGTTTGAGGTGCAGAGGTGAGCAGAGAAGGTGTACAGAGTTGAATGGGAAGGAGGGATGGGAGTGCAGAGGTTAGTAGATGAGGGGTTTGGGGGACAGAGTTGTACTGAGAGGGAGATAAGAATGCAGAGATTAGTAGAGAGATGGGGGGGGGGTTACAGTGTAAATACATCTGTTACATCACTGGTCAGTGTAAATGTCTCAATACATTGGTGATTGATGTAAATTCTCCTGTTGTGTTGAGGTCATATAAATGTCCCAGTTACATTGGGGAACAGTGTAGGGTGCCCCCTTACATTGGTTGTCAGTGTAGAAATAGTATCCTGTTATATTTTATAAAATATTTTAGTACACCATTTGGTTCAGAATATTTGTTTTTCAAATTTTACTTCTCTAAAAAAGTCTTATGGTCAGGTGCCTCTTATGGAGCAAAAAATATGGTAAACAAAAGTAGGTAAGAAAATTAGTGACTTCAATAAAAACAACGATACAAAGTACCCATAGTCGCAATGGTATGTACACCCACTGCCCTAAGAACAAGCAGGCGCTAGTGGTGATGCATACAGGCGGTGACACCATACACAGACAATTCACAGACAAGACTGTTCTTTAGAGATTATTTAAAGTCAAGTTGGGTACAGGGTTTCTACAGGGCCGTCTTTACCATAGGGCAAACAGGGGCAGCTGCCCAGGGCCCTGTCACTGTTGGGGGGCCCAAAGCAACCCTCTTTGGAAAAAAAAAAATATAATTTTTTTTAGGGGTCCGGAGGTCCCCAGATGGCAACCCCCCTTTTTTTATAAAAAAAAACAACTTTTTTTATATATTTCTTTTAATATATATACCGTGTGTGTGTGTGTGTGTGTATATATATATATATTATAAATGTTATTATTATTATTAAAGGACCCAGAGGTCCTCAGGCCCCCGGATGGCAACCCCTCTTTTTTTATACAATTTTTTTTTATATTTTATTTATTTTTTTTTCTTTTTAGTTCTTTTTTTTAATGTATATATATATATATATATATTATTAAAAGGGCTCAGAGTCCCCAGGGCCCCATGTGGCAAACACCCTTTTTTTTCTTTTTTTTTATAAATGTTTATTTTTTATTTTTGTTATATATTTTTTTTTTTTTTTATTAAAGGGCTCAGAGGTCCCCAGGGCCCTGGATTGCAACCCCCCCTTTTTTTATATAAATGTTTATTAATATATATATTTTTATTTTATTTTTTATTAAAGGGCCCAGAGGTCCCGGATGGCAACCCCCTATTTTATTTTTTATATATATTTTTTATTTATTTTTTTCTTTTTTATTAAAGGGCCCAGGATGTCTACACCCCTTTTTTTATATATACTTATAAATTCTAAATTCGCGGCAGCCCCCCCCCCCCCCCCCCCGCTTCTCAATTTCAGGCGGCAGCACCCCCCCCCTTACTCTGCTCCAGGGGGCCCATGCCTGAAGCTGTGTAAGGGGCCCCATAATTCCTGATGGCCGCCTGTTAAGCCCCTGTGCTGCCCACAAATCAGGCTGAAAATCAGCGGCACGCAGCCAGTGACAGTACTGCTTCCCTTCCCAGTGTTTTAAAATGTACAGCACCCCTGGCTTCCCTTTAGACGTGCACTTCTCCCTTCCTGCCACTGGGTGCTACTTGTATATAAAAGTGAATTAGAATGTGATTTTATAACATCCCCAGTTTGCTCTTCCCGAGGCTGACTTCATGTCCTGCTCCTCAAGGCATGTCACTGTTTGCTAATCTATATTGTAAATAGAAGTTTTCTGTAGAGTGTGCCCAAAGTTTTTATAATATTTCTGGTCAGTGTTTTAAAAAGTTCCTGTATTTTACACATGGCATGGCATGGGGTCACAGCACCTTCTGTCCATTCTGCTTTAGCACCATGGGACCCCAGGCCATGCCATGTGTAAAATAGAGGAACTCTTTAAATCACAGACCAGACCTGCAGTCCAGGCTGAGTAAGGCCTCAGAGCACATGGCATTACTGTCTGTATTTAACTGCTTCATGGGCTTATTTTGGGCATGGCTGGTTCACATGTATGTGTTTTGGCGGCCCACATTTGCGCAGGCACAGCAGCCTATTCATTTGAATGGGCCGCCATGCCTGCGTTTCCTGCAAAGAAAAGCGCGTGCCTCATGTAATAGGCTGAGCACACGGCACACCTATGCCCATCAAGCAATGAAATACAACACTGTCTGTCCATTCTGATGTCTGCTGTGACTTATCTGCAGTTCCTGCACTGTCAAACTTGCTGCATTTTTAGACGTTTAGGTCACGCTTTTAAAAACACAGTGCATTTGTGTATGCAAGAACTGCAGGTAAGTAGCATGGTGCAAAAGCAGAATGGATTTCAAGGCAACTGTATTTTTAAAATGCTGAATGCACCTTTTTTACTGCAGGAAACAAAGGCATGGCAGCCCATTCAAATCAATGGGCTGCTGTGCCTGCACAAATGAGGGCCGCCAAAACACATATATGTGAACCAGCCAGGCCCAAAATAGGCTGGATGGGGGCCCAAAAAAAAATATTTGCACAGGGCCCAAACCATATTAAAGACGGCCCTGGGTTTCTATAATGCAAGAAATATCAAAAGATATTCCATATTAGTATTAAGGTAACTACTATATATGATACAAAAGTTTATTAAACTAAACACTACACATGTGTTGTCAACAGTTTGAATTATACATGATACAGACAGAAAAGCTATACTTACAAAGTCATACATATAGCAATATATATGTCTAAAAAATGGCGGGAAAGATGGAAATCCCTTTTGGAAGGCAAACTGGACAAACTTCAACATCCGCGAAGATTTCTGGAGGGCTGAAATTATATGGCTACAAGGATTTGTAGCTAAGAAACATAAGTTTCGTGCTAATGGTGGGCCTGACAAGCTGTATGAATCTAAATCCCAAAATGAAGCTGCTCAGATTACTTAAGCAGAAAATTAGAACATTAATTTTCCCAACAACAAAAGGGGGAGTAGGAATAGAGGGTTACAATACCTGCAAATATACTAAAGTGAGTACAGCCATCTTCCACCTTGCACTTACTCGCATATCAAGTGATAGATCTGCAGTGCAAGGTGGAAGCTAGCTGTACTGGCTTCAGTATGTTTGCAGGTATTGTAACCCTCTATTCATACTCCCCCTTTTGTTGGGAAAATGAATGCTCTAATTTTCTGCTCAAGTAATCTGAGCAGCTTTAAGGATATTCTTATTGGTTTCCATCATTTTTGGGGGATTTAGATCCATACAGCTTGTCAGGCCCAACATTACCATGAAACGTATGTTTCTTAGCTACGAGTTCTTTTAGTAGAGCACTTGTTGCCATATCATTTTGGCCCTCCAGAAGTCTTCCTGAGTGTTGAAGTTGTCCAGTTTTATTTCCAAAGGGATTTCCATTATTCCCACCGGCTTTTCAGACATGTGCATTGCTATATGTATGACTTTGTAAATATAGCTATTCTGTCTGTATCATGTACAATTCAAACTGTTGACAATACATGTATAGGGGCAGATTCAGCATTAGTTCCGATGTATTCAGAAAACAAAATACGCCGGGTTTGATCTAAGATACGAGTGGCGTAATTGTATTACGCCGTCGTATCTTAGCTGCATATTTACACTGGCCGCTAGGGGCTTTCCCGCTGATTTACGCCTAGAATATGTAAATCGGTGAGATACGCCTATTTACGAACGTACACCCGGTCGACGCAGTAAAGTTACGCCGTTTACGTAGGCCGTTTTCCGGCGTAAAGATAAACCACCAAAAAGATGGCGCAGCCAATGTTAAGTATGGACGTCGGGACCGTGTCAAATTTTTCAGATTTTACGTTGTTTGCGTAACTCGTCCGTGAATGGGGCTTTACGCCAATTATGTTCACGTCGAAACCAATGCGTCTTAGCGTCGTAATTTGGAGCATGCGCACTGGGATACGTCCACGGACGGCGCATGTGCCGTTCAAAAACATGGGGTCACAACACATTTCCATAAAACACGCCCACCTCATTCACACTTGAATTACCCGGGCTTACGCCGGCCCATTTACGCTACGCCGCCGTAACTTAGCTTGGTGAATACAGCACTTGCCTCGCTAATTAACGCCGGCATAGCGTAAACAAGATACGCTACACCCGCACAAAGGTACGGCGGGCTACGTGAATCTAGCCCATAGTGTTTAGTTTTATTAAACTTTTGTACCTTATGTATAGTAGTTACCTTAATGCTAATTTGGAATATCTTTTGGTATTCCTTGCATTATAGAAACCCTGTACCCAACTTGACATAAATAACCTCTGAAGGAGGTCTGTCTTGTCTTTATGCATGGTGTCACTGCCTGTATGCATCGCCACTAGCCTGCTTGTTCTTGGGGCAGTGGGTGTACATACCATTGCTTCTTCGGGTACTTTGTATTGTTTTTATTGACATCACCAATTTTCTTACCTACTTTTGTTAAAATGCACTTGTAATAAAATGTACTATTTTTCATAACAATACTTGGTCTGTCTATAGCCAATAGGGGTTCTCTCCAGTGCTATAGCACTGGCTATTACAAATGTAGGGCTATATTCATATTTCAAAAAACTATGGCAGGTTCTCAAAGATGTATATATTGTAGTAGAAGTACTTTAATACTTTTTTTGGAGACCGTGCTGTTGCACACTCCCTTCTGTACTGGCCATATGTGTGAAATCCTTGCCATTTTCTTGCAGGTCTTCTACTAATGGGGAGACTTGGCCAGTCTGAACTCTAATCCCTCCTGTCAGCAGAGATAAACTGACCAAGTGCCTGAATCTTCAGACATATGGCCAGCATTGAATGGAACCGAAGGGGCATTTTCTTCAGTATTGCAGCCCTTCTTTTACTCATTATTGATGCCATCAAGACTGTGCACATACTTTTTTAAAGTGTATTTTCACTTTTTGCGCCTGAATTATAACCCCTACTTTATATCTGTTACATTTACATAGCATAACATAGAAAAAAGTCGCTGCTTACCTTTTTACTTGCTTCTGATTTGCTAAAAATTCCACCTAAAGCTTTTATTCTGTCGTACGAGAATTTTTGTACTTTAGGAACCTATTCGTTTTCGATATAGAGACTAGCATGGAAAAGAAAACAAAAAACGATCATTCGATAATCTCAACGTGTTTACTAGGCTGAACTGTCCGCCAGTCTCTTCCTAATTGCACATTGAAAGGTATTTCAGACAATAAAGCTACATGTAACGCCCTATAGAGCCTTATGTATGCACCTGCTCCAAAGAAGCTACTAGAAAGGTAAGAGAAATTTTTGTTAATTTTTAGGTATGCTGTGTAATTGGGAACACATAACAAACATATAGTGGGGGGTTTTCAAATTTGACCGCAAAAGCGGAAATATACTTTACTTTAAAGCCAAAATGAATTTTGGCTTAATTTTGATAAACACATTTCAGGTGCACCAAAACAAAGGGTGTGCCCCGACAGCATGCTGTAAAAAAGACCCTTTCTATGTGGAAACAGTGGGGTCTCGAAAAGGTTGGACACATTCCCCCTGCTTAGTCAGACCAATTGCTCTGTAATCAGCAAAGCTCACAATTCTTGCTGATTGGGAAGATCTTCCTCGGACTCGGCAAAGAATGGGTTGGACCATTAAAGAGAGACCATAGCTTCACATAATGAGTATGGATCCTTATCTACAGCATGCTGGCAGTGGACAGGCTATTCTACTTAGACTGTAGTTGCTTTCTCTAAATTAACCCTAAGACTTTACAAACCCGTTTTGGTTTACCTAGAATGTATTTTGCTGATTTAACAGGAGAGGTGGGCTTAAACATTTGGGTAAATATTTACTTAAAAATATACGACTTTATAATATGTTACCTGAATGGAATGCCTTGCCTGCTTTTAACCATGGCTCTTTCATATGGATTTTCTAAGGCTGCAGTGGTGCTGGCTGCACAGGCTTCTTTTTATTTTGTTTTCATTTTGGTTTAGCATGTGCTGTCATCTTTTTCATTGTTTAAGCAGTCACTTTTTAGCTTGCCTCTCCTCGCACAGTAGTCAAATTCTCATGGTTCATGAATGTTTGCAACATTTCTCTTTTTGGTTGTGCCTAATCACTTCTCTCTTGTACCCCTTTGCCTTTTATAGGGTCTACTCTGAAACGGCTATGTCTAGGCAAAGAGCACAGCAATAGTAACTATCCTATTTTAATTTTCTCCTGCATTACGTGGACAAATTCTGGTTGCTAGCTTGCTTATTTACCTTTTTGGATGTTGTACTGAATATTGCATATGATATGGTCATTTTTTGACCCCTTGCACACTCACATTGTGGGCATCCTATTGATCATCATATTGATTGGGGAAATGGTGAAAGTGCAGAGAAGGGCAACCAAACTCATATGAGATATGGAGGAGCTCAGCTATGAGGAAAGATTAGACGCAAGGATGTCAAACTCAATTTTAATCGTGGGCCGCATCAGCATTATGATTGCCCTCAAAAGGGCCGGTTGTATCTGTAAGATTAGATGTCCAGCGCATCCCCTCCCCTTACATTAGATGTCAAGAACCACCCCACCATCAGAAGTTAGGTCTCACACTCTCCTTCACATCACAGTGCACCCAACTTTTCTTATGCTGCTGCTGGGAAGAAGCTGGATGCATTGCTTGAAAGCATAAAGTAAGGGTCTGGAGTAGGACCAGAGGAGGGCTGGAGCTCTCTGGCAGTTGCAGAAGAGCTGGGAGGGCCGCATGAAATGGCATGGAGGGCCAGATTTGGCCCACGGGCTTTGTGTTTGACATCTGTGGATTAGAGGAACTGAATCTATTCCATCTTGAGACGAGGAGATAAAGGGGGATATGATCAACATGTACAAATACATTAGTGTTCCATATCGTGAACTTTGTGTTGATTTATTCACTTTAAGGTCATTACAGAGGACAAGGGGCACTCTTTTAGGGAAAAAGATTTCATCTTCAAATACGGAATGGTTTCTCCACAGTAAGAGCTGTGAAAATGTGGACTCCCTCCAAAGGTGGTTCTGGCCAGCTCAGTAGATTGCTTTTAAAAAAGGATTCTTTCTTAAATGTACACAATATAACTGGGTACTAACATTTATAGGTAAAGTTGATTCAGGGGATAAGGAAGGAATTTTTTACCCTGCTATGCAATTTGGATCCTTGCTTTTCTGGGGGTTTCGCTTTCCTCTGGATCAACTGTGGTTTGTGTATATGAGATTGTATTTTTTTATTTTCTTGTTTGAACTTGATGGACTTGTGTCTTTTTTCAACCTGATTAAAGGCCCGTACACACGAACCAATTTTATGACTGTAATTGTCTGATGGACGTGTTGTGTCGGATAATACAACCATGTGTATGCTCCATCAGACAATTATTGGCTGAATTAACGACAAAAGTTAGCTGTTCATGCTCACTAACTGTTGGGCAATAAATCTGTTGCGTCGGTTTATCAGATCGTGTGTACGCAAGTCCGTCCAACTAAACCAAACACGCATTGCTTGGAACCAATGCTAAACATCAGACAATAATAGAAGTTGCCCAAAGGGTGGCGGTAAAAAGCTGAAAACCACATAGTTTGGTGAATGTTGGCTGAAAATGTTACTTGCACATTTTGTCATGTTATGTGGTCTGTATCTTGAATATGTCATTTCAATTTTCTGTATTCTCAATCTATCCCAGCTAAGGTAAAGGTTTAACTCTAACAATAAGCTTATTCCAGCATTGACATCCAATAAAAGCTGAAAATAAGCCATATTGCTGAAAATAATAATTGATTTGGTAAATAACACATGCTTTATGGCTCTGTGAAAGATTATTTGTGTGATGCCTAGTACACATCACCGGGCAATCCTGAGGGGAAAACCAAGAACCTGCTCTCTACCTTTCCCCCGTACAGACGATCGGATTTCCCGTCGGGAAAACTCAGATGAGAGCTTTTCCTCGGGAATCCCGACCATGTATATGCCAAAAATGTCCGGTTTCTGCTACACACGGCCAGGTTTTCTGCCGGTTTGGCAGTTTTCCCGTCGGAAAAAATGCGAGGGAGCATACACATGGCCAAAAGCTCTCCTTGCAGTTTTTCCCAGTCGGAAAACCGTGTGTACATGGCATAACTGTAATGAACCCTAGCAGAACAGGACTGTGTCCTCAGTGGCTGTACTTTAAACCAATTAGGAAGCTGTCAAGGAGTATGAAATGCTGTTGAAGTACAACTGTGAGCGGTGAAATTTAAAAGGGACAGTAGAAAAGCTAACCCCACTTTTATAGTTTTCCTCTGTCCACTTTATGCATGGCAGATGTAAGGAGGTTTGATTTGTGGTTTTACCAGTTGAACCAGTACAAATTAATCTGCAAGAGCCAACTGCATGGAATTACTCATAGAATACTTAAAAATCTCCATAGGCTTTGTGTCTTTTTTTTTTTTTACAGGTTACCAGTTCAGAGTTAGAGGAGGTCTTGCACTAGAGATATTGCTCTTGCTCAATTGTACTTTGTGATACCTCACGTGTGGTTTGAACGCTGTTTACATATGAGTACGCTTCTGCATGCAAGCACGAGGAGACAGGGACGCTTTAACTTTAGTTTTTTTGTTTAGTTTTTACGCTTTCCCTTTTAATTTTTTTTTGGTTATGTGTGTTAAAGCGGGGTTCCAACCACAATTAGCATTTTTTTAAATGTATGTCATTTGATCATGCGTTTTTATAATATAAATCCGGTCACTTACTATTACAATCCGCCGCTCCGCATAGTTATTCGAAAAATAGTTTATAAAACTATGTCCACACCGTTGTAATTTTGCTTGTGGGCATTGTGAAGCCCACAAGCACTTACTTTGTGGAAGTCTTGGATGGGGAGTTATAATAGGGAAGCGCACTGCCTCCTGGGAAATGATGACACACAGGAGCATTAGCGTGCTGAGGAGCTTGAGGAGTGATGTCAGAATCCTAGGTGATTCCGAAGGCAGATTTCGTGGGACTGCATAGCAACAGGCATTTCCATGTGCGTAAAAAAATTTGGGATGGAAACTCCACTTTAAATTCAAAGCAAGTGCAAATGAGCCCTTCATCATGTTTGTGAAATACACTAAAATCTTTATGATAGAAAATAGGGCGATGTATTTTTTTTCTTATACACAACCTTGTGTATTAGGGTCCTTTCACAGGTCCGTTCCGTTCATCCGTTTTTTGGACGTCCGGTAACGGACCTAAATGCTTCCCTATGGGAGCGGATCCGTTAGCGGATGATGCATCCGCTAATGTCCGCTAGATCCGCATCCGTTTTTGCGGACGGAAGAATGCCCTATTTTTCTTCCGTCCGCCCAAACGGATTGGATGCAAACGGACAGACGGTCTGTTTCCATCCGACTCCCCATAGGGGAGAGCGGAGGAGAGACAGGGCGGTCCCTGCACAGTGTGCGGGGACCGCCCCGTCCACCAACAGCTGAGCGGAGACCCCCCCCCTGCTGAGCTGACGGACACACGGAGCGGACCGAAAAACGGTCCGCTCCGTGTGAAAGGACCCTTACTAAAGCGCAGGTATTCTTGAACGTTAGGGTGACATATGGTCACCTTGGACTATAAAGCCAGCCTTATTTCTCATTCATTCTTTGCTAGGTTTGGGGACCCGGACTATGTATTTTCTAACACCAAATAGAATAATCGTAAAAAGGGATGGCATTGATTTACTCTAAAGGCCATTAACCTAGGTCCCATGTTCTGTATACTCAAAATGCCAGGTTCACAGTAGTGTATTGCAGATATATTAGCAATAAATAAATGTGTATAGTTTAAAAGTCCAGTTAGATTACTGTGATATCAACTGAAGATGAAAGACGAATCTATGTGTAATCATCTACCCTCATTCTTGTGCATGCTTCAGAAATATCTATGAAACCAGAAGCTCAGTTTAGAAGCCAGGTTTAGTCAGATTAAAGTCAGGGTAAAGATTTATCTCTCCACTGGGGTTCTAGGTGCCTTTCAAGACATTGCCATGTGTTGGCTCCAGCGCTTGACTCCTAATTCCCTTGTTTATTGTGTAGGATTTTGTACAGATTTGGAGTTTAGAAAATGTGACAAAATGAGAATACGGGGCAAAATTTAAAGCTCCATTCTGCAAGAGTCCTGTCTATTAAGTTGTAATGACTGAAATTTCTTTGCCCTCATGTAGGATCCTCAACAAGCAGCCTTGTAACAGGCCCTGAACCATCACAAGTTCCTTCACTGAACACTCAGCAAGTTCAGGCACAGTCTAACAATAGTAACAACAAAAAGGGAACATTTACTGATGACCTTCACAAACTGGTGGATGAATGGGCAAGCAAAACTGTTGGAGCAGCACAATTCAAACCTTCCCTTAATCAACTGAAGCAGTATCAGCAGCGGCTGGACCTGGAGCACAAGCCTACAACTGCACATGAAGATTCAAATGCAGTAAGTACATAATCACCTCCTCTCCCTGTATGTATAATTATTAAAAAGTCTTCCAAAAGGTTTTGTGTGCGGCGTAAAATTCAAAGCAATATAAAGTACGTTGCTTTGCGCAACCGTGCCATTCTGCCGACGTATATCTACAGGTGGTGGTTGGCAAGCGGTTAAAGGACGTTTCACACAGATATTACATTGTAGAATATCTGAGAGACACAGAGGCTGTTTAGTATGTGAGAAGGAAAGTCTGAAGCAATCAATTTCTGTGTGGCCCTGGGTGAGGGTTTCCAAAGCCAAAAATCTGTTCTTTTATACCAAGGTTTATCCATGTATCTTCGATAGACACAGCTGCTTAGGATGAATATCATTCTTGCTTAAAGTGTTAAACCCAAAAATAAAAAAATAAGATCCTGTTCCCTTAAACCAGATTAAACCGTACAGTGCTTGTGCTGTGTAATCTGCCCCCTTCTAAACTGTAAAAAACCTGGCTGATACTGCCACTATCCTCTATCCTCCCTCTCTGCGCTGACCACAATAATCAGGGCTGCTGAGCCTTGACCACTGTGGTCAGCGTACGTCCCTCCATTTGTAGCTCTCCTCTCCACTCTCCTCTCTCCTCCTCCCTACCTGTCAGCTCTGTGTTCTGTGTCTGTCTTTAAAGCCCCCTCCATCCCCGCCGCTATTAGTACAAATAAACTTACAATGGTCACTGCCAGCCCCTCTAATATAAGCAGGCATACTACACAATTTTTTTTCTAAAAACAAGGATTGTAAATACATTTTTAGAGCTATCTTCATGCCAGTCAAGGGAATCACGGCCGCTTAACATCTTCAAAACAGGGCTACTGCAGGGGGGGCTGAGCGTCTATGTGACCACCCCGGCTGGCATCCAAGGGAGATCTCGGCCCCTCCTGCAGTAGCCATGTATTGAAGCTTTAAAGCGGCCGTGAATCACGTCACTGGCCTGAAGATTAACCTAAAAAGGTATTTACAATTCTCATTTTTAGAAAAGACTTACACAGTGTGGTATACCTGCCTATAACATAGAGGCTGGCAGTAATTTATCATTTTGAGTTAACAGTTTAATTACTGGCCCTGTACAATTTTGCATGTTTCATTGATTCTGAATCGGCACATTTCAGAAAGTGAAAACTGTATACACTCCATTAAAAGGAGCTCTTAGTAACAAATCATCATTTAAAAATGTTAACCAAATGGAAAATCCTTAGCAAGCTATAGATTTTGACCGCATTCATTGATGGCATATTTTGACAACATAGAGGGGATGCAAGATAGTCCATCAGCATTCTCTTGCTGGTTCCATTGCATGTGTTCTACATAAAATCTAATACTACCTTCAGCTTTTGAAATTGAAGCTGCTATAGTAGTGAAGTAGCACAAACTTTAGGTAGTATTTTACAATTCCTATAAAGGCTGTGACCCATTGGTTCTCAGCCAAGATACCAAAAAAGTCAGTAAAGGCGATGGTAAGTGGCTGGGCCATACAGCATCATGCACCAGCATCCATACATGAGGTCACCATGCCTGCCAGGTCTCTGGGGTACTGAGTTACTTCTGCCTCTGCCGCTATAGTCTTGACAACAGAATCACTACTCCTCTTAAATAAAAAACAGGGCCACGAGCCAACACTGGGGAGGAGAAATAAGCTGGGAGGAGGTGCAGGCTGTGCTTCGCCAACTCCTCCTCCTCACAATGCCCAAAATTTCCAAAAAGGCAGAGTGCTATCCTTCCCGGCAGGACCAGAACAATGTGTGCTTGAGAATAAAAGATGGACTGGACTACATCTTTTACATGTTGTGAGGTAAGAGTATGCACTCCATTTATGTCTAGGCAGTTGGAGTACCATTTAGTGCTATTAATTTCTAGCTGTGGAAAAGGAATGCAAAATGTATTTATGTTTGAAGAAAGAATGTTGTACAGTTTATTTATGTCGAACATCATCCACACAAGGATTTTGTTTCCTATCACTGACACTGCTGATGCAGGGACGTTTATTATCACTGACAGAAGGGCATCTTTCCTCCCATTTTTTGCTGCAGCACCTAAAGTATGCCACAAACAATGCAAGCACAGTGTGCACTGCTTTAAACCATATTGCTGCACTCCAGTACAAAGGTTGGTGCCCTTCAGCCTACCGTATCTCATTCAGCACAGCACATTTAAACCACCTATTTGAAAATGGCTGCCATGGGGTACAAAAAAGTCTGGGAACCACTGCTCTAATTTTTTCCCTTTTTCTTACATTACGGAGGGTCAACTTTTATTTGAGTCATTCTTGTCTAGTAAAGACTTTATTACCCTCTGACCAATGCTGTATCCCAGAAGCTAAGCTTCTTCAGGCGTATTGCACATTTTTTATGGATTGGCTAGTTTACCTGCCCTTTTATAAATGGCATCGCTCTTGCATAGGAATCCCAGCGAAGACTAAAAATGACATCGTCCAGATATGCCAAAGAGGCCTCACCTCAGTTACCTCAGTTGCTCACTCAATGTTCAACATTTAATGTTGGACTTCAAACAACTAGATGTTGATATTACACTGTTAAGTGGCTAGTACTTGTATCCTTTTCTTTGACCAAATGTTGTGCCCATCTCTGCTGTCGAATGCATTCTCACTTTAAACAAAAAAAAAGTACATTTTCTTTCTCGTACATCACGGGACACAGAGCGGCATATTCATTACTATATGGGTTATATGGAGTACCTTCAGGTGTGGACACTGGCAATCTCAAACAAACAGGAAGTCCCTCCCTATATAACCCCCTCCCCTAGAGGGAGTCCCTCAGTTTTTTCGCCAGTGTCTTAGGTGTTGGTCACGGAATAGCTTTGCTCCACATCCTTGGGATTAAGGGCGGGCTAACCGGATCTGTCCAAGGAGCCTCAGTGCCAAAGTGGACAGTACCCGGGCCCCAAACCGTGGGGTTTTGCCTATAATGCTCCTCTTTGGAGGGCTGGACCCTGGGCCCAGGACTTGGAGTTTGTAAAAACCATAAGTTCCTGTTTGCCAGGGTGCTATATAGGTCCAGGACAGTGGGTACCTTCATAGGACCCCAGGGCCTGAAGGTTTACTACGCTACCCACGGAGATGGGAGAAGATTGGACCGTTTTGCAAAACGTCCTGCTGCATGGAGCAGGTAAGTGGGGAGCCTGCGGGACTTGGTTCGACAGCAGGCTCTCCAGGGGGATCTTAAGGGGGGTAGCCTGAGTATGCTCTGCATTGGCACCATGGTCACTATGTCTGATAGACAGGATGCCCTGAAATGTTTCCCCCCATAACTTGATCCCCCTACCTATCTATGTATGTTTGCTAGCTACCTGCTGCTCGCTGGTTGAAGATCTTTTAAAAAAAAAAAAAAAAAAAAAAAAGATCTGTCTCTAGGCTAAAGGGACTCCTTAGGGGCCTGTGTTAGCCTTACCTTGCCGGGATTCAAATCTGCCGCCTGATGCGTCCTCCAACCTGCATTCCTGGGCTCCAGAGTGCGTCTCCTCCTGGGCTCTCCTCCCCCGACAGTCGCGCGCGCGCGTGCACGCGCGCATGCATATAGAAAATTTTCGCGCCGTTTGGGAGGGGGGGGAGGGGCGGGAGTGTGACTGCAGTGTAGAGTGGGCGCGCCTTTAATTGCTGTTATACACAGCAGGCGCGTTCTTAGCTCAGTTCAGAGCTGAGCTGGAGAGAGAGGACGTAGAGCTGGCAGCACAGTGACTCCCGGTGGCGAGAAGGGGTACTACATACTGGAGTCAGCTCCAATACTTTTTGTTAAGCCAAAATCCCCTTGGCAACAGGTTGAATGCTGGCAAACATGTTGGGGGTGGGGCTGTATGTGGTGAATAACATATAAAAGAAAAACATACTGAGCCCCACCGGTTTTGGGGCATTAGTGATCCTATTGTCCCCTAAACCTTATTTTTTTGTACTCCTGGCTATAACAGTCTGTTGTTGTAAGCGGAGTCCTTCGGTTTTGTATTATGGCTTCCAAGGGTTCAGGATCAAAACAAAAAAAAAAGGAGAAAAGACAAAGGGGTTCCTCCTCTGGTTCTGATAATATGCCAATACTTTCCCCACAGGTTATTCCTATAGGGGGTCACCCTGGATAAGCCATTAAGGGGGTCTGGTGCTGAGGCTGGCCCAGGTCGGCCCAACCCTGTGTTATCACAGAGGAGATGCTAGCCGTCACCCTAGGGGGGCTAAAGAAAAGAGGTTAACAGCTATGATCGCTGGCTCTTTTTCTGGCAAGAAGCGGACTAGATCCCCATCGCCACAAAGGGACAGAACCTAGAGGATCTACCACTGTAGAATCGTTTTCAGCCTCCCAGGCGGAGAGTCTGTGGGTCCAGTCTTTGAAAGACATGGCCCGCTTGGCATTAAATTTGCCATTTCCAGAGCCTCAGGTTCCTGCGGTATCCTCTTTGGGTTCTTTTAAAAACGCCTTTAAGCAACGCAGCGTTTCTGGCCCATCCTCTGTTAGAGGAATTGGTTTTTCCAGGATTGGGACGACCGGACAGAATTTTTTCTGCCGCCTAAAGCTGACGAGAGTGTAGTCTTTATGCACGTCTGCCAGGAAATATTTGTGCTTGCAGGCACTCTTTCCCCTGACCAAGTGCTCTTTAAAAAGGGGGCCCGGATGGCTCAGTTGGTAGAGCATCGGACTTTTAATCTGAGGGTCCAGGGTTCAGGTCCCGGTTCGGGCACTGCTTTTCAACTACCCGTGAGGTCCTTGAGGCCGCATCTCCCGGAAAGCGCCCGATCTCGTCTGATCTCGGAGGCTAAGCAGGGTCGGGCCTGGTTAATGCCTGGATGGGAGACCACCTGGAAGGTTGTCTGTTATTTACCCTATGAAAAAAAAAAAAAAAAAAAACATTTTTTCTAAGAAAGGGGGCGCTCCCAACTGTGGACGCAGCCATCTCATGGGTGAATAAATCATTAACTGGCCTAAGGGGAAACATACAAATGTTTAAGGTCCCGGTCAATAAACGTTTAGAGACACTTTTTCCAGCATCCTTGGCTACAGCCAGCAGGGGCTGCAATTGGAGTTTTGTCAGGCGTTAAAGAACCAGACAAAACGGATGCTTAAGACATCCCTGCCCAATAGGCAGAGGAGTTATTGGATATTCCCAGAGCTCTGTGCTTTGCGGTAGAGGTTATAAAAAGACTCCATCCAGCAGGCGTCTCGTTGTCACTATTTTTAGTGCATATGAGAAGGCTCTTATGGTTGAAGAACTGGGCGGCCGAGCCCATGTAAAAGACTGCTGGCAGGTTTGCCCTTCCATGGAAAGATCTGGATAAATACATTCAGACTGTTTCAAGTGGCAAAAGTACCCTTTTACCAGTCAAAAGAAGCTCCGGGGTCCTGCGTTTAAAAGGCAGTTCCCCCCCCTGTTCCGGGGCCCTCAAATTCCAGGCAGTACGGACCTCCTGCGCGATCAAACTTTTAAAATGGATCGCAAGGACAGGCCTCTGGGGATCGATCCCCGACAGAGGGGGTCCGATCATCTGTGGCCGCAGGCTACAGATTAGAATTTCTAAAAATTTCCTCCACAAGGAAGGCCTCAATGCGGGCGGCGTTGGTTCATCTGCTTACCAGGGCATAATGGTAGAGGTACCAGCCCAAGAACAGGGGCTAGGTTTCTATTCCAATCTGTTTGTCATACCAAGGCCCATCGGCGATGTCAGACCAATTTTGGACCTAAAAGGTTTAAATGCTTACCTAAGGGTTCGCTCTTTCCGGACAGAATCCGTTCGGTCAGCAGCCGCCACACTCCAGAAGGATCTAGCTTCTATAGACATAAAGGATGGTTACCTTCATGTACCAAGTCTTTCAGCCACATCAAATATTTTTGTTTTTACGCTTCGCAGTGATACAGCGTCACTTCCAATTCGTGGCGCCCCCCTTCGGGCTGGCTACGGCCCCCGGGTATTCACGAAGGTCCTTGCTCCAATTCTAGTCAGTCTAAAGGATCCAAGGGATCTCGGTCCTAGCATACCTGGACGACCTCTTAATCATAGATCACTCGCTTCCTTGGTGGAATGCGTAGTAACCCTCATGGTTCAGTACCTCGAGAGGTTCGGCTGAGTCCTAAACTGGGGAAAGATCAGCATTTCAACCTACAAAGCAGTTGGAATATCTCGGCATGAGATTAGACACAGAACAGAAGATGGGTGTTCCTGCCCCTGGTAAAGGTCGAGGCTATCAAAAGATTAATTCAGTTGGTTCTAAGCAAAAGAGAACCAACTATTCGCCTATGTATGCGATTACTAGGCAAACTAATGGCCATGTTCAAGGCGATACCACACGCTTCCACACTCGGGTCCTACAGACAGCAATTCTAGCAGCCTTGGTTCTGCCCAGTGGTCTGGAAGGCTGGAGAGCGGTCTGGAACGGGTTCACTCGCCAAGTAACTTGGGCAGAGGCGGAGAGGCAGCTGCCCATCAAGGTCTGGGAGATCAGAGCGGCTCGGCTAGCCCTCCTGGCATAGACATCCAGTTTACAGGGGTCCTCGGTGAGAAGTCATTCAGACAATGCCACAGCGGTGGCATATATGTGAACCACCAAGGGGGAACCAAGAGTCAAGCCACTCAGAGTGAGAGGAACTTGGTTTTTCGGTGGGCAGAGGTTTATGTACCCTGCATATCGGCGACATTCATTCCCGAGGTGGACAACCTGCAGGCGTACTTCCTAAGTCGCCAAACCCTGTCGCCGGGGGAGTGGTCGCTGCATCCACAAGTTTTTTTCAGACAATCTGCCAGAAGTGGGGAGTGCCAGACGTGGAGGTCATGGCATAAGGATTCAACAAGAAGCTAGACAGGTTCATGTCTCGAACGAGGGACCCTATGGCCTGCGGAACCGATGTGTTGGTTTGCCCTTGGCATCAATCATAGCTTCTATATGCATTTCCCCCGCTGCAGTTACTACCCCGCCTGTGGCGCAGGATCATAGCACAGGCCGGTTATCCTGGTAGCCCCAGCTTGGTACCGGAGGGCATGGTACTCACTAGTCCTGAAATTGGCAGCGGAAGGCCCTTGGACTCTTCCTCTATGGCCAGACCTACTCTCACAAGGCCCGATCCTCCACCCTGCATTACGGCGTCTAAAATTGACGGCCTGGCGGCTGAATCCCTGATTCTCAGGGGTAGAGGTCTGTCTAGGCAGGTAATCCCTACCCTCATTAAGGCTAGAAAGCCGGCCTCCAGGGTAATTTTGTTACAGGGTTTGGAGGGCCTACGTAGGCTGGTGTGAGGCTAAGAGATGGGTTTCCCGCAAGTATACCATTGATAGAGTATTACGTTTTCTCCAGCTAGGAGTGGATAAAGGCCGGGCATTAAGCACGATCTAGGGACAGATTTCAGCCTTATCAGTGTGGTTTCAGAGGCCGCTGGCCGCCCACTCGCTGGTTAAGATCTTCGTACAGGGAGTCTTACGTGTTAATCCTCCGGTCAAATCACCACTTTGTCCATGGGACTTAAATCTTGTTCTGTCATCTCTACAGAAACAACCCCTTGAGCCGTTGGCTGAGGTACCTTTGGTTTTACTGACTAGAAAGTCGGTATTTCTGATCACCATAGTTTCGGCCAGGAGAGTATCGGAATTGGCAGCCTTATCTTGTAAGGAACCATATCTCATTTTTCATAAGGATAGGGCGGGGTTCCGTCCTCATCCTTCCTTTCTACCAAAGGTTATATCCAGTTTCCACCTGAACCAGGATGTGGTACTTCCATCCTTCTTCCAAAACCCACCTCTAGAAAGGAGGGGTTGCTGCATACGTTGGATATTGTCAGGGCCATAAAGGCCTATCTTAAAGCTACAGAGAAGGTTCGGAAAACAGATGTGGTGTTCGTTTTACCGGAAGGGCCCAAGATGGGTCAGGCAGCTGCTTGATCCACCATCGCAAGATGGATTAAACAATTAATTGTTCGGGCCTGCGGTTTGAAGAGGTTGCCTCCTCCTTTGTCGGTAAAAGGCCCATTCTACCAGGGCCATGGGCACCTCCTGGGCAGCACATCATCAGATCTCTATGGCTCGAATATGCAAGGCAGCAACGTGGTCATCAGTCCACACGTTTACAAAATGTTATCAATTGGACGTAAGAAGGGATGCGGATACAGCCTTTGGGCAGTCAGTACTACAGGCCGCGATTCAAGCTCCTCAGGATCTGAGGGGGCTCCCTTGATTTGATTTGAGATTTACATTTCTCGTTTAAGTTGGATTTACTAGTATTTGAGTATACCTCTAAATTAAATCCTTCTTTGGAAGATGTCTCCCTCCCCTCATTAAAGCATTGCTTTCGGACATCCCATATAGTAATGAATATGCCGCTCTGTGTCCCGTGATGTACGAGAAAGAAAAAGGGATTTTTAAATACAGCTTACCTGTAAAATCCTTTTCTTGGAGTACATCACGGGACACAGAGCTCCCACCCCTCTTTTTGGGAACATTTTGGGAGGCATACTGCTTGCTACAAAACTGAGGGACTCCCTCTAGGGGAGGGGGTTATATAGGGAGGGACTTCCTGTTTGTTTGAGATTGCCAGTGTCCACACCTGAAGGTACTCCATATAACCCATATAGTAATGAATATGCCGCTCTGTGTCCCGTGATGTACTCCAAGAAAAGGATTTTACAGGTAAGCTGTATTTAAAAATCCCTTTTTTGGAAAGAGTCAGGGGCCCCATGTAAACCAGAAAGGAGGACCACATACTGGTACCACCTATAAAATTTTGCAAATGCTGTCGTTTTCTTTGCCTTGGCTGTTAAAGGACATGCATTATGGGACCTAACCACTGCTATTAGATTGCTCTATAACCCTAAGGTCTAACATTTTCTGTAACACTTCTAAAATGGCTTTTCTCTGAGCTTCTGTTACACAATAAAGTCTTGATTTTACTTTGACAGGAGACTTGATGACAATATCATGGGAATACCGCTCTAGAACTTTTATGGTACATGTTCTGAGGGGCATTGCTTTTGGATACAGTAGGACATAGTTAAGGACTACAAATGTGTTCATTCTCCCTTGGCAGACTGTAGCAGTGTCTGTCCAGATCCATAGCAACCTTCTCATAAGCAAGGGTACCAGCAGACTTTGCAAAATGTGATTGGAGTACATTAATTTAATACTCGTGGCAAGATCTACAATACTCCTGTACAGAGCTTTTTTTCTCAGAAAATAGGTGCAGGAACTCAACCACGACCCGTTCAGATTTCACAAACAGTAGAAGGGTCTTAAAGGGGCATTAAATACCAGAATTGCATTACATACAGTGTGCAGAGTTCAGGGGGTTACAAAGCAGTCACTTGTAAACACAGAAACCAGACTTCTGTGTTCACAAGTGATTGTGGTGAGCGGGCACCAAAGGGTCTGAGCCAAAGGTGGTGGAACTGAGTTCCCCCAAGTTCCCCCAGAAAAAAAGCCCTGCTCCTGTATGTATAAACGTCTGTAATTTAAAAAAAAAAAAAAAAGTGAAATTTTTAATCAGTAGGAGAGATCCGCAATGTTTTACTTTTTGGGTGGTTTTCTCCCACTGTATACTAACATGTTTATCTTGGCTTTTAAAAACTGTTTTAATTTGCTATATTTTCTTTCTAGGGAAGTCCACCTCTTCCTGAGCCAGCCAGGAAGTACAGCGGTCCACTGTCTTGTCCAGCAACCGCGGGACTGATGTCCACGTCTCTCCCAGCAGCCCTTTCAGGAGCTACCCAGTCTGGTATATTACCACCATACATGATGCCCCTTTGTCAGTATGCTGGAGTTTTCCCAGCACAAGTTTACGGAGCGCAGTGGCCTGGAGCGGCAGCACCTGCCATAGCAGGAAGTCGGTTGATCACGCAATCTGCAAGCATGCAGATATTTCCTATGTCTTTGCAGCAACCTACCGTGAAACAATCTGGTTCCAACCTGAGGATCACGTAGCTTTGATGCCTTTTTCTGTTTTCAAGTGTTTGAGCCTGTCAGCACCCTGTGTGTTTTTTTGATTTTACATCTCAGAATTGCTGAAAGAGTTTTATGACTGTCACAGCCCATTGTCAGCATTAGGAGTTGGATTAGTAGTATGGTTATGCTGAAATAGTCTTTGGCTGAGGCCACAAATGCACACAGCCATGCTCTGCATCTCACAGCCACTGTGAACATCACATGATCATCACCACTTGTCCAACATCTGTGATTTTTCATTTTTCACATTGTGAAATGTAATGTACTTGAACTGAAAATTGTGGGAGGTTTAGTGCCTTGAGAAGTTTGCTTCCCATTTTCTTGGGAAAATCTGTGTGGGGAAAAAAATGATAAACCAGTTTATTTTCTAATCTACCATTTTTGTTTTCCATCCATAACCCAGTGTACACATTTTTTTTCTCCGTTTTTTCTTTATTTATGTTTTTTTGGTAATGGTAGCTATCCCATTATAAAATATAACCTCCTCCCTACATTTGAAAAATAATGCTGCTTTATTTATTATTTTGGAATACAGATAGCTTGGATTACATGTGGCTTTTATTTTAATTTACAAAATAATAAATTGTTTAATATTTATAAGGTAAAATGTTTCCAGCTACAGTTTGAGGTATATACTCAAGAGAAGAATGCAGTGAATACCTTTTTTATTTTCTTTTATAGTTTTGTTTGTTTTTTATTGTAATAATTTGCTGGTCTTTCGGGCCAAATTCTTAAAATTTGCATGTCGAAATTGGCACTGGCGTTGTTTTCCAAAAATGCTAGATTGGGATTGTTAAGAGTGGAACATATTTGGGCTGGGTAAGTCTCTGCATCAGCTTTTAGTTGAATTGAAGCTGGGCAAGTCTCTACATCGGCTTTCAGTCAAATTGAAAATCCTATTGCAGTTGTACACGAACATGTTTGCATTATGGGGTGTTTTGGATCTAGGAAATATTATTCATTTGTGCCAGTCAACCTTGATGTGCTCTGTATTCCAAAGAATTTTTTTCTTTAAAAAATGAAATGTTAAACAATAACACTAGAAACCAAAGCTGGCTTGGACAACAGTACCATACAGAAGCCATCCTAAAATAGGGACATGTGGCTGTTGTCTGAACTTGTGGTGGCCATTTTGTGTATCAGAATAACATAGCCTTTGTAGTTCTTGAAAGGTGGCATGTAAAGAGACGTACTCGATACGAATGGGGAATAGTTTGCCTTAAACGTTTAATTCCAAAGCTAATCTCGAAAGGCTGTAGCTATTAGGATCACGCAAAAAAACATGTCGCATGACAGATTTTGTGTCTTTTGGGCATTTTTATTTTTTTTTATTTTATAAATTTCAAATTTTGCTGCAATAAAATCTGGGACTTTTTGTTGTATGTTAGCACACAATTTTATTTTTGCACAGTCACATCTTAGAATACTAGCACAGTTTAAGTATGGAGAGAGAGAAGTATTTTGTGATAAAGAAGTCATCATTTGACGCACTTTCACCAGAATTTCTTTAAGCTGCAAGACTGTGCGGCTTTTTCACATGAGGTTCACCTTGGAGTGTCTGAAAAGTCTCTCTGGTGGCTGCAGTAACCACTTGGGGTCTTCATTTTTTTTTTATCTTACACTACTAAACTAAAAGAAAAAAAAAGTTGGTTAATCCAAAGAGCACTGGGATTTAACCTGTATATTTGTCAGGTTCTTTTTTGCAGTAGGGATTTTTTTTTTGTCCTGTTACCATTTTGTTGACATTTCATCCTTTCTTTTGAGTTCATAACTTTCCCCTTGTATGACAGTGTCTGAAAGAATTCTGTTGCCCATGGCTTCCAACTAGCTTTTTCTATTTATGTTCTTAGTATGGGAATAGGAGAAAAAGACAGCCAGTTCTTCAAACACTTGCATATACTTGCACACATTTGCATAGTCCCCACATCACTGGCATCAGCAGTACCTCAGTGAGCAGATGTTTACATAAATTCTGCAATTGCTGCATTGGCTGAGCTAAACCAGCTTTGCTCATGTATAACTGCTTATTATAAAATACTAGATGCAGTCCTTCGGACAAGTATAGATTTATTTTCAGAACAGTGACTGCAGCTTTGAGTCTCTACCATAACCATGCTTAGTGAGAGGTTTGTAGAAATGTCTAGCTTGCACCAGTTGTGCATATATTACAGATATCCTCACCAGAGCACAGTGAAATAACTTTTTTTTTTAGCTCAGTCAGTGAATCATACACTTGTGTCTTGAGGAATTCTACACAACGTGCATCATTGGTGAGAACTGAGAAGTTTGAGAGCCTCTGCCCTAGACCAATCCAACACTAAATACCGAAACCTTTCTCTGTGTTTTTAGCCTTGATATGCATACTACCTGGTAGGTACAGTTGCAAACAGTTCTTTTATTCACCTAACCAGTGGTTTCAGTTGCAGATCCTTAGACGGGTAGTGAGACTTGTCATGTCAGATGAACGTTCTTTCATGACATCTTCGTTCCCCAGCTGGAGGCATCTGAGCCTCGTTCTGCCAAGCTGTGAAGTGTATCTACGAGAACCTTTAACCATTGTAAATGTTTTCATTTTGTTGGTAATCCCTGACTCTAACTCATCAATTCTGCTGGAATTGAATTTTATATGGACCATTCTGCAGACGAGAACTTAAAGATAGGAAGAGATTTCTGTTCTCTTCAACATCTTGAGTTTGTTTTTAGATTCATGTATGTGCTTCATGAACAAACATGGGAAGTACGTACTGCACTCTCTCCCCCATTGCTTGCACTGAATCTTACCTTCCAGGTTGCTCTTGCCTGATTGTATAAAGCTCCTTCCCTTGTGTATGCTGACACAGTCAGTGGCACCAATGCCTCAATATTGTATTATACAGAATAAACATTTTGTGCTTGAAAACATATTTTGTGTGTCCTTGTGTTTTTCTCCTGTTCAGTTTCATCCTAAACCTTAAAGTCTTCCCATTTTTTTTTCTTTTCAGTTGATTTATCTGTTTTATGTATTTAACATGGGACAAAAAGCAACCAATCAGATACCATTTGTACAGCATTTCTCAAAATGGCTTTCAGGGACTGGTAATGTGGCTTATGTCTCCCAAATTCTGACGTAAATAACTGTTGGTTAAAAAAACATTTAATAATTTGTCAGATTATCCCACTCTTCTCATATTGGACAATGGCCTTGTATTACTAAATGGGAAGAAACAACCTCGAAGGGGCATTATATTGAGTTTACACTTAGACAAGGGAAGCATTTTCATTCGTCGGGAGCGATCAGCAGGTTCAGTTTCCTTCCACTTCACATTTATGTGCCACTTTGTGTTGGTCCATCATGTAAAAACCCAATAAAATACATTTTTAGTTGTAACATGACAAAATGCAGAAAATTTCAAGGGGGATGAATACTTTTTCAAGGCACTGTAAAAACACAGCTTCACAAAAAACACTGCACAAATCTCTAAATTTGAAAAATTATTCAAGCTACAAGTATTTAGGTCCCTTTCACACTATTGTGACTTCAAAATCGTGCGATTTTGCTGCGATTTCAGGGAATGCCTGTGTAAGTGGCATCAAAATCGGACCAGAGTAGTGCAGGGACTACTTTGAAGTCGGAAAGACTTAAAGAGGTGGTTCACCCTAAATATAAGCTCTCCCATGTGATCCAGCATACTGGCGTCAGCGCCAGTATGTTTTTTTTTTTGTTTTGTTTTTTAAATCCCCCACTTACTGTATTATGTTAAATTTTAATTTCTTACCCCCGTGGTGGACTGCGCCAGTATAGCGCGTCACATCTTACTAAAATACCCGATAAGGACTCGGGTAATCTCGGCGAAAATGCGGTGCCTGCGCACAGACCTAGGAGCTGACTGCGCAGGCGCCGTATTTCTCCGAGTCCTATTCCGGCGTTTTTCGGAGGGCATGACGCGCCATAGCCGTAGGACTCGGAGAAATACGGCGCCTGCGCAGTCAGCTCCTAGGTCTGTGCACAGGCACCGCATTTTCGCCAAAATTACCCGAGTCCTTATCGTAAAATGTGACGCCCTATACTAGAGCCGTCCACCGCGGGGGAAAGAAATTAAAATTCAACATAATACAGTAAGTGGGGGATTTTAAAAAAAATAGCATACTGGCGCTGACGCCAGTATGCTGGATCACATGAGAGAGACTTTATTTAGGGTGAACCTCCGCTTTAAAGTCGTACAAATATGAATGGTTGTCACTGGAAATCATTGGAAACAACTTGTCATGCTACTTTGCCATCACAAGTCATATAAGTGTGAAAGGGGCCTTATTCAGAAAATAATGCATCAGGTTAAGAAATATGGTTAAATCATGTTATCCTGTAAGCTGCATGAATCTTTCCTGGCAGGCGTAAAAATTATTTAAAATCCAATTGTGTATTTGCACCTTGAGTCAACTTTGTGCCCTTGTACGGTGTTCTAATCTACCTGATGACCTACTGTTTGAGTGTTTAGTCATTTTATCATTTCTGTTTATCACGATTGACCGTATCAGGACTATCCAATTTTCATCAAGAACTTTTTCAAAAAGGACTTTTTCCGTTCTGGCTGATGCTGGACTCACAGTTGGGTTGATTTACTGAAGGCAAATAAACTGTGCTCTTTTGCAAGTGCAGTTGTTCCAAAGGGACTGAGGTAAGGCTTCACCCAATCACAAGGGGGGAAAAAAATGCTTTTTTTTGTATGATGACTGATGGAAGTCAGCAGAGCTCTCCCTCATTTACTAATCTCTGGAGCAACAGCACTGGCAAAAGTGTACAGTCTATTTCACTTTAGTAAATCAATCCCACTGTCTGTGTTCAGGGTCAGCGTTTCTGTGAGTCCTGACTGCAGGCAATTGGCCAGTTTGTATGCAGCCTGCGTTAATGTAGCCTAGGGCTTTTCACACACACCAAACTAATATTTGCCATACATACATTAATTAGTCCATTCATAAGGAATAAAAGGGTTACATTTGTATGAGAACAGTAGCCAAGGATGACTGACTGTTAACCGGGAGGACTAGCTATGAAGATTTGGCGGCCCTGGATATAGAGCTTTTCTATCATACAACAGCAATTAACATAAAAAACTGGGTAGCTTTTATAGCATAGGCTAAGAAAGTTTTACAAAGCTTACTTGACAAACATTGCAGCTTTAAAGTGTATACTCACAGGGTGACTCTGTGGATACACAAAATACTAGTGTGCCACCGTCCTGATAATGTTTAGAAGGAAAAAATTGAAACTAAAGAATGGACTTTGTAGGCACACACATGTAAAATTAATTAAAGTTTTTAATTGGATAATTGCGTGCAAACACATATTAAAACACATTATAATGTACAGTGACCCCAAAGACTCGTTATTAGAGTCTTCGGGGTCACATTATAACGTGTTTGTACACAATGATTTTAACTTTATCCAATTAAAAACTTTACTTTTACATTTTCTATGTGTGCCTACAAAGTCCATTCTTTAGTTCCAATTGTTTCCTTCTATACAAAGATTACTTATCTTGTTGTTCCCAGTTGTGAGTGATGTCCTGTAACATGGCGAGAGGACAAAACTGGTCACCTGCACAATATTGCTCTAGTGCCCTTCATGGATTGTCAGCAGGGATACCCAACGATTATGAATACATTCCCAACATAACAGGACATGGCAAATAAAAGAAAAACGTATCCACCTGAGACAACTTGGACACCATAGGGATAAACTTGTGACAGCTGGTATTGTTCGATAGCACATGAAGGGCTCTGAAATACAGTTCCCAAGAGGAATGTTTGATCAAAATGTTCAGAAAACCCAAAGCTGACAGATGGGACGTCAGGAGAAGGTGCACTGAGGTGTATTTAGATCTGTGTATCTGTAATTTGGCATCAAAGAGCTATTGCACCTAAATTATATTCTACAGCACCCCAGGGTGCTAAAATATAGCTAATGGAAAGTAGCCTTGTTATTGGTCACAGAGGGTGTCTATTACATTGAAGAATAGTGAAGCACATAAGGTGAAAAGGGCCCAGCACAAACTTCAAGGCCAAGATGATATTTTCATAATAGAGTGGCCAGCTTTCAGGCCTGTACATCATAACGAAGATGTCCCAATGCCTCTAGGTACACTATAATAGCATTTTATAGCATTCAAAGTAATAACCGCTTTATTTAAATGGTTGTGTGATTTTACATTCCTAAATTTAGACAAGTAGAATTGAAAAAAAAACGTATTATAACAGAAATACCAAGGCTTCTATTGCTGATCTCCTTCTAAAAATGTTCCCGTAAGTCGCTTGCCAGTCATGCCAATCTTTTTACAGTAACATATAAATTATTAAATTCGGACCATGAGCCAGGCTCTGGCATTTTCAGAAGTGGCCTTAGTATTTTGCTAATTGCAGAATTTCCTTTCTGCTTTGGCAGATATGTAGCCATCTTTGCTCACATCTCATTCCGAGTGCCAAGTCAATGGCTATCCTACTGATCCCATGGCTACAATGGTTCGTTAATAAATTATCTGGAACATATATGCAGTTTAGGAGTTCAAACTATACTGGTTCTTAGTCAGTGACTAAAGGTATTAAAAGCCTGAGCAAGGCAACTAGAGTTTTCAGAAGAAGACCACCAAGGGCAACTTGTATATTTCTAGTAAATTGTATTGCCAAAACCTTATTTTATTTTTGTATAAAAAAATAGAGGATCGGAGTTAAAAACCCCAATCAGATTATTTTTTTATCTGGGTACCCTTTGGGGAAATTTCCCTTCAGAGACACTACAGGAAGTAAGAAGAAATCTCCCTCATCTCCCTAATGAAAGGGTGATCCTCCTTCTACAGCTTTACTGAAAAGGGAGATTAAACTGCAATACTTCCTCGTATTCTGATGAAATTATTTCTTTTTTACCTCCACTTTTGTGACAATGGTCACCAGGACAAATGGAGAGGGTTAACCACTTCTGACCAGCCCCACGTCCAAAGACGTCATTTATTTGAAGATGGATATCTCGGTAACGGCAGCAGCTGCTGCCACAACCGAGATATCCATCTCTTCGTGGGGCGGTCCTGTCAACGATAATGGCGGTCATCGCGGCGGATTCGCTGCGAGATCGCCGTTACCGGCGGCGGGAGAGGTGCCCCCCCCTCCCGCCGCTCTCCCGCGCCCTCCGCCGCTTACCGTAGCGGCGGAGGCGATCGGGTCCTCTTGCTGGCTGTCCGGGGATGCGACTGAGGGAAAAAATGTCCCTCAGCCGTCCCCATACCTCTGCTGGGCGAAAGGGACGTCAAAACGTCATTTCCGCCCAGCGTCTTAAAGAGACATTTAATTTGTTTATATTTTGACTTTTTTTTTTTTCTTGAATATGAGATCTGAGGTCTTTTTGACCCCAGATCTCATATATGAGGACCTGTCATGCTTTTTTCTATTACAAGGGATGTTTACATTCCTTGTAATAGGAATAAAAGTGATCATTTTTTTATTTTTTCAGTGTTAAACATTATAAAATAAATAGAAATAAAAACGAAAACCCCAAAAAAAATTTTTTAAAGTGCCCCGTCCCGACGAGCTCGCGCGCAGAAGCAAACGCATACCCAGTAGCGCCCGCATATGAAAACGGTGTTCAAACCACACAAGTGAGGTATCGCCGCGATCGTTGGAGCAAGAGCAATAATTCTAGCCCTAGACCTCCTCTGCATCTCAAAAAATGCAACCTGTAGAATTTTTTAAACGTCGCCTATCGAGATTTTTAAGGGTAAAAGTTTGACGCCATGCCACGAGCGGGCGCAATTTTTAAGCGTGACATGTTGGGTATCATTTTACTCGGCGTAACATCATCTTTCACAATATATAAAAAAATTGGGCCAAATTTATTGTTGTCTTATTCTTTCATTCAAGAAAGTGAATTTTTTCCAAAAAAAGTGCGCTTGTAAGACCGCTGCGCAAATACGGTGTGAGAAAAAGTATTGCAATGACCGCCATTTTATTCTCTAGGGTGTTGGAAAAAAAAATATATAATGTTAGGGGGTTTTAAATAATTTTCTAGCAAAAAAAAACCGGAGTTAGTCTTACCGGTAACTCTCTTTCCAGGAGTCTTCCAGGACAGCCCTGAGATATATGGCTCCTCCCTCCGGGACAGGAAACACATTCCCCCAAATCATAAAAGGAGGTCCTCCAGGCCTTCTCCTCAGTTCATCCAAGAATTCCTGAAGGCTCTGAAAAACATAACATACTAACACATCGTCAGTACACATATCCAACTCCTGTTTACAAACTATAAACTCCGGGTGGGAAACCGGGCTGTCCTGGAAGACTCCTGGAAAGAGAGTTACCGGTAAGACTAACTCCGGTTTTCCCCCCTCGTCTTCCAGGACAGCCCTGAGATGATAAACAAGAAACTTACTTGTCAGGGTGGGGTAACCGCCTGGAGGACCCTTCGGCCAAATGACTGATCCTTCTCAGACATCAAGTCCAGGCGATAGTGCTTGGCGAAGGTCGTATAGTTTGACCACGTTGCCGCCTTACAGATTTCTTCCGGAGAGGCTCCGGCCTTTTCCGCCCAAGAGCTCAAAACCGCTCTAGTAGAGTGTGCTTTGACAAATGGGGCTTGCTTCCCCTCTAACTCATAAGATTTAGCTATCGCTAACCTGATCCACCTGGCAATAGAAGACTTGGATGCTTTTTGCCCTTTCCTAATCCCCGAAAAATTAACAAAAAGAGAATCAGACTTCCTGAGTTCCTTGGTTACCTTTAAATAAATTAAAATACATCTCTTGACATCTAGAGCTGTCCCCTCTGAGCTCGAGGGAGACAGAAAAGTCGGAAGGACAATGTCCTGAGTCCTGTGAAATGAGGACGCCACCTTAGGGAGAAAACTGGGGTCTGTTTTCAACACAACTCTATCCTCATAAATTAACAAAAAAGGCCACGTTCCCAAATGTGCTCCTTCCCGTCCGGCAGGAAACACAAAAACTGAGGAGAAGGCCTGGAGGACCTCCTTTTATGATTTGGGGGAATGTGTTTCCTGTCCCGGAGGGAGGAGCCATATATCTCAGGGCTGTCCTGGAAGACGAGGGGGGAAAAAATGTTTTAGTCTCGTAAGCACCGAATCTGAAAAACAGGCTCGGGGCTGAAGTGGTTAATCTTCCAGGAGGGAGCACAGGCCACAATGAAAACCTATACCCATTTAATTACTCAGTCATGCAACACTGTACTCAAATTAATTTTATCCTTTTTTTGTACAGTAAAACTTGGATTTCGAGCATAATTTGATCTAGAAACATGCTTGTAATCCAAAGCAAATTTCCCCATAAGAAACATTTGGAAACTCAAATGATTTGTTCCACAACCATTTATTCATCGGTCCTTCAGTTTATAGTCCATATAAAAAGATTATAGCAATGTGACCAGGTTGTGTAACCATAAAACACAAATGGAAGCCTCCACAAGGGGATTAGAATCCAGGAGGAGCTACAGAGTATAAAAGAGAAGAGAGTAACCTCTAAATGTAGCAATATGTTGCTAAATGTTGAACCTTCATTAAATGTAACCATATTGCTACACTTAGAGGTGCCTCTTCTCTTTTATACTCAGTTGTGACATGACGCTACTTGTATATCAAGTAATCGCTTGTATATCAAGTCAAATTTTATTTAAAAATGTTGCTGGTTTAAAAAAAACTCTCTCAAACCAAGTTACTCTCAAATCAAGGTTTTACTGTATAGGAAAAAAGACCAAAATCGTAAAGACATTTTTTTTCCCCCTTATTGTTAAAATAAAAGTGCCAAGACAATATTAAAACCCCCAAAACGACCCCTTTGTGCAATGTAGACACACCAATATGCTCTAATTTTCTTGGGTAAATTAAGAAACATGCTGGTATTGAGGGGGTTAAACACTGAATTTGGTAATGGTGCACTAGATACATTATTGTATAGGACACAGAGAAGGTTGAGGAAAGGGTTAATATACAGGCTGCATACAGTGGCAATTTGGAGAGGAAAGAGCCTAAAAATGAAATATTGTATAAGGGATTCTTAAATCTTGGTGTGCTTTGTGTATTTCCGCCAGATCTGTGCAGCAATCCAGGGTAAAACTGTCTCTGTGCAAGAGCTTCCTGTAATAAAGACCAGTCTCTGCTGCTCTCTCCCCTTGTCCAGGGTGACTGGTCTTGTCTCCGCCCCCTCCTGTACTTTTCTGCAGACAGCCTGTAGTAGGTCCTCCTAGACCTCTACACTGCACAGTGATGATGTCATAGCAAACTTAATATGACAATACCTTGGTTTGCAAAGACATTTGGTACACACAAAGTAGATTTTTATCCCTTGTGGCCATTGAGGGATATAATTAAATGAAAGTGTTTTAGCCTGGCATTCAGCTTGTAGGCTTGTGCCTACAAAGGGGAACATTTCATGTTAGCAGGTAAACTTGAAACGCTTTTTACACTGGGGCGATGCACTTGCGGGACAGGAAAAAAAGTCCTGCAAGCAGCATCTTTTTTTTTTTTTTTTTTATGTTTGTTATATGTTTGTGTCCTATGTGTGTCGCATGGTTGCTTGTTGCATGAACTAGGTTCATGTGTGCAGCACCGGCCGGCTGCTGTTAGTAGTTATACTGGTTAACTTATATAACATATATACAGTATTTAATTAGTGTCTTAATCTCTTATCCTGGAATTTTGTATATTTATACGATCAATAAATTTATTTTATCTATATCATTGCCCTTCTCTGCCTTGGTAGCCCCTTGGTTGCCCACTGGGGATACTCTGTCTTAGTTTCCCCATAGTGCAACTCTTTTTTTCTTTATATACTCTGCCCCCACATTGGAATAAATGGGCACCGTTTCCAAAGCGCCTAAAAGCGCTTCAGAAGCACCGTGTCATGGGCGCTGTTAACCCCTTCTTGGCTGTTAAAAGCACCCTGCTTCTGCCCAAAAAATGGTTAACAGCTGTTAAGCGTAGTTAAAATGATTGTCGCTTTATCGCTAATGCCAGCACTGTCCCAGTGTGAAAGTAGCCTTAAGCCCCGTACACACGACCGAGGTTCTCGGCAGAAACCAGCGAGAACCTTGCTGGGATCCTCATTCTGCCGAGAACCTCGGCGGTGTGTACGGATTCGCCGAGCCCAGCCCGTCAGGAAACCCGTCGAGCAAATAGAGAGCAGGTTCTCTATTTGCTCGACGGCCCGTCGGGATGAATGGCTGGTCGCCTTTCCCGACGGGCTGGTCGCCGAATCTGACGGCCGGCCGAGAACCTCGACGGGCGGAACGATGTGTTCCGCCCGTCGAGGCTCTCGGCCGTGTGTACGGGGCATTAGACTGCCCAGGTTAGGGAAGGGTTAAGTTCTTGATTGCCTGTTTCCCAGGCTTTTTGGGTCCTGCCTCCCTTCTTGGTTTATATATAAAAAGGGGGAAGGCTGTGCTCTGAGAGTTTTGGAGCGAGACCGCATTAGAAACAGGGGGGTCGGTATCGCCCAGACAGATGTAGCCCAGAGGAGCCTTTATCTGCCACCCCCTAAGGGGATTCACCAGCCACGGACACTATCAATTATGGACGCACACCTTTACAGGTATGCCTGGGCATCCACAGCATAGTTGGTCATGAGGACTGTGTTGCAATTGACATTGTAATGTTTCCAAGTGTTTAAGTAAAGCTTTAAGGATGGGTTCACACTGTCGCCGCATGCTGCGCACAGCAGGGGTCCGGTGCATTCTGGTTCACCGGTTCAGGTCCGATTTCAGCCTGACTTTTGGGCTGAAATCGAACCTGAAACACACCAAAAAAAGCAAATGTTTTTCCAGCATACCGCACTGGACCCGCTACGGAGATATGTGAACCCGGTTCCATAGAGAGCCAGTCACATTCTCCTGCTATGCAAATTGAATGCAGAAAAAAACGCATTCACTTCACATACGTGTGAACCCGCCCTAACGCCTTGTCTTAAGTCATTCAAAGGGGTGCATGAAGGTAAATGGTGTATGGAAGGAAAAGGGCCTGTAAAGCACACTCAAGGGTATTAAAGCAAGGCCACTGCAAAAAACCTTGGCAGGAATATTGGAGCAAGAGAATAGTTGCCACAGGAAACCATGAACTGCTTGGAATGTATAGCTGCCGGTCATAAAGCGTGGTACCTAGCATTGGTAACAGGTCCTCCAGTAGCGGGAGGCTGAGTGTTTCGGCTCCCTCTCTAGGGATCAGCCCTTCAAAGTAACTGGGGCCGAACCTGCGATATAGAGACCCCATATACCTACCCGTATGGTACAGAAGAGAAGAAGGGGCTAATGATTGCGTGAATAAGGGTCCACACTAAGTGCACACTGGGACTGGGGTGGCAGAGCTATGCTGGACTGGTGGAGAGGACATATGCATAGGCTCAGCAGTGTCCCCCCTCAATGCAACATAATTTACATCAAGCTAAGGATGGCATAATTCACAGAGGAACTCTGTATGTCTGGTTATCTATGGTTCTGCAAAGCTCCAGACTGTCTTTCATTCAGAACAATGTCCCTCTGTCCCTCTTTTCATTCTCATTTGTCCCTCATTTTGGTCTGATCTATATAGTTGAATATAAAATGCATGTTTTATCTTTTAAAAAGTGTTTCACAGTGCCATACCGTTTATCTGATTTCTAAATTGCTACATTTGTAAATTCCAAAATCCAGGAATAGTAGTAGTAAAAAAGCAATTGTGGGTTGAACCAATAGATTTCTTTTTGTACAATTCTCCTTTAGGGGGCGTGGCAGGGTGTGTCTTATGCCTGCATACTTTTGCTAATAGGTGTACCTCATTCCCATCTCAAAAAGCCATGCCCTGCCATAATGTTAACTTTCATATGAATGTGCCCCCGCCTAGTCCCTGGCACTGATGTGCACATACATCAGTGGAAAGGTACCCACCTACATGTTTTGGGCGAGCGGCCTTGCCCACAAGCTTTAGGCTGGATTCACACTAGTGCGGTGCGAATTTCAGCTCTCTTATCTCTGCAGAGAGAAAAGAGAACTGTTCAGCAGATCATCTTTGTTTTTGCTGCAAATTTGGAGACCTGGGAGAGGGGGGGAAGTGTATTGAGGTGAACGAGAGAAATCCTGAAGAGAAATAAACACATCTGCGAATCAGATGCATACCCATAGAAGATAATGGGCCTGAATTCGCACCTGAGCCACACTGCAATGCCTAGAAAATGCACACTTTTTTTTTTTTTACGGCAATGCGCAGTGCGAATGCATCACACATATGTGAACCAGCCTCATTGAAATCAATGTATTTTATGTGATGCGATTTGTGATTTATTTCAATCAAAAGCAGAGGGTGGTGATTTGTGCCTCTCCAGACATTCCCAGCCAGGGCTAGTACTGTGAGCAAAGCTGCAATGTGGCGGCCTTTTTTGGGGGCATCAGATCGGCCGGGGTGTTGGCTGTGTCAGTTTCATTTCAGGACACTGTATTGTCCTGGAATGAAGGTATCCGGGGACAAACCTGCAAAGTGCGGGACTGTCCCGGGCAATTTGGGACGTGGTTACCCTAGTGTAACCCCCTGAACTCTGCACTATGTATGTAATGCAATACTGGTATTTGTTGCCATTCTAAGACAGACAGACCACACCCACTATTTGATGTGATTCAGAGGGGGTTAGGGGAATCGTGGTTGAATTCCAGCACCTATTGTTTGAGAGAAAAAAAAAGCCCTGCTGTAGTCTAACAAATATATCATTAAGGAGAGCCAATAAACATGGAGGTCAGGGGTGGACATTGCACCCTCCAGCATAGCCATGATCTCCTTCTCTAGTCTAATTGCCCTGAAAAATCCATGCTGAAATATATAGCTGTTTAAACCAGAAGGGTGTATTTTAAACCTTCCAGGTTACCTTTATGAAATAACTGACATGGCAGAGATCTCCCATTGGATTAATAACCATCTGATTGCTGGAGGAATTCAATAATTTTAGCATCTTTGCTAAATTGCCAATCAATAATGCAGACACACTAAATAGGTACTTGCTCAATTTTTATGATGTATAAAGCTAAAAGGCTAATTGATGTTGCTGTGAATTCATTACATAAATGCTGCTGTTTCCATCAGATATGCTTTTTACCGACTTATTTGAATGATTTTATGTCCCTTGCATCAAGGCAGCAGATTAACACCATCACAACAATTAGCATAATAAACATAAATAAATATGGTAATGTAGCCAATCAAGTGTGCTGCATGACTGTGCTGATAGGAAACAGGCTGATAGGAGGGGAGGGCAAATTGGGAAGAGGGATGACCTCATCTGTCTGCTGCTGCTCTATTGCTGTCCAATCAGCATGGGGAGTGGAGGAGATGACCCCTGAACAGGAAGTAAGTTGAAGTCTTCTAACATGCCTACGCGAGACACCTATTAGCAAACGTTTGCAGGCATAGGACATTAACCCTGCAATACTCCTTTAACCACTTCAGCTCCGGAAGAATTTACCCCCTTCCAGACCAGAGCACTTTTTGGGATACGGCACTGCGTTGCTCACAATAGCGACGTTGCACCCAAACAAAATTGACGTCTTTTTTTTCCCACAATAGAGCTTTCGTTTGGTAGTGTTTTTTTTTTTTTTAATTCTTTATTTTAATATTCTTTTCCTTTTCTTTCACAAAGATAGTCATAATACATCTTTACAAATATACCATCTTATACATGCATTCTACTTATTATACTCTTCAACACTGTTAGTTACTCCTCTCCCAGGTTCCTATTTTATCATTTAGCTTATATTATTTTAATACTATTCTTAGTTATTTCTTTGTGATTTAGCTATCCCTCAGCCTTCCACTACGTACTCACCTCCCCAAAAGAAGTAAACCGAAAATATTGGTTTAATCTTAGAATAGTAAAAAAAAAAAGAAAAAAAAATTACCCCCTCCTCCCCTCTTCTTTCCTTAGATCCTACCTTCATGTTGATTTCTCCCCTCATCCCACCCGCTCCCTGTATGCAACGTAGGGAGCCTAGATCTGCCAATATTTGTCTTCCTGCTCTTTCATACTCCTAGTGAGGTTTTCCATTAATTGGATTTCTGATATTTTTGCCATCCACTGTGCTTTACTTGGAGACACATTACTTTTCCAAAGAGCTGGAATGCATACTTTTGCTGTCGACAGCAAATGCCTCAATAATGAATTTTTATGTTTTTCCGTTGACATAGGAATATTAAAGAGCAGGATGGCTGCTGGATTGTCTCCAAGTGACACCTCGATCATTTCTTCTATTGTTTCTAAAACTATTTCCCAAAAGTTCTTTATTTCTGGACATTCCCAAAAAATGTGTATTATAGTGCCAACAGTCCCTCAACACCCCCAACAGAGAAAACTTGAGTGTATAATATATATATATATATATATATATACGCTTCAGTACTTCTGGAGTTCTATGCCACCTGCTCAAAATCTTATAGCTTCCCTCTTGGTACCTAGTTGCTATTAACAGGCCTAAATATCTTATTTTTTTGTACTTCTGAGAAGGTGATCCCCATCTCTCTATCTCCCATGCCTGTATGAAACCAAGATTCTGTGGGGCCTTCAACTCAATCACCATGGCATACAGTAACGATATTGCATGTCTGACTGGCTCTCCTTTTAAGCATAGATTTTCAAATTTAGACGGTAGAGCTACTTCTCTTGTTCGCGTGGAAATTGATCTAAGAAATGCATTTAACTGCATTCTCCTGAAAGGATCCAAACTTTCTTCAAACTCACCCTTCAACTCTTCTCTAGACATTACTTGGTTGTCAGACATGAAATGTATAAGTCTACTTTTACCCTGTCGTTTTAGCAACAGATTATGTTTATCCTTTAGGCCGCGTACACACGATCAAATCTATCTGCTGGAAACGGTCGGCCCGACCGTCCCAGCAGACAGATTCGATCATGTGTACGGGCGAGCCGACGGATTTGGCCAGCCGACAGATTTCAAGCATGCTTTGAAATCTGTCGGCTGGGAACCCGTCGGCCCGACATGTCTGCTGGTTAGTACGCTAACCAGCAGACATGTCTTCTCGCACACAGGTCAAATGGATTCGACGCATGCGCGGAAGTGATTTACTTCCTGGTGCGGTGACGTGGCGGCGTCAACGTCACCGCGCCATCTGCCGGCGGGGATTTTGGTTTGATCGTGTGTACACGATCAAACCAATACGTCCCCAGCAGACAGATTTGTTCAAATCGGTCTGCCCGACCGATTTGAACAAATCTGTCTTCTCGTGTGTATGGGGCCTTAGACCTATTTCAAACTCTGGGTTGCACAGGATAGGATAGTCATCGGGTTCAGCAGGGTCGATAACTTAACTTTCTTGAGTAACCTTTTAACTACACTAAGTGTTGTGCCCACTGTCTGATGTTGCTTTACTGCTTGCGGTATAGTCATATTTTTTAGCCAAATTACCCCCTCCAGGGGTATCTCCAATATTGCTTGTTCCATGTGTACCCATGGTTTCTCTTTATGAAGTATGCACCAATCCAATACCCTTGCGAAATGTATTGCCTCATAGTTTTTTTCTTTTGGTAGGGTCAGAATATCTCTACAAATTCTGGCAGGTTTTCCAGCCCAAACAAACCTTACCAATCTTATTCTCAACTCTCTCAAATACCCCACCGGAATCTTAATAGGTAGTCTTGGCATTACATTCATTTTGACAATATTGATTCTACCGAACCACGTAAATACCTCCTTATCCCATTTCTGTAAATCTATTTTAATCTGACGTACCAAGGGACAAAATTAAATATCCTGTTCAGTCTATTTGGTATTTTTGTCCCGAGGTATCCTATATGTGAATATGTCCATCTAAACGCAAAAAAGTTTGATAGCTGCTGTTGTAATACTGTACCCGCCTCAATACCCATTGCTACCGATTTGTTATAGTTAACCTTAAAGTTAAACAGTCTCCCGTACTTATCCATTTCATAAGTAACGGCAGGGACAATGCTGGGAGAGTTATAAAAAATAACAGGTCGTCCGCAAATACAGCCAATTTATGTTCCCTTCCTTTTAAGCTGATGCCCCTGATATCTGGATTGGCCCTTATAGTTTTTAGAAATGGCTCCAGTGTCAGAATGAAGATAATAGGAGATAATGGGCAGCCCTGACGTGTTCCATTCTTGATAAAGAAGGGATCTGAAAGTACCTAATTTATCTTGATTCCAGCTTTTGGAGAGGAATATAGGCTCATGACCCAGTTCTGCATCCCCCTCTTCAATCTTATATGTTGTATGGTCGCCCTCAGGAAGGACCAATCCACTCTGTCAAATGCTTTTTCTGCGTCTGTGGATACTAACACTAGTGTTTTTTGATGATAATGAGCGTAATGTATGGCACTTATCGCTCTTTGCGTATTTTCCCTACTTTCCCTTGCTAGCGTGAATCCCACCTGATCAGTGTGAATTAGAGTGGGTATATGTGGTAGTAATCTGGTTTAAAGTATTTTCGTGAGAATCTTAAGGTCCACATTTAACAATGAGATTGGGCGATAACTTGCACATTGTGCTGGATCTTTCCCCTCTTTATGTATCACTGTTATATGGGCCATCAACATTTCAATTAGTATTGTCTGCCCTTTGGTAGTATTTGATCACCTCTGTGGTTTTTATTTGGGGTTGTACTCATCCTTCTTCCTCCAAAAAGCTCTATTTTTGTCTCATCAGACCACGTGACCTTCTCCCATTTCTCCTCTGGATCATCCAGATGGTCATTGGCAAACTTCAGATGGGTTTGGATATGCGCTGGCTTAAACAAGGAGACCTTGCGCGCGCTGCAGGATTTTAATCCATGACGACGTACTGTAGTGTGTTACTATTGGTTTTCTTTGAGACTGTGGTCCCAGCTCTCTTTAGGTCATTGACCAGGATCTGTTGTGTAGTTTTGGGCTGATTGGAGTCTGTTTGATTGAGTGTGTGGATAGGTGTCTTTTATACAGGTAACTAGTTTTGTTGCTCAGTGTTATCCTAGCGTGTTTCAGGCATTGGGGGCTGTATGTGATGTTTAGGCAGCATACAGGACACATCAAGCACAAATGTAAAGGGCCAAAGGGATCGCTGCAAGTTGTAAATAATAATTTCACTACACATATCACATACAGACTGTATGTAGGTGTAATTCACCTCTTTTATATGATAATAATAAATGGTATTGTTTTATTTTAGGTTCTTCAGATGAACCAGAAGATGATGAGGACAGCTATTGAACATGGCCATGTTTTTTTTTTGTTTTGTTTTTTAGCCATGAACATTTTCCATGATTTCCAAGACTGTAGATCTGCAATATCAAATAAAAATTGTCTCACAAAGTTTATTGGGAAAAAAAAAAAATCCAGCACAAATATTTACTTTGATATGAAAATGATATACTGGGCTCACATTTGACAATAACATTTTACACAAACATTTTTTTGGTCTGAAGGTAATTTAACACTTAAAGCGGTTGTAAGCCTAGAAAGAAAAATATCCTGTTTCTTTAACCACTTCAGCCCCAGAGGGTTTTTACTCCCTAACCAGCCCAATTTTTTTGCGATACAGCACTGCGTTGCTCACAATAGCGACGTTGTACCCAAATTAAATTTATTTCGTTTTTTTTTCTCACAAATAGAGCTTTCTTTTGGTGGTATTTAATCACCTCCTGCGTTTTTTTGCACTATAAACAAAAAAAAACCAACAATTTTGAAAAAAAACACAATTTTTTAACTTTCTGCTATAAAAAAAAAATGTAAAACATCAAATTTCTTCATCAATTTAGGCCAATTTGTATTCTGCTACATATTTTTGGTGAAAAAAAATCCCAAAATGTGTATATTGATTGGTTTGCACAAAAGTAGCGTCTACAAACGATGGGATAGATATATGGACTTTTATTTTATTTATTTTTTATTGTTTTTACTAGTAATGGCGAATATTCTTAGTGGGGTTGCGGCGGACAAATCTGACACTAAGTGACACTTTTTGAGCACCAGTGAAAAAATCACTGTATAAATGACACTGGCAGGGAAGGGGGTTAACATCAGGGGCAATCAAAGGGTTAAGTGTGCACATAGGGAATGCTTTCTAACTGTGTGGGGGATGGACTGACTGGAGGAAAAAAGACATCTGTGTTCCTGATTAGCAGGAACACAAGATCTCTCTCTTACTCTGTGACAGAACAACGGTCTGCCTTGTTTACATAGGCAGACTGACATTCTGCCTCTCCCACGAATGATCGGTGGGTCCTGGAAGCCATCACGGATTTTGTTCTTAAGGGCCGTGATTTTGTGCTTTTGGTTTTCAGATGGTTCTGGAAAGGAGGCAGGGCAGAGAGCTGGAGTGACATGGGGTGTATGTGGGAGCCCTGTCCAATCCCCAACTAGGATTGACAGGGGGCAGGCCTCCTATGTATATACCCATGGTCAGCCTGCTGTTGGAGAAGTTGTCAGGTGGGTGAACTGAATTATGGAGTGTTAGACTGTCGTGGTCTGAGAAAACCCCCCTTCTGAGGGGGGCGGGAGTGTACCTCATGGCTGGAGCTCGGGAGCTGGAAGGGAGCCTCTCTCTACACGGTCATTGAGAGGTGTCCTATAAACATGAACAGGAACAGGACAGTTGGGAGCACTTCCAGACAAGTCATTCAGGATAGATCCATGCCAGGGTTGGTGAGAAGCACAGTGTGAAGCTCTTGGAGTCAAGTCATTGCAGCCACAAGACCTGGCAGGATTTGCATTGGACATGCTGGGATCAGTAGTCCACCAAGTGTCAGTCAGCACATTTATTCTTCTCAACTAAAATGGTTGCTACCACAAAGGGGACCACAAACCCCTGCCTGTAATGGGCTTTTAGGGAAACGTTAGGACTTATTCAGAGTGAGGCCTAGTCATGTGCTTACGGAGACAGGAACCTAGATTTGGACAGTCAAGTGGAGCAAGTTATCTCAAGTGATGTGCTGAGAACGAGAATGTCAAATTTAGATTCAAACTACATTTATTTCCAATGCTAAAGATTCATAATCTGGGCATCCCATGTCCCTTTTCCCATCGAAGTTTATCCCCTAAAAAAATAACAAAAACAAGCAAGAGACTATTCATTGTCTGGGAAATTTTGCCAAAATGGATGTCTGAGCAGCAGGGTGAAATGTGTGGATGTTAGAACAGGGGAACTTTCTTCTATTTTCATCTGGTGGTCCAGCTACAAACTCTGTTGTTTTTCACAATCTCGAGCTCTCCAGCAGAATATATCAGTTTACATGGATGAGACAAACCACTTAACAGTAACAGGGGTGATAAACTACTTGCCTCCCCGCTCCTGCAGATATACTGTGGCATGGAAGCATGGGCAGGCTCAGTAAAGTATATATAAGTGACTGAGCCTTCTCCGAGTTAGGAGTATGCAGCGTGCCCCTCCTGTAATCGCTGCGTCCACCGGAATCGGCAACCGGGTATCCGGTGATCTCTTTGATTGGTCATAGCGATCACAATGTAAATATCCTGTCATGAATGGCTTTTCGTTCATGAACAGCTTGCTTACTGTTGTGATCTGTGTTTCGCCCAAAGCAATGACATGATACCTGGATACCTGTACCATGTGATTAGCTTAGCCAATCACAGATCACAACAGTAAGTGGGCTGTTCATGAATGCTAACATGACTGCTTATACAGTGATCATCTCTGTATAAGCAATAACAAAAAATAAAATAAGAATTGGATAAAAAATGTGCTATTTTTTTTTACATGTTGTCACCAGTCAGTATCCTTGATCCTCACCACGTGCTGCATTGCAATGGTGACAGTATGTAAGAAAAAAAATAATAATGTGGAAAAAAAAAATTGTATTTCTTAATTTTCCCCAAATTTTTTACAAAAGTACAACTTCAAAAAGAAAGCTGATGCAGTCACCACATCTAATGATTAGTAAGGTGTTACATATGTCCCAACTTTTTGAGATGGGAATGAGGGACACCTATCAGAAAAAGTATGCAAACATAGGACACACCCCTTGTAACGCCCCCTTAACCACTTAAGGACCGCCTAATGCCGATATACGTCGGCAGAATGGCACGGCTGGGCACAATCTCGTACCTGTATGCGATTGTTAAATGCCCAGCCATGGGTCGCAGGCGCGCGTGACCTGGGCCACGGGACCCGCGGTAACTGATCGCCACCAGAGTCCCGCGATCAGTCCCCGGAGCTGAAGAACAGGGAGAGCTGTGTGTAAACACACCTTCCCTGTTCTTCGTTGTGGCGCTGTCATTGATCGTCTGTTCCCTGATATAGGGAAAGGTGATCAATGACGTCACACATCCAGCCCCGCACCCCTACAGTTAGAAACACATATGAGGTCACACTTAACCCCTTCAGCGCCCCCTAGTGGTTAACTCCCAAACTTCAATTGTCATTTTCACAGTAAACAAGGCATTGTTTGCATGGTCCCAAAAATGTGTCAAAATTGTCCGATGTGTCCGCCATAATGTCGCAGTCACAAAAAAAACACTGATCGCCGCCATTAGTAGTAAAAAAAAAAAATGCAATAAAACTATCCCCTATTTTGTAAACGCTATAAATTTTGCGCAAACCAAACGATAAACACTTATTGCGTTTTTTTTTTACCAAAAATAGGTAGAAGAATACGTATCAGCCTAAACTGAAGAAAAAATTTTTTTTTTATTTATATTTTTGGGGGATATTAATTATAGCAAAAAGTAAAAAATATTAAATTTTTATTCAAAATTGTTGCTTTATTTTTGTTTATAGCGCAAAAAAATAAAAACCGCAGAGGTGATCAAATACCACCAAAAGAAAGCTCTATTTGTGGGGAAAAAGGACGCCAATTTTGTTTGGGAGCCACGTCGCACTACCGTGCAATTGTCAGTTAAAGCGATGCAGTGGCGAATCACAAAAAGGGGCCCGGTCCTTTACCTGCATTTTGGACCGGGTCTTAAGTGGTTAAAGGAGAATTGTACAAAAAAAAAAAAATTTGGGTAAACCCACAAGTACTTTTTTTTACCACTACTATTCCTTTATATTGGCTTCTGGAACTTACAAATGCAGCCATTTAGAAATCAGATGAAAGGTTTAGTGCTGGAAAACACTTTTTGATAGATAAATAGTGCAGAGGGACATTTCTCCAAATCAGGGAGAGTTGGGAGCTATTACCTTACATTCTTGCTTTTGGGTTTAATACCGCTTTAAATACCTAAATGTAACCCAGGCAGTCTCGGCACAACCAATCTCAGAGAAGGGGAGGGACAAATAGCAAAAGGAGCAGTCAGGTGTCCTGCAGTGCAAGAAGCCATGCTGATAGGAGGAGAGAGCAGAGGAGTGACCGGAAGATGAGCTCATCACTGTGCTGCTTATCATTCCACTGTCCAGTCACAGGCAGGGGGTGGGGAAGAAACCTGTAAGTGAAAGTGAAACTGCAACAAGGAAACATTAGGTCTCCTCCTCTGCTACAAAGAGCTAAAAATAGCTTTTTCGGTGGGTTGTATAAATATCAATCCCTTTGTTAGGTAAAACAACTCTTAGGCCGCGTACACACGATCAAATTTATCTGCTGAAAACGGTCGACGGACCGTTTCAGCAGACAAATTCGATCGTGTGTACGAGCGAGCAGACAGGTTTTTCCAGCAGACAAATTTTAAAGCATGCTTTAAAATCTGTTTGCTGGGAACCCGTCCGTCCGACATGTCTGCTGGTTAGTACACTAACCAGCGGACATATTTGTCCGCACATGGGTCAAATGGATTCGACGCATGCGTGGAAGTATTTTACTTCCTGGTTCGGTGACGTGGCGGCATCAACGTCACCGCCACGTCACCGCGGGGATTTTGGTTTGATCGTGTGTACACGATCAAACCAATATATCCCAGCAGACAAATCCGATCAAAACGGTCTGTCAGATAGGTAGCATTAGTATTAGGTATCCTTAGTAGCACAAAGACTGGTTTCATTTACCTGGAATTGCTCTTTAAACCCATTATACAATTAATCAGCCACATATTTTACATCACTAAGAACTTCATTCAAGACGGAAATTAATAGCGGCCTTTTTAATATCGTATTTGATACGCTTGCAATGTACACTTAACCCAGCAGATGGCGCCCTTGTTTTATGCAACATTACAGAAGTAGCTAGGCTGGCACACCACATTCCAGTATGAATTAGTTGTCCTCTACCTGGTTCAGGTCATGGACCAGATTCATATATAACAACTAGTGATGAGTCACACAAATGCCACCTTCCTCAGATAGGACTTTGTAGAATTGCAAACGATTTATTGTATAAAAGGGCAATCTTTAAACAGTTATCTGCAGACCAGAACGGATGCTTACTGGTACATAATGCCATGCGGTCAGCAGGAGAGCCCGCTGAGAGCTGCTGGGGAACCCAAGGAATCAACATTAACAGAAGTGCTGGCAGAAGGGGAGGACATTTTTGCTGACAAGGCTGCTTGTCTATGGACGCCGAGTGTATGACACAGGAGAGCGCCCGCTAGGTAACCCCCTAAGGAGAGAGCTGCCCAGAGGGGGTTATCTAATGCAGGGAGGAGCCGCAAGAGCCACCCGGGACCCCAGAAGAGGAGGATCGGGGCCACTCTGTGCAAAACTAACTGCACAGTGGAGGGTTATCTTTTTTTTTTTTAAACGTGAAGCTTTAACCACTTAACGCCCGCCGCACGCCTATGTACGTCCACAGAAGGGCACGTACAGGCAGATGATCGTATATATATACATCCCTGCCTCCTAGCGGGTCGGGGGGTCCGATCAGAACCCCCTACGCTGCGTGCGGCGGGCAGCTTACCTCCCGGAGCAATCCGACTCGAGGGGGCTCGTTTCTGTCTGCCCCCTCGTGATCGGTCCCAGCCAATCCCATGCGCCGCCGCCGTGTTACTTCCTCTGCCTGTAAAATGTGAACATAGGCAGAGGAAGTGATGCAGCTCTCATCTCGGTGGTATTTTCAAACCACCAAGATGAGAGAAGACGCACAGTAAGTCGCACCAACACTACACTGACATCAAACACATAGGCACATTTAACCCCTTGCGATCACCCCCCCCCCACCTCCCCCTGTCACAGTGTCACTGAATGCAGTGATCATATATGTACTGATCACTGCATTTAGTGTCAGTGTGACAGGCAGTGTGACAGACAGTTAGTGTTAGGTCCAGGGTAGCCCCGTAGTACCCCCCCAATGAAGTTTTAACCCCTTGATCACCGCCCTAGTTAACCCTTTCACCCCCTATTGCCAGCGTCACTAAGCGATTATTTTTCTGATCGCTGTATTAGTGTCACTGTTGCCGCTACGTAGCTAACTTTTTTTTATTGCGATTTTTTTTTTACTAAAGACATGTGGCTGAATACATTTTGGCCTAAATGTTTGACTAAAATTTAGTTTATTACATTTTTCTTATAACAAAAAGTAAAAAGTATTGTTTTTTTTTTTCAAAAATGTCGCTCTATTTTTGTTTATAGCGCAAAAAATAAAAATCGCAGAGGCAATCAAATACCATCATAAGAAAGCTCTATTTGTGGGAAGAAAAGGCCGCAAATTTTGTTTGGGAGCCACGGCGCACGACTGCGCAATTGTCTGTTAAAGCGACGCAGCGCCGAATTGTAAAAACGCCTCTGGGCATTTAGCAGCATATGTGTCCGGGGCTTAAGTGGTTAATATCACTTTAATTTTGTAGTAGTATTAGGATCAGTAACTTAGTTTGGAAAAGCACTTCACTATTGATTTATCGAGTTACCATGTGGTATTGGTGGTTTAACCACTGGCCGCCTGCCATATAGCAGAATGATGGCAGCAAAGTGGTTGTGATATCCTGACCGGACGTCATATGACGTGATCAGGATATCACAGCCGGCGTGCAGCTTGGTGATCGGAGGTGATGTGTGTCAGTCTGACACACAGCAACTTCGATCGTGGTATGAAGCCTCTGACAGAGGCTTCATATCACATGATCAGCTGTAACCAATCAGCCCTCATCAAAATGTGAATACAAGTTGCCAATAAATGCCCATCACATGCCAGCCTGTGCCCCTCTATAAAGCCTGTCAGTGTGCAGATCAGTGCCCACAACAGTGCCCAAAAATAGGCCAATCATGACCAGTGTACTTCGGATAGCCCAACCTTTCCCCAAAAACCATCAACCCCTTTTATTACCTTAGTTACCTCCTTTTACTAAGATTAACGAGAGACACAATCTTGTTGGAGTAAAATGGCCACAACAGCCAATTTATTTTTAACCACATAAATATTTCAATTAAATAATTAAATCAAAATAATTAAATCACACAAAACTTTATTCCTTAACAATTTTGTAACCAACTTTTATAACCCAGCTTCCTGGTCTTTGACGGCAACCCGGCTTCACCTTCCTTTTTTACCACTACACTGCGCAACCATTAACCATAACCGGCCCCCAGCCGACCCAGCTCGGAGACAAACCTTTTTCCCCTGCAGTGCAACCATAACTGTATTCCAACGGACACCGTTCCGCTGGAATAATCCCCCATAAGGTCCCATCCCACCGATGAGCCCACCACCATTTCCATCACATCTGTAACTGCCGCCATCAAAGACCAACTAACACCGCCAACCATTCATATACTGCTGTTGTGACGACCACACATCCAAACCTGAAAGAAAAGAAAACAAACGAACAACACCGACGCACAACACATAGGGAGGGTGGGTGGGAAAAACCTGCCTCCTTGCAATTTCTTTCCTGCACTTTGCCTCTCTGTCCCCGCCCCCTCCTTAAAGCGGAGGTTCACCCTAAATATAAGATCTCCCATGTGATTCAGCATACTGGCGTCAGCGCCAGTATGCTGTTTTTTTTTTTTTTTTAATCACACACTTACTGTATTATCCTGTAATTTCATTTTTTTCCCCCGCGGTGGACGGCGCCAGTACAGCGCGTCACATCTTCCGAAAATACCCAATATGGACTCGGGTAATCTCGGCGAAAATGCGGCGCCTGCGCACAGACCTAGGAGCTGACTGAGCAGGCGCCGTATTTCTCCGAGTCCTACGGCTATGGCGCGTCACGCCCTCCGAAATAGGACTCGGAGAAATACGGCGCCTGCGCAGTCAGCTCCTAGGTCTGTGCGCAGGCGCCGCATTTTCGCCGAGATTACCCGAGTCCATATTGGGTATTTTCGGAAGATGTGACGCGCTGTACTGGCGCCATCCACCGCGGGGGAAAAAAATGAAATTACAGGATAATACAGTAAGTGTGGGATTAAAAAAAAAAAAAACCAGCATACTGGCGCTGACGCCAGTATGCTGAATCACATGGGAGATCTTATATTTAGGGTGAACCTCCGCTTTAAATAATACTCCTCCCTTCTCAGCTTCTCCACATGACTTCCCTCCAACCAACCGGCTCCCTCCTACAGTTAACTCTTAGTTGCCCTACCTCCACCTAGTCATGCCCGGCCCTACGTTATTTTTGCTTTGCTGTTCTTCCACTCCGGGCCTCCCTGTACCATCAGTAATGCTTGTCAGTGCCCCATCAAAGTGCCAATCAGTGCCACTCAGAAAAGCCTCTCAGTAGCTCCACATCAGTGCTGCCTATCAGTGCCGCCCATCAGTTGTTGTTTTTTTCAAAATTGTTTATAGCGCAAAAATTGAAATACCACCAAAAGAAAGCTCTATTTGTGGGAAGAAAATTATAAAAATTTAATTTAGCTACTGTGTAGCAGGACGCGCAATTGTCATTCAAAGTGCGACAGCGCTAAAAGATAAAAATTGTCTTGGGCAGGAAGGGGTGAAAGTGCCTGGTATAGAAGTGGTTAAAAGAGGTGTGAACAGATTTTTAATAGAGGGATCTAGAGAGGTCGGAGTTTTAGTCATATGGCCAGATTCAGTAAGAAGTTACGCGGCGTATCTCTAGATAAGCCACGTAATTTCTTAGATGTGCCGGCGTATCTTTTTTCTGTATTCAGAAAACAAGATACGCCGGGATTGAGCTAAGATACAAGCGGCGTAATTGTATTACGCCGTCGTATCTTAGCTGCATTTTTAAGATGGCCACTAGGGGCGTTCCCGCTGATTTACACCTAGAATATGTAAATCAGCGAGATACGCCTATTCACGAACGTACGCCCTGCCGACGCAGTGAATTTAAGCCGTTTACGTAAGGCGTTTTTCCGGCGTAAAGATAAACCACCAAAAAGATGGCGCATCCTATGTTAAGTGTGGACGTCGGGACCGCGTCAAATTTTTCCGATTTTACGCCGTTTGCGTTACTCGTCTGTGAATGGGGATTTACGTCAATTACGTTCACGTCGAAAACAATGCGTCGTAGCGTCATAATTTGGAGCATGCGCACTGGGATACGTCCACGGTCTGCGCATGCGCAGTTAAAAAAAAAACTTAAAAAACGTGGGGTCACAACACATTGCCATAAAACACGCCTACCTCATTCACATTTGAATTACCCGGGCGTACGCTGGCCCATTTACGGCGGCGTAGCGTAAACAAGATACGCTACACCCGCGCAAAGTTACGGTGGGCTACTTGAATCTGGCCCATAGTCTTTTGACTAAAACGCCATTTTAGTTTTAATCGTATTTTAGTCATCTGAGTTGTTTTAGTTGTATTTTAGTCATGTAAAATCTCCAGTACATTTTAGACGACTAAAATCTAATGGGTTTAGTTAAATTTGAATGCATTTTTTCTTTTAATACTTCCAAACATTACATACTCCTGTTGTAAAAATCTAATAAAATTGTATTATTTATGGTATTATTGTTTTAACACTACAGACACAGATTTAGCTGCTGTGATATAAATCAAATTTAGTTTTAATCATAGTCTTTTGACTAAAATGCCATTTTAGTTTTAGTCATATTTAAGACTTTTGACAAAAATGTCACTTTAGTTTTAGCCGTATTAACCACTTAAGGACCCCCTCCTGCACATTTACGTTGGCAGAATGGCACGGCTGGGCACATGCACGTACAGGTACGTGCTGTGCTAGTGCCCAGCTGTGGGTCGCGGCCACGCGCCCGCGACTCGGTCCTAAGCTCCGTGACCGGGACCACGGGACCCGTTTGCCGATGAAGTCTCGTAATCGGTCTTCGGAGCTAAAGAACGGGGAGAGCCGTGTGTAAGCACGGCTTCCCCGTTCTTCACTGTGGCGGCGTCATCGATCGTGTGATCTCTTTTATAGGGATACACAATCGATGACGTCACACCTACAGCCACACCCCCTACAGTTGTAAACACATAATAGGTCACACATAACCCCTTCAGCACCCCCTTGTGGTTAAGTCACAAACTGCAATTGGTTTTACAATGGTCCCAAAAATGTGTCAAAATTGTTCGAAGTGTCCGCCATAATGTCGCAGTCACGAAAAAAATCGCTGATCGCCGCCATTAGTAGTAAAAAAAAATTTTTTATTAAAAAGCTATAAACGCTATAAATTTAGCGCAAACCAATCGATAAACGCTTATTGCAATTTGTTTTACTAAAAATAGGTAGAAGAATACGTATCGGCCTAAACTGAGGATTTTTTTTTTTATATATATATTTTTGGGGGATATTTATTATAGCAAAAAATAAAAATATTGCATTTTTTTCTCTATTTGGGTCTAGTATGGATTCGGAGCGGACCCTCCCCAAGCCAACAAAATATATGCTCTGAACGCAAATCAGCTAACCTTTCTCGATACAGCCCTAGAACGCCTAGCCCAGTTTAGGAAGGAATCTCTGATTCTTGGGGGAAACTTCAAAATCAGTCCAGACCAATCCCTCGATACTTTGCATGGACGACTTACTCATTCCTACGCATTCCTTAAGCACTTTCGTAAATCACTTCAGACTCATGGGTTGGTTGATAGCTGTCGATTACTTCACCCCTCAGACAGAGATTTAAGCTACTACTCTAAGGTTCACAATGTCTACACACACATAGACCTTCTTTGTATAGACCACCCCATTTTGGAGCTCCTGCAGCACTCATCCATTGAGCACATTACTATGTCAGTCCATGCACCGATCAAGGTCACCCTCGCCTTGCCCTCGGGCGCCCATAGGGCCTGATCCTGGCGATTAAATGAAAACCAGTTGATGCATTATGGTGGAGACCCTGAGGCTTTACTAAAAATGAAGGAGTTAAGGGAGCTGTTCTCGCGCTTGTTAGACCGCCAAGTGCGGAAACAACTATGGTGCCTGTCACACAAATACTATGAACATGGTAATAAATGCAGCTAGAGCTCTCTACGTTCGAAACATGCTCAGACATGTGCATAAACTCTGCTCCCCTTCTGGAGAACTGGAATTTCAGTAATCTTCGGGTCTTCTTCGTGGAGTGTGGCACCCACCTTTAGGGTGGCCACATCACGGCGCTATGGCCTATCTGGCCACGCGGTGTTCCTGGCTCTGGGACCATGTTGGTCCGAAGCATCTGAACCAGCCATGGGGATCCACTGAGGAGCGCCATTGAGAGGATGGCAGTCCAATAGGGCTTGTACGAAACCACCGGGGTTCACAGGTAGCCAGACTCTGCGGGACTGATCACCTGTCAGTCGGTACCTGGGCGACAAGTTGAAGGAGATCCAGACGTAACTCAACCAAGGAGGCATATATCCAAGAATTCTACCCAGGGGGGACCTGTGGCAGAGGTATCTTCTGAGGCTTATTGAGAGGGGTCTGTGGAAGAGACTTTCTCCCAAGTTCAAGTTCACCAAGGAGGGTCTGTGGCTGAGACTTATTTCTATAATTGTCCGAGTGATACTCCGGCTGCCAGGTCAGTGAGAAAGGCCTGTCCAGGTACACTGGACCCACTCCGGCGGGGGTGGTGAAGAGAAGTTTGGGAGCAGGACTGTTTCTTATTACGCCTGAATCTGCTATTCTTTCTCCTTTACTTTCCTCACCACAAGTTTTATTGTTTTTACCCGGCTGGGTAATAAAAAGCACAGCAGCAAAAGAGCACCTGTCGTGGACATTCCTTTACTTCTGTTTATGCAAATACGCATCATTCACCCCTAGAGAATTCGGAGGAGCCATGAGGTAACACGCCGCCCAAAAATCCAGCAGCTCCAATGGGGGTAATGCTACACATTAGTTTACAGAGCTCACCAAAAAGGGGGTTACAACAGAATTACAAACGTGGAGTTCCATTATCTACCCACATTATTTAAATTAACATTAAACATCTAAGAATACATGACTATATGTTCAAAAATTTGGGCTGTCTACAGAATATCTTTTAACTAACAGCATGGACTCAATTTATGCCTAAAAACATAAATACTTTTATAGACAATGCACTTTTACTGCATACCTTGCTCTGCTTGCCAGAGGTGCAACTTAAAACTTTAGAAACCTTCAATAAATCGCCTTCCCACGAGGTACTGCTCGATTGCTTGCCTGCGAATGCTGAAACAATGAACCCCCTTTCTACAAAAACTAGAGAAAGCAGTAAGGGTCTGATGATGAAAACATTCAGTGTTGCCAACCTACCAGAAATTTACTGACACGACACCCAAAACTTACTGGCATTTCCGAAAGTTACAAAATTACAGTTTTAAGTGCAAATTAGAGTATGTAGGCTACAAATACAATATGCAATTAGCAATATGATTGAAGGTAGTTTTTAAGGCAAAAAACATATTTCTTATTTTATTTTTGATATAGTAAGTGAGTAGCTCAGGGACCAGCCTCAGGAGGGCAAGAAATTAGAATGAGCGGCACACACACATAAAATGTACTCTCACAGTGACACTGACAGCAGTGTGCAGCCGCACAGATGATGACGAGACCTCACCGACACGACACGTCCCCTACAGAGTCACAGTGACCTTCCTCCCAGCATGATGCTGCCACCACCATGTTTCACTGTGGGGATGGTGTTCTTTGGGGAATGTGATGTGTTCGGTTTGCGACCAGACATAGCATTTTATTTGATGGCAAAAAAGTTACATTTTAGTCTTATCAGTCCAGCGCACCTTCCTTCATACATTTTGGGAGTGCCCCACATGCCTTTTTCATAAACTCAAAATGTGCCATTTCCTTTTCTTGCTGAAAGTAATGGCTTTCTTCTGGCCACTCTGCCATAAAGCCCAACTCTATGGAGCGTAAGGCTTATTGTTACCCTATGTACAGATACTCCAGTCTCTGCTGTGGAACTCTGCAGCTCCTCCAGGGTTACCTTAGATCTCTGTGCTGCCTCTCTGATTAATGCCCTCCTTGCCCGGTCCGTGAGTTTTGGTGTGCGGCCGTCTCTTGGCAGATTTGCTGTTGTTCTTTCCATTTGGTTATGATAGATTTGATGTTGCTCCTTGGGATCATCAAAGATTTGGATATTTTTTTATAACCTAACCCTGACTTGTACTTCTCAACAACATTGTCCCTTACTTGTTTGGAGAGTTCCTTGGTCTTCATGCCAGTGTTTGGTTAGTGGTGCCTCTTGCTTAGGTGTTGTAGCCTCTGGGGCCTTTCAGAAAGGTGTGTATATGTAATGGCAGATCATGTGACACTTAGATTACACACAGGTGGACATCATTTCACTAATGATGTGACTTTTGGAGGTAATTGGTTGCACCAGAGCTTTCTATGGGCTTCATAACAAAGGGGGTGAATACGTACGCACATGCCGATTATCAGTTTTTTATTTCTGAAAAATAGTTTTATGTATATGTATATATTTTTCTAATTTTACTTCACCAACGTAGACTATTGTGTTCTGATTCATCACATATAATCGCATCACATATAATTAAAAAAACATTGAACTAAAGGTTGTAATGTAACAAAATAGGTAAAAAGCCAAGGGGGTGAATACTTTTGCAAGCACTGTAGATCTTTCGCTTTTGTTCACATTTATTTCTTATATTCATTATTCATTTATAAAATTAAAGGAGAAGTCAAGCCTGAGACTTTTAGGCTGGGTTTCTCCAATGGGTCCCAGGAGTGCAATTAGTTTTGCACTCCTGTGACTTGTTTTCAGTGGAGAGTGTTCTGAAGTCCGCTCTCCGCTGATGTCACTGCCATCAGTTGAGGCAGCATATCATCCCGATTTCCCAAGTCTGGATCCACCAGCTGCCTTGATTGAGCGGCTGCTCCTCATCCCTCCACAGCTCATCTCTCCAATGATCGTGGAGGATCAGAGCAGAGTGATGCTGACTGTCAGTCAGCATTGCTCTGCTCGGGGAGGCGTGAGAACCGAGTCATCGGCAGTGTTCAGTGGTTTGGTTATCAGTGTAGAGGTCTGATGCTGCATACACCTAGGTAAGTATGATTATGCAAAAAAAAGAACACCTATACTTCTCTTTTTAAATGAGACACATTTTGTATAGATAACACTACCCCCCCCCCCCCTTACATTTCACATTTACTATTGTGGTAAGGCAGCCCATTAATTGTTAATGTGGTGCAAGTGCACCGTGGCACAGGTTTTTACCAAACCAACATCATTTTTTTAAATGCATTGCACTACAACATAAAGATAGTTCAGACCAGTGCATGGTGGTTCCCTGAAACATGTGCATCGTGGTCTGTTGGCAAGGCGCATTAGGGTGCCATTCACAATGAATGACACTGAAATGAAACATAGTCAATTGTGTGCATTACAATGCATTGCCACAACACACAGGTCTGAATAGAGAATAAAACATGTATTTCTAAAAAAAAAAAAAAAAAAAAAAAAAAAAAAAACAGAAAGGCTGTGCTGCCTTTTTCTTCTCCACAACTAGAGTCACTCTTTCTAATACTACCGGGACCACATGCTGATCGTAGCTACTGTTCAGCAAAAAATAATAAACCGCCAATACATAAAGCACTTGACACGGCACTGAATATACAACACATTTTGCCAATTTCACTCCTCACTCTAAACTAGTGGGGAATCCCAAAAAACCCACAGAGAAAGCATCTGGTCCTGACTGCATTAGTCCAAGAAATGCAGGATCCCCTCAGGGGTGCCATGAGATCAGCAGCATCTGCTCCTGGCAGGATGCCCCGCTATACTGCTGCATGAATTTTTCTGGCTCAGGCTGCACCTGAACTGCAAATGTGAGATGAGAGAGTTAGCACACCATGGAAATGGAAGCTTACTAAAGTTCAATGTTTAAAGGAGACATAATACAAACTTTAGTCCTCTTATTCCTCTTTAAGCAACAGTATAATTGCAAAATAAAAAAAATAATGGTAACTGCAAAGTATAAGGATTAAAGGAGAAGAAAGGAAAAAGGAAAAATACAAATCTTTATACTGCAGCATCAGAGAAGAAGCTGTCCCACGCCAGCTCTAAGGCCGCGTACACACGATCGGTCAAAACCGATGAAAACGGACTGAAGGTCCGTTTCATCGGTCCAAACCGATCGTGTGTAGGCCCCATCGGTCAGTTATCCTTCGGTCAAAAAAAAGAGAACTTGCTTTAAAATTTAACCGATGGACGCCTAACCGATGGGTCAAAACCGATCGTTAGTATGCAAAAGCATCGGTTAAAAAGCCACGCATGCTCAGAATCCAGTCGACGCATGCTTGGAAGCATTGAACTTCGAAAAAGGGGAGAGTGGGGGCAGTGGAATGGTTGCTGAGGCCAGACCACAGGGCTAACCACATGATTGGATAAAGGGACTCTATCGGTACTATTTTTGCTCAAGCATTGAACTTCATTTTTTTCAGCACGTCTTTGTGTTTTACTTCACCGCGTTCTGATAAGATCGTTTTTTTAACTGATGGTGTGTGGGCACATCAGACCATCAGTCAGCTTCATCGGTTAACCGGTGAAAACGGTCCTTCGGACCGTTCTCATCGGATGGACTGATCGTGTGTAGGCGGCCTAAGACCGAGAACTGAGCAATCACATGACCACTGATCTGTCAGGAAAGGTTCCATCCGCTGGTGCTATTTATATTCTGTCTTGCAGTGCTGCGTCCCACCAGCAGGGGTCTCCTGGCAGTTCGGAGCTGTCAGGGGAACTTCCCCCTGCTGGTATATCACCTTTGGGACGCAGTACTGACCTCCACCAGCGGATGGACCCTGGCAGTGTGGAGCACCTGGCCCTTGCTGCGTTCAGGTGTGACCTGAACCTAATCAATACACTCACTATATATACCCGGCAAGTTCAAGCAGAACTTGCCCTGGTATCCGTCTATTAACCTAACCCTGAGCCTGATATCTGGACCCTGAACCTGTTGTCTCCATCCTGGACTTCTACCTGATCCCTCTCCTGGACTTTCCCTTCCTGCTTATTCCCCGTCTGCAGCTATTTCCTGATCCCCCGTGTATGACCTCAGCCTGGCCTGTTTATGATTCTGGTATTTCCCATTGCGGTACATATTGTCTTAGTGTTGTTTTTGTCACTGTGGGTCATTGATTGTATTGCACTGAACTTGTTGAAGGTGGTGGGGTGTTACCCCCTCTTCTTAAATAAATCACCCTTTTTACCTATATCTGTTTGGATTCCTCTTTGCAATCACATAGTACTGGTCTATTTCTAATCACTGACATGATCACTCAGTTCTTGGTCTGCTCTGAGCAGAGAGCAGTGACTATCGGTCTCTGCTCTCTACTCCTCCAGCACTCACTGGCGTGCTATGCTGTCAGCCGAGTGCTGAACGGCTGAGCTAACCGTCAGCCAGGTGGATCATGTCAATGTTGGCAGAACCCTTCTAGAGCCTGGCTTGGCTTTGCCCTTGTCAGCTAATAGTGGGCAATAGCCCGCTATCAGCTAACTCTGGGTCACAGGAGAAGTATACTCCCACGACCTAAAAAAAACACTTTGTCCATACTTCTCCCTTAAAAGAGAACTAAAGACTATCTGTTAAAAAAAAAAGAGAACTAAACAATTTTTTTTCCCTTTTGGATAGATATGGGAGAGTCAGTTTTTTTTCATCTGTATCTGCCACTGGGTAGATTTTCCTTTACTTCCTGTCCCACAGCCAAAACAGGAAGTGGAAGGAAATCCTTCCAAAATGAGGCAAACCCTAGTTGTCAAAAGCGTCACCAGAATTAGTCTCCCCATTTGAAGATTTCTCCTCTATCCTTAAGGTAGGGTGATCAGACATACCCAGTTCCCGGGGACAGTCCTTGGATTGAGGACACTGTCCCCAGACCAAGTATGTCCCCGGTTTTGTCCCCGGATTGGATTTGAACAGGGGCAGAGGCAATTTCAAAGACAGTCAGCTTATGGGGTGTATTTTTTTCCATTATCTGTGCCCCTGTCTGATGATCATGTGCTGGTCAGAGCAGAGGGAATATTTCTTCAGGTTCGGGTGCATACCCATTCAGCTCCGCTCGCCTGCCTGCTTATCTCCTTGCCTTCCCTGGCATAGTGATCTTCCTCCACTCCCTACCCAGTAGTAGCCGGGGCCTGGAGAGTAAGACTTGACAGGCTGTGAGGCAGGCGGCGGCAGCGACGGGCAAAGAGTCGCTGATTGCCACCATTACTAGTAAAAAAAAATATGTCCCTGGATTTCACTTTAAAAATCTGGTCACCTTACCTTAACCCCCCTGGCGGTATCCCCGAGCGTGACTCGGGGTGGATTTTTTATGCAAAAATCGGTATCCCCGAGTCACGCTCGGGGTGAATATGCAGAGCCTGCAGCGCGCTGGCTTACCTTGTATCCGGGCAGGGTTACTGTACTTACCTTGTCCCTGGATCCAGCGATACATCCCCGCTGTGTGAGCAAGTGGCGTCCTCCATTCGACTCACACAGTGCCCGCGCGCCGGCGATCTCCGTTCCCTGCGACGTAACGGCGCACGGGGGCGGAGACTGGCGGCAAATTAAAAAAAGTAAACAAACACATTACATACAGTATACTGCAATCTTATAGATTACAGTACCGTATGTAAAAAGTACACACCCCCCTTGTCCCTAGTGGTCTGCCCAGTGCCCTGCATGTTCTTTTACATAATAAAAACATTTTTTTTGTGCCTGCAAACTGTAGATTGTCCATAGCAACCAAAAGTGTCCCTTTATGTCAAAAGTGATTTTAGAGCAGCTAGAAAACAGCGATAATAAATGATAATCACTTGCAGAATTGAGCGATAGCAATTTGTGGGGAAATTCGTCATAAAAAAATAAGTAATGACAGCGACAATTCTGCAACTGAGCAAATTTCAGTGATTTTGATTTGATTACATTAGTGAATAATTTTTATTATAATTACATTATTATTTGTTATAATTATTTATAGTTATTTATTATATTATAATTTTATGATTTTGTGTTTCAAACTTTATCATACCAGAGATGTTTACTAGACTATTGTTTGGAAACATTTAAGTGAGTTATTCCTAAGAATTGCAGGCCTACAGTATAAAACGCAGAATTTCCATGCAAAATAATTGTACCGCTTTTGGTACGTAATTCCAGACAGAATCATACCGCCAGGGAGGTTAAAGACAACCCAAAATTTTAGATGCTCTCTCACTTTCGGTGAAAAAGAGGGGGTTAATCTTCCAATAAGTGCACAGGCGGCAATAAAAACCTGACAAGTGTTCTAATTCCTCTCCATGCTATTCAAGACATTAAAAAAAAAATATTCTATGCTATACTTTAAAATTTACCTCTCCAGTGGGCAGTGCCATGGATATAGACTGTCTTCAAAAGCTCCAATGACTGAATTATCTTCTATAACTGGCCGTGTGTATGCTCCATCACAGTTTCCCGACAGGAAAACTGCCGGGGAAAAAAAGAGAACCAGGTTTTTAACCCGGAAGTTTTCCTATGAGAAACACTGTGATGGAGCATACACATGGCCGGGATTCCTGACCAAGGCTCTCATGGCAGTTTTCCTGTCGGGAAACCCGGTCGTGTGTAGGGGGAAAAAGTTACCAAGCAGGTTCTAGGTTTTCCCCTCGGGTTTCCCGGCAATAAAAAGTCTGCCGGCAATCCCGTATGTGTGTACGAGGCTAAAAGTTTTTTTTTACCTTAATGCATTCTCAATATTAAGGTAAACAAAAAACTCCTGACCACTTGTCCCCCTCCCCCTATCACTAAACATTTACCTGGCTCCTCCCACCACTCCATTGATGATCTGGCTGCAGCACCTTTCCCCTCTTCCTTGTTTCACAGAAGGCACAGACAGCAGTGGAACCCCATGTTTGGAAGAATCTAGGAAGTTCTTGCAGGTTTCCTCAACTTAGGCCGCGTACACACGAGGGGATATGTCCGCTGAAAACGGTCCGATGGACCGTTTCAGCAGACATCTCCGCTCGTGTGTATGGGCTAGCAGACAGATTTCTCCACCCGACAGATTTCAAAGCATGCTTTGAAATCTATCCGGTGGAATCTGTCCGCCCGACATGTCTGCTGGTTAGTACACTTACCAGCAGACATGTCGTCCCCCACCGCCGCCACGCCGCCGCCGAATGGATTCGGCGCATGCGCGGAAGTGTTTTACTTCCTGGTGCGGTGACGTGGCGGTGACGCGGCGGCGTCAACGTCACCGCCGCGTCACCGCGCCGTCCGGCGGCGGGGAATTTGATCCGATTGTGTGTACACGCCATCGGATCAAACTCCCGATCGGACATATCCGATGGAAATGGTCCGCGGACCGTTTTCATCGGATATGTCCGATCGTGTGTATGGGGCCTAAGAGGAACCTGCTGGAGGGGCAGACAAACAACCCTATGTACTCTGGCTCCATTCACCAATCCCTACATGGGATAGTGGGTGAAAACACAGCCTGCAGAGGGTTGAAGCAGGTGTGTGGGACCAGAAAGCATGTCAATTACTGGAAATTCTTAGCTACCAGAGCTACATCACAAATTTTTTTCTGTCATATGAAAATTCTACATTTTCGATATGTAGACTAGTACACACAAAATTGCCTTGGCTGGACTTACGATTGGGTTTGACTGGGCTCAAGCCCATGGGCCCCCCAAATTTACGTAAAAAAAAAAAATTCAATAATATGCCAGTCATTTAATTTTTCATTTAAAGTGCGTTGATTGGTCTAGCATTTTTACCTGTTCTAAGAACATTGATAATTTTTGTCCTCCGTCCAAGTAGACAAACTGTCTTTCTTTTATTATTACCCTTGTGAAGCTATTTTTGCAATATTATGCCACGTGTTTGTCCTTTTGCTGGATATGGCATGTTACTTTGGCTCCAATTGCTGGATTTGCCCTTTGAATACATTGCACTCTGTGTCAGTGCTTTTTTGTGCCCATGCGCAGTATACATCGTGTCCTTCAGGACAACGCTATGTTTACTATTGATGACTACGCGTCATCATTAACCACTTGCCGACCAGCCGCCGTCGTTCTACGGTGGCAGGTCGGCTCTCCTGGGCGAGAGCCCGTCATTCTACATCGGCACTTCGACGGCCACTAGGGGGCGCGTGCGCGCCGGCGGCCCGCGCACCCCCCGCTCGCCCCAGAGTCCCGCGCGCGTGCCCGCGATTGCTCGTTACAGAGCGGGGAACGAGAGCTATGTGTGTAAACACATAGCTCTCGTTCCTGTCAGCGGGGGAAACGCTGATTTTCTGTTCATAAAATGTATGAACAAAAGATCAGTGATTTCCCCTAGTAAGGCCACCCCCCCATACAGTTAGAACACACCCAGGAATACACTTAACCCCTTCCCTGCCCCCTAGTGTTAACCCCTTCACTGCCAATGGCATTTTTATAGTAATACAATGCATTTTTATAGCATTGATCGCTAAAAAAATGCCAATGGTCCCAAAAATGTGTCAAAAGTGTCCGAAGTGTCCGCCATAAGGTCGCAGTACTGAAAAAAAAACGCTGATCGCCGCCATTACTAGTAAAAAAAATAAAAATAATAAAAATGCCATAAAACTACCCCCTATTTTGTAAATGCAAAACAATCAATAAATGCTAATTGCGATTGTTTTACGAAAAATATGTAGAATACGTATCAGCCTAAACTGAGGAAAAAAAGTTTTTTTATATATTTTTGGGGGATATTTATTACAGAAAAAGGTAAAAAATATTGAATTTTTTTCAAAATAGTCGCTCTATTTTTGTTTATAGGGCAAAAAATAAAAACCGCAGAGATGATCAAATACCACCAAAAGAAAGCTCTATTTGTGGGAAAAAAAGGACGCCAATTTTGTTTGGAAGCCACGTCGCACGACTGCGCAATTGTCAGTTAAAGCGACGCAGTGCCGAATCACAAAAAGTGCTCTGGTCTTTGGACAGCAATATGGTCCGGGGCTAAAGTGGTTATGCGCAGAGGTCACGATGACATCATTACGCCTGGTCATAGTTCTGTGCATGTGCGGGCATCCGAATGACACCATTTATAGCTGCGGCGACTACCGATGGACAGAGATTTAGCCTCGTACAGCGGAATTATATGATCCCTCTTCATCTGACAGGTACAGCAGAAGCTCTTTCCTTGCCAGGCTCTTTGTGGTGATATTGGGTTATTTATCCCCATACACACATTAATTTTATGCTGTTTTGCTTCCCTAGGCATACCCCTTTGAAATGGGAGAATACATAGCTTGTGTATGTATCATTTTGTTATATTTAAAGTAATGTATAGAAGGTAGGGCCCAAAAGTGACTCAAGCCCATAGGCCCCCACCACCCTAAAGCCCTTTACACATGATCGGTTTGTCTGTTGAAAACAGATCGATGGACTGTTTTCATCGGACAAACCGATCGCATGTGGGCCCCATCGGTTGTTTTTCCATCGGTGAAAAAAAAACAGAACATGTTTTACATTTTTCCTATGGATAAAAAACCGATAGAAAAAACGATCGTCTGTGTGGAAGTCCATAGGTCAAAAATCTACGCATGCTCAGAATCGAGTCGACGCATGCTCGGAAGCATTGAACTTTTTCAGCACGTCGTAGTGTTTTACATCACCGCATTTTGGCACGGTCGGATTTTTGACTGATGGTGTAAGACTGATGAAAGTCAGCTTCATCGGACATCCGACTAACAAATCAATCGGATTAGATTCCATCAGATATCCGATCGTGTGTTCAGGGCTTAAGTCCTGCCCTGCCCCTACATTGAGTTGGGCTTTAGAACACAACTGTTGCTTTGCCTTGAAGAGGAGAAACACAGAATTGCTTTACAATAGGACTTTGGCCAAGCTACAGAAATGTAAATACTTACACATTCTTAGCACACAAAAAAACAAGTTCTCACTGGCCTCTGTAGCTGCAGGAATTGTGGAGAAATCCAACCTTACAGAGAATTCATAATTGAATCCTTCAAAGAACAAATACTGTAGATACTTTTTGTGAGTAGTGGTGAATAACAGTGGATCCAATGTATGAGAGTTGGGTTTAACATTAAAGGGTCACTAAAGGATTTTTTTTTTTTTTTTAGCTAAATAGCTTCCTTTACCCTACTGCAGTACTGGTTTCATGTCCTCATTGTTCGGTTGTTGTTGTTTGTTTGTTTTTGCTTTGAAGTTGCTGTAATCCTGCTCTGATCTCCACACTTCCTGCCCGCTGTTTCCTTATAACCACAGTACTGGGAGCTTTCTCACAGTGGTCTAAGCTGTCATTACTGTGTGTCTAAAACTTCCCAGAACCAATCAGATTCATTTTAAAAACAAAACACTGCCCTGGATTTGTTTGTTTTTGTTCTGTGTGTCTCTTTCTACTTCACAGAAACATGAAGCCAGTTTAAAAGTGAAACTAACCTGCAGGCACATTATATGATCGATTTGTATCTATTTTTAATCATTTTGAAAAGGAATCAGTTAACTTTTATGTCTCTATACCCTGTATACAGTCATTTCAGCAAAAAAATGTTTTTCCTTTAATGACCCTTTAACTATTTGAGATCCGGGCTATAGCTGAATGACGGCTTTAGCGCGGATCTAAATTGCCAACAAGCCGTCAATTGACGGCTTGTCACAAGCACGTTCCCCGCACGCGCTCTCTAGAGCGCGCTGCGGGGAAACACTGTGTTGGCTGTGTCCCTTGGACACAGCCAATTACAGATCGCCGTGAACGGCCAATCAGAGTGGCCGTTTGCGATGCGTTCTGTGGGCGAATGAGAGATGATCTCATATGTAAACATATGAGATCATCTCTCATTGCCGTTTTACACAGAGACAGCGTCCTGTCTCTGGAGAGGAGGAGACCGATCTGTGTCTCTTGTACATAGGGACACAGATCGGTCACCCCCCCAGTCACCCCCCCCCCCACAGTTAGAACACTATACAGGGAATACATTTAACCCCTTCCTCACCCCCTAGTGTTAACCCCTTCAATGCCAGTCACATTTATACAGTAATTAGTGCTTTTGTATAGCACTGATCGCAGTATAAATGTGAATGACGCCAAAAATGTGTCAAAAGTGTCCGATGTGTCCGCGATAACGTCACAGTCCCAATAAAAGTCGCAGATCGCCGCCATTTCTAGTAAAAAAATAAATAAAAAATAATAATTCTGTCCCCTATTTTGTAGGCACTATACATTTTGCGCAAACCAGACGCTTATTGCGATTATTTTTTTTTTTTTTTTTACCAAAAATATGTAGAAGAATATGTATCGCTCCCTAAACTGAGAAAAAAAAAAGTGTTTTTTTTTTAAAATTGGGATATTTATTATAGCAACAAGTAAAATATATTGTATTTTTTTTCAAAATTGTCGCTCTTTTTTGTTTATAGCGCAAAAAATAAAAACCGCAGAGGTGATCAAATAGCACCAAAAGAAAGCTCTACTTGTGGGGAAAAAAGGACGTAAATTTTGTTTGGGAGCCACGTCGCACGACCGCGCAATTGTCAGTTAAAGCAACGCAGTGCCGGAAGCTGAAATATCACCTGGGCAGGAGGGGGGTATAAGTGCCCAGCAAGCAAGTGGTTAAGGTCAACAAACATCAGACATTTGAAATGAAAGATCTTTCCACAAATATGCTTATGTCTATGGAGGGGGAGCACTGCGGATACCAGCCTGCCTACATTAGGATTTGAATTCCTGCCCAAAATGGAGGAATGGAATGGAAGGAAAGCACAGGTAAGGTGAGAATCAGTTGGTAGTAGGTCATTCTTACAAGAGAACCTGTCACGGTCTTTTTAAATTTGCCACAAAATGCTATGTTCTAAGTAACTTTTCATACAGAAAAACAAAAGATTTTTATGTGTCTAAGGTTTATTTTTTTTTGTATTTTTTTTTTTTCTAAGTGTATTTTTTTTTTTTGTGCGTGAACTTGAGAGAGAGGAGCCGGACTGCAGGAGTTGGGAGTAGGCAGACCCTCCCCCCCGGAGGCAATCGCCATCCTTCTCCATGCCCCTGGTGGCAATGGCGGGTGTGAGGGGGGCCTCCCACTCACCCCACCCTACCTGCTCCTCTTGGGAGCCCAACTGGGGCCCAACAGGACCCCACTGGGGCAGAGGGACTCCCCCTATGAGGGAGTGAGGGGGTCTAGCCCACCCAGCCAGCCCCGTAGGTCCTTCGCCTCTCTTTATTTTAGGAGACCGCATGACCAAAGTGCGTGTGTGTTAAACCAATTTCGTGTGCGTGCAAGTGTGGTGATTTTTGTGGGGGGGGGTGGGCGTACTAAGCACAGGCGTACCTTGCATAGCACACCCACTGGGAGCCAGGCTGAGACCACCAAACTCAATTCACATGTAGCCGAGACCGGGATCCGAACCCTTGGCTGCAGAGGTGAACGGCTTGTCAGCGCAGTGCCAATCACGTTGAGCCACCACAGCTCCCATTGTGTCTAAGGTTTAGACTTGGCAGTATATTATCTTCTACTTGCTTCTAAAGATAACAGCTTCCTGACTTGTAATGTGTTACTGACTCATTCTGCAGAAATACATTTTAACATACTACAATGCGTTGACATTAATTAAGCATATTTTGAAACTGCATTCTACCCTGTATTGAACCGCTGCAAGGCAGGCTTGTTAAAGTTAATGCAAATGCTCGTTACCCATTGCCCTTGCGCTTGTAAATTCTATTTTCATGCTTCTATTATTCCAATTATTCCCATGTGCTGAGAGATTGGAGTCTCCTTGGAAACAGTCACCCCGCTGATTACCAAAGGTGTCTTTTTGTGAAATGTTCACATACACAAATGCACAGTCTTATTCTAAAATATTTTACTGCTTGCTTAACCCAATTGTTTATTTGGGGAACTACGGTGTAAATTGCAGCTGAGAAAAGTTTAGTATTATATAAATATAACGTCATCCATTCCTTAACCGGTTAACGCCCGCCGCATGTACATATATGTCCACAAAAGGGCACGTACAGGCAGATGGACGTATATATACGTCCCTGCCTTTGCGCGGGTCGGGGGTCCGATCGGGACCCCCCCCCCCACTACATGCGGCGGTCGGAAACCCGCGGGGAGCGATCCGGGACGAGGGCGCGGCTGTTTGTTTCTAGCCACCTGCTCGCGATCGCTCCCCAGAGCTGAAAAACGGGGAGAGCCGTATGTAAACATGGCTTCCCCGTGCTTCACTGTGGCGGCTGCATCGATCGAGTGATCCCTTTTATAGGGAGACTCGATCGATGACGTCAGACCTACAGCCACACCCCCCTACAGTTGTAAACACACACAGGGAACACATAACCCCTACAGCGCCCCCTTGTGGTTAACTCCCAAACTGCAACTGTCATTTTCACAATAAACAATGCAATTTAAATGCATTTTTTGCTGTGAAAATGACAATGGTCCCAAAAATGTGTCAAAATTGTCCGAAGTGTCCGCCATAATGTCGCAGTCATGAAAAAAAACGCTGATTGGCGCCATTAGTAGTATAAAATAAATAAATAATAAAAATGCAATAAAACTATCCCCTATTTTGTAAACGCTATAAATTTTGCGCAAACCAATCGATAAATGCTTATTGCGATTTAGGTAGAAGAATGCGTATCGGCCTAAACTGAGGGAAAAAACATTTTTTATATATGTTTTTGTGGGATATTTATTATAGCAAAAAGTGAAAAATATTGCATTTTTTTCAAAATTGTCGCTATATTTTTGTTTATAGAGCAAAAAATAAAAAACGCAGAGGTGATCAAATACCATCAAAAGAAAGCTCTATTTGTGGGGAAAAAAGGACGCCAATTTTGTTTGGGAGCCACGTCGCACGACCGCGCAATTGTCTGTTAAAGCGACGCAGTGCCGAATTGTAAAAACGCCTTTGGGCATTTAGCAACATATTGGTCCGTATATTGGTTAAATAGACAGGTGTATTAGCAATGCCGCAGCAGCCCAACTGGAGAAATGATAATGTATCATGCAGTCTCATGTTTTTAATGTAAATGTAATGTAGCTTCACTGTACAGTTAATGTCAGAAGCTTTTCTAATTTTACCCACCAAGCATGTTCCAATGAGACTACCTTCAATTTCTTTATTTTTATTATAATGTATGAAATTATAAAAAAAAAATTGAGTGAGGACTGAGGAGCAATACATTCACCTCCTATTATAAAAAAAAAAATTGAGTGAGGACTGAGGAGCAATACATTCACCTCCTATGATCCTATCAATCCCTACCCATCAACGGACTACATTTAGATTACCCTAGGTAGGTACATCTGAATGATGACAACCTTAACCACTTAGGACCCGGACCAATACGCTGGCAAATGACCCAAGGGGTTTTTGCGATTCGGCACTGCGTCGCTTTAATAGACAATTGCGCGGTCGTGCGACGTGCCTCTCAAACAAAATTCGCGTCCTTTTTTTCCCACAAATAGAGCTTTCTTTTGGTGGTATTTGATCGCCTCTGCGATTTTTATTTTTTGCGCTATATACAAAAATAGAGCGACATTTTTGGAAAAAAATCAATATTTTTTACTTTTTGTTATAATAAAAAACCAATAAACTAAATTTTAGTCAAACATTTAGGCCAAAATTTATTTAGCCGCATGTCTTTAGTAAAAAAAAAATCGCATTAAAAAAAAATTAGCTACCTAGCGGGAACAGCGACACTAACACAGCGATCAGAAAAATGATCGCTTAGTGATGCTGGCAATAGGGAGTGAAAGGGTTAACTAGGGCAGTGATCAAGGGGTTAAAACTTTATTGGGGGGGGTGGGGGGGCTACCCTGACACTAACACTGTCTGACTGTCACACTGTCTGTCACACTGACACTAAATACAGTAATCATACATGTATGATTACTGCATTCAGTGACACTGTGACAGGGGGGAGGGGGGGGGCGATCGCGGGGGTTAAATGTGATTTTGTGTGTGTGTAGTGTAGTGTTGGTGCAGGACTTACTTGTAGTGTGGTGATCTCTCCTCAGCGGCGCTTGAAACAAACGCCGAGGGAGAGATCACGTCGCTTCCTCCTTCCTGTGTTTACACAGGAGGAGGAAGTGACAGGTCAGGCGGGCGCGCGCATTGGCTGGGAGCGATCCGGAGGGGGCGGATGAAAACGGATAGCCGCCCCCACTTGTCGGATCGCTCCTGCAGCCGCGCGGACCGCCGCATGTACGGGGGGGGGTCCGATCGGACCCCCGATCCCCCCCAAGGCACCAACGTATATATACGTTGATGTGCCTGTCGGTGCCATTCTGCCGACGTAAATGTACATGCGGCGGTCCTTAAGTGGTTAAGCCTCGTACACATGATTCGATTTTCCAATGGGAATTGTGTGATGACAGGCTGTTGTCGGAAAATCCGACCATTTGTATGCTCCATCGGACAATTGTTGTCGGATTTTCCATGGACAAATGTTGGATGGCATGCTTTAAAAATTTTCACCAACAACAGTCTGGTTTGTCCAAAGTCCAAACACGCATTCTCGGAACACAACATTAGCAGAAGGTGCCCAAAGGGTGGCGCTAAAGAGCTGAAAAACCATGTCGTTTCGTGTTTGCTTGGCGACAATTGCGTGCCGTTTGTATGCAAGAGAGTTCATGGCCAACGCCCTTCGGACAAAAGTCCTACGCTTTGTTTGCAGAAAATCCGATCGTGTGTACCAGGCTTTACTGTATGTACAAGCCCTGCAACTCCTGTCATGTGATTATTTCAATAAAAAAATAAATACTGCTAGAACATGCTAATGGAGGAAACATGCAGGTCTGCTTTATATTCAAAGTCATTTTATGACTGGGCAGGGGATGATTTAATAATAGATGGTTTCATGTTTTTTGACCCGTAGCAAGTTTTCTGACTCCTTGTAGTATCCAACTCCATTGATAGTTTATTTGGTCAATTCATCCACACAAGTTCAGAGGCAAAAAGAAGAAGGACACAAAGTAAGAAAGCAATTATCACTGTCTTCAAAGTTTGATGAGGCTTGCTGCCCCCTTTAATGCTGCTGGACTGGGCATTGGCCCATGAGTGCCATTTCAGTAGATACAGTCCTGACCATCTTGCAGTAATATAAGTATGACCTCTCTGTGTAGTCAGAAATTAGGAGTGAAGGCAATAATGCAGATGTCTTAAAATATACCTGGCTGTATCTCACATGCATTTAACGGCCCCAATTGCCAACAGCAAATGACGTAAGGTTTAAACTTCACTCTGCCTGAAAATTATCCTGAATACCTTTGTAATTGGGCTTTCTGGGAGCACTGGCTATTACATCCATCCTTAGGGCCGTCTTAATAGCTTCATGGGCCCCTGGGCAAAGTAATGCTCTGGGGCCCCCACAGTGATGAAAGTGCAGTTAAACAGACATCAAGTAGGTAGGAGGCAGACTGCCTTCCCTGTGTAACTATCACTCTCAGTGCCATCATGGGGCCCCCAGGTTCAGGGCAGCGTGGGCTCAAGGACCAGCTGCTTTGGGGAAAGTGCAGGGGGCCCCCATGCAGCTGGGGGGACCCCTGGGCAGTGCCCATGTGTGCCCTCTCATTAAGACAGCCCTGTCCATCCTATATTTCATATACAATGTGTTGTGTGCCTCAGTGACCGAGAGAGAAAGACATACACCAAATAGTGACACACGTGATGGGACCATGGCCTTATCTTCAACTTTTTTATAATTAGTGTGCAGTAAATGCTCAGAATATTGATAATGTAAGATGGGATGAGGGTCTGGTTAGGGTTTTCTATTATGGTGTGAAGGCATAAGGCTTTTTTAACATATGGCAGTTGATGCCCTCTGAATGGACTATATCATGGGCATGCATAGCACAGAGGTTTTTAAAGTATATGTAATTTGTTTTTTGTTTTTTGATAGAGCAGAGAAATGTTATACCCTCTGTCAGGTTTTTACTGTTGTCTTGTCCCTGCTGGGAAGATTTAGCCCCATTTTAGTCCTGGGGACCATTGTCACTTACTGGACCCAAAGCAGCATGGCATTGCAGCAGCATTAGTGAACGTAGATCATGTTTGACTAATTAGATACATTTTTTTACTATATTTCCAATGTTTTGGACCAGGGTGGCGCTGTGGACATATCTTGATTTCAGCAAGGCATTTGATATAGTTCCACATAATAATTTAATACAACAGTTGTACACGCTAGGACTTAACCCTTGGATGGTTCAGTGGATATGCAGTTGGCTAAAGCAGGGGCCTACAAAATTTCTAAACAAGTGGGAATAAAAAAAAAATCTGGCATCAGTTGGAGTAAACAGTGCCCCATCTTTAATATTAGGGGGAGGAATAGTGCTCCATTGTTGGTGTCAGTTGGAGAAATGGAACCCCATTTTTGATGTCAGTGGCAATATTTGTGGCCCATTATTGATGTCAGAGGGCATAATAGTGTCTCATATCATTAGGATAAATAGTGCCCCAGGGGCTGGATAAAGGCAAGCAAAGGACCACATATGGCCTCCCTGCCACAGTTGGGGGACCCCTGGGCTAAATGATAGATACCAGAGTGTGGTTGTAAATGGGGTTCACTTGAAACAGTGACCAGTCACTAGTGGTGTACCACAAGGCTCTGTGTTAGGTCCTGTTCTATTTAATCTATATGTAAGTGATTTGTTGGGCAAGGCATGTCTTCTTGATACAAAAGTGTGTAATAGTTCAATGTTTCTAATAGTAATGGTGGTGTCATCCGAAGAGATCCTGCCCCTTATGACATCACCAACCTACCATGCCCCAGATAGTGACATCATGAGGGGGCGGGTCTCCGCATGATGTCAGCGGATGGCCACGCCCCATGTCTATAAAAAAATCAGGCAGTGAGAGCAGCAGGCACAACTGCAGAGCTTTCGTCGGGAGAAGAACCGGAGGAAGAAGACATCAGCAGCAGAGGGAGAAGAACCAGAGGAGGGAAAAGAACCAGAGGAAGAAGACATCAGCAGCAGAGGGTGAAGAACCAGGGGAGGGAGAAGAACCAGAGAAAGAAGACATGGTGCAGAGCCCCCTACCCCAAAGCACCCCCCCCCCCATGTTGAGGGCATGTGGCCTGGTATGGTCCAGGAGAGGGGCCCTTGCTTGTCCCCCCCTTGCTTGACCTGCCGGGCTGCATGTTCGGATAATGGTTTGGCATGGTCTTGGAGAGGACCCAACATCATTTTTTTTGGCATGGGGTTCCCCCTCAAGATCCATACCAGACTAAAATCAGATCAGTTTATTAAAGTCACATGGAAGTCGGAAAGGGCAAAGTTGAATCATAAGTTGTGCAACTTCAATGTTGGAATAGTGTGCCTCAAAAATACTTGGCACAAACATAAATCTATACAAAAAAAGTTAACAAAAAAAACGGGCAGACTCGATGGACTACTCTGTCTTTTGTCTGCCATCACTTTTCTATGCGTCTTTGATAAATCCAACAATCTGTCACGAGAGCAAGAAGTGAGGAAAAACCTCCAAATGAGGCATTTGTTCTTATGAAAATTTCTCAAACTTTAAAGAGATGGTCTAACTTTAGACATATTTCCTCTGACTTTCTGATGTTTTTCCAGAGCCAAAGGTGAAAGGAAATCTTCCAGGCAGGACACAGATGGAAAAATTACCTTTTAACCCTGCCCTAAATTAAAGGAAACATTTTTAGCTTTACATTACACCTACATACAGTGCGGAAAATAAGTATTTGAACACCCTGCTATTTTGCAAGTTCTCCCACTTGGAAATCATGGAGGGGTCTGAAATTGTCATCGTAGGTGCATGTCCACTGTGAGAGACATAATCAAAAAAAAAAAATTCCAGAAATCACAATTTATGAATTTTTAACTATTTATTTGTATGATACAGCTGCAAAGAAGTATTTGAACACCTGTCTATCAGCTAGAATTCTGACCCTCAAAGACCTGTTAGTCTGCCTTTAAAATGTCCACCTCCACTCCATTTATTATCCTAAATTAGATGCACCTGTTTGAGGTCATTAGCTGCATAAAGACACCTGTCCACCCCATACAATCAGTAAGAATCCAACTACTAACATGGCCAAGACCAAAGAGCTGTCCAAAGACACTAGAGACAAAATTGTACACCTCCACAAGGCTGGAAAGGGCTACGGGGAAATTGCCAAGCAGCTTGGTGAAAAAAGGTCCACTGTTGGAGCAATCATTAGAAAATGGAAGAAGCTAAACATGACTGTCAATCTCCCTCGGACTGGGGCTCCATGCAAAATCTCACCTCGTGGGGTCTCAATGATCCTAAGAAAGGTGAGAAATCAGCCCAGGACTACACGGGAGGAGCTGGTCAATGACCTGAAAAGAGCTGGGACCACCGTTTCCAAGGTTACTGTTGGTAATACACTAAGACGTCATGGTTTGAAATCATGCATGGCACGGAAGGTTCCCCTGCTTAAACCAGCACATGTCAAGGCCCGTCTTAAGTTTGCCAATGACCATTTGGATGATCCAGAGGAGTCATGGGAGAAAGTCATGTGGTCAGATGAGACCAAAATAGAACTTTTTGGTCATAATTCCACTAACCGTGTTTGGAGGAAGAAGAATGATGAGTACCATCCCAAGAACACCATCCCTACTGTGAAGCATGGGGGTGGTAGCATCATGCTTTGGGAGTGTTTTTCCGCACATGGGACAGGGCGACTGCACTGTATTAAGGAGAGGATGACCGTGGGCCATGTATTGCGAGATTTTGGGCAACAACCTCCTTCCCTCAGTTAGAGCTTTGAAGATGGGTCGAGGCTGGGTCTTCCAACATGACAATGACCCGAAGCACACAGCCAGGATAACCAAGGAGGGGCTCTGTAAGAAGCATATCAAGGTTCTGGCGTGGCCTAGCCAGTCTCCAGACCTAAACCCAATAGAGAATCTTTGGAGGGAGCTCAAACTCCGTGTTTCTCAGCGACAGCCCAGAAACCTGACTGATCTAGAGAAGATCTGTGTGGAGGAGTGGGCCAAAATCCCTCCTCCAGTGTGTGCAAACCTGGTGAAAAACTGCAAGAAACGTTTGACCTCTGTAATTGCAAACAAAGGCTACTGTACCAAATATTAAAACATTGATTTTCTCAGGTGTTCAAATACTTATTTGCAGCTGTATCATACAAATAAATAGTTAAAAAAATCATACATTGTGATTTCTGGAATTTTTTTTTTTGATTATGTCTCTCACAGTGGACATGCACCTACGATGACAATTTCAGATCCCTCCATGATTTCCAAGTGGGAGAACTTGCAAAATAGCAGGGTGTTCAAATACTTATTTTCCGCACTGTACATACACACCTTGGTTTTACATATCTCTTGGGTAGTGATTAGAAGAATGTAGCTCAGATTTGCACAGAGTTGAGTGGCGAATTTCAAGTTTAGAGAATGATCCCCATGATGACAGACTGAAAAAAGTTGCATTAGGGTTTTGAGTTGTCAGGCTGCATTGCTTTGTCCAAAGTTGTGATGAAAACCTCTTAGATGTGCTAGACCAGTGATGGCGAACCTATGGCACGGGTGCCACAGCTGGCACTCCAAGCCCTCTCTGTTGGCACACCAGGGGATTCCCCCAGCCAGGCAGTCAATTGCACTGACTCGACAGGACACCGGCTCCCTTTTTGCATAGGTGCCAGTGACGTTGGCAGGAGGGTGGGCAGCCAGTCATCATGTGTGCTGTTTTGGGGGGGGTGTAAAATTCTTCTTCCACCGTTCCGACTTTGTTCGGCAGCTTATTGCCTCCCCGAAATCCCTACACCTCTGGTAAGGCATTCGTGCATTCCTTTCTGCAGGCGTGATATTCCAGCTCCCCCTGCTCCAGGACGACTTTGGTTCAGTCTGTCCTAGTGCAGCCTGTGAAAAAGCGGAGGAGGAGGAGCGGTGCTCTGAGCAGATCATCCATGGCCATGAGGAGCGGTGCAATAGCTTGCAGGTGACCTTCCGACGGCGGGGATATCGAGGAGGTAGGTGAGTGCATGTGTCAGGTAGGTAAGTTTAATGGTCAGGTAGGTGAGTGTAATAGGTAGGTCAGTGCATGTATCAGGTAGGTCAGTGTATGTTGCACAGTGCATTCTGAGCACAATGCATTCCTGAACCCTGCATTCTGAGCGAATCTGGCAGAATCATACATTTTTGGTCCATTGGGGCTCATTCAGAGGGATAATCAGTCCCATCCTCTGTACAGAGCCGCTGGTAGGTTTAATGAATGAATGAATGAATGAAAACTTGTATAGTGCGGCACATGCAAACTGAATCGCCTCTGGGCGCTTGTTGTTCCTGTCTCCTTTGATATCAAAAGAAAAAAGTCTTGACCTTTTTCCTAAATGCTAGGTGGTTCTCCTCCAACCGAATGCTGGTTGGCAAAGCGTTCCATAGTCTGGGACCTTGGATCGCGAATCTTCTTTCTCCTTTGGACTTGAAGTTGGCTTTCGGAACCTGGAGCAGGTTCTGATTCGTGGATCGCAAAACGCGATTGGGATTATGCGCTTTTATTATTTCGCATAAATAAAGGGGGGCATTCCCATGGACACATCTATGCGTAAGACAGAGAGCTTTAAAAGCAATTCTGTCTTTGACTGGCAGCCAATGAAGGGCTCTCAGTGAAGGTGAGATGGATTCCCAGGGTTTTTTCCCAGTCACAAGTCTGGCGGCCGTATTCTGAACGACTTGCAGGCGAGCGATTTTGTACTTGGGGAGGCCAAGGTAAAGGGCATTTGCATAATCCAGCCTGGAGTTTACAATTGCTCCCACCACGACCGCTAAATCTTCTTTAGGGATGAACGGAGTGAGTCTGCGTAGTAGGCGCAGTAGATGGTGAGATCCGCTGACTACAGACCCTATTTGTGCGTCCATTGTCATAAAGGAGTCAAAAATGACTCCTAGGCTTTTGACTTTGGCGCTAGGGGTGATGAGCTTGCCCAAAATAGGCGGGGGGGTCCACGATGTTGAAAGTTGATTCCTGCGCTTGGCGTGAAACAGGAGAAGTTCTGTTTTCGCTCCATTGAGTTTAAGATAACTCTTTGTCATCCAGTCCTCTATCAAAGAGAGACATGTCTCTAGATTGAGGTGGTGATCCTGTCTGTTGCAGATGCGGAAATACAGTTGCGTATCATCTGCATATGAGTGATAGAGCAGTTTTTGGCTGCTGATAATCTCAAAAAGAGGACGAAGATATATGTTAAACAGCACTGGTGACAGAGGCGATCCTTGAGGGACTCCGCATGTTACTGTGCGTTTTTCAGACGTAAAAGGTCCTAACTTCACTGTTTGCGATCGGTTTTCCAGAAAAGAGGAGAACCAAGATAAATCGCCTTCTGCGACTCTGGCTACTTCAGCAAGCCGAGTCAGTAACAGATTGTGGTCTACAGTGTCGAAAGCTGCACTTAGGTCCAACAGAACTAGAAGACAAGATTCTCCTTCGTCTGCGGCCTTGAGAACATCGTCCCATACTTTCAGCAATGCTGTTTCCGTCCCGTGTCCGGGACGGAAGCCTGATTGCAATGGGTCAAGTAGCTTGTAGGTATCTAGATGCAGTTGCAGCTGTTGTACCACTACTTTTTCCATTATCTTAGAGAGTACGTTGAGGCTTGTTATGGGACGGCGGTGGAGTGGGTCCTTGGGGTCTAGGGAGGGTTTCTTCATGATGGGTTGGATTATACCCTCTTTCAACTGTGAGGGCACTATGCCCTCCAAGAAAGACTGGTTGATAAGTTGCGTGATGGGAGGAGCCAGGATGTAGGCGCATTCCTTCAGCAGTTTTGTGGGGATAATGTCATTTGGCGCTGTGCCATTACGCAGAGTACAAATGACATTCTTAGTGGTCTCGATGGAGATGGGTTCCAGGGTAAACTTACCTGATATAGGAGAATTACTATGGGTGCTGTGTGAGAGGCTGCAGGGGGGGCTGAGGGGAGAATTGTTTTGCTGAATGCTTTCACGGATTGCCTCGATTTTATTAATGAAGCAATCCGATAGTTCATTGCAAAATTCTTGTGTGTCCGAACTGGGGGCTTCAATGCATCCTGGTTTCATGGTCTGGGTGACCATCTTGAAGAGTTCGCGGGGGCGGTTTAGGGCACCGTTGATAGCCTCCGAAAAATACCCTTTCTTGGCTTGGAAAATTCCTTTGTGGTATTTTCTTGTAGTCGCCCTGTAGATGGATAGGTTTAGCTCTGAAGAACATCTTTTCCAGGCAGATTCTGCCCTTCTGCGTTCTTGCTTCAGTAACGAAAGCTGGTTGTTAAACCAGCTGCGGTTGTTTTTCCGAATGCGGGTTCTTCGTTTCGGCGCTACCAAGTCGGCTGACTGTAGCATGGCCGAGTTTATGGCTTCCAATGTTTCAACGGCCGTTTGATGCGGCTGAGTTGTTTCTATTTGTTTCCTTAAAGTCGCTTTGAAGAGTTCCGAGTGGAGCTTCTTCTGACATTTAGTCCAGTGTGTTGTCACTGGATTTGATGTTTTTGTTGCAGGGGGGATGGTGGAAATACTGAATATAATTGCATGGTGGTCTGTCCATGGCAATTTTTCATTTTCCCAAATTTTTATTTCCAGAGCTTGTCTGAAAATAAGATCAAGTGTGTGACCTGAAGCATGTGTGGGCCCACATACTAGTTGCTGCAATCCTAATCCTTCCAGGTGGTCAATACAGGCGTCGGCAATGGGGTCTTGTGAGGAGTTGGCCCAGAGATTGAAATCCCCGAGCAGCAAAAGATGTTTGCTGTTGAGGGTGTAAGTGGAGAAGAAATCCGTCCATGATGATAGCAGCTGCGATTTTGGGCCGGGCGGCCTATAGCAGAGCAGAATGTGGACGGTCTCCTTTGAACTTGCTTGCAGTTGCAGAGTAAGGGTTTCCATGAATGGAAGAGGGTTTTGGCGGACTGGTTTGGTGATCGTAAGATGAGTCTTGTGGATCATCGCCAGGCCGCCTCCTCTTTGCCCTATTCTGTTTTCCGTTATGATACGGTAATTTTCTGGCACCAGTTCTCCTAGAATGGTGTTACAGTCGGCTGTGAGCCAGCTCTCTGTAATAAAGAGACAGTCTAGGTCCTTTTGTTGAATGAAGTCGCGGATTTCTAGTCAGTGTTTCATTGCTGATCTTGTGTTGATCAGAGCACATGATATGTGCTTGAGCTGGGGTAAATGGCTGAAATGTCTGACCGTCGATCTATGATCGATTCTCAATAGTCGCTCAGTTCTTAGGGCCTTTTTGGTAATGGCTGGCAGTATTGCGGCGCATTGCCTCAAACTCCAAATGGTTTCGGCAGAATATTGCCGACATGCCATGATCGCCAATACACCAGGGGGGGGGGGGTTTTGGGGCAGTGGGGAGAGGAGTTGGCTAACTCCTCTCTCCTGGCTTGGTCCAGAGGAAGGCAAAAAACCCTGGCGGCGCTCGGCCAATATGCTCCGGTAGGGAAAAAATTCCTTCCTGACCCCTGTAAGAGGCGATCGGGTGACCCCTGGATCAGGCTTCTGTACGTTGGAGAGACAGGGGGGGAGGCTGGGGCTGAGAGGGTGACCCTGTTGCTGATCTGGTGGGATGGCTGCCTGCTCAGGCGGTGGGATGAGGGCTGACAGGGTGCTTCTTTAAATAAACTGGGGGCTGAGAGGGTGAAAGACAGGGCCGGGTAACTGTCCTTCTGGAGTAAGGGGGGTTTCCTGGAAGCTGGGTGAGGACAACAGAGGCGTGGGGAGCAGCGCGCCGTTAGGCCGCAAGTGAAGCCGCGGTCTTTCCTAGACCGCGGCCCCGCGATTCAGGGCGGCCTGGCGCGGTGCTCTCAAAAGAGCCTCAGAACGGCGGAAATTTCCGAGCGGAGGATAAAGGAAGGGGGCTCTTGAGGATGATGGAGGTGTGGGAGTGCAGGGAGACCAAAAGATGGAGAAATGGAGATCCGTAATTGCTGCGGCTTTATCCTGAAAAGGACGGCCGTCAGCAGCTTTGGTGGAGGGCTCTTACCTGCAGAGAACCAGGGAGCCGAGCTGGAGGAGAGGAGAGATCAGGGGCACAGGACTTCCGGGGCTGGAACTGGATTAATTAATTCTGTGTTGGCACTTTGAAAGAAATAAGTTGGTTTTGTGTTAGGGTTTGGGCACTCGGGCTCAAAAAGGTTCGCCATCACTGTGCTAGACTATCACAATGTCAAAGTTCAGTACGGAACTGTCATGGCATCTACCAGCTGTGTGTAGGACTGTCAGTGTGATGTAATTTTTTATATTTTTTTTGCTGCAAAGCTTTATGCATCATATCCATCTGTAAGTTGTGCACAAAGTCCCTCTGTCTCTCTTTCCTCCTCGTTTGTCCCTCATGTTGGTCTGATCTACTTTTGCAGCTTAGTGTACATTCTAAAGAAGACTGTGAACAGAAAGGTAGGTTTATGTTATTGCAGTAGAGACTTTGGCCCAGATTCACAGAGCAATTACGCCTGTCTAACTGGTGTTAGACAGGAGTAATTTCAAATTTTGCGCGCCGTATCACTAGTTTGAATCCTCAAACTATGATACGGCGGCTTCGGGCTTCGATCCGAGAGGCTTACGTCCTCGTAAGCCTTCGGATCTACACTGCGATATTTTTGCGGCCGCTGGGAGGAGTTTGCGTCGTTTTCATGCGTCGAGATATGCAAATGAGTTTTTACGGCGATCCACGAAGGTACAAGTGTCCCTCGCAATCGCCTACGTCATTTTTTGGCTACGTAATGTTAGAGGAGCTTTTTGCTGGTCTAACAGTGCGTAACCCATGTAAAGTATGGCCGTCGTTCCCGCGTCGATTTGAAAATATTTTTTTTTTTTTAACGTAACTCGTTCGGGAATAGGAATGTATGTAAACGACGCTACTACGCCGTGACGACGTGTTTTCGCGCAATGCACGGTGGGAAATTTGCGAACGGAGCATGCGCAGTTCGATCGCCTCGGGAACGCGCCTATTTTAAATGCTTCACGCCCCCTACTCGCGCAGATGGATTGCGACGGGAGAAATACACTACGCCGCCGTCGTTTACTGGACAAAATCTACCTGGATTCCACGTAGAGCCAGGTAAAAAACGGCGGCGTAGTGTATTTCTGATACTCTACGAGAATCTAATTCTCTGTGAATCTGCCCCTTTGTACATTTCTTCTGCAATAAAAAGCCTGACTGCTTGCATTTTTTTTAAATTGGGACTTTAAAAATCGAAAATCAAAATCGTGCAAGTTCAAACCGACATTTCAGTATGACTTCGGGGGCGCTTTGACAGACGTCTGTGTGGGTTCATGTACAGATGTCTATTCAAATCACCCCCAAGTAGTGCAGGAACTACTTTTGGGAATCGGTGCGAAGCTGCAAAGCCGCCGTCGCACCGATTTCAAACAGTGCCATTTCCGGCAATAGGCAGTGATTTCACATACAATTTGACATGTCAAATCGTATGTCAAAATGCCCCGATGTGAACATGGTCTAATAGCTACTTAAAACCTGTCAATTAACTACAGATGGGACTATAGATACCATTTTTTTTTTTTGTATAATCAAGTTTTATTATTTTACAACCAAAAACATGCCATGTCAGACAAAACATAAGGCTCAAGGCCATAGGCCACGCAGGGCCAGAGAGCATTTCGCAAACAATGATCGTATCAAACCTAGATACTCTTATCTGAAATCATCACAGCGGCAAAAAAAAACAAAAAAAAACAGATATAATATCAGCATGGTTAAGACATCAGCAAAATTTAAAAAGTAATATTTAAAATAAAAGAAAAAGGAGAAAAGAAAGGGAAGGAAGTAGATGATGGGGGAGTAGTGCCTGGGGGAGAGCCTTCTCCAACCAAGGGAGGAAAACCTATTAGGAGTAACCCCAGCGGTTCACAACGGGGAGGGGGGGCAGACAGCCTCCAACTTGCCACCCCACACCCCGGTGCGAACCGGGGCCAACCAAGCCTATAGACATAAACCCAGACGGGCACGCCAATACCCCACGAAGCCTGGGGCCGTCCCGCGGGTTGCGGAGTTATACGAGTCAATAGCTCTAGGCAGGCAAGCATTCATTATCAGATATCATCTCGAGTAAGAAAGGGGAAAGGGAAGGGGGGTACAGATACCATTTTGAATCAATTATACCAACTCTGCTCCATCTTAGCAAATTACATATATACCAATGCCTGTTATATTGATAACACTTAACGGCGAGGGTGCACTTCCATACGCTCTAAAAGGTCACTTTACTAAAACATAACCTTTTTTTTAAATCATGAAAAATATGTAAATTACCATAACAGGTATACCTATAGGATGAGGTAAATGCCATTATATATAAAAATCAACATTCTATCTCTATGTGGTAATACTAACATCTACCAAGTTTAAATGGTAAAAACTTCTCTTTAATATATACATATAGACAATATGAGGGTTTAATGTCCTCCTATATTCAATATAAAGGCTCCAGGCTGTATTAGAGGATATGTACCGTATTTATCGGGGTATAGCGCGCTCCCGCGTATAGCGCGCACCCCTAAAGTTGCCGCCATTCCTGTGGAAAAAAAGTTTTTTGTACTTACAGTTTTGGTGTCTTGCGCGGCGTCCATCGGCGGCTTCGGGTGTCCTCTTCGTCCGGTCCGGCGTCCGTCTGCGGCTTCGGGGGTCCTCTTCGTCGTGTCCGGTGTCCTCTTCGTCGGGTCCGGTGTCCTCTTTGGCGGGTCCGGCGTCCTCGCGGCATCCTCCTCGCTTTCCCGCGCCGAGTTTCAAATACCCCGCCGGCATATACCGAGAGCAGTACACTCGGGTATAGTCGGGCAGACTCGGCTCCTCTCGCGCTGACGTCCTGGACGTACAGGACGTGAGCGCGAAAGGAGCTGAGCCTGCCCGACTATACACGAGTGTACTGCACTCGGTATATGCAGGCGCAGTACACTCGTGAATAGTCGGGCAGGCTCGGCTACTCTCGTGCTCACGTCCTGTACGTCCAGGACGTCAGCGCGAGAGGAGCCGAGTCTGCCCGACTATACCCGAGTGTACTGCTCTCGGTATATGCCGGCGCAGTATTTGAAACTCGGCGCGGGAAAGCGGCTATTGGCGTATACCGCGCACCCACGATTTTGCCCTGATTTTCAGGGCAAAAAAGTGCGCGGTATACGCCGATAAATACGGTAAATTAAAGGTCTACTCACCAACACCACCTGGTATCAAGAGATGGAAGTATATCTGTCTCTCCTCCCATCTAATGGCCACACATAAAAATTAGATGAACAGAAAAAGATAAGGTATGCAGGTAAATACTGTCTTACTGAAGATATGGGTTATCTATCTTCTGCCCTATGAAATGATCTCTCTCTCAGATATGTGATACAGGTACACTCATCCATATGAACACAAATATCCACTCATGGACGAGCCCCATACATCACCATATCCACAAAAAAGCTTCTTTCTTAATCAAGACTACATTGACACAAGGCATATCTCACCCCACAAAGGAAAATGAAGGGGAGGGGGGGAAAGAATGTGTCAGGACAAAATATAAATCATGTGAACCTATATGAAAATACAGTCAGAAGGTGCTCTCAAAATAACATGTTTCAATCTTCAAATGAAGCTTTGTTGAAGGTAAAAAAAAAAGTGAAGAAAATTAACAACCAAGAGTAGCTGACTGTCACACGGTCAAAAGAAAATATTACAAGCTTATACCGCGTAAACACGACCGTTATTCATGTCATTGAAAAAAAAACAGTTTTTCTCGACGTCATTCCTCTCAAGCCTGCCTTGCATACACACGATCATAAAAAAAAAAAGGGTTTGAGCAAAGCGTGGTGACGTATGACGGCACTATAAAGGGGAAGTTCCATTCGAATGGCGTCCCACCCTTTGGGCAGTTTATGCTAATTTCCCAGTCTCATAACTTGCTTCTGAGCATGCACAGTTTTTTCCCCCTCGTTAAAGCGTACACACGACCGTTTTTCACGACGAGAAAAATAGAGCAGGTTCTAAATTTTTAATGGCCGCTTTTCACGATCAATTTAAAAAATACAAAATTTCTCGTCATGAAAAACGGTCGTGTGTATGTAGCATTAGTCTAATTGGACATTCCGGTCTGGAAAGGCATTGATTCCAGGTCATTACAAATAGCAACGTGTAAAAATATATTTAAAACATTCTCAGTGAATATGGAGGTTTTTAATTTAATGGATACCCCAACTGTTTATAGAATAAATCAAAATGTCTACTTGAGTTCATGGCAGCCAGTGTAACAGCCAAACGCAGGTTCATTATTTCACATCCTATGTAGACAAAAAACATGTAGTGTTCTTTATGAGACTGGAGGAGAGAAGAGTAAAAATAAGTTTGTGCCTATCTTAGCCATCATACGTTTTTATCAGCCTGCATAACAGATCAACATTACAAAGTAACACCGGTCATAGAAATCTGCATCTCAAATATAACATGTTAGTTTCACAGTTACTCATCGGACAATCAGTGCTTGGCTTTATACTGGTCTCCAGGCAACCATGCCCCGATGAAGTGAACTTGCTGGATTCCAGTTTGCCGAAGAGTGAGCGCCGTGGAGCTCACAATAGGAGAATATGTGGACACGCGAGAGACGCTGCAGGGCATGCTAATTTAACTGCACAGCACAGAATATACAGCTATTCCCTGCGTTCATGATAAAGCTTACACAGCATGTTAATAACCGCGATAATGCAAAAGTGTTTTCGAAACCATCTGAACGGTACATAAGACATTTCGAGGAAATTTATACAGTGAGCACAAACTGAAAACAATGCAGACTCTGTATACAGTACTTAAAGGGGTGGTTCACCCTCTAAAAAAAATTCAGGCATGCCACGGAGCCCACGCACCCGACCGGCAGTATGGCTGTGTTTTTTTTTTTTTCTATACATACCTTTTTACGGGCTCTCTTCCGAACCGGCGATCCCGCGGGACTGGGCGTTTAGAATCACAGGCTATGATTGACGTCCCTCAGCCCGGCGCATAAAGCGCGTCACGAGATGCCGAAGGAACCCGAACGTTGGTGCGGCCCTATACGGCGACTGCTAACCGACGTTCGGGTTCCTTCTGCATCTCGTGACGCGATGTATGCGCCGGGCTGAGGGACGTCAATCACAGCCTGTGATTCTAAACGCCCAGTCCCGTGGGATCGCCGGATCGGAAGAGAGCCCGTAAAAAGGTATGCATAGGAAATAAAACACTGGCATACTGCCGGTCGGGTGGGTGGGCTCCGTGACATGCCTGAAATGTTTTTGGAGGGTGAACCTCCCCTTTAACAAAATACTTATTTATACAGTGCCTTGAAAAAGTATTCATACCCCTTGACACTTTCCACATTTTGTCATGTTACAACCAAAAATGTAAATGTATTTTATTGGGATTTTATGTGATAGACCAGGGGTCTTCAAACTTTTCAAACAAAGGGCCAGTTTATTGTCTTTCACAATTTAGGAGGGCCGAATTGTGGCCAGCAAAGGCAGAAAATGTCACGGCTTAGCATCAGTGAAAGTAAATATGGCCTCAGAGTTTGTGATCAATAGAAGGAGAAGTAGTGCCCCTATTAGTACGAGGAATAGTATCCCATCATTGGTATCGGTAGAAGATATAATGCCACATTGTTGGCGTCAGTGGGAGGAATAGTGCCCCATATTAGTGGGAGGAATAGTGCCCAAGGGCCGGATAAAGACTAACAAAGGGCCTCATCTGGCCCTCGGGCCACAGTTTGGAGACCCCCTGTGATAGACCAACACAAAGTGGCACATAATTGTGAAGTGGAAGGAAAATTATAAATGGTTTTCAAAGTTTTGTTTTTTTTTACAAATAAATATGGGAAAAGTGTGGTGTGCATTTGTATTCAGCCCCCCTAAGTCAATACTTTGTAGAACCACCTTTAGCTGCAATTACAGCTGCAAGTCTTTTTGGGGATGTCTCTACCAGCTTTGCACATCTAGATATTTCAATTTGTGTCCATTCTTCTTTGCAAAGTAGTTCAAGCTCTGTCAGATTGAATGAAGAATGTCTGTTAACAGCAATTTTCAAGTCTTGACACAGAGGGGATTATTTATTTATGCAAAATCAGGCTCACTTCTGCATAGAAACCAATCAGCTGTGTGAACAGACAAACTTTCCGGCAACAAATGTCCTACGCCGGCTAATCCGATCGTGTGTACTAAAGTCCAAAGTACAAACACGCATTCTCAGAACCAATGCTAAAGATCACACAACAATAGCAGAAGTTGCCCAAAGGGTGGCGGTAAAGAGCAGAAAAAACATGTAGTATATCTATTACGTTACTACGTTTGTGTTTGGTGGCTGAAAAAATCATATGCATACCAAGTTCACGGACAACGTCCTTCGGAGCAAAATCCACGGAAAAGTCATTTGGAAGTCTGATTGTGTGTATGGGGCTTAACACATGAATATGCTTTGATCTAACCATTTCATTGTAGCACTGGCTGTATGTTTAGGGTCGTTGTCCTGCTGTAAGGTGAACTTCCACCCCAGTCTCAAGTCTTTTGCAGACTCTTTATAGGTGTAGCACTACCCCCGGAGGAGCTGCTGGTTGTTTTGGGTGGCAGATTTACCTTGTGGCTCTTCCGAATTCCTAGGGGTGAATGGTGCATTTAGTAAAAGCTTAAGGAATGTCCGCAACAGGTGCTCTTTGCTGTGCTCTTTATTACCCAGCCGGGTAAAAACAATAAAACTTGTGGTGAGGAAAATAAAGTTGAAGGAAGAAAGGAGAATAGCAAATTTCTAGTGATATGGAAACAGTCCTGCTCCCAAAGGTAACACTTCTCTGCGCTACTCCTGCTTGAGTGAAATTAGTGTACCCGGACAGGCCTCTCTCACTGACCTGGCAGCCGGAGTATCACTCAAACCTTTGTAGGATAAAGTCTCTGCCACAGACCCTCCTTGGTGAACGTCAGGGGGACACCATTGCCACAGGCCCTCTCTGATTGTAGTTACGGAGGCAACCCTCCTTAGGTGATTTACGCCTGGATCTCCTTCTTAATGTCGCCCAGGTACCGACTGACAAGTGATCAATCCTTCAGTGTCCGGCTACCTTCATCCCCGGTGGTTTGTCGAGGCCCTTTTGGATCACCAGCCTCTCAATGGCTTGGGATCCTCAAAGGTGGGAACCCAGTCAATCACTGGGTCCTCCTCGCTGCTCAAATGTTCCGGGCCAACATGGCACGCAGCCCCGTCCAGGTAGGCCATTACGGCGGTGCGCCGTGATGTGGCCACCCTAAAGGTGGGTGCTACACTGGATGAAGGAGAACCCAGAACCAATGACGTCTGCCCCATAAATACCCTCCTGATTGGCTGCTGGGGAAAAGCACCCAAACCTTGACTCTACTGCTGCCACCTACTACACAGGGGTGGGAAGAACACTCCAACACAACAAAATGAGCCCACAGCACTGCCAAGCTGAGACAGAGACCCTGTTTTGCACATAACAATTTGGATCAGAGTTTAACTACACTCTAAATTTAGATAGCACCAGTACCTAAAGTAACCAGGCGCACTTCCATACCAGGCACTTACGCACCTTCCCGCCCAAGCCAATTTTCAGCTTTCAGCGCTGTCGCACTTTGAATGACAATTGCGCGGTCATGCTACACTGTACCCAAACAAAATTGGCATCCTTTTTTCCCCACAAATAGAGCTTTCTTTTGGTGGTATTTGATCACCTCTGCGATTTTTTTTTTGCGCAATAACTAAAAAAAGACTGAAAATTTTGAAAAAAAAATACATTTTTATTTTATTCTGTTAATTTTTTTGTAAATAAGTACGTTTTCTCTTTCAATTACGGGCACTGATATGGCCGCACTGATGGGTACCAATGAGGTAGTACTGATGGGTGGCGCTGGTATGCGGCACTGATGGGCACTCATAAGTGACACTGATGGGCACTCATAGGCGGCACTAATGGGCACTCACAGGCGGCACAGATGGGCACTCATGGGTGGCACTGATGGGTAGTTATGGGTGGCACAGATGGGCACTGATAGGTGGGCACTGGGCATGGATTGGCACTGAGGGGTGGCACTGATGGACACTGTGGGGTGGCACTGATGGATCCATGTCGCCAATCAGTGCCCATTTGTTGGCACTGATTGGCATCTTTTTTTTTACTGCCCTTTTTTTATTTATATTTTTTTTACTAATGTGAAACAATAAAAAATAATTGCGCTACTAGAACAATAAATTAAGAGAGTAAAAGCGGCCTACATCAACGATAGAACAAATCGAAATAGACATATAAAAAGTAAAAAATGTGGCGCTAAAAGAAAACACTCAAACAACACAAAGGAGGAAGTGTATCTCTACCCCAAAAAATAAATGGTGATATATGTTATATAGTAAAACATAAACATAAAATGATAAATTGTGATAAATGCACATCAGAAAGCAATCCAAGCAGGAACCGTGTAAGGGGAAAAATAAGGCCCATTAAGGGCTAAAAAAGGTCCAGGTAAGTCCAGGTAGTATTGACACTACAGTACTAAGAAAAAATCCAGTGCGGGAAGTCCCGATGGAAGCTGACAATCCAATGGAGGGAAACAGAGGATCAAACATGCATTCCAAAGTTGTCAGAAGAATTAAACACTCTTACCAGATTCGGTGGACATACAAACCATTGGTAGTATGTCAAATAGGCAAAGAATGGATCCTCAGTCAGGTGTAATTCATGTAAGGCACATCAGATGATATCTCCAGGAATCTCCAAATTTCTTGACTCTCACCCTTCCAGGATAACAGGGAAGATCTCAATGGAGTATGGAATCATATGGAAGCACATGAAAAAAATAGAAGGAGGCTCCACATAGTGCGGTTAAAACCCAATTGATAGGGTATAGCAGCTTTAATCGTAAAAACAGGTATATAACAATACCATACAAAATAAAAGTAATAAATAAGAAAGTACAAGCCGGGTGAAGGAGCAGGTACAGGTGATCACAAAAAAAAATGAAGCGTGGTAAATGGATAAGTGGCTGCAGGCCATGTACCCTACATGTTTCGAGCTATAGGGCTCTTCAACTGGGGCAGAGCCCTATAGCTCGAAAACATGTAGGGTACATGGCCTGCAGCCACTTATCCATTTACCACGCTTCATTTTTTTTGTGATCACCTGTACCTGCTCCTTCACCCGGCTTGTACTTTCTTATTTATTACTTTTATTTTGTATGGTATTGTTATATACCTGTTTTTACGATTAAAGCTGCTATACCCTATCAATTGGGTTTTAACCGCACTATGTGGAGCCTCCTTCTATTTTTTTCATGTGCTTCCATATGATTCCATACTCCATTGAGATCTTCCCTGTTATCCTGGAAGGGTGAGAGTCAAGAAATTTGGAGATTCCTGGAGATATCATCTGATGTGCCTTACATGAATTACACCTGACTGAGGATCCATTCTTTGCCCATTTGACATACTACCAATGGTTTGTATGTCCACCGAATCTGGTAAGAGTGTTTAATTCTTCTGACAACTTTGGAATGCATGTTTGATCCTCTGTTTCCCTCCATTGGATTGTCAGCTTCCATCGGGACTTCCCGCACTGGATTTTTTCTTAGTACTGTAGTGTCAATACTACCTGGACTTACCTGGACCTTTTTTAGCCCTTAATGGGCCTTATTTTTCCCCTTACACGGTTCCTGCTTGGATTGCTTTCTGATGTGCATTTATCACAATTTATCATTTTATGTTTATGTTTTACTATATAACATATATCACCATTTATTTTTTGGGGTAGAGATACACTTCCTCCTTTGTGTTGTTTGAGTGTTTTCTTTTAGCGCCACATTTTTTATTTTTTATATTTTTTTTACTGACTTTTTTTTGTTTTGTTTTTGCACTTCCCTGGTGTTCTAGTGTGGGCTTCCCTGGTGGTCCAGTGTGGCGATCCGAGGGGGGGCTGCGCTGATAAACAATCAGCACAAACCCCCCCTGTCAGGAGAGCTGCCTATCGGCGAGTGAGGAAGAGCCATCAACGGCTCTTCCTGTTTGTATCGTGATCAGCCGTGATTGGACACGGCTGATCACATGGTAACGAGCCTCCGCCGGAGACTCGTTACCGAGATCGGAGATGCAGGGTGTCAGACTGACACCCCGCATCACCGATCGCCGCGCTGCGCACCCCCACGGGCGCGCGGCATGAAATCCTGCAGGACGTCAATAGACGTCCAGTCAGGATTTCAGAACCACTTCCCGGACGTCAATCTGTTATTGACCGGGCGGGAAGTGGTTAAGGTTGCCCTGCATTTGTTTTTTTTCCACCTTCTCATCAACTCTGACTAGCTTCCCTGTCCCTGCTGATGGTGTGTTCAGGTTGATATGCATTATTTGTTTTCTGCCAAACATAGCGCTTTGCTTTTAGGCTAAAAAGTAAAATTTTGGTCTCATCTGACCAGAGCACCATCTTCCATGTTTGCTGTGTCCCCCACATGGCTTCTCACAAACTGCAAACTGGACTTTTTATGGCTTTCTTCCAACAATGGCTTTCTTTAAACTTCTTGCCACTCTTCCAAAAAGGCCAGATTTGTGGAGTACATGACTAACAGTTGTCCTGTGGACATATTCTCCCACCCGAGTTGTGGATCTCTGCAGCTCCTCCAGAGTTATCATGCTTCAGTTTAGGTGGACGGCCATGTCTTGGTAGGTTTTCAGTTGTGCCATACTCTTTCCATTTTTTTGGATTATGTATTGAACAGTGCTCCGTGAGATGTTCAACGCTTGGGATAGTTTTAAAAACGTAACCCTGCTTTAAACTTCTCCACAACTGTATCCCTGACCTGTCTGGTGTGTTTCTTGGCCTTCATGGTGCTGTTTGTTCACTAAGGTTCTCTAATAAATCTCTGAGGGCTTCAAAGAACAGCTGTATTTATACTGAGATTAAATTACACACAGGTGGACTCTATGTACTAATTAGGTGACTTCTGAAGGCAATTGGTTCCACTAGATTTTAGATGTAACATGACAAAATTTGGAAAATTTCAAGGGGTATGAATACTTTTTTAAGGCACTGTAGCTCATATACACAGGCATTTTTCTGCCTGACCAGGTAAATCAAATAAAAAATAAGTAAAAGCTCTCTCGTTCAATGCATTCATTATAGTGTGAATAAGCCCTGGGGAATCTTTATTTTAAATGGCCATTCAACTTAAAAGTCACTGTAACGGAATGAACCGTGACAACCAGAGACTTTGGAAGGATGAGAGATACTCTTGTGCCAGCGGCACTAATAACCCCTGGGTCTAAGTCCACCCTGTGCCGAAATGTCGGTGCCGAAATGTCTGCTAGAGAATTAGCCCCAGTGTGTAAATAGGGGGGTGGAGATTGCATTGTCCTGTGATTAACTTTAACATGCTGTACTAGATATATAAGCAAGCTAAGAAACCAATAAAGTATTCATTCATTTGGAAACAAGTACAGAGCGGAGTCTCGTCTTGATTACGCTGCTGCCAGACTCATTCACCTTACCAACCGCTCTGTCTCTGCTGCTCCTCTCTGCCAATCCCTCCACTGGCTTCCGCTCACCCAACAAATTCAATTCAAACTACTAACAATTACCTACAAAACCATCCACAACTCTGCCCCCAGCTACATCACTGACCTAGTCTCTAAATACCAACCTAATCGTTCTCTTCGTTCTTCCCAAGACCTCCTACTCTCTAGCTCTCTCATCACCTGTTCCCATGCTCGTCTCCAGGACTTTTCCAGAGCCTCTCCAAGCCTATGGAACTCCTTACCCCAATCTATCCGTCTATCTCCCTCTCTATTAGCTTTTAGAGGATCCCTGAAAACCCTCCTCTTCAGAGAAGCCTACCTTTCCCACACCTAGCAACTGCACTTTTCATCTGAGTCCATCTGACCATCCCCCACAGCTAACTACCCCTTGTTCCACTTGACCCTCCCTTCTAAATTGTAAGCTCTTACGAGCAGGGCCCTCTGATCCCTCCTGTATTGATTTGTATTGTGAATGTACTGTCTTCCCTAATGTAAAGCGCTGCGTAAACTGTTGGCGCTATATAAATCCTGTATAATAATAATAATAATAATGGGAAATGGAATGGATCATGTATGCAGGATTGTCGCAATGTGTCGGATAAGCTTGTCGTGGTTGGATGGAAGGTCGTAAACGGTGGTGACCGTTACAGTGACGTTTTAATTATTGATGGAGCCTAGTGGGCAATATCAGCCCCCAGCTTCTTATGTGTTGGATTCTACAGCAGGGTTTGACAAATTTGCTTGGAATCTAGGAACCAGCTAAAAAAGTTAGGAGCCAGAAAATGCGCCCGTGAGTAGCGCCCGCATATGTAAACGGTATTCAAACCACACATGTGAGGTATCGCCGCGATCGTTAGAGCGAGAGCAATAATTCTAGCCCTAGACCTCCTCTGTAACTCAAAACATGCATGATTGGTCCGTCTCCTATAGCAATAGGAGCAGGTCAGCACCGGAGAGGTTCTCAGCCTGTGCACAGGTACAGAAGAGAAAGAGTTAATGCATTCTGTTACTATTAGTGGGGTAGCTGACATACACTGTACAGGTGGAGAGGGAATAGGCTCAGCATGTCCCTCCTAAATGCAACAGAGACAGTTTGGCACACATTGACACTGGGACAAAATGACACAAAGAGAGCTAACTGGAGGACAGATTATTGTTCAAGTGTACACAGTGCATGGCACAAGTATAGGTACCCCATGTGCAAGGCAAGTGATCCTGTTCAGTGTGCCTAGTGTAGCCCAGAAGAACCCACCTTAGAGTAGGCCTTCCCTGTGACCCACACTTGGTGCCCAACATGGAGGGAATGTCACCCACCTTCCCCTACAGACAGAAAGTACTGACAAATTATTTGAAGATTTACTCTACCATAGGCTGTACATAAAGGGAAACAAATGACATCATGCTACTACATCATCAAGCCACAGGTTTTTCAGAAGGTTTATAATGCCTTTTATTTCTGTTCAGATTATTTAGGCACCTTACAAATATTGTGTAGACATGGGCCGAATGACCCCCGGTTCACGGCAGAACTTTCAAACATAGCAAAAGTTTGAAAACGAATAACGAATCCCATTAAAGCCTAATCATCCCAAACTGGAAAAATCTAAAGTGTCCATTTTGAAGGCTTACATGCAAGTAATTGGGCATACAAAGGGCATGGGGGTCCAGGTACTGCCCTGGGTGACATGTATCAATGAACACAAAGTTTAAAAAAACATAATTTTTTAATTAGCAGTGAATTACTGATGCCAAAAGTGAAACCATAAAAATGGGAAATACCAATCAAAATGAAAAATGACTTTAAATATAGTGCTTGGGGGTCCGCTTAGTCTACCTGTAAAGTGACACATCTGTACTGTGTATAGAGCCTGCTGCAGTAATAATTAAAGCCAAAAAAAGTAATTTTCCCTGCAAGCTTTCTTTATTTTGGTAAATAAGGGCTTGGGGAGCCAGTCTGTATGATGATGCCACAAGTTAGTGTACTCTGAACATGATTTTAATTTTTCGCTGGAGTCAGATCATTGTGACACGAAAGTAAAAATGAATAGACACATTACACTCACACTGCACTATCACTACTGCCGCGTACACACGATCGGTTTGTCTGATGAAAACGGTCTGATGGACCGGTTTCATCAGACCAAACCGATCGTGTGTGGGCCCCATCGGTTATTTATCCATCGGTTAAAAAAATTTGAACTTTTAAAATTATCTGATGGATACCTAACCGATAGAAAAAAAAAAGATCGTCTGTAGGTACGTCCATCGGTTAAAAATCTACGCATGCTCAGAATCAAGTCGACGCATGCTTGGAAGCATTGAGCTTCATTTTTTTCAGCACATCGTTGTGTTTTACGTCACCGCGTTCTAACACGGTTGGTTTTTTAACCGATGGTGTGTAGGCACGACTGACCATCAGTCAGCTTCATTGGATAACTGATGGAAAAATCCATCAGACCGTTTTCATCTAATTGACCGATCGTGTGTACAGGGCATAACACTAACCATGAGTGAAAGAAAAGTTATTGTATTATTCATATTCTCTAAAAAATGGCCAAGAAATCATAAAGTCTGCCCTGGTATGTAAACTTATGAGCACAACTGTGTATATATATATATATATATATATATATATATATATATATATATACACATATATGAATCTACGCATTTTGCACACATGTTCAAGTTTGCAAAAACAAAGCCTTGGCAACTATTCTGTCAATACACCTTATTCACCAATAAAGGGGTTTCCCTGTATTCCCTACATGTTGTTTATCCCTGGAGCGCTGATCTGTAATGGAAGATGTGGGTACATCTGCAACTCTATGAGCTGATAAGTGGATTTGCCCTTCAACAACACAACTCAGCTGGAAAAATAAGAAACTACACATGGATTCTGCTTAAAAATAAATTCAGCAATTTTCCACAGCACGGAGCTGACCTTCCTGCTTTCACGAGTTAATAGGATTTTTTTACCTTTTCAAAAAAATGTAAATCACATTTTCTTGGATCTCGGATTAAGTGTGAATTAATTCCTGTACTAACAAGGTGCAAGCTGTTACTCGAATTGCTAGAAAATAAGTTGCTTTACAGCTAAGAAAAGAAGCAAGCATAAGCTCATCCAACATCTGTAAATTGTAATGAGAGAAATATGTCATCTAAAAATGTGACATGCCTGGCTGTTGTGCTGACCCCATGCCTCCACTACTGAAAGCCTGACTCTAGGTACTTCTTGCTTTTAATCTTTAATATTCTCATTAGCGCTCTAATTTATTTTACTACTTACTACCTTAGCAGCTCTCCAAGCTCCACTGAGCTATTCTGGTATAAGCAGCGGGAGCCTCACTTCTGGCTCCCTGCTGCATCATAACTGGGTCTATGATCGACACCAATTCCAGCGTTTTACCTCTGTCCCCACATTCTGCTGTAGAAATTTTAGCACTTTTCATTTATTAACATACTGTAGGTAGGATATAGGATTGGATTAAAGAGATGTTAAAAGGTGCAGCTGCCACCCACTAGCAGCACCCCCTTCCCATCAGCAGGCCTCAGATCAGCTGACAACCAGAACAGCAGGGCCAGTTTTACTTTGATTCATAACATAGTATAATAATAGCAGTGCCAGATGACACAGTGAGCTAAGCAAAAGCTGTATCAGCTGAATTTGCAGTTCTATATTGAATCATGCATTAAACAAAGGATCTAGAAATGACAGTGAGAGCTAGCCTCATCCTCCTTTATATCTTGTGGGCTAATGCAGGGTGGCAGATGAAGTATGCCGCACAATTACTGCACTTCACCGATTGTTACTGCTCATAGCAAACTACTCCACTGACCACCACTGGGCACACACACTTCACAAATAACCACCAGTGGACCTACGCACTTCTCAACTGACCACCATTAGACCAATGCACTTTTCAACTGACCACCACTGAAACTTCGCATTTCTCAATTGACTACCACTGGATCCATATACTTCTCAATTGACTACCACTGGACCCACACACTTCTCAATTGATCACCACTGGACTCATGCTTTTCTCCACTGACCGCCACTGGACCCATGCACTTTAAACTGACTACCAATGGATCTGCGCACTTTTCAATTGACCGCCAGTGGACCTATGCAAATTAAATAAAAAATCGCATCACCACAGAGTGGGACTGTGGATACGAAAAACAAAAAACAGTGCTACGTCCCGATATATCAGATTGAACATTTAGAATTGCAGATGATGGACTTTGTAGGCATAATATAGTTAAAACATGTATAAATGTATTAAAGGAAAAACAAATTGAATTAAAAAAACATATGCATAACAATAATGGCTGTTTCTAGAAAGGCCTATACACTATAGGTGTTGTATTATGTTCCTTTGTGTTCTTAGGCCTTTCTAGCAACGGCCATTATAGTTATGCATATGTTTTTTTAATTAAATTTGTTTCTCCTTTAATAAATTTATACATGTTTTAACTATATTATGCCTACAAAGTCCATCATCTGCAATTCTAAATTTTCAAGTGGACTTATGCACTTCTCAACAGACTGTCACTGGACCCACGCAGTTTTCAATTGACCACCAGTGGACCTATGCACTTCTCAACTCACTGCCACTAGACCCATGCACTTCTCCACTGACCACCACTGGACCCATGCACTTCTCCACTGACCACCACTGGACCCATGCACTTTTCACCCGACTGCCAATGGACCCAAACACCTTTCAACTAACCACCAGTGGACCTATGCACTTCTCAACAGACCGCTATTGGTCCCCCGCACTTTTCAACTGACTGCCACTGAATCCATGCACTTTTTAACTGACTGCCAGTGAACCTACACACTTTTCAACTGACTGCCACTGAACCCATGCACTTTTCAACTGACCACCACTGCACCCCTACACTTCTCCGCTGATACCCACTGCACCCCTACACTTCTCCAATAACTTTCACTGAATGACTGTGCACTGCAGTGACTTCTATTGACTGTGTCCTACTATAGTGATGCAGAGGTCAGTGGGAGGAACTAATAAGCGTATCATGGGATACCAGTGATCAACACTCCCAGAAATATCAGTATCTAATAACATATTAGTGGATGATTCCTCTCTGTTAAAGTGGTGTTTGGTAGTATAGACCAAGGGAGAGGTAATTCTTTTTTTATTAGCAGGTATATCCGTAATTTAAAGTAACATTTTTGTGACAAATCACAGGGTATGCATGTATAGTGGGCATGCAGAGGTGTCCTTTCTGTTTTGTATCTTTAAAATACATTTTTTAATGCTTTTCAATTTCTTTATAGCTACTTAGGTAATTATAAAGCATTGCATATGAATACATAATAGTTACCACATGCAGAACACAGGTGGTGCAATGATCACCAGGCCTTCAGGAAAAAACCAAGACCCACCGTCACCCACCTATTCTGAAGGCCAAATTAGAAGGCGATTCAGTTTGCAAGTGTTGCGCTATATAAGTTTTTCACTCATTCATTCATTCATTCATTCATTCATTCATTCATTCATTCATTCATAGCAGGAGAAGTTGTTTTATTAATATACTGGGAATAGCAATAGCAAGAATAATAATAGCAAGAATTAACTTTTGTGCCCTTTTCTCTTGTAGTTCTGAAGTTTTCAACATACACAGTCAAATGAGCCCGAAGTGGGACCCAACCCTGTCTCTAACTTGTAGAGCCCTGTATGAATTTTAGCAAGGAGACTATAAAAAAAGTGAACAGTCACTGCTGGACTTACCTGTCAAAAACCCAGTGTGCTCAGCAAACAAAGTTCTATGGAAGCACATAGTAATATTTATTTGTAAATGTAATATGCAACTTTTCCTGATTTCGAGGGACTGTCCCTGTTTTGGAACAAAGTCCCTCTGTCCCTCTTTCCTCCTCATTTATCCCTCATTTTGGTCTGCACTATTAATCTTTCAAAATATGTTTCCCAGTGCTTAAATGAAATTTTAATTTTAAATGTAATATATATTTTAAATATAACATTTCTCTATTGGTAAATTTCAAAAGTGAATAGTAGTGGTTATAAAAAAGCTCTTGTGGGTTTATAATGTTTTTGTATAATGCTCCTTTAAGGGGGTGTGGTAGAGGTGTGTCCTGTGCTTACATACTATTGCTAATAGGTGTCCCTCGTTCCTATAGCAAAAAGTTGGGCGGTATGTATTTAATACAGTTAATGTGTTAGGCCGCGTACACACGGCAGAGAACCTCGACGGGCAGAACACATCGTTCCGCCCGTCGAGGTTCTCTGCCGGCCGTCGAAATCGGCGACCCGCCCGTCGGGAATGGCAACCAGCCATTCATCCAGGCGGGTCGTCGAGCAAAAAGAGAGCGTGCTCTCTTTTCGCTCGACGGGATTCCCGACGGGCAGGGCGAGCGCTCCGTGTACACACGGCCGAGGTCCTCGCTGGAATGCAGCTTCCAGCGAGGTTCTCGCTGGTTTCCAGCGAGAACCTCGGTCGTGTGTACGCCGCCTGACAGGTGCATGCCAGAGATTGCAGATAGGCTACAGGTGACTCTTAGGCCTTGTACACACGATGTAATATATCCGATGGAAACGGTCCGACGGACCGTTTCCATCAGATATGTCCGCCGGGCTGTTTGATTCGGTGGCTGTACACACCATCGGATCAAATTCCCCACCGGCGGACAGCGCGGTGACGCGGCGGTGAGGTTGACGCCGCCACGTCACCGCACCAGGAAGTAAACACTTCCCCCCCAATGCTTTGGATCCATTCACAGGATACGACGCATGTGCGGGCAGATATGTCCGCTGGTTAGGCGTACTAACCAGCGGACATATCCGACGGGCAGCTATCCGGCGGAAAAATTTCAAAGCATGCTTTGAAATTTTTCCGCCGGAGGAATCCGGCCAAAACGGTCCGTTTGCCCCTACAGACGAGCGGATTTTTCGGCTGAAATGGTCCGTCGGACCATTTTCAGAGGAACAATTCCCTCGTGTGTACGAGGCCTTATGGACTGCATTATCGCAAAAGGTGCAACCATGCTAAAAGTAACTGCTAACGGCTAAGAACTAGATATAGGAGACTCCTAGAGATTGCTGTTAATTAAAAACAAAAACCCAACAGGGAGAAAAAAAAAGCCTGCTACAACAGCTGTGTGCTCACCAAGGTTAATTAAGGGAACAGCTCTTGTGGTGGGAAGGACGCCTCTCTTGTTTTCTGGAATAACATAAAGAATCAATATCTATATTATAAAGAATTTTTTTAATGTTATTATTAAAAAGCATTAAAATAAAATAGATCATATACCAGTTTCGTTTTCCTTTAAGCTTAAGAGACGTTAATTTTGAAACGGACATTTTTTAGGTCACTGGTCCAGTGAACAGGCACTAAAAGCAGTCTTGACAACCGACAGAGATTAGCATTTTTATTTCACTAATTACTTTCATTTATTCCTAAGAATTACATGCAAATGTGCAGCTACATAAATTAACAGAACAAAATTGCTAAATTATGATGTGCAATCATTTTTGTTAAATTCAAAACAAATAAATGGACAAAACAGAGGGGAAAACGACAATGATTATAATCATTATGCCAAGATTTTTTAGATGGATGGAGACCACTTTTGCTTAAAATATAAATAAATGAACTAGTACACTGCCTGAGAGAACAGGTCTGTATATGAAGGTCTAAAATCATCATTTATTCCCATGTTTTTGTAACTGTTATGCTCAATTTATAATAACTTTGTCATTGTAATTAAATTTTCAGTAATGATCATTATGCTGAATTCCAGATGTTTCTGGGTTTAACGCTTATTACGAAATACATTTACCAGTGCTCTATAAAATGCATGTCCAGACAAAACCTCTATCTGGTTTTTATTGCCAGCTGATATTTAAAGGGTAACTCCACTATCTTGGGGAAAAATATAGCAAAAAAAAAATAAAGAAAAAATTTAGCGTTTACAATTGCGACACAAGTAATATTGTAATTGAAAATTATTACAAATTACCTTTCTGACCCAACTGTGCCACATAAACCTCCACCTCCTGATCTGTCCTAGGCCATTCATTCTTATTTAGCAGACTGTGATCTCCCCATTATTTCCTATCTCTGAGGAGGAAGTAGTACGATTAAACCTCTTCCAATCAACAAATCCCCTGGTCCTGATGGCCTACCATACCTTTCTATAAAACTTTCCTTCCACTTCTTCTCCCTCACATCACCCCTCTGTTTAATTCCTTTTTAGAAAGAACCCCTATCCCGAAAGACATGCAGACCTCTTTCCTATGCTGATTCCCAAAATGGGAAAGGACCACATAGTGTGGTCCAATTATAGGCCCATTGCACTCCTTAATACGGACCTAAAAATATTTACAAAGCTTCTGGTACATAGACTGAATAATCTTATATTGTCACTAATCCATAAGGATCAGATAAGGTTTATCCAGCTGCGTCATGCAGGTGACAACACTAGGAGAGTTATTGATCTCATAGAAGTAGCAAACAGGAACCGGTCTGAGGCACTGCTTCTCAGTCTGGACACAGAAAAGGCCTTTGATAGGCTTGGCTGGCCATTTCTGTTTGCAACTCTTCACCGTGTCGGTATAAAGGCTCCCTTCTTGCGAGCCATTACTCATTTATATTCAACCCCCTCAACCCTAGTTAGAACCCCGTTTGCCTCCTCCCCCCGCTTTTCCCATCACCAATGAGACTCGACAGGGGTGTCCACTGAGACTTTAAGATCTCTCTTTTTGCGGGTGACATGTGGCTTACACTTACACAACTACATGTCTCCCTCCCAAATCTCCATATGGAGTGAGGTCATTATAACTCTCTATCGGGTCACAAAATTAACAACTCTAAGATGGAAGCCCTCCCCCTTAATATGCCTCATCGGACATTATCTTCTCTCTCAATCATTTAACTACTCGGGGGAAGACTTCCACTTTAAAATGTCTAGGTGTTCACCTACCACCCTCCTACAACATATACATCTCTATAAAGCAAACTTCCCCCCACTTTATACTTCTATTAGGGTCTCTCTGGCCAGGTGAAAAACCCAAAAGTTCTCTCTCTTTGGTCGCCTGGTGACCATTAAGATGGTGATTCTACCTAAACATCTCTATCTCTTTGAGACCTTGCCTATCCCCATTCCAGCTTTGCACCTTAAGACCCTTTAGGGCTATTTGATTACGTTTTTTTGGAACTATAGGAGACACTGGATCGCTAGACCAATCCTCTATGCCCCCCGTGGCCAAGGCGGTCTTGCATTCACAAATGTAGCCAAGTACTATTTAGCCACCCAGGACCTGAGGGACGCTTATGACTTTCCCAGACAGGCTTTTTTTAGCTACTTACAAATCCGACAGTCCTTGGTAACAAACCTTCAATTTTCCCCTTTAACTGAGTTTGAGAAAATCTGTTTAGAGGGCTCATCCCCTTAGGGTATGATCTTGCGCACCTACCAGCTTCTGATCAGGAACCTATCGCAGTCTGGGCCTCGGCACACATACAAGTTGGAGCAGGCGTTGGGTGAGGACATACCTCTGAAGACGTGGCAGCTTATATGGTCGCAAGCGTCTAAGAGCTCTATTTGTACCTTATACAAAGAAAACCAGTATAAGATATGATCCATTGGTACCAAACCCCTGACTTGCTCCACTCCATCTATCCCTCTCCCGACCACCAGTGTTGACGCTGTGGTAAAGAGGTAGGGACCATATATCATATCTATTGGTCCTGCCCTTTGATCGTCCTCTAAGGCCCCTTTCACACATGGTGGACTCGGGTGACCGGTCAGGTTGACAGGTCTGTGTCCGCTCAGTTTATGCAGAGCAGACAATGACAGAGCCTGCCCTGCTGTATGGGAAGCCATGGTATAATAAGACTTCGCTGTCTATTTACATCCGATTGCCCTCCGATCGGATCCACCTACATGGAGGTGGATGGATTTTGTTCCTTTTTTTTTTAGTGGTCCAGATCGGATCAGAGGTAGGCATGTGTAAATAGGCACAAATCCTTTAACACTTGGCAATTCATAAGGGTGAATGGACCGCCTGAAAAACTGACAGGCGGACCTGATTAAACCCTTCGTGTGTAAGGGTTAAACCTGATAAAAGTTCTAATCTTTCCCCACTCTAGAATAAAATAGGTAAAACGTTTTTTGTCTTTACCTACTGTACATTTAAAAGTGTTGTTAAAAGGTGTTTGTAAAGATTAGGTAAGGTAGAATAAAGAATAGCTTTTCATTGAGTCCCATGAAGGAGATTTCTCTTTGCTTCCTGTTCCAAATACACCCTTATGCCACGTACACACGGTCGTTTTTTGCGATGAAAAAAAACGACGTTTTTTAAAACGTCATTTAAATTTATCATGTGTGGGCAAAACGTCGTTTTTTGTCTTCAAAAAAACGACCAAAAAAAAATTCCAACATGCTTGAATTTTTTGTGTCGTTTTTCAAAACGTCGTTTTTTGTTTCACAAAAAGTCACCGTGTGTAGCAAAAACGTCTTTTAAAACGACGTTTTTCAACCCGCGCATGCCCAGAAGCTAGTTATGAAGGGAGCTTCAATGGAAAAGAGTGGTGAACGTAACCTCGCTTTTTGTGAAAAAACGATGGTGTGTATGCAAAATTGTCTTTGAAAGTGACGTTTCAAAAACGTCGTTTTTTACTTCACAGAAAACGTCGTTTTTTTTTATCGCAAAAAACGACCGTGTGTACGCGGCATTTGAATTAAGAAAAAATCTTGCTAAAGGAAGGGGAAAAAAATCACCTCTTAAACTGCCCATACATGGATTGAACTTTGGCCGGTTTAGCAGGGACCAGCTGAATTTTGATCCATGGACACTATGGTTGTACAGAAGTCAATTAGAACTGCAGCCAATGGCCTGCAGTGCTGATCAATGTATTCTGAAAGTGGGGAAGCCTCCCTGTTGTCAAAATACAATGACACAGCAGGAAGGATTCCTCCATCCACCTTAGATGTGTGAATGGGGAAACTGGGACAGTTTTTGTTTATTTAGTCAACACACTAGTTAAACAAAACAAAAAAAAAAATAGACTCATCTATGGCCAGTTTTAGACAGCTGTCACCAAAATAGGTGTCCCCGTTGGAATATTTTATTAACACCTCCTGTTCCTGTGCTAACTCTAAAATGTTGAATTTCCCATCACCTTCTGTTCCAGAGGCAAGGTCACCAAAAAAGATATAAAGGACACAGACAACTATAAAAAAAATCTCAAACAAAACGCACCTCTCCAGATGCTGTACTCCATTCCTCCACTATAGGGCACACTTGGTGCTGACAAATCCCAAAGAGATAAGCAGCAGCTTGAATACCGATAGTTAGTAAACAATTTCCCAACTACCCCCCCCCCCATGTGTTTCACTCTTAGGGCCCTTTCACACAGGGCGGTTCAGTAATGATCCGCCTCCGTGTGTCCGCTTTGCTCAGCGGGGATCGCTCCGTATATGCACACTGTGCAGGGACCACCCTGTCTTTTCTCCGCTCTCCCCTATGGGGGGAGCAGATGAACACGGACCGTGTGTCTGTGTTCATCCGATCCGCTCTGCAGACGAAAGAAAACATAGGGTTTTCTTCTAATCGGAGGCGGACAATTACAGGGACACCCGCAATCACATAGGGACCAATGTATGTCCCTTTTTCATCCACAAACGGATGGATGAAAAAGCGGACATACAGTCCGTACGCGTGAAAGGGCCCTTATGGATTTACCACTCCATCCAAAAATAAAAAAAACTGGGCTATAGATACACTTTTTTATACCATATACCAGGGGTCTCCAAACCCCGGCCCGCGGGCCACATCCGGCCCGCTTGGATGTTTTATCCGGCCCGCAGCTCATTCAGAGACTGCCTGGTTATATTCCCCCATGCAGTCAGTGGGACAGAGCAGAAGGCAGGCGGGCGATATATGTGTACCACTGACAGAGCAGAGGAAGGTGGATCGGTGGGCGGATTACAATGCACGAAGGGAGGAGGTGGGGCACCACTATCGGGCAGCATGGATGTGGGCTGGCTGTGTGTGCTGGAGTCAGGTAGGGTCCTGCAAATACATGTCCCGGTGTGGGGGAAGGAGGCGTGCTGTGTCAGTTAGCTTCACCCCCTCTCTATGCATGTCAGCACCCTCTCTGCCGGCTGCACCCCAAGAACCAAGCCGGGGATGGCTCTGATGTGAACGGAATGGAGACTGAGACTGCAGAGAGGCAGACACCCAGAGACTAGGAGGGGGTGGAGATACTGAGGAGGCAAGCCCATCTTAATGCGCAGGCAAGGGCTCGATGTGCATGGGGAGCCCCTGAAATTTCATCCGCCGCAGACTGTGAACATGGGGGAGCTGCCTGTCAGTAACGATGACAGCCCCGCCGAGCGCCGTTTAATACAAACTGCCCATGCACAGTTTAACAGCCATCCGTTCTTCATTAGCTGAGCTTAGAATGGGGTATGCTTGGAGTTCTGTCTGATGACACTCGGGGGCGGACCCTGTGTTTAAACATCTCGAGAGTCGGGCATTTTCCCGCTGACCCATGGATCTGAAAGTGCATTGCATGCAGAGAGGGGTACACTGCTTGCAAAGAACTGCTACACCGCTAGGCAGAGTGGATAAAAGACATCAGAATATGCTGGTGTGTGTTTATCTCTCCCCTTCACTGAGAAGCATAAGAGCAGTCAAATCACCTGGAGCTACACACAGGAGTCGTGGATGGCTTTAATCTTCAGATGGTCATGGTAAGCCTGACACTTTACTCCTGGATACTGTGCCCTTTCCAGGTCACAGAGCTCTGCAACACATCCTGTACTGTGCCCCTCCTTGTACTGTGCCAACCTATATTGTGCCCTCCTGTACTGTGCCCTTTTGTCCCCATGCACCATGTACTGTGCCTCCCCTGCATTGTTCCCCTGCTGCTCGCCCCATACAGACATACCTAAATATAGGCCACTGTGAGAGATATTTATGACAGGGGAGCAGTGTGTACATAGAGGGGAATGGCATAAAAAAGGAGTGGGAGCAGCTCCCCATTATCTGTACACCATCCATCCCCATTCTACTGCACCAATTATAGTGTCAACACTGACTGTGGCTATGTACAAGGACAACAGGAGCCTTCCCCACCCATATAAATGTCTATATAGCACCAACATCTTCACAGCCCAGTAAAAGGAAATTTGTCCTTACAGCAACACTATCAATGCAGAGACTTTTTATTGTGACACCACATATGCAGGTGCATTTCTACCCAAGACCCTGTTTACCCATACTGTAGTGGCCTGTAGCTGGTCTTGCCTAGGGTGCAATTTACCAACCCTGGGACGAGGTTGGAGTGGAGGAGGCTCCTGCTGTCTGCAGCTGCCACTGCCAGATTTCTAGGAAGGTATTGTTTCTATTCCAGTGACAGCTGACCCACCCTGGTGTGTTGCAGATTCCTCCACTGTCATCATCTGGAGGAGGAACTGTTTGCAGGAATGCAAAAGCCAACAGTGTGTGTTAGGAGAGAGGTATGAGGGGGGGGGGTGTGATCAGAGTGGAGAGATATAGGGGTGTGTGATCAGACTGGGGGTATCTGGGGTGGTGGTGGTGGTGATCAGGCTGGGGGGGTATCTGGGGGGGGGGGGGGTGGTGTTATTATATTAGGAGGGGGGTATCTGGGTGTGTTATCAGGGTAGGGGACACGGACATGTGGAAAGGCTCTGACAAGATTATTTACATTTATTTCTAAATACATTTTTTCGGCCCGCGAATATTTATAAAATTTACAATGTGGCCCTCGGGCTAAAAAGTTTGGAGACCCCTGCCATATACAGTTTAATTTCAGTAATGTATACCCGCAAATTTTGCTGACATTTTAGGCATCTTTGCAGTGATTTCATGTTGGAATATTGTTCAAGATGCTTGATTCACTAGTAAGTACAATGGTTTGAGTTATTAAGTGGTTGTAAACCTCAGATATAAAATATGAACAAAGCATATCGCTCTATTATGTGTACTTGTTGCAATTAAGAGCACTAAGTGTCATTTCTGTCTGCTGCTTCGTTCCTCTGCTATCAGCATGAATTACATCTGAAAAGTTGACCTGGCACCAAGAGAAAAAAGGTGACGGGAGGGTGCTCCATCTGATTGACAGCATCAGCTCTTTTCCTGTGTGCCCCCTGCCTCCAATCAGCTCTCAGACCTCTCCTGGCTGAACTCTGCAGAGTGTTACCGGCAGCTCTCCGCCTCCTTTTCTCTCACAGCTCAAATAAGCTTTATAAATTCTGGATGAGAACGAATGTAGAGGGAGAAAAATGCAGATAAACAGGTACAACTTATATAGGAGGATGCAGTATATTTATATCTGTGTATTACCTTAGGCCAGCCACTTAACTGGGTATATGGAGGGGTTTACAGCCACTTTATGTTGTTTGATACTAGATATTTTCTTTTACTTCATATAAAAAAAAATATTTCCCCCTTCTTCATGCTACCATCTCAAGACACAAGGCATATGGATATGTATCCCCCTGCCTTCCTCCTAACCAACATAGCACTCAGCTTTGGTACTTTGGGCAGGATTTTTCCACAAAAGAGTAACCCCTCCAAAGCATTAGTGCTCAGTGCTGAGAATCATCAGGGTCTGCAGAAACTCAGTGCCCAGATAGAAATATCAGCATGGTGATGTCTTTATCTGCAACCTACCTGGTGCCAACCTCACCCCAACCTGCTAATTGTGCAAAGAAAGTTTTTATGGACGTTGGTGTGGTCACTTTTGTACTCTACTCTCCTGTAAGCATGGTCAGATTGTTATGGCTCGTACACAGTTGACTGTGATAGGTCAAGACTCTTGCTGAATGTGAGGCTTGCTGTGATTGGCCAAGGCTTCTGATGAGTCACAAAAGCTTAACTCTATACTTTCTGGTATAATTCTACTGTGTTATTCCTTACCTCTTCTGTCATATAAATAAATGATTCTTAAAGGCATATTTTTTTTCTTTTGCTTCTGTGAACACAACATACAACTGTTATATGACATCCAAGCATAAAATCACAGTGAATAACTCTGCTTTTGTCTCTCACATATAAACATGTGCACTACATTTAGGTTCTTAGCAGGTTTAGCTGTATATACATGTAAGTTATATTAGCGACCTAGGACAGGTTCTAGCTGGCCAGCTACAGAGTACACATGATCATTTTTCGGCATGTGAAAAACAAAGTTTTTTAGCATCTAGATAAAACGTTTTTTTTTCCAACTTCATCATTAAAATGATGTTGCCCACACACGATCGTTTTAAAAAAACGCTCTAGCAAATCGTGGTGACGTACAATGCGTACGACGGCACTATAAAGGTGAAGTTCCATGCGGATGACACCACCCTTTGGGCTGCTTTAGCTGATTTTGTGTTAGTAAAACACGATTCGCACTTTTCTGTCTGTTACAGCGTTATGAGCTTACTCCATTACGAACGGTAGTTTAACCAGAACGAGCGCTCCCATCTCATAACTTGCTTCTGAGCATGCGCGGGTTTTTAACGTTGTTTTAGTCCACACACGATCATTTTTTACAACCCGAAAAACGACATTGTTTAAAACGTCGTTAAAAAATGCAGCATTCAAATTTTTTTGTTGTCGTTTTTTAGAACCCCAAAAAATTATGTCAAGCCCACACACGATCATTTTAAATGACATTTTTTTCAAAACTTTGTTTTTTTCATGCAGCGGCATAAACATACAGCCAGAGCTACAATAGAATGGTTTAGGTCAAAACATATTCATGTGTTAGAATGGCCCAGTCAAAGTCCAGACCTAAATCCAATTGAGAATCTGTGGCAAGACTTGAAAATTGCTGTTTACAGATGCTCTCTATTCAATCTGACAGAGCTTAAAGTGGAAGTAAACCCTCCTATCGTTTTCAGCCAAGGAAGCTGCCATCTTGGCCTCCGTTTAATCTACAACTGCCATGATGCTGCACATGTGATCAGTTATGACACCAGCCATTGGATGGTTTGACAGTTTGGTTGAGAGCACAACCAATGGGAGGGTTTCGTTTCCGGCACATCCTGGAAATGAAAACTGTTCTATGGATGGGTTTACTTCCGCTTTAAGCTATTTTGCAAAGAAGAATGGGCAAAAATGTCACAAAAGTTGGTAGAGACATCCCCAAAAGACTTGCAGCTGTAAATGCAGTGAAAGGTGGTTCTACAAAGCATTGACGCTGAATACAAATACACGCCACACTTTCACATATTTATTAGTAAAAAGTTTTGGAAACCATTTTCCTTCCACTTCACAATTATGTACCACTTTGTGTTAGCCACATAAAATCTCAATAAAATACATTTATATTTTTGGTTGTAACATGACAAAATGTGGAACATTTCAAGGGGTATGAATACTTTTTCAAGGCACTGTAAGATGGTGTGAAATTTCAGTTAGGCGTCATTAAATGCAAAGGGTGAATTAAACATGTGGACATTGCAAACTTGTTACACAAGAACCACATCCTCCTCTTGTTATAGGGGAATCTCAGTGCTTTTGTTTCATAATTATTACTGAATACTTAGTTGTTCCAACTAACCCTTGACTCGTAGATCAATACTCTGCTGATGCCTTTAGCAATAAATACTGAGCAAATGCCAAAACAATTATCTACTTAACAATGTTATACTTACTAAAGGAGTTTCCTAATTGCCATAGAGCCTTTACCTAATGATGCCAAACCAATGACCATAGCATCTTTATTTATTTTTTTAATTATGTTTAAAAGCTATACAATTAATCAACTCATTTAAAAAAAAACTGTTCTGGCAACCAGCCGATGGTTACACTAAACAGATGTTCTGTGATGGGGAGCAGGAAGGAATGTGGATTATGTCTTATAGTTACCTTCATTGTTTCTCTCTTGGGATCCATATATCACTGAAGAAGATGGAGATATGTTCAGGTTTTATGTTTGACTCAGTAACTATTTATTTAAGCTGCGGGTAAATTACAGGGAGAGAATACAAATATTTGCAAGAATAAATATTTTATCACAATTTTTTTGGAAAACCTAAAATTCACTGCCTGCTAAGGAGACTTTGAGGAATCCCATGTAGTAAAGTGGATCCTATATTATCTTAGGAATTATATCTATTATGGTGTATGATATATCTAGTACATCATTTACCATATTAGTTATTATACCTAATATCATGTTATAGTCAATGATAACCACAGAGGGAATTCTTCATAACATTCTAGGAAAGGGTCTCTCAATCTATTTGCCCAATGATTGTTTAACCACTTTAGCCCCGAGCCTGTTTTTCAGATTCGGTGCTTACGAGACTAAAACAGTTTTTTTTGCTAGAAAATTATTTAAAACCCCCAAACATTATATATATATATATTTTTTTCTAACACCCTAGAGAATAAAATGGCGGTCATTGCAATACTTTTTCTCACACCGTATTTGCGCAGCGGTCTTACAAGCGCACTTTTTTTGGAAATTATTCACTTTCTTGAATTAAAAAATAAGACAACAATAAATTTGGCCCAATTTTTTTATATATTGTGAAAGATAATGTTACGCCGAGTAAAATGATACCCAACATGTCACGCTTAAAAATTGCGCCCGCTCGTGGCATGGCGTCAAACTTTTACCCTTAAAAATCTCGATAGGCGACGTTTAAAAAATTCTACAGGTTGCATTTTTTGAGATGCAGAGGAGGTCTAGGGCTAGAATTATTGCTCTCGCTCTAACGATCGCGGCGATACCTCACTTGTGTGGTTTGAACACCGTTTTCATATGCGGGCGCTACTCGCGTATGCGTTTGCTTCTGCGCGCGAGCTCGTCGGGACGGGGCACTTTAAAAAAAATTTTTTTGGGTTTTCGTTTTTATTTCTATTTATTTTATAATGTTTAACACTGAAAAAAAAAATAAAAAAAAAATTATCACTTTTATTCCTATTACAAGGAATGTAAACATCCCTTGTAATAGAAAAAAGCATGACAGGTCCTCTTATATATGAGATCTGGGGTCAAAAAGACCTCAGATCTCATATTCAGGCTTAAATGCAAAAAAAAAAAAGAAAAAAAAAAAAAGTCAGAATGTAAACAAATTAAATGTCTCTTTAAGAGGCTGGGCGGAAATGACGTTTTGACGTCACTTCCGCCCAGCAGAGGTATGGGGACGGCTGAGGGACATTTTTTCCCTCAGTCGCATCCCCGGACAGCCAGCAACAGGACCCGATCGCCTCCGCCGCTACCGACGGCTACGGTAAGCGGCGGAGGGCGCGGGAGAGCGGCGGGAGGGGGGGGGCACCCTCTCCCGCCGCCGGTAACGGCGATCTCGCGGCGAATCCGCCGCGATGACCGCCGTTATCGTTAACAGGACCGCCCCACGAAGAGATGGATATCTCGGTTGTGGCAGCAGCTGCTGCCGTTACCGAGATATCCATCTTCAAAAAAATGACGTCTTTGGACGTGGGGCCGGTCAGAAGTGGTTAAAGTGGAGCTAAACTCTTTCCATCAACATGAACTATTTTTTTTAGGGCTGTTACTGATTAAAATTTCCGTGTTCGATTAATCGTCTTTTTTTTTAATCGATGAATCGACTAATTTCAGATCACCACCATATAACGCACATACATTTTTCAGATCACCACCATATATAGTCCCCACTGTAATATCCACAGACATCTCTCCCACTGTAATATCCACAGACATCTCCCCCACTGTAATATCCACAGACATCTCCCCCACTGTAATATCCACAGACATCTCCCCACAGTAATATCCACAGACATCTCCCCCACTGTAATATCCACAGACATCTCCCCCACTGTAATATCCACAGACATCTCTCCCACTGTAATATCCACAGACATCTCCCCCACTGTAATATCCACAGACATCTCCCCCACTGTAATATCCACAGACATCTCCCCACAGTAATATCCACAGACATCTCCCCCACTGTAATATCCACAGACATCTCCCCACTGTAATATCCACAGACATCTCCCCACAGTAATATCCACAGAAATCTACCCCACTGTAATATCCACAGACATCTCCCCCACTGTAATATCCACAGAAATCTCCCCACAGTAATATCCACAGAAATCTACCCCACTGTAATATCCACAGACATCTCCCCCACTGTAATATCCTCAGACATCCTCCCACTGTAATATCCACAGACATCTCCCCACTGTAATATCCACAGACATCTCCCCACTGTAATATCCACATAAATCTACCCCACTGTAATATCCACAGACATCTCCCCCCACTGTAACATCCACAGACATCTCCCCCCACTGTAACATCCACAGACATCTACCCCATTGCAATATCCACAATCACCCCCACTGTAATATCCACAGACATCTCTCCCACTGTAATATCCACAGACATCTCCCCACTGTAATATCCACAGACATCTCCCCCACTGTAATATCCACAATCACCCCCACTGTAATATCCACAGACATCCCTCCCCCCACTGTAATATCCACAGACATCTCCCCACTGTAATATCCACAGACATCTCCCCCACTGTAATATCCACAGACATCTCCCCACTGTAATATCCACAGACATCTCCCCCACTGTAATATTCACAGACATCTACCCCACTGTAATATCCACAGACATCTACCCCACTGTAATATCCACAGACATCTCCCCACTGTAATATCCACAGACATCTCCCCACTGTAATATCCACATAAATCTACCCCACTGTAATATCCACAGACATCTCCCCCCACTGTAACATCCACAGACATCTCCCCCCACTGTAACATCCACAGACATCTACCCCATTGCAATATCCACAATCACCCCCACTGTAATATCCACAGACATCTCTCCCACTGTAATATCCACAGACATCTCCCCACTGTAATATCCACAGACATCTCCCCCACTGTAATATCCACAATCACCCCCACTGTAATATCCACAGACATCCCTCCCCCCACTGTAATATCCACAGACATCTCCCCACTGTAATATCCACAGACATCTCCCCCACTGTAATATCCACAGACATCTCCCCACTGTAATATCCACAGACATCTCCCCCACTGTAATATTCACAGACATCTACCCCACTGTAATATCCACAGACATCTTCCCACTGTACAGGAAGATTAGTGCTTGCTTAGTCTTACCAGAGAAGCTGACCAAACACGAGCAGTTGAGGCTGGGTTATGACGTCAGCGTGGCGCTCTTGGCTCAGGGTGGACCAAGATGGCCGCCGCTCCGGGAGCTAGACCAAAGCCGCAGCCTTTCCTATGGGCGAGGCAGCAGCGGAGCTCCACGGATCACGTGGTGTGCCGATCCGCATATGGTGACCTGTTCAGATCACGAATCATTTACGATCCGTTGCACCACTAGTACCGATCAAAAGAATTTTGATCAATCAAAAAATTAACGATTAATTGAGGATTTAATCGTTAATTTCCGCAGCCCTAATTTTTTCTTATGCTCCTAGTATTAGAAAATTAATAGGAACGTATATTATAATTATTTGTTTTAACCTTTATTTTTTACATGTCTTCAGTTGTTTGCTTGCTTCTGGCTTAATCCAAAATTATGTCATACATCCCAGGAGTCTTCGTGGGAATTTTTCCTGTCATCACAAGTGGAGGGGTGGGGGGCTTTTTTAGCTAAGCACACCCTCCTGCATGCATGCCTGAGCTAAAGCAAGATGGATTCCAGGAAGTAGATGCTACATTGATCATCTGCCTTTACTCAAGATGGCCGGGATTAGAAATGCTAGGCGGGAAGTATTTTGAAGTGATTTCTCAACAAAATAGGAGACATGGAGGGATGAGTGAGTTTTCTTTGAATAATAAAAATGAATGAAATAATGTTTTCAGTTTGTGGTGCTCAGATACAGTTTAGTTTCACTTTAATTACAGTAGAGAAAAGTTAAGTCTCTGATCGGGGTGTTCTGTCTGGCGGAAATACAAGTCTAGCTGAGCATAATCACAAATCCTTTGGTAGACAAAAAAAAGGTCTCCAATACAATACATATTTCAACTGTATCTTTAGCGGTTTGCCTTACATTCTGCTTAAACAAAAATCCATTTGAAAGAACATATTAATCGCTTGCCAACCAGCCGTCGTCATTATAAAACGTCAGGTTGGCACGGCTGCACGAATCGCCGTAGGTGTACATGGCTGCTATGTCTGCTGGCCACCTACGATCGCTCCTCAGAGAGTCAGAACGATGATCTGTCCTCTGTAAACGGACAGATCCCTGTTCTGACAGGGGAGTAGAGAGGGATCTGCTGTTATCAGGAACAGTGATCTCTCTCCTCCTCTAGTCAGTACACTCCCCCTACAGTTAGAACTACCTCCCTAGGGAACACTTAACCCCTTGATTGCCCCCTAGTGTTAACCTCTTCCCTGCCAGTGACATTTATACAGTAATCAGAGGCTCTTTTTAGCTCTGATCCCTGTATAAATATCACTGGTCCCAAAAAAGGGTCAAAAGTGTCCGATCTGTCCACAGTCCAACTAAAAAAATCGCAGATTGCCGTCTTTACTAGTAAAAATAAATAAATAATAAAAATGACATTAATTAATCCCATAACTTTTGTTCAAACCAATCAATATATGCATATTGTGATTTTTTACCAAAAAAATGTAGAAGAATACAAATTGGCCTAAACTGATGAGATTTTTTTTGGGCGGATATTTATTTTTTATTGTTTTGTTTATAGCTCAAAAAATTAAAAACGCAGAGGTGATAAAATGCCACCAAAATAAAGCTCTATTTGTGTGAAAAGAAGGACATACATTTTTCTTTGAGTACAACGTCGCCCGACCACGCAATTGTCAGTTAAAGTGACTTAGTGCTTTATCGCAAAAAATGGCTTGGTCATTAGGGGGGAAAATCCTTCCGGTCCTTAAGTGGTTAAGGTATCCAGAAGAGGCATGATAAATAGCAATCTTGGCAATGGTTTAAACATTTTGGCCCAGATTCAGAGAGCCATTACGCCTGTCTAACTGGTGTTAGACTGGAGTAATTTCAAATTACGCGCGTTTTCTAGCTAGTTGAAAACCTCAAACCATGAATAGACGGCTGCGGGCTTCAATTCGACTGGATTACGTGTTCATACGCCTTCGGATCTACGCTGCAATAAAATTGCGGCCACTGGGTGGACTTCCCGTCGTTTTCGGCGTCGGGGTATGCAAATGAGCTTTTGCCGGCGATCCCCGAAATTACGATCTTCAATCGCAATCTCTTACGGCACCTTTAGTCATCTTTTATTTGCGTAACACTATACCAGCTTTTTGCTGCTCTAATATTAGACAGCCCATGTTAAGTATGGCCGTCGTTCCCGCGTCGAATTTCAACGTTTTCCGACGTCTTTTATTATTTTAAACGTAAGTCGTCCGGGAATAGGAATGTTCGTAAACGCCGCTACTCAAACAACGAATGACGTAACGACGTGATTTTGCGCAATGCACGGCGGGAAATTTCTGAACGGAGCATGCGCAGTTCGATCGCCGCGGGGACGCGCTTAATTTAAATGCTTCACGCCCCCTAATCGCGTATTTCGATTACGCGGCAAAAAATAGACTACGCCGCCGTAGCGTACGTGCAAAAGTCTACCAGGATTCGGTGTAGAGCCTGGTAAAATACGGCAGCGTAGAGTATTTCGATTACGCAGCGGAATATTAAGTGTATGTGAATCTGGGCCTTTGTTTTTCTTCTGTGGAAAGATTTCCCAGAGCTACAACAAGTTTGAATAGAATCTCTCCCAAATTAAAGGGAGCGTTCTCTATTATACAGCTGTTGAAGATGTTCCCATTGGAAGATTCCCCCAATATTCCTGTTATGGTGGCAACTGAAAAATGTATTCTTTTCCTTATTTAATGGCCCAGTGACAACAGTTACCTGGACAAATGGAGAGGCTGAAGCTGCCCAGCAGGGGGCACAGGCAGAAAAAATACTTATAGCGGTTTCAACACTTCCATACTCTATCCACAGCCAAAAAAAGTTTTAGCTCTAGAAATATTTAACCACTTCAGGCCCGCGCTACCGTCGGATGACGGCAACAGCGCGGGCCTGAATATCCAACATGCCGTCATTTGACGGCATGTCATTCTGGCATTCCCAGCGCACGCTGTAGTGCGCGCTGCGGGGAAGCCCTGTGTTGTCCGTGTCCCTTGGACACGGCCAATCACAGATCGCGGCAAACGGCCAATCAGAGTGGCCGTTTGCGATGCGATCTGTGGGCGAATGAGAGATGATCTCTCATAGATCATCTCTCATTGCCGTTTTACACAGAGACAGCGTCCTGTCTCTGGAGGGGAGGAGCCCGATCTGTGTTCCTTCCTACATAGGGACACAGATCGGTCACCCCCCCAGTCACCCCCCCTCCCCCCACAGTTAGAACACACCTAGCATACACATTTAACCCCTTCCTCACCCCCTAGTATTAACCCCTTCCCTGCCAGTCACATTTATACAGTAATTAGTGCATATTTATAGCACTGATCGCAGTATAAATGTGAATGGCGCCAAAAATGTGTCAAAAGTGTCCGATGTGTCCGCCATAACGTCGCAGTACCAATAAAAATCGCAGATCGCCGCCATTTCTAGTAAAAAATAAATAATAAAAAATAATAATTCTCTCCCCTATTTTGTAAGCGCTATAACTTTTGCGCAAACCAGTCGCTTATTGTGATTTTTTTTATTTTTTTTTACCAAAAATATGTAGAAGAATACGTATCGCCCTAAGCTGAAATTGTCGCTCTTTTTTGTTTATAGCGCAAAAAATAAAAATCGCACAGGTGATCAATTACCACCAAAAGAAAGCTCTACTTGTGGGGAAAAAAGGACGTAAATTTTATTTGGGAGCCACGTCGCACGACCGCGCAATTGTGAGTTAAAGCGACGCAGTGCCGGAAGCTGAAATTTTACCTGGGCAGGAGGGGGGTGTAAGTGCCCAGTATGCAAGTGGTTAAATTACACTGTGTTCACATTGGAGTGTAGCGGCGCATTACATTTTGTGACATATGCTTTAGTGCATTTTTCGCACGACCACCCACTTACTTGAATGAACTGAACACACATTTATGTTTTTGGTTTGACAAACATGCCAAAATTACACCGCGTGTAGGGTGCCATTTAGAAATAATGGCACTGCAAGTGTGCCGTGCATTTTGCCACGTTAAATCGCAGCTAGAAATGCATCATTCTGCCCATGTTTTTAGAATGCCCAGGTGTTATTGCAGCTTAAGACCCAATAGACACTTAGAATTTCTACAGATTTTTGTCTTCAGATTTACCAAAACCATCTAGTGAAAGCACCTGCCTGATTGCATACAAATTGAAGCTCTTAAAAGATCACTAAAGTAAAACATTTTTTTTAAATAACACACATGTTATACTTACCTCCACTGTGCAGCTCGTTTTGCACAGAGTGGCCCCGAACCTGGTCTTCTGGGGTCCCTCTGCGGCTGTCTCGCCTCCCCCCCCCCCCCCGCAAGGACTCAACACCTTAATGCGAGGGAGCTGGCATGGTGTTGAGTGCTTGCGGGCTGGATGTGATTGACAGCAGCATGAGCCAATGGCTGCGCTGCTTTCAATCAACCAATGAATGAGCCAGGAAGACGGCCAAGAAGCCTGCGCATTCACGGCGCGGGACTTTCGAGGGGTCAGGTAAGTAAAGGGGGGGTTCATACTAATACTCTGATGTTTTTTCACCTTAAAGTGGATGTAAACCCAAAAAAAAACATTTTTTTTTATGTCACAATGTAGAGTATAAGATTTCCTATCATCTGTGCCCAGTCTTGCCACACAGAGTTAAGCCAGCGCTGAGTAATCCTCTTTTAATGTTCAGTGCAAATTAACAGAATTCCAGATAAAAACTTGCCAAATTATAAAGTCCGTTTCTCTGTTTTTGCTTTGAGTGACAGGTTATTTACATATCTAGCTTGGACATGTTTATCATATGCTATGTTATGTTTATCATAACATGAGGTGAACCACAGTTCATTGTATATTACCAGCATGTGTTATGTGGGGGTGGGGTGGATTTCTCACTTTTTATACCTCATGTTATGATAAACATAACATAACATATGATAAACATATCCAAGCTAGATATGTAAATAACCTGTCACTCAAAGCAAGAAGAGAGAAAACTGACTTTTTATTTAGGCAAGTTTTTATCTGGAAGGCTGTTCATTGTCACTGAACATTAAAAGAGGATTACTCAGATCTGGATTAACTCTGTGTGGCAAGACTGGGCACAGATGATAGGAAATCTTATTCTCTACAAACTTCTTATCCTGAAATATAACCCATATATCACAAGGAGGTCAAAAAGTGCTTGCTATATACCACCATTCCACACTCCTTCCTGCTCCAGACCCGCTCAGATGTCTTTCCCAGGATCTCATGAACAACTGAGGCGGCGTACACACGACCGAGGTTCTCGCTGGAAACCAGCGAGAACCTCGCTGGAAGCTGCATTCCAGCGAGGACCTCGGCCGTGTGTACGCTCCTGGCTCGCCCCGCCCGTCGGGAATCCCGTCGAGCGAAAAGAGAGCACGCTCTCTTTTTGCTCGACGGCCCCCCTGGATGAATGGCTGGTTGCCATTCCCGACGGGCGGGTCGCCGATTTCGACGGCCGGAACGATGTGTTCTGCCCGTCGAGGTTCTCTGCCGTGTGTACACGGCATAACAGTTCCCACATGGATGGTTTCCAGGGCATACATCCAACAACACAGAAACTATGAAATTGCAGGTCCTCAGCACATCAAAGCGCTACACCTCTTCCTGCATGGACCATAAAATAAAAATGAAGCACACTGCACATAGCATGACCCGGTTTAAAAACTACTTTTTAATTTTAGTGTATACGCTTTTGGATTTTTTTTTGTAAAATCAGCAAATATTGAAATAATACTTGCAATACACAAAATGGTACTATTGGCATCAGTAACCAGCATGCATGAGCGAAAACATAATAATGTCAAACACCGTGCCCTGCCTGCCTGGCGCGGCATTTACAAATAACGTCTTCATGGGAAACGGAAGCCTGTCATGATGTATCTCTTGCATGCTTGCCATGCTATGGCCACCCAATGGACAACCAGGGGTGTAGTGGAGCCATGAAGAAGCAGCAGCAGGGAAGATGAAGGTGGCAGACAGTGTTCATAAAATGGTGGTTAGACCTATCATAATTTAATTGGAGAAAACTAGGATACTTGTACCTTATGGCAAAAAGCCCCTCCTGAAAGTGTATTTTGCTATTAGTTCTGGAGAGAAGATAAAAAAAGGTGACCAATCTATAGCACCAAAATAAAAAGGTTTATCTTAATATATAGTGCGTTTGGTTTACAAACACAGTTGGATTTTGAGGTCTGTGACAAAAGAGATCAAGTGAACTGAAAACTTTAAAAAAAAAATATTTTTCTATTAACCCATGTTGAATTCTGCATTTCTACCTTAGGGATGTAGCACTCTCATAGATAGGTGTTAGGATTGGGAAAATAGGTGTGAGGATTAGGTACATTTATTTTGGGCTCATTATATCTGATGCTGATCCAGTTTGTTGTTAGGCAATTGTGTTGATTGTTTTGGTCTGTTCTATGTTGCAGTGGTTAGAGGATTGACTGCTTCTGCCTAATTAGTGATGGAATTTGATTTGATGTGATGGAATTTAATGTGCATGAATAGTCTAATCAGCAATTAAATATTCATACAACCCTGTCCAATCCCTGGGGAGGATCACTCAGATGGTAGCTGGGGGCCTGTATAAATACACTGAGACAGACAGCAGTTAGGGTTTTTTTCTTTAGAAGGAGATCACAGCCTAAGGGAGGGGGGCTGCTTAGTCCATCCTGTCATGTGCCTGCAGAGTGCCGAAACCTCAGGTGGGCTACCTGGAGGCCTGCTTTGCTGGAAGTTGCAGAAAGCTGACTGAGGGTATGTCGCCTGAGGAGAATCTAGTCTGGCATCACATAGACAGTGTTGCAAAGATATTCAAAGGAGGCAACCAATTTTCTAAAGACATCTGTGAGTTTAGATCGGAGAGAGAAATCCTATAGACTGTGGGCTGAGGCCATTCCTCATGTATTGGAGTCAGCTGTATGTCTAAAGGGGACATAGTGTCCAGTGTCCTGCAGAGCTACAACTATTTGGCTGCATTCACACCTAGGCGTTTTGTCGCCCTACGCCCGACTGTACAATACGCCGGACCGTCGGATTTACATTATTCTCTATGGAGATTGTTCACATCTCCTAACGTCGAACGCCGTACGTCAAAAGAACGCCTAGCCGACAATACAATGTAAAAAAAACGTGGTTAAAAACAACGCGTTTTGTTGCCGCAAATCGCGGGACAAAACGCCTATTTTTTGTCGCCGCAAAACGCCTACGCGAAGGTGTGAATGCAGCCTTTATGTCCCAGCAAAAGAACTCTGCTTAGATCTTTCCACCAGAGGAAGATTATTCTCTTCAGGTTTGCTACAGGCTCATAGTTCTATAGAAGATAAGCATCCTCATATTTGTACATTGTTTTGGAGTATCCCACCCAATTCCCTAATCCCATCCAAGTTACCCAAAAAAAAACACCAAAAAGAAAACCCACTTTCTATTCAATAAATAAGAACCACAAAATAAAAGAGGTAAAACAAAAAGGGGAGAAAACAGAAGCACTTTTAAAGGATATAGACTTTAATAAAATTCCAGAAGATACAATCAGCTATTTAGAGGCCCCCATAACAGAAGAGGAGATTATAAAAATCATAAAAGCATCACCGGGCGGAAAAAGTCCCGGACTTGATGGTCTGAAGAGTCACTTTATAATAAAAAATTTGAGGACATTTTAATCCCTAGATTGTGCTTCTACATAAAAGGGATAGGTGTGAATTGGGAGATGCGGAAAGAGGCCTCTAGGCCACGATTACCATAATCCTGAAAGAAGGTGAAGATAGCGCACTTTGTTCCAGCTATAGACCAATCTCACTCTTAAATAATGACACCAAGATATTTGCAAAGGTACTGGCAGTAATGATGAAAATAATAATGAATGACTTGGTACACGCAGAACAAGTCGGGTGGTTCATCCCAGGAAGGGAGGGGAGGGATAACCGAATCAGGACGCTTCTAGCTGTACAGAAAATTTAAGAAAGTGGGTCCCTAGGTCTGCTACTGTCAATTGACGCTGAAAAAGCGTTTGACAGGGTAGACTGGGGCTTCACGCAGAGTACACTAGAGGCAGTAGGATTATGACCCAGAATGACTACTTGAATAAAAGCATTATACAACCGACCTACAGCAAGAGTGAAAGTTAATGGGACTGTTTCGGGAACATTCGAGATGTATAACGGCACAAGACAGGGCTGCTTTGTGGAGAAAAGGGAAGGAAGGGTGCAACCTCTAGGATATATAAAATATTGAAAGATACGAAAAAGCTGAAGATACCGCCATACATCAGTAAATGGGAGGAAGAATTGGGAACACATATAAACGATCTAAAGATCAGACAATTAATGAAGAGGGCGCACTTCACGTCAGTAAACAGTAACATGATGGAGCTAAACTATAAGTGCCTGGCTTGTTGGTACATAACACCCGACAAGGCACATGCCGCTAAGAACCTAATACCCAGACACTGGCAAGAACCGTAAAGTCCCACTGTGAAGAAATTATGAATTCAAATAAATAAAATTCAAAATTTAGAATACTTAAGGTTTAGTAAGGAGGATGGTTTAGAGGAGTTTGAGGAGAGATGGAAGGGAAGGGTATATTATAAGCACTCAATGAAATTCACAGAAGTGATGGGAGCATAAGGTAACATACTAAAAATAGAATTGTAAATGATAAACCCAAACTAAGTAGGGAGAGGAGGGAAAAAGTTTCAGACGACTCAGTGTGAGAAAAGAAAAAGGGAAGGTTTCAGGATAGAGAGGTTGGGGGGTAGGGTTTGGGGGGGGGGTGTTTATTGGTATATATTATCTATTGTATTAGTTATCTTTGTGTGGTTGAGATAAGAGGAGAAACTCGTTCAATGTAATGTTGGTTTATACGGAAAAATTTATAAAGAAATAAAAAAAATAAAACCCATGGACTGTTCGTTGTGCCGAAGAGATACTGTGACCGTGTGCCTGGATGAGGGACAACTGTTCAGAAAGGAACCCTGGCCATCTTTCTAGCGGCTTCTTTGGGGGATACCCCCCCATATACACTTCTTAAAAAGTGTTCCCAATGTCCATTTCTCATGCCCACTAAATGCTTCTAAGAGCCACAGTCTAACCATCAGTAGCGACATGGAAAGAAAACATCTTCTATAACACACCTTTTCCTGAATGTACAATGTAAGCAATGGGAATGTGGACTGTATTTCCTTCATCTATGTCAAATTTTAACTTTGACTAGAGTACACCTACAAATATGCCTTAAAGATGCAACCAGATGACCTAGTTAAAGTTTCTTCTTCAATCTAACAAGCGGCTTGATTCCATCTGATAATTTGTTCCATCAGCAGGCTGCCATTGTCATGTACAGCAAGTGAGATCACATGATGCATATGGTATAGTCGCCCACACTACTACACAGCCAGATTAATTATGTCTAACAAAATGACTTCTGTCCACCAAAATATAAAAGGTCACAAAATCAATTATCACTATACAGATGAACCAACATAGGTTACAAAATCAATTTTACATCTAGCCTTATGGAAGCGACAGCATAATTTGAAAACCAAGTGAACTTTTAAATCTGCTATAATGCATTTCTGAGCTGGCATTTCAAATATCAGCATATGAAAAAGGGAAGTAGGCTTTCTAATCCTGTCCAAAATAAAATAAGGATCCTGCTGTAAAGAATGTGGCATCTTGTTGCATAGCGCACTGTGTAAAAGTCCTAGTACATGAGTGCTAATGCAGGCTCCTTAACTTCAGGTGTAATAATTCCAATCCAAGGATACAAAATATATATTATGACGTTTAAGTTACTGCTTAACCACATATAATGTTAATCATAAGCCCACTACCCACAGAACCCCACTGCCACCGGGCCGGGGTTGTGGGGGCAGAGGCCTGTAAGCAGGTTGAAATGGTTAGTGGGTGCTGTCCTGGCTGGGAGGGTTGGGGTTAATGTTTTTCCCACTTACATGATCTTTTTGGTGGGTTTCCTGTCTGGGTCCAGCCCACTTACCTGTGTGATATAAATTGGGACAGTGGTCTGGTCCAAGAGAGTCCCCGTAGGAGTCCGTGGAGCTGACAGTGGTTCCACAGGAGTCACTTAGTGAGTACGGATCAGCGTGGAGCATGAGTCCAGAGCATGGATACGAGAGCCTTATGCCGCGTACACACCATCACTTTATGTGATGGAAAAAAACAACGTTTTTAAAAACGTCAATTTAAATGACCGTGTGTGGGGGAAAACTTTGTTTTATGTCTTGTGAAAAACGACAATTTTTTGTGTCGTTTTTTGTTTCACAAAAAATCACTGTGTGTAGCAAAAACGACATTTAAAACGACGTTTAAAACAACATTTTTCAACGGAAAAGAGTGGTGAACGTAACCTTGCTTCGCTAGAGCATTGTGAAAAAACGATGGTGTGTAGGCAACGTCGTTTTTGAAAATTGAAGTTTCAAAAACATCATTTTTTACTTCACAAAAAATGTCGTTTTTTTTCATCACATAAAGTGATGGGGGCAGATTCACATAGATGTAATCTTCCGCTGCGTAATCGAAATACGCTACGCTGCCGTCTATCACCAGACTCTACGCCGAATTCAGGTAGTTTTTTTGCGCGTACGCTATTGTATCGTATTTTTTTTCCGCCGCGCAATCGAAATACGTGAGTAGGGGGCGTGAAGCATTTAAATTAAGCGCGTCCCCGCGACGATCGAACTGCGCATGCTCTGTTCAGGAATTTCCCGCCGTGCATTGCGCGAAATCACGTCGTGACGTCATTCGTTGTTTGAGTAGCGGCGTTTACGAACATTCCTATTCCCGGACGACTTACGTTAAAAATAATAAAAGAAATCGAAAAACGTTGAAATTCGACGCGGGAACGACGGCCATACTTAACATGGGCTGTCTAATATTAGACCAGCAAAAAGCTGGTATAGTGAAACGGAAAAAAAAGATGACTAAAGGTGCCGTAAGAGATTGCGTTTGAAGAGCGAAATTTTGTGGATTCCAGGCAAAAGCTCATTAGCATACCATGAAGGTGAAAAACAACAGGAAGTCCGCCCAGTGGCCGCAATTTTCAGGCAGCGTAGATCTGAAGGCGTACTAACACGTAATAAAGTCGAAATTTAGCACGCAGGTGTCTTTTCATGGTTTGAGGATTTCGACTAGCGTAAAAACGCTCGTAAATCGAAATTACTCCTGTCTAACAACATTTACACAGGCGTAATCGCTTTGTGAATCTAGGCCATGGTGTGTACGCGGCATTAGAAGTAGGTGAGAATTGCCTGCCATGGCATGCAACAGAGACTTATAAATTGGGGTTTATCCTGAAGACACCAGCACATGAATATGCCTCCAAAGCAAAGGATCTACAAATGCATGAGAGAGGCTGTAAAGGACTATAAACTTGGGAATGCACTTTCGTAGGTATGCCGGGACAGCGCATCAGCCTGTAGTAATAGTTAGGGTTCTAGGAAATTATCATGTTTTGCCTGTGTGACTGTAAAATGTCTACTTTTGCACTTATATGAAGCATTTGAAACTTTGTCCATGCCTGGTCTGAAGTTATTAAAGTGGTGTTTCCTAAGTAACCGACACACACATGGCTAACCAGTGGGTCTTAACACATTGGGGTATGAAGAAACCAGTGTGGAATAGTGTAATGTGAAGTGGTCCCCAAGAGTAACAGAAGTGTAACAAGCAGCCTGGGACTCCTTCTGCCAGTGGTCTGTCTCCCATAGCAATGGGAGTGGATTGCACTGCAGAGGATCCCCATCCTGTACAGAGGTAAGAAGATTCCAGAGTCAAGTTACACATGTTTGGAGCTCTAGCAGAGTGCACAGTACTTGGGAGTAGTAGTGGAAAATGCTGGGCAGGTGGTTGTGGACATTGGCTCAGCATGTTACTCCAAAATGCAAGTTACTCTGAAGAGAAGAACCCACCCTGGGGTAAGCCTCCCATGTGACCCTTGCTTGGTGCCCAACAAGGAGGAAACAAGGAGGAAACATGGAGGACATGACTGACAACCACGCCCTACCCTTAAAGGCCCTTATTCTTCCTCATGAACATGGAGATATGGTGGTTTGCCAGGAGCTCCCCCCTGGCAAGGTAAACCCACCGTACCAAGGGCATAGTATGGCTCAGGGAGGTGGGGGCACTCAAATTTTTCCCCTTTCCTGGCCTCCCAGGCTGCATGCGCAGATAAGTGTCTGGTATGGATTTTGGTGGGGTGGAGCTCATTATTTTCTTATTTATTGGCGTGAGGTTTTCCACTTGAGATCCATACTAAACTCCAAGGGTCTGGTTTGGAATTTTGGGGGGCCCCGTGCATTTTTTTACACTATCCCTGTTGTTTGCTTACATTCACCTGTCAGTTGGGAATCCCCAGCTTACAGCTGAATGTGCTGGGTGGGGATGAGTCACTGGTTGTTAGGATACTGATGGGCTCCCTTACATCTAGGGGGAAGGTGTCTAACATTTAAATCAGAGATTCTCAAACTACGGCCCTCCAGCTGTTGCGGAACTATACATCCCATGAGGCATTGTAAAAGATTCTTCATGCATAAATCTCTCTCATATTATTTCCCCTGCTGGTCTAATGTTCTTAGGCTATAGTGTTAAGCTATTTTCTCTATTGGTAAATGTTAACTCTCACGGTCAAATGTTCTTATACAGTGGAACCTTGGATTGTGAGTAACGCGGTTAACGAGCGTCTCGCAATACGAGCACTGTATTTCTAAAAATCCTAACTCGGTTTGCGAGTGTTGTCTCGCAAAATGAGCAGGATTCAGTTCAAAGTGGTGTGCAGTACCACTTTTGGCCTGAGTTGGGGGAGGGGGGGGGCCGGAACAGAATGGCACCGATCTGCACCATTCGCAAATGCACAGAAAGGACCGAGGACAGTTCGGCTGACCTCGGCAAACCTCGGAAAGTCTTGTGAACTGAGTCTTTCCGAGGTTTGCCGAGGTCAGCCGAACTGTCCTCTGGCCTTTCCGGCCATTTCCGAGGCTCTCAGTCGCCCCCGCCTCTGGTTGCATGCGGTATTGCATACCATTGAAGTCAATGCCGAACAAATTATTTTCAATTGACTTCAATGGGGAAACTCGCTTTGATATGCAAGTAATTTGGATTACGAGCATTCTCCTGGAACAGATTATGCTCGTAATCCAAGGTTCCACTGTATCTGCTTTTCTCTTAAGACCGAATCTTAGGCCGCGTACACACGATCGAATTTATCTGCTGAAACTGGTCCGCCAACCAGTTTCAGCGGACATCTCCGATCGTGTGTACGACCTAGCGGACAGGTTTGTCCAGCGGACAAATTTCAAAGCATGCTTTGAAATTTGTCCGCTACAAACCTGTCCGTCCGACATGTCCGCTGGTTAGTACGCCTAACCAGCGGACAGAAATTTCCCGCATGCGTCGAATGGATTTAACGCATGCGTGGAAGTATTTTACTTCCTGGAGTGGTGACGTGGCGGCGTCAACGTCACCGCGTCCTCAGCCCGAGGGGATTTTCATCCGATGGTGTGTACACGCCATCGGATCAAAATCCGATGAGACATGTCCGCTGGAAACGGTCCGTAGGACATGTTTGAGCGGACATGTCTCATCGTCTGTACGCAGCCTTAGGGAATGTTACATTCACCCAATGAAAGGCAAGAAGACTATTACACACATTACTGGTGTTGTTTTTATTTTTTGTCTCCTTCTGCAATTAAGGGAGCAGTGATCATTTGTTTTGGTCTTTTCAGAGTTTCACAGGCTGGGAGTAAGATTGCAAAGGAAGGGAGATTCAAATAACCAGCCTAAATATTTATCAGGTTTCAGCCAATCCCTGGAGAGCAGTGTCTAGAAGGGGACTGGAAAGGTGATAGATTGAAGCACTGAAGAGCTGGGCTCTCTCTCTCACCAGGAGGGTTCCAGGGCCTGAGGGGCTGCTGTCCTCAGGCATCCCATGGACTGTGTGGCTATTCTAGATGCCTCAGTGGTGTCAGGGCTGAGGGCCTGGATGGCTTTTCTCAGAAGCTGATTGCAGGACCTACCCAGAATGGATCTGGTCTGGAGAAGGACTGTCTCACTGCACTGTGTCCGGAGGAAGCTGGAAGATGGCAGCTGTCCTGGGGACTTGTGAGTAAAGACCCTAAATTGATCCCTGCGACTGTACAGTGTTGTGGAAATCACTGGTGCATAGGTGCAAGATAATCAAAGAAAATTGCCCTATGGTCTCCAGTTTAGAAAGTTATCTCTTGGTCTCAAACTGTGGGGGTTTAGACTGTCCAACCTTCATGTTTACTTAAAGTGGGTGTAAACCCACTTTTGAAAAAAATGGAAAAAAGGGATTTTTAAATACAGCTTACCTGTAAAATCCTTTTCTTGGAGTACATCACGGGACACAGAGCGGCATATTCATTACTATATGGGTTATATGGAGTACCTTCAGGTGTGGACACTGGCAATCTCAAACAGGAAGTCCCCTCCCTATATAACCCCCTCCCCTAGAGGGAGTCCCTCAGTTTTGTAGCAAGCAGTATGCCTCCCAAAATGTTCCCCAAAAGAGGGGTGGGAGCTCTGTGTCCCGTGATGTACTCCAAGAAAAGGATTTTACAGGTAAGCTGTATTTAAAAATCCCTTTTTCTTTCTCGTACATCACGGGACACAGAGCGGCATATTCATTACTATATGGGATGTCCGAAAGCAATGTTTTAATGAGGGGAGGGAGACATCTTCCAAAGAAGGATTCAATTTAGAGGTATACTCAAATAATAATAATAATTTCAACTTAGTCAAGAAAAAACTTTTTTTTTTTTTTCTTTTTTACAACCAAGGGTGCCCCTGATCCCGAGGATCTTAAACTGCAGCCTGTAGTACTGCCTGTCCAAAGGCAGAATCCGCATTCCTTCTCACGTCTAGTTGATAAAACTTTGTAAACGTGTGGACTGATGACCACGTCGCCGCCTTGCATATCTGAGCCATAGAGATCTGATGGTGTGCTGCCCAGGAGGCGCCCATGGCCCTGGTAGAATGGGCCTTTACCGACAAAGGAGGAGGCAACCTCTTCAAACCGTAGGCTTGAATGATTAATTGTCTAATCCATCTCGAGATGGTGGATTTTGCAGCTGCCTGCCCCTTCTTGGGGCCATCTGGTAGAACGAACAACACATCTGTTTTCCGGATCTTTTCTGTAGCTTTAAGATAGGCCTTCATGGCCCGGACAATATCCAAGGTATGCAGCAACCCCTCCTTTCTAGATGTGGGTTTCGGAAAGAAGGATGGAAGTACCAAATCCTGGTTCAAGTGAAAATTGGATATAACCTTTGGTAGAAAGGAAGGATGGGGCCGGAGAACTGCCCTGTCCTTATGTAGAACGAGATATGGTTCCTTACACGATAAGGCTGCTAATTCTGACACTCTCCTGGCCGAAACTATGGCGACCAAGAAAACCAACTTTCTTGTCAGTAAAACTAAAGGAATCTCAGCCAACGGCTCAAAGGGTTGTTTCTGTAGAGTGGACAGGACAAGATTTAAGTCCCATGGACAAATTGGTGACTTGACAGGAGGATTAATACGCAAGACCCCCTGTATGAAGGTCTTTACCAGCGAGTGGGTGGCCAGCGGCCTCTGAAACCACACTGACAGAGCTGAAATCTGTCCCTTGATTGTGCTTAATGCCAGGCCTTTATCCACTCCTAGCTGGAGAAAACTTAACACCCTATCAATGGTATATTTGCGGGAATTCCATCTTTTGGATTCACACCAGCCTACGTAGTTCCTCCACACCCTGTAATAAATCACCCTGGAGGCCGGCTTTCTAGCCCTAATCAGGGTAGGAATTACCTGCCTAGACAGACCTCTACCCCTGAGAATCAGGGATTCAGCCTCCAGGCCGTCAAATTTAGACGTTGTAATGTAGGGTGGAGGATCGGGCCTTGTGAGAGTAGGTCTGGTCGTAGAGGAAGAGTCCAAGGGTCTCCTACTGCCATCTTCAGGATTAGTGAGTACCATGTCCTCCGGGGCCAAGCTGGAGCTACTAGAATGACCGGCTTGTGCTCCACTCTGATCCTGCGCAACAGGCGAGGAAGTAACTGTAGCGGAGGGAATGCATATAGAAGTTTGAATTGATGCCAAGGGCAAACCAACGCATCGGTTCCGCAGGCCATAGGGTCCCTCGCTCGAGACACGAACCTGTCTAGTTTCTTGTTGAACCTGGATGCCATTATATCTACGTCTGGCATTCCCCACCTCTGGCAGATTGTCTGAAAGACCTGGGGATACAGAGACCACTCCCCTGGCAACAGACTCTGGCGACTTAAGAAGTCTGCCTGCAGGTTGTCCACTCCGGGAATGAATATCGCCGAAATGCAGGGTACATGAACCTCTGCCCACTGAAAAATCAAGCTCACCTCCCTCTGAGCGGCCTGACTCCTGGTTCCCCCTTGGTGGTTTATGTATGCCACCGCTGTGGCATTGTCTGACTGGATTCTCACCGGGAACCCCTGTAATCTGGAGGTCCATGCCAGAAGGGCTAGGCGAGCAGCTCTGATCTCCAAGATATTGATGGGGAGCTGCCTCTCTGTTTTCACCCAAGTTCCCTGGCGAGAGAACCCCTCGAAGACCGCCCCCCAGCCTGCCAGGCTGGCGTCTGTGGTAACTACCTTCCAGACAACAGGGCTGAAGGATCTTCCCTTTAGAAGATTCTGAGGGTTCAACCACCAGGCCAGGCTTTGTCGGACCCTTGATGATAGCGTCAAAGGGGACTCTAAGGCATGTGCTTTCTTGCCCCAGGCTGCTAGAATGGCTGCCTGTAGGACGCGAGTGTGGATCTGAGCATATGGTACTGCCTCGAACGTGGCCACTAGCTTGCCTAGTAATCGCATACACAGGCGAGTAGTTGGCTTTTTCTTGCTTAGAACCAACTGAACCAACCCCTTGATAGCCTCGATCTTTACAAGGGGCAGGAACACCCTTTGCTGTTCTGTGTCTAACCTCATGCCGAGGTATTCCAACTGCTTTGTAGGTTGGAATGCTGACTTTTCCCGGTTTAGGACCCAGCCGAATCCTTCGAGGTACCGAACCGTGAGGTTTACTGCCTGTTGCAGACACGGCCGTGAGTGATCTATGATTAAAAGGTCGTCCAAGTACGCTAGGACTGTGACCCCTTGGATCCTTAAATTGGCCAGAACTGGGGCTAGGATCTTCGTGAATACCCGGGGGGCCGTGGCCAGCCCGAAGGGGAGCGCCCTGAATTGGAAGTGTCGCTGCCCCACCGCGAAGCGTAAAAATCTTTGATGCGACTGAAAGATTGGTACATGAAGGTAAGCATCCTTTATGTCTATGGAGGCCAGAAAATCGTCCCTCTGAAGCGCGGCGGCTGCTGACCGGATGGATTCCATCCGGAAGGAACGAACCCTTAGGTAACCGTTTAACCTCTTTAGGTCCAAGATTGGCCTGACATCGCCGTTGGGCTTTGGTATGACAAAGAGATTGGAATAGAAACCTAGCCCTTGCTCTTGGGCTGGCACCTCTATTATTACGTCCTGGCAAAGCAGGTGATCCAAAGCTGCCAGCATTGAGGCCTTCCTTGCTGGATCCTTTGGTAGCCTTGACTCTTGAAAATGAGGCGGAGGAAAGTTTAGAAACTCCAGTCTGTAGCCTGCGGTTACAGACGCCCGGACCCATTTGTCGGGGATCTTGGCTTCCCAAACTTCTGAGAAGAAACGAAGCCTTCCCCCCACCCGCGAGAGTGGGGGCGCCCCTTCATAAGGCAGACTTAGGGGCTGTCTTTGTCGGCTTGCGATACCATGGCCTCTTACCCCCAGGGGCCTGTCCCTGCGATCTACTGTTAACGTTGGATCGTGCAGGCGGCCGTCGACACTGCCTGGAATTTGAGGGCCCTGAGACAGGAAAGAGCTGCCTTTTAAATGTAGGACCCCGGAATGTCTTTTTGACCGGTAAAAGGGTACTTTTGCCACTTGAAATAGTCTGAATGTATTTATCCAGATCCTCCCCGAAGAGTCGTCCTCCATGGAAGGGAAACCCTGCCAGAAGCTTTTTGCATGGGGGCTCCGCCGCCCAGTTCTTCAACCATAAGAGCCTTCTCATGTGCACCAAAAATAGTGATAAACGAGAGGCCTGCTGGATGGAATCCTTTATAGCATCTACAGCAAAACACAGAGCTCTGGGAATGTCAGAAAACTCTTCTGCTTGTTGGGTAGGCATGTCTTTTAGCATTTCTTTTGTCTGGTCCTTTAACGCCTGACAAACTCCAATTGCAGCCACAGCTGGCTGTACCACTGCTCCTGCCGTAGCAAAGGATGCTTTTAAAAGTGTCTCTAACCGTTTATCAACCGGATCTTTAAACATATGTATGTTTTCCACCGGGCAAGTTAGTGATTTATTCACACATGAGATGGCTGCATCCACCACTGGGAGCCTCCACCTCTTGGAGAATTTTTTCCTCCATGGGGTAAATGACCGCAAATCTCTTCGGTGGCAGAAAAATCCTGTCCGGCCGTACCCAATCCCGAAAGATCAATTCCTCCAAGAGAGGATGGACCGGAAAAACTGCGTTGCTTAACGGAGCTTTCAAAGAGCCCAGAGAGGATACCGGAGGAACCTGAGGCTCTGGCAATGGTAAACTAAAAGCCGAGCGGACCATGTCCGTCAAAGACTGTACCCACAGTCTCTCTGTCTGGGAGTCTGAAAATGGTTCCTCAGAGGTAGATCCCTCAATCCCTGAACCCTCTTGGTTCAGGTCTAGTTGATCCTCCTGCGATTCCAATTCCTCCGGAGAGAGAATCTCAGCATCTGAGGATACACCTCTTGGTGATGGGGATCTAACCCGTTTCTTGCCAGGAATAGCTCTAGCGATCAATGCTGCTATTCTCTCTTCTAGCCCCCCTAGGGATACGGCTAGCATCTCCTCTGTGATAAACACAGGGCTGGGCTGATCTGGGCCAGCCTCCGCACCAGACCCCCCTAATGGCTCATCCAAGGCGCCCTTTATGGGAATAAGTTGCGGGGAAAGTATCGGCATATCATCAGAATCAGAGGGGGAACCCCTTTGTTTTTTGGTCTTTTTTGTACCCTTTGACCCCGAACCTTTGGAAGCCATAATACAAAATCGAGGGACTCCGCCAACAACAACAGACTGTAGTGGCCAGGAGTACAAAACTAGAGCTTAGGGGACAATAGATCACTAATGCCCAAAAACTGATGGGGCCCCGTATGTTTTTTTTTTTTTTTTTTTAAATATATATAAGTCTCTTTCTTTTTTTTTTTTTTTTTTTTCAAACATACAGTGACCCCAAACTTAGTTTGCCAGCCTCCAACCTGCTGCAAAAAAGGGGAATTTCTTGGCTTAACAAAAAAGGCATTGGAACAAAGTCCAGCATGTACTACCCCTCTTCCGCCACCGGGAGTCACTGTTCTGCCGCTCTGCGTCCTCTCCCTCTGAGATCAGCCTCAGACTGAGCACTGACAATGCCTGCTGATCTATAACAGCACAAGGCGCGCCCCTGTATGACGCTGCAGGCACGCCCCCCCCCGCCCTCCTCTCCGAACGGCGCGAAAAACGTCTATAAGACGTGCGCGTGCATGCGCGCGCGCGTATGCCGGAGCAGGAGGAACATGGAGGAGCCGCGCTGCTGGAGACTCAGGACTGCAGAATCAGGCGGCAGATTCAAACCCCCGGCCAGGTAGGACTCTTCAAAAGGCCCCATAGGGATCCTTACCAGTCCTAGGAAGAAAGCAGCAGGTAGCTAGCAACACCATTCTTAGACAGGGGAACCTAGTAATGGGGGAAAAGGGGTCATCCTGTCTTTTTCAGACATAGTGAGCAAGGTTGCCAATGCAGAGCATACTTAGGCTACCCCCCTTTTAGGTTACCCCGGAGAGCCTGCTGTCGAACCAAGTCCCGCAGGCTCCCCTCTTACCTGCTCCATGCTGCAGGATGTTTGTCCAGCAAAACGATCCAATCTTCTCCCATCTCCGTGGGTAGCGTAGTAGACCTTCAGGCCCTGGGGTCCTATGAAGGTACCCACTGTCCTGGACCTATATAGCACCCTGGCAAACAGGAACTTATGGTTTTTACAAACTCCAAGTCCTGGGCCCAGGGTCCAGCCCTCCAAAGAGGAGCATTATAGGCAAAACCCCACGGTTTGGGGCCCGGGTACTGTCCACTTTGGCACTGAGGCTCCTTGGACAGATCCGGTTAGCCCGCCCTTAATCCCAAGGATGTGGAGCAAAGCTATTCCGTGACCAACACCTAAGACACTGGCGAAAAAACTGAGGGACTCCCTCTAGGGGAGGGGGTTATATAGGGAGGGGACTTCCTGTTTGAGATTGCCAGTGTCCACACCTGAAGGTACTCCATATAACCCATATAGTAATGAATATGCCGCTCTGTGTCCCGTGATGTACGAGAAAGAAAAATAACACCTGCAAGACAAAGGCATAATCTAAGCCCCCGCTGCGGGGATCTAAGCCCCCGCTGCGGTGCCCGACATATCACCGGCCGTCAACATGTTGCCCTGGAGTTACTTCCGGGTATCGCGGCTCCGGCGCTGTGATTTGCCGGAGCTGCAATGATGACACTTCCGCGTATGCTCACGGGAGCCGCCAGTCACGGCATGACCTCCTTTAGAAACTGCACAATCGCCATTTCTAAAGTGTATATAACAGGTATTTGCACCACTTCCGGGTATAGACTACCATGGTGGTCGAGCCCCTCCACGTCAACCCCCCCCCCCGTTGTGTTCTGGGAAACACTCGGCTCCCAGAACACAACGGGGACCAGTGGGAACTGCACAGCGCGACTCGCGCATGTGCAGTAGGGAACCAGTCAGTGAAGCCGCGGCTCTTCACTTCCCGATTCCATTACCGAGGATGGCGATGGGGGAAGCCGAGAGACGAGGTACCGCTCGGCTTCGACTGCCGATGTCGCCGGCGACTTAGACAGGTCAGTGTTAATTTTTTAAAAGTCAGCAGCTGCTGTATTTGTAGCCGGTGGCTTTAAAAAGAACCCCGCTTTAAGAGAGGAGCCTTTGGACAGAAAAAATGCATAGTGCGCATTAATGCAAGATGCATTTAGGCGCATTCATGCATTCTAATGCCCAGAATAAATTAATTTTCTTTCTGAAAGAGTACATTAAAGCCAAAGTCACATACAGTAAATGCATATGCCAAAAAAAATGTAACCACATTTTTTTTTAAGCAGCCAGCGGAAAAGTCATTCAGAAGAGCTGAGCAAGCGCCCAGTGTGCACAAGACCTAGAGATTTATCCACTTGAAGAGAAAATGCTCTTTACACATATCAGTGGAAGCCTGATACTCAATCTCCTTGGGGTAGAGCACTAAAATTGTTCTATCATATGGATTCTTTTTAACTCCAGCAATAGAGGTGACTTGACATCATGTCTTAGAAATACTATAGAAAACTAAAATAACAGATGGCCGTGATACTTTATCCTTTGGGTTTACCAACATTACCCTTTAATATAATTTATGTTATATATATTATTACATAACAATGCTTCTGAGAAGAGGATATTACACCATCCTTTCTCAATTATTTTACCACATAGTAACCCTAGAACTATCTTTCAGATCTCAGTAACCCCTGGTAAATATTATTATATTTACACCCCACAGCACATTAGCATGACCAGTAAGTTTGATGCCGCGTACATACGACCGTTTTTCGGGTTGTAAAAAATGCCTTTTTTTTAATGTCATTAAAAACGATCCTGTGTGGGCTCCAGAGCATTTTTCACGATGTAAAAAATGGCCATTAAAAATTTCGAACATGCTCTAATTTTTCACATAGTTTACGTCGTAAAAAATGCTTGTGTGTGGGCTTTAACGACGTGAAAAAACTGTGCATGCTCAGGAGCAGGTTATGAGAAGGGAGCGCTCGTTCTGATAAAACTAGCGTTCGTAATGGAGTAAGCATATTCATCACACTGTAACAGACTGAAAAGCGTGAATCGTCTAAATCAGCAAAAGCAGCCCAAAGGGTGGCGCCATCCGCATGTAAATTCCCCTTTATAGTGCCGTTGTATGTGTTGTACGTCACCGCGCTTTGCTAGAGCATTTTTTTTTTCACAATCGCGTGTAGGCAAGGCCGTTGTAATGATCGGGTTGAAAAAAAACGTTGTTTTTTCTAGACCCGTAAAAACGTCATTTTTTACAACCCGAAAAACGATCGTGTGTACGCGGCATGAGAGTTAAAGTGATTGTAAACGATCACCTTGTAAAACAACCATTCAGTTAGAAATGAAAGGCAAAACATTTTTGTATAAATATAAAAATACACTATAAATACCTTTTTTCTGTTTTTTATAAGTGATCACATTCCCTCTGTTCTCAGCTGCATAAGAGCTGAGGGGGAGGGGGGGAAGAAGCAGCATCACACTGGGCTTCCCAGTAAATAGCTGTGCAGTGTGGCCGTGTCAGCACAAGTCTGATCATTGGAGGAGAGCACACCGAGTTCCCAGTACAGCTAGAGCGAGAACTGACCAGTATGCTCTCCTGCTTAGTGTGGTCAGTTTTTAATAGAAAAACAGAGTGACTGGCAGGAACACCAGGGATTTCACACAAAAGAAGCAGTACAAAGAGAACCGGATACTTCATCATACAAGTTCATGATACAGCAGGTATATATCAGGAATATGAAGTGTAAGGCCGCGTACACACGGAGGGACATGTCTGCTGAAACGGCCTGACGGACCATTTCCAGCAGACATGTCTCCTCCGGATTTTGGTCCGATGGCGTGTACACACCATCGGATCAAAATCCCCGCCGGCAGACAGCGCGGTGACGTGACCGTCAACGTCACCGCCACGTCACTGCACCAGGAAGTAAAAAACGTCCATGCATGCGTCGCATCCTTCCAATGCTTGTGCGGGCAGATATGTCCGCTGGTAAGTGTACTAACCAGCGGACATACTGTATCCGACGGACATGACTCCGGCAGACAAATTTTAAAGCATGTTTTAAAAGTTGTCCGCCGGTCAGACATGTCCGCTAGCCCATACACACGATCGGATTTGTCTGCTGAACTGGTCCGTCGGACCAGTTTGAGCGGACAAATTCGATCGTGTGTACGCGGCCTTAGGGTAACAAAGACTTGAATTTTTACCACTCCCCTGCTTTACACAATATTATTTTCACTAATAATTATAAATAATAATAACAGGCATATTTTCTTACATTGGTGGTCAGTTAAAAAAGTGTCCCTTATACATTGGTGGTCAGGGTGACAAAGGCCCCTTTTTGGTCAATGGAAAGAAGGCCCTGTTACATTGGCAGTTAGTTGGAAAATACCCCATTACAATGGGAAGAATGCTTTTAAATATGGGGTCAGTTGGAAAACAGCTGCCTTTACATACAGCTATAAAGATCTTTGGTGCTGATAGGGCAGAATATCTTTTTTTTTGCTACAATTAAAATGGTTCTAAAGGCAGGAGGTTCTTTATCTTATTGCATTCTGTGCATTAGGATTAAAAAAAAATCTGTGTGCAGCAGCCCCCCCCCCCCCCTAATATTTACCTGAGCCTCTTCTCGATGTTGCACTAGAGACTCGGCTGTCCAGGACTCTCCATTCTAATTGGCTGAAACAGCAGTGGGCGCTATTGGCTCCCACTGCTGTCAATCAAAGACAATGAGCCAATGAGGAGAGAAAGGGGGTGGGCAGAGCCACAGCTCCATGCCTGAATGGACACACAGAGCAGCGGCTCGGCTCATGTTCCCCCATAGCAAGCTGCTTGCTGTAGGGGCGCTTGGCAGGAGGGAGGGGCCAGAGCAAAGTATTGGGACTGCTTTGTGCAAAACCACTGCACAGAAGAGGTAAGTATGACATGTTTGGTATTTAGTTTACTTTAGTATCACTGTAAATAACAATCAGGCCTTGCCTCTCCCCAAGCCTTTGGGTGATCTATGTACATTGCAGGGATGTTAACAAATTTTGTTGCAGATTCCTACCTTATGTTATTCTGAAGAAATAGATGTTTGTTTGTCCGTGTCCATGTGCATAGTGCATCTGCAGAGTGGGTTCATAATTATCAACCAGCTGCTGCACCTGCAGGGTTCTAATGTGGAAAGTGGCATGTGCTGCATTGCTTTAGATGTGAATTCCCTTTGGGAGTATTTAACCAAAAATGATGTTCCTGTTGTTGCAGGGCATACGCAAAATCTGATGTGTATCTTAGTGCAGACTTCTGGGAATATCAGTAAGCCAATCAAACAGGAAGGAAATTACATTTCTGGGGGGCATTCTGTACACCATCGCCTCCAGGGAGCCATATCGCAATACATTTTACAGAAAATTACAGAGCTGCAAATAGAAAAGGAAAGGTAATTTTGAATAACATTTAATTATAATATGACTTGTGCTGCAATTCTATACGTTATATTATAAAAAAAAATCCATGAAAGTGGAGTTACCCCGCTAAGGCCTCTTTCACATTGAGGAGTTATTCAGGTGGTACAGCGCTAAAAATAGCGCTGCTATACCGCCTGAAAAACTCCTGCCAAGCAACCTCAATGTGAAAGCCTGAGGGCTTTCATACTGAGGCGATGCGCTGGCAGGAGCATTTTTGGTGCGGTGAGAGGAGCGGCATTTATACCGCTCCTTCCCATTGAAAACAATGGGAAACCGTGGCAATACCGCCCGCAATGCACCTCTATAGAGGCGCATTGCGGGCGGTATTAACCCTTTGTCGGCGACTAGCGGGGGTTAATACCGCACCGCTAGCGGCTGATTCCCGCAGCAATTCCGGCGGTATAGCGCTGCTATTTTTAGCGGCGCTATACCGCCAGCGCGGCTCTCGTCCCAGTCTGAAAGGGGCCTTAGGGTTATCATTTTCACATGTACTGTATATGTAAAGAAACATTAAAGTAAACTCCCATGTATGATTTTTACACCTATATGTAAACCTTTAACAAGGCTTTTCTATAGGTACACTAAATATCTCCTAAATGTGCACCGTTCCTCCAGAGCCGTGCCGTAAACAGCGACACCGGTGCGCATGCACGGGAGTGACATCACCCCCCGCTCGACCAATCATATAGCTGAAGTCCGCGAACCCGGAAAGAAGACAGAAGCTCCTTCCGCGGTGACAGTTTTTTCCAACTTCATCATTAAAACGACGTTGCCCACACGCGGTCGTTTAAAAAAAATGCTCTAGCAAAGTGCGTACAACACGTACCACGGCACTATAAAGGGGACGTTCCATTCGGATGACGTCACCCTTTAGCTGATTCTGTGTTAGTAAAAGACGATTCGCGCTTTTCTGTCTGTTACAGCGTGATGAATGTGCTTACTCCATTACGAACGGTAGTTTTACCAGAACGAGCGCTCCTGTCTCATAACTTGCTTCTGAGCATGCCCAGGTTTTTAACACCGTTTTAACCCACACACGACCATTTTTTACAACCAGAAAAACGACATTGTTTAAAAAATGCAGCATGTTCGATTTTTTTTTTTGTCGTTTTTCAAAACCCAAAAATTGATGTGAAGCCCACACACAATCTTTTTAAATGAAATTTTTTTAAAACGTTGTTTTTTACATGCCGAAAAATGATCGTGTGTACGCGGCATTACAATAAGCGATGTCAAGGCAACCAAACAATGAAGAATCGGGTGCACAATGAAAGCAGAGCATTGAAGAATATATGACGGTCTTAATAAGAAGGGGTTTCCACAGCAACTAATGATATCTGTCCTACAGCTGAACGCTACCCATCAATCAGGAGTAAGCATACTAAGTTATAGCTTGCTGCAGACACAATCCAGCCCTGTCATTGTGCATCAGCATCTCTCTGTCATTACACTTCATAAACCCGGGTGCATCGGTTGACAGAGCGAGCAGAAGGGACGGGTCTGATTTACTAACATTCATTGGTGTACAAACAAACACCAATGTGATTGAGCAGAATCTATGATAATGTAATATTCATCCATGACTGCGTGGGCACAGGTTACAGTAAACATGAAATGTATTAACATGGAGGCTTTGCTTTTGAATTTATGCAATAGTGTCTAAACCAGCTATTCCCAACTAGAGTTCTGTTTATTGCTAGAGTTCCATCACAGGTTGCTAGGGGTTCCTTGGACTATGGCTGATTGAACTCCCATTTGATGGCTCCTGCATATTTCTACATCCAATGCCTCTTGGCAGAGGCAGTGGAATGACACCAATGATCTTTTTAGCCGTTTGAAGAAGTGCCATTTTTCCAACTGACCACCAATGTATAGGGGGTCCATTCTTCCCACTAACCACCCATGTTGGGGTCACATTCTTCCCACTAACCACCCATGTAAGGGTTGTATTCTTCCCACTGACCACCAATCTTAGGGTCACATTCTTCCCACTGACCACCCATGTAAGGCCACGTACGCACGATCAGACCGGTTCGATGAAACTGGTCTGAAGACCAGTTTCATCGGACCAAATTGATCGTGTGTACGGCCCATCGGACCTTTGTCCGTCAGACCAAAGTTTTAAAACTTGCTTTAAAATCTGTCTGACGGACACTTGTCCATCGGACCAAAACGATGGTTAGTACACAAAAGCATCGGACCAAAAACCTGCGCATGTTCAGAATCAAGTCAACGCATGCTTGGAAGCATTGAACTTCTTTTTTTCAGCACGTCGTTGTGTTCTAAGTCACCACGTTCTGGCCCGATGGGATTTTGGACTGATGGTGTGTATGCACATCAGACCACTTCAGCGTGGTCCGATGAAAACGGTCCGTTGGACCAGTCTTATCGGACCGGTCTGATTGTGTGTACAGGGCCTAAGGGTCACATTCTTCCCACTGACCACCAATGTAAGGGGGGCATTCTTTCCAATTTTTCAATAAGCATAAAATCACTATATATAAAATATACATAAATATATACATATTTACATAAATGAAAATAAATATAGCAAATCTGCTCTTAAACAAAAAATGACTTTACAGCAAAAACAAAACTCATCATGAATATGTCATTATTGGGGATAATCTTACTACAACTCACACCACTACACCAGACAAACCTGAAAGGTCAAGAAACAAACCTGCACCCATTATGCATGCAGCCCTTCTTTAAAAAGAAAATGTTAACCAACAAAAGCTAAGAGAGTGAAAGAAAAAGAAAAAGAACTCCTCACCCAGAGATGGGCAGTTCACCAAAGGCAGGTCTGATATTCCTCCACGCCCTTTTGCAGACTGCTCAAGGCTCCCTGCCCTTCTCAAGACCCCGAATTTTCCCAACCTCACCCAGAATATCGTGCACCACCACCTCAACAGAGAGGACTTTCTTCCTCAAGGTAATCTGGCACTGTGCCTTCCATGTGAAGTAACGGACAACTATACTAACTAGAAAAAGTTAAATCTCAGCGAGTCGGGAATGCACCGTACACCCACTCCGCATAACTCATGCCATAGAAAAAGGGGATGCCTAGAGCCCTCCCCACCCTTTTATACACCTCTATGTTAAAGGGACACTGCAGCAAAAAGTGGTCCATAGACTCCACTTTACCAACACACTCCGCTCTAGGACAATCCCGATCTCTCACAGGGCGATGCTTCAAGTCCCTAAACTTCTTTCTAAATTGATTAAACGCAACTCCTCCCTCATTACAGAGAATTGGCAATCCCTTCAGGCCAGAAAAAAAAAAAACAGCTCAAAATTTTCTTCTCCAGAAGCTTCCTGGGGAGGGACTTGATATCCTCCGCTGTCACCTGCCACTGCCGAAGTATTTTCAGACACGGGGCAACATAAGCCGGGAGCTTGCCATGTCGGACTCTCATACTTTTTACTGGCCCGCCATCTTCCCAGCATTGCAGAAAAGGCCTAAAACAAGATTGAAAAATACTCACCCATCCCAGTGGGTTCTCTGCTAGCATGTTACCAAGATTGTACTTTAAAAAAAAGCAGAGAAAATAAAACTATTGGGTTGACCATTCCTAGGCCACCCTTCCATCTGGACAGGTAAGTTACATTGCATTTGATCAGGTTCAGTCTATTTCCCCATAACAGTTGGAAAAAACAGCTGTACACCCTTGCATAGAGAGATGCTGGCTGGAGGATCTACGTATAGGATTAGGGACTACCACATGGGGGACAGACTCAGGGACCACATCACTAGGGGAAACAGAAACAACAGATGTCACAGACACACGAGGGACAGACTCAGGGACCACATTACTAGTGGAAACAGAATCAGAAGTCACAGACACAGAAGGGACAACAACAGTTTCAGCGGCCTCATCCTCCTTATCTAGCCTCTGCAACTCAGCCTCCAATCCTGGCAAGTTATGTAATGCCTCTGGGCACTGACTATAAGGCCGCGTACACGGAGGGACATGTCCGCTGAAACATGTCCGACGGACCGTTTCCAGCGGACATGTCTCCTCCGGTTTTTCGTCCGACGGTGTGTACACACCATCGGATGAAATTCCCCTCGGCCAGGGAACGCGGTGACGTTGACGCCGCCACGTCACCAAACGAGGAAGTAAAATACTTCCACGCATGCGTCAAATCCATACATGTCTCCGGCAGACAAATTTCAAAGCATGTCCGCTAGCCTGTACAAATGATCGGATATGTCCGCTGAAACGGTCCTTTGGACCAGTTTCAGCAGATATATTCGATCGTGTGTACGCGGCCTAAGAATAACGAGTCTGGCACAAATTCCACTGAATTTCGGTACAATCCTTAGCCAGATGGTCCAGATCCTGGCACAGTGAACACTTTTTACGGGTACAGGTAGATGCAAAATGGCCCTTTTCACCACATTTATTACAGACGTTAGCCAGACCTTCATTAAAAAATGGTCAGCCTATCCCTCCCCAGAAAGGCTGAACAGGGCAGATGTTGGACTACATTTCCAAGCACCACTAATTTTAGTGACACTGTCCAGGCCCAGTCCATATCCAATGCAGATCAAGGACCTTCCGCAATGGAGCGAGGACCTCACCATATCGGCGCAACCATACTATCAAATCAGCCTCTGGTATGGATTCGTTACGCACCAGGATCATCACAGATTTTATTAGAGGCTGCCTAGAAATTACCTTTGGCGCCAAACCGCTCCACTGTGGAAGACCTCTGCGCCTCCTAAATCGTTCCCAAAATAAAGGATAAAGGATATCCTTACAAAGGATAAATCAAACTCGTAGCTCCCCACAGGGCAAATCAAAGCAAAAATATCCGAAACTTTAAACCCAGCCACCCTCCCCCTTACTGGTGGGGTCTCCACCCCCTCCCACATTTCTCCTCCTGTACCCACTTACCATCCCACCACCAAACCTCCCCAAATTGTGACCACTAACATTTGTAACATTCCCCCCACCCTCCTTTGTGTGACTCCCCAAAACTGACCATAGCTGTTCACAAGCCTCCCTGCAGAGGATCCCGTTGTGCGTTTGGAAACGTCTGACACAACTCTGGCAGATAACAATTGCACACCTGATAAATCTTTCCTCTGCTGAGCAGGAGGAGAAATGTAATTTTTACCTATAGCAGCAATATTAACCCCTTCACCACCACCCACCACATCCATTTCTTTATCAATATTATTGCTGTCATTATTTTCTGGCACATTCATAGTTCCTGCCGTGTCCACACTCACTGCTGTACCCATAGACACTTCATCTCCAGGCAGACTCTTCTCCTCAATCAGGACAGGATTGTCAGCGAAGCAGAGTGAATGTTCTAATACAGCAACAGGTAAATCATTGCAGGAGGCTTCCATGGCTGCTTCCACTTCACATGCTGCTCCCCTCCCCCACCTGCATCAATCAGCCCAGGTGAAGGTGAAACAGGCTGTTTGGAGCTGGCAGCCATCTTGCTTGTAGAACTACAGGTCTCGGCAGTATCAGCAAAATCCATGTGCAGGGGCATGATGCAAATCCATCCACATTGGTGGTCTGATGAGACCTCTGCCAGGGGTTTTCCTTCCATGTCTGCAGAGGATTTCTCTACAGCACAAACTCCAACAGGCAGCTGTTTGCAGAGATCCTTCTCTCTCTGTTCCTCAGTTGGGACACCATCCACTACAGCCGGGACACCATCCACTACAGCCGGGACACCATCCACTACAGCCGGGACACCATCCACTACAGCCGGGACACCATCCACTACAGCGGGGACACCATCCACTACAGCCGGGACACCATCCACTACAGCCGGGACACCATCCACTACAGCTGGTGGGGCACACATGTTGGAAGGAGGCAGCGTGGTGTTCTGGGATTTCTCCACCAGTGCTGTCTTTGCCGGTCTGTAACCCTTCTGCTCCTCCTCAGGGACTTCCGATGGTTCACCAGCAGACCTGTTTGCCCTTAGGGGTGACTCCATCTGTTGGATGAACTTTAGGGTGCAATGTTCACTTTCAACCCCCTGGCTGGTTGCTGCTGGTGATTCCCCAGCCTATCATGGGGGGAGAGTTGCAGAGGCAGATGAAGCCGGGTTGTCTGGTACCTGCGGCTGCTGATCCACAGAAGTCACCGATGTCTGGCTGGCAAATCTCCACTCATTGGTAAACTTTTCTTCAAAAGCTCCACTTCTTTTTTTTAATTTCTCTAATAATAAAGATTGCTTTCTTCCATCTGCTGTAACTCTGGCTTCATGGCCAAACGATTCTTACTCCAGGCCTGGCAATACTTGGCCCTGAAGTTTTTATGTTCAGCTCCTCTGCTCTTCCAATCGCCCGAAAACGATCGATGATTCTGTCTGTAGACATCCACATTCTCCAGTGCCTGGACCCACAGTCAGATCCTCCACCTCCTCCTCCTCACTAGGCCCTGTATCATCAAGGGAATCCCTCCTAGGGCCTCCCCCAGTATCAGGCATTATTCCCAAGCCAAGCTAGCAGGCAAGGCCCAGGCTTGAAAAAAGGCTGGTTCTCAGAGAGAGCTCCTAGGGTGTGTTCTCCTCCTCCTTCCCACTGACCACCAATGTAAGGGGGGCATTCTTCCCACTGGCCACCCATGTAGGGGGCATTCTTCTTCTAGGGTGACGTGTCCTGGATTGCCCGGGACAGTCCCGCTGACTGTGATATGATTTGTTACAGCACAAGCTGATTTTTGCGAAGGGAAGGTGTCCCTGAATGGTAGTTTGGAAATGTGGTCATCCTATCTTCTTCCCACTGGCCACCCATGTAGGGGGCATTTCTCTTACTGACTGGTAATGTAAGGGGGGCATTCTTCTAACTTATCATCAATATAAAAAATACATTCTTACAGGCAGGCCTCCTACACACAGAACTATGGCCCAGCAGAGAACTGGATATTTGGGGGCTTTTTGCTGTCTCCTGCAACCAGAAGACACCACCTTCAGACATTTATGTCCATGGTCGCTGGTTCATCGGAACCAGGTGAACGCGGTATCTGTGGTCTAAATATATACTTGTATTCCACAATGTACTTTTAGCCGATAAAGGCATATACAAGATGGTGGTATGCACAAAGCGTGAGGCTATGAGACTTGGGGACAAAATGGCGTTGGGATAATGTAATTATGTCCCTATATAAGTTGCATCTCTTCTTCCCATCCTCCCCTCTTGTTGCATCTTTCTGTAATTGCCCCTCCACCCAACCACACCGATTCCTCCTACTGTTGAGGCCCCTAAAGGAGGACTGCCCCCCCTCTATCAGCAGCCTTGGCTGCGGCTGTCCCATGTCAGGGCTAAGCCCAAGAACACATGACTGCTGAATGCTCAGAGCAATGAATGACAGTCATTGCTCTCTGCTTTGCGCCTCCTCACTGTAGCGCCGGGCAGAAGTCACTGGGTCTCAGCTGTGGGCTAAGAGGCAGAGTCAGGTGTCAGGCACCTGGGTGAATCCTGACAATATGGTTGGGAACCTTCCAGAGCCTAAAGAGCAATGAATGACAGTCATTGCTCTCTGCTTTGCGCCTCCTCGCTGTAGCGCCGGGCAGAAGTCACTGGGTCTCAGCTGTGGGCTAAGAGGCAGAGTCAGGTGTCAGGCACCTGGGTGAATCCTGACAATATGGTTGGGAACCTTCCAGAGCCTAAAGAGGCTCTGCTGTGTCAGCCTAAAGCAGCTCTGCTGTGTCAGCCCGCTGTCAGCTGATTCTGGGTCACAAGAGCTTCTGTGACCCACAAGAGTATGGCCAAAAAAAGCTTTACCTGCACTTCTTTTTTAAGACCAAAAGAGAGGCTATCCCTTGCTCATCAAGTTGATGCTAAAGTGGTCTCTCAGTTATTATCTTTGCATGTCATATTAGCATGCCTTAATTGCTATTTAGAAACTTGATGAATCAGGGCCTTTGTCCTTCAAAAACAGAGGTAATTAGGAGTTTCCCTCAGGGTACTGTAAGTGTGATTAATTGTGTTACATGAGTAAATGTAAACTTGAGTTGTTATATGTAGTGGTGTGGTCGGTCATACATTATGGTGTGTGATCTGGGGTTGCTTAGCTCGTGAGCTAATATACATGGCATTATATTGGCAAGTTTTAGAAAAAAATAATTAGCCATGGCTGGGTGTGTTTAGTGGTGACTTTACCTGGGTGGAGTATACAGGGATACTCAGTCACAGGCAAGCCATGAAATGAAGTGTATAGCAGTGACAGTTGATGGCCAGAGTGTAATATACAGGGATGGGATTTCTCTGGCTGGCCATGGCAGGGAGTGTGCAGTATATAGCAGTGACAGTATACAGATAGGGTGTAGTATACAGGGATGGGGTGTGCACTGTATTGTACAGCAATGACAGTAGAGAGAGAGTTTTTTTGACCAGCCCTAAGCCATTGCAGGGAGTGTATAGCAGTGACAGTACCCAGGTTGGGGTGAAGTATACAGGGATGGGGATTCTCAGGCTGGCCATGGGAGTAAAAGGAGATTAGCAGGATGCAGTATACAGTGATGTGGTGTAATATACTGTATAGGGTTAGGGTGTAGAATACAGATAGATGGGGTGTAGTATACAGGGATGTAGTGTAGTACACGGTTGGGGTGGTGTATACCGGGGTATAGGGTGAAGTATACAGACATGGAGTGTAGTATACAGGGATAAGTTGTAACATACAAGGGTGGAGTGTAGGACACAGGGGAATGGGTTGCAATATACAGGATTAGGGGTTTGCATAGATGGGCAGGGTGTAGTATACAGGGATTGGGTGTAATGTATAAGCAAGTTTGGCAGTCCCAGGCCAGCCATGGCAGGGGGTATAAAGCAGTGACAGACTATGGAGGAGTTCCCCAGTGGGGCTTTTAGGCGGCGATGCCAAAAAAAGTAGGATAGTAGGGTGTAGTATACAGGGATAGAAAGTTCAGTCCCAGGCCAGCCATGACAGGGAGTCTATAGCAGTGAAAGTACCCAGATAGTAGTGACACAGGCCGGCAGTATACAGCAGTGACAGTACCAGGAGTAGTATAGACGGGTAGTGTGTAGTGTACAGAGATGAAGTGTAGTACAGACAGGTAGAGTACAGTGTACAGGGGTGGGATGGGGTGTAGTTTAGAAGGGTAGGGTGTAGTGTACAGGGATGGGGTGTAGTATAGATTGGTAGGGTGTAGTGTATAGGGGTTGGATGGGGTGTAGTTTAGACGAGAAGGGTGTAGTATAGATGGGTAGGGTGTAGTGTACAGGGATGGGATGTTGTATAGACAGGTAGGGTGTAGTATAGACTAGTGGGGTGTAGTGTACAGGAATGGGGGTGTAGTATAGACAGGTAGGGTGCAGTATACAGGGATGGGGTGTAGTATAGACAGATAGGGGAAGGTGTACAGGGATAGGGTGTAGTATACAGGGATGGGATATAGTATAGACAAGTAGGTTGCAGTATAAAGGGATGGAATGGGATTCTCTTTCCCAGGCCCGACCATGTCAGGGAGCATAAAGCAGTGACAGTAGATGGGTGGGTGTAGTATATAGGAATGGGGTGTAGTATAGATGTGTAGGGATTTACTGTAAGGGATGGGATTCTCTTTCCCAGGCCAGCCATATCAGGGAGTGTATAACTGTGACAATAGATTAGTAGGGTGTAGAATACAGGGATAAGATGGGGGAGCGTAGTGTGTAGGGATGGGGTGTAGTGTACAGGAGGGATGGAATGGGGTGTAATATACAGAAGGTATGGGATGTAGTGTACAGGAGGGTTGGGATGAGGTGTAGTGTAAAGGAGGGATGGGGAGTAGTGTACAGGGGGGTGGGATAGGATGGGGTGTAGTGTACAGGGGGGATGGGTTGTAGTGTAATGGAATGGGGTGTAAAGTACAGGGATGTGGTGTAATATACTGTATAGGGTTAGGGTGTAGAATACAGATAGATGGGGTGTAGTATACAGGGATGTAGTGTAGTACACGGTTGGGGTGGTGTATACCGGGGTATAGGGTGAAGTATACAGACATGGAGTGTAGTATACAGGGATAAGTTGTAACATACAAGGGTGGAGTGTAGGACACAGGGGAATGGGTTGCAATATACAGGATTAGGGGTTTGCATAGATGGGCAGGGTGTAGTATACAGGGATTGGGTGTAATGTATAAGCAAGTTTGGCAGTCCCAGGCCAGCCATGGCAGGGGGTATAAAGCAGTGACAGACTATGGAGGAGTTCCCCAGTGGGGCTTTTAGGCGGCGATGCCAAAAAAAGTAGGATAGTAGGGTGTAGTATACAGGGATAGAAAGTTCAGTCCCAGGCCAGCCATGACAGGGAGTCTATAGCAGTGAAAGTACCCAGATAGTAGTGACACAGGCCGGCAGTATACAGCAGTGACAGTACCAGGAGTAGTATAGACGGGTAGTGTGTAGTGTACAGAGATGAAGTGTAGTACAGACAGGTAGAGTACAGTGTACAGGGGTGGGATGGGGTGTAGTTTAGAAGGGTAGGGTGTAGTGTACAGGGATGGGGTGTAGTATAGATTGGTAGGGTGTAGTGTATAGGGGTTGGATGGGGTGTAGTTTAGACGAGAAGGGTGTAGTATAGATGGGTAGGGTGTAGTGTACAGGGATGGGATGTTGTATAGACAGGTAGGGTGTAGTATAGACTAGTGGGGTGTAGTGTACAGGAATGGGGGTGTAGTATAGACAGGTAGGGTGCAGTATACAGGGATGGGGTGTAGTATAGACAGATAGGGGAAGGTGTACAGGGATAGGGTGTAGTATACAGGGATGGGATATAGTATAGACAAGTAGGTTGCAGTATAAAGGGATGGAATGGGATTCTCTTTCCCAGGCCCGACCATGTCAGGGAGCATAAAGCAGTGACAGTAGATGGGTGGGTGTAGTATATAGGAATGGGGTGTAGTATAGATGTGTAGGGATTTACTGTAAGGGATGGGATTCTCTTTCCCAGGCCAGCCATATCAGGGAGTGTATAACTGTGACAATAGATTAGTAGGGTGTAGAATACAGGGATAAGATGGGGGAGCGTAGTGTGTAGGGATGGGGTGTAGTGTACAGGAGGGATGGAATGGGGTGTAATATACAGAAGGTATGGGATGTAGTGTACAGGAGGGTTGGGATGAGGTGTAGTGTAAAGGAGGGATGGGGAGTAGTGTACAGGGGGGTGGGATAGGATGGGGTGTAGTGTACAGGGGGGATGGGTTGTAGTGTAATGGAATGGGGTGTAAAGTACAGGAGGGATGAGATGGGATGTAGTATTGATGGGTAGGGTGTAGTAGTGTACAGGAAATTGATGGGGTGTAGTAGTGTACAGGGATTGGATGGGTAGGGTGTAGTAGTGTACAGGGATGTGGTGTAGTATACAGGATGGATGGAATGGGGTGTAGTATACAAGTATGGAATGGGGTGTATTATATAGGGATGGGGTGTAGTTCACAGGAGAGATGGGGTGAAGTATACAGAGGGATGGAGTGGGGTATAGTATACAGGGATGGGCTGTAGTACACAGGACTGATAGAATGGGCTGTAGTATACAGGAGGGATGGAATGGGGTGTAGTATACAGGAGGGTATACAGGAGGGATGGAATGGGGTGTAGTGTAGTGCAAATGGATAGGTTGTGGTATACAGGGATTGGTGTATAAGGTTGTGGTGTAGTATAGATGGGGAGGTTGTAGTATACAGGGATGGGGTGTAATATACAGAGGGATGGATGCAGTATACAGGGATGGGATTGGATGTAGTATACAGAATAATAGGGTGTAGTATAGATGGGTAGGGTGTAGTGTACAGTGATGGGGTATAGTAAAGACGGGTAGGTTGTAGTGTAAAGGACTGGCCATGTCAAGGAGCATATAGTGGTGACAGTAGGTGGGTAGGGTGTAGTATATAGGAATGTGGTGTAGTATAGATGGGTAGGGATCTACTGTAAGGGATGGGATGAGGTGTACAGGGATGGAATTCTCTTTCCCAGGCCTGGCCATGTCAAGGAGCATATAGTGGTGACAGTAGGTGGGTAGGGTGTAATATAGATGGGTAGGAATCTACTGTAAGGGATGGGATGAGGTGTACAGGGATGGGATTCTCTTTCCTAGGCCAGCCATGTCAGGGAGTGAATAGCTGTGACAGTAGATGAGTAGGGTGTAGTATACAGGAATGGGATTGGGGTGTAGTGTAGGGATGGAAGTGTAGTGTACAGGAGGGAGGGGAAGGGGTGTAGTGTAGAGGAGGGATGGGGTGTAGGGATGGAGGTGTAGTGTACAGGAGGGATGGGATGGGGTGTAGTGTAAAGGAGGGAGGGGAAGGGTGTAGTGTAAAGGAGGGAGGGGAAGGGGTGTAGTGTAAAGTACAGGAGGGAGGGGAAGGGGTGTAGTGTACAGGAGGGAGGGGAAGGGGTGTACAGGAGGGATAGGATGGGGTGTAGTGTAGAGGAGGGATGGGGTGTAGGGATGGCGGTGTAGTGTACAGGAGGGATGGGATGGGGTGTAGTATAAAGGAGGGAGGGGAAGGGGTGTAGTGTACAGGAGGGAGGGGAAGGGGTGTACAGGAGGGATAGGATGGGGTGTAGTGTAGAGGAGGGATGGGGTGTAGGGATGGCGGTGTAGTGTACAGGAGGGATGGGATGGGGTGTAGTATAAAGGAGGGAGGGGAAGGGGTGTAGTGTAAAGGAGGGAGGGAAAGGGGTGTAGTGTAAAGTACAGGAGGGAGGGGAAGGGGTGTAGAGTACAGGAGGGATAGGATGGGGTGTAGTGTACAGGAGGGAGGGGAAGGGGTGTACAGGAGGGATAGGATGGGGTGTAGTGTACAGGAGGGATGGGGTGTAGTGTACAGGAGGGATGGGGTGTAGTGTACAGGAGGGATAGGGTGTAGTGTACAGGAGGTATGGGGTGTAGTGTACAGGAGGGATGGGGTGTAGTGTAAAGTAAAGGAGGGAGGGGGAGGGGTGTATAGGAGGGATGGAATGGCGTGTAGTAAATATACAGGAAGGATGGGATGGGGAGTAGTATACAGGAGGGATGGGATGTAGTATACAGGAGGGATGGGAAGTAGTATACAGGAGGGATGGGAAGTAGTATACAGGAGGGATGGGATGTAGTATACAGGGATGGGATGGTGTGTAGTATACAGGAGGGATGGGAAGTAGTATACAGGAGGGATGGGAAGTAGTATACAGGAGGGATGGGAAGTAGTATACAGGAGGGATGGGATGTAGTATACAGGGATGGGATGGTGTGTAGTATACAGGAGGGATGGGAAGTAGTATACAGGAGGGATGGGAAGTAGTATACAGGAGGGATGTGATGTAGTATACAGGGATGGGATGGTGTGTAGTATACAGGAGGGATGTGGTGTAGTATACAGGGATGGAATGGCGTATAGTATACAGGAGGGATGGGATGGGGTCTAGTATACAGAGATGGTGTGTAGTATACAGGGATGGAATGGGGAGGAGGGAGTATACAGGGAGAGTATGGTGTGTAGTGTACAGGAGTAATAAGATGGGGTGTAGTATACAGGTATGGGAAAGGGTGTAGTATACAGAGGGATGGGTGAAGTATACAGAAAGGTGGGGTGTAGTATACAGAGGGATGGAGTGTAGTATACAGGGATAGGCTCTGGTATACAGAGGGATAGGTCGTGGTATACGGAGGAATAGCTTGCAGTATATGGGAATGGGTGTAGTATACTACAGAGAGATAGGTCTTGGTATACAGAAGTATAGCTTGTAGTATACAGAGAGATAGGTCATGGTATACAGAGGAATAGCTTGTAGTATACAGGGATAGATTGAGGTATACAGAGGGATAGATTGAGGTATACAGAGGCATGGGGTGTAGTGCAGTATACAGGGATAGGGTGTAGTGTACAGGAGGGATGGAATGGGGTGAAGTATACAGAGAGATAGGTTGTGGTATACAGAGGAATATCTTGTAGTATACAGGGATAGATTGAGGTATACAGAGGGATGGGTGTAGTGCAGTATACAGGGATAGGGTGTAGTGTACAGGGATGGGGTGAAGTATACAGAGGAATAGCTTGTAGTATACAAGGATAGGGTGTAGTATACAGCGGGATTGGGGGGAGTATACAGAGGAATATCTTGTAGTATACAGGGATAGGCGGGGGTGGGGTAAAGTATACAGCGGGATTATGGGGGGAGTATACAGGGATGGGGTGTAGTATACAGAGGAATAGCTTGTAGTATACAGGGATAGATTGAGGTATACAGAGGGATGGGGTGTAGTGCAGTATACAGGGATAGGGTGTAGTATACAGCGGGATTATGGGGGGAGTATACAGGGATGGGGTGTAGTATACAGAGGAATAGCTTGTACTATCCAGGGATGGGGGGGGTATACAGGGGTGGGTGAAGTATACAGAGGAATAGCTTGTACTATCCAGGGATAGGGGGGGGGGTATACAGGGGTGGGTGAAGTATACAGGGATAGGGGGGGTATACAGGGATGGGGTGTAGTATACAGAGGAATAGCTTGTAGTATACAGGGATGGGGGGGTATACAGGGATGGGGTGTAGTATACAGAGGAATAGCTTGTAGTATACAGGGATGGGGGAGGGGTATACAGGGATGGGGTGTAGTATACAGAGGAATAGCTTGTACTATCCAGGGATGGGGGGGGGGGGGTATACAGGGATGGGGTGTAGTATACAGAGGAAACGCTTGTACTATCCAGGGATTAGGGGGGGGGGGGTATACAGGGGTGGGTGAAGTATACAGGGATAGGGGGGGGGTATACAGGGATGGGGTGTAGTGTACAGAGGAATAGCTTGTAGTATACAGGGATGGGGTGTAGTATACAGAGGAAAAGCTTGTACTATCCAGTGATGGGGGGGGGGGGGGGGGTATACAGGGATGGGGTGTAGTATACAGAGGAAAAGCTTGTACTATCCAGGGATGGGGGGGGGGGTTATACAGGGATGGGGTGTAGTATACAGAGGAATAGCTTGTACTATCCAGGGATGGGGGGGTATACAGGGGTGGGGTGTAGTATACAGAGGAATAGCTTGTAGTATACAGGGATGGGGGGGGTATACAGGGATGGGGGGGGTATACAGTAGGGTGACCAGACATCCCCAGTTTCAGGGGACAGTCCCCTGATTGAGGACACTGTCCCCGGACCAAGTCTGTCCCTGGTTTTGTCCCCAGATTGGATTTAATAGGGGGCAGGGGCAATTTCAAAGAAAATCAGTGCAGAATTAAAATAAGAAAAATTAGAATTACACCCCCCCGCTCCACCGTGCCTACTAGCATAGGGGGGGGGGTTGTATTTTTCCCATTACCCGTGCCCCTTTCTGATGATCATGTGCTGGTCGGAGTGGAGGGAATATTTCTTCAGTTTCGGGCACATGCCAATTCAGCTCCGCTCACATGTTCTTCTGCCTTGGCTCAAATCCTGGCCATCCACCTGCCTATCTCCTTGCCTTCCCTGACGGAGTGATCTTCCTCCGCTCCCCATCCAGTAGTAGCCATGGCCCAAAGAGTAAGACTTGCGAGGCTGTGAGGCGAGCGGCGAAGGGCAGAGAACGCCGATTGCCTCCATTACTAGTAAATAAAAAATATGTCCCCGGATTTCATTTTAAAAATCTGGTCACCTTAGTATACAGGGGAGGGTGAAGTATACAGAGGAAAGGAATATCTTGTAGTATACAGGGATAGGGGGGAGTATACAGGGATGGGGGGTATACAGGGGTGGGTGAAGTATACAGGGATAGGGGGGAGTATACAGGGATGGGGGGTATACAGGGGTGGGTGAAGTATACAGGGATAGGGGGGAGTATACAGGGATGGGGGGTATACAGGGGTGGGTGAAGTATACAGGGATAGGGGGGAGTATACAGGGATGGGGGGTATACAGGGGTGGGTGAAGTATACAGGGATAGGGGGGAGTATACAGGGATGGGGGGTATACAGGGGTGGGTGAAGTATACAGGGATAGGGGGGAGTATACAGGGATGGGGGGGAGTATACAGGGGTGGGTGAAGTATACAGGGATAGGGGGGAGTATACAGGGATGGGGGGTATACAGGGGTGGGTGAAGTATACAGGGATTGGGGGGGGGGGGTATACAGGAATAGCTTGTACTATCCAGGGATAGAATTCTCTTTCCCAGGCCAGCCATGTCAGGGAGTGTTCGCCGGCGGCTCCGCCCGTTCCGGTTTCCGGTGGCCCGTGTCTCTCCCGCACACCTCCCCGGACATGGCTCTGTGAGACAGCACATGGCGGCCGCGGCCATGCAGAGCCCCCCCACACCATCCAACACCCCCCCGCTCCTCCTCCTCTAGACACCGAGCTCGGCCCCTCTCCCTCCCGCCGCCGCCATGGGGGTGCACGGCTTCCAGGACTACATCGAGAAGCGATGCCCGGGCGCGGTGGTCCCGGTGGAGCTGCAGAAATTGGCCCGGGGCAGTCTGGTGGGGGGCGGCCGACAGAGACCCCCACAGACTCCCCTCCGACTGCTCATCGACGCCGACAACTGCCTGCATCGGCTGTACGGCGGCTTCTACACCGACTGGGTAAGCGGCGGCCAATGGAATCACATGCTGGGCTACCTGGCCGCCCTGGCCAAGGCCTGCTACGCCGGCAACATCGAGCTCTTCGTCTTCTTCAACGGCGCCCTGGACAAGGCCCGGCTCCATGAATGGGTGAAGCGGCAGAGCAACGAGCGCCAGACCGGCCAGCAAATCATCAGCCACATCCAGAACAAGGGCACCCCGCCCCCCAAAGTCTGGTTCCTGCCCCCCATCTGTATGGCCCACTGCATCCGCCTGGCCCTGGTCCGCTTCCACATCAAGGTGAGGACCCCCCCATCCCCATAATACGGCCTGTCACCCTGCCAGAGCTAGGCCTCACATCCATGACAGGGGGTCATATCCGGCATAATGTCACGGACCCCCCCCCGCTGTTCTGTAGGAGATGGGCACCAGATCCCTGACAGGGGGGGGCATTTACCTGATATAATATGTGGAACCACCATTTTTAGAGTAATACTATATAGGAGGTAGGCCTCAGATTTATGACAGGGGGGGGGGTGCTCACAGCCAGATATATATCTATAACACATCCCCACTGTCAGAGGACCTACCTAGTTGGGGTCTTCCCTGTATGAGGTTGGCCTCAGAGCCATAACGGGATGGGGGGCTTACACCCCGATACAGGTGCCACCCCCGTTATCAGCGCAATATATATATATATTAGTGGTCGGCCAATATACTTTTATTCAGTGTTGATATCGAATTTCAGACCGCCTTGCAAGCCGATAGCCATTATCAGGTTTTGATATTCTGTACATCACTTGCCACCCAGATGCATTACTGTATGTCACTTGCCACCCAGATGCAGCACGTCGCCTGCCACTGTCACTTGCCACCCAGATGCATTACTGTATGTCACTTGCCACCCAGATGCAGCACGTCGCCTGCCACTGTCACTTGCCACCCAGATGCATTACTGTATGTCACTTGCCACCCAGATGCAGCACGTTGCCTGCCACTGTCACTTGCCACCCAGATGCAGCACGTTGCCTGCCACTGTCACTTGCCACCCAGATGCAGCACGTCGCCTGCCACTGTCACTTGCCACCCAGATGCAGCACGTCGCCTGCCACTGTCACTTGCCACCCAGATGCAGCACGTCGCCTGCCACTGTCACTTGCCACCCAGATGCAGCACGTCGCCTGCCACTGTCACTTGCCACCCAGATGCAGCACGTCGCCTGCCACTTGCCACCCAGATGCAGCACGTCGCCTGTCACTTGCCACCCAGATGCAGCACGTCGCCTGCCACTGTCACTTGCCACCCAGATGCAGCACGTCGCCTGCCACTGTCACTTGCCACCCAGATGCAGCACGTCGCCTGCCACTGTCACTTGCCACCCAGATGCAGCACGTCGCCTGCCACTGTCACTTGCCACCCAGATGCAGCACGTCGCCTGCCACTGTCACTTGCCACCCAGATGCAGCACGTCGCCTGCCTCTGTCACTTGCCACCCAGATGCAGCACGTCGCCTGCCTCTGTCACTTGCCACCCAGATGCAGCACGTCGCCTGCCTCTGTCACTTGCCACCCAGATGCAGCACGTCGCCTGCCTCTGTCACTTGCCACCCAGATGCAGCATTTTCGCCTGCCACTGTCGCCTGCCTCCCAGTCGCAGCGTGTCGCCTGCCTCCCAGTCGCAGCGTGTCGCCTGCCACTGTCGGCTGCCTCCCAGTCGCAGCGTGTCGCCTGCCTCCCAGTCGCAGCGTGTCGATTGCCACTGTCGTCTGCCTCCCAGTCGCAACGTGTCGCCTGCCACCCAGTTGAGGTGCCTCGCTTGCCACTGTCACCCTGATGCAGCGCGTCACCTGTCACCCAGATGCATTGTCACTTGCCACCCAGACGCAGCGTATCACTTGCAGTGTGTCACCTGCCACCCAGATGCATTGTCACTTGCCACCCAGACGCAGCGTATCACTTGCAGAGTGTCACCTGCCACCCAGATGCAGCGTATAGCTTGCCACTGCTGGCACTACTTCGGGCAGCCTATCTCCAGCGATGTCCAATCGGGTACATTTCCACATGCAAGTGGGTGATGAGAGATGACAAAACTATCTCTCTGCTCCCCCACGGCTGCAGCTCTGTCAGGAGAAGCCTTCGCGGCCCTGCTGTAGGGGAGGAACAGCAGTGATGCGAGGCGGGCAGTGAGAGATGACAGAGACTGCACCGAGCGCGGGGACAGGGGTAGGATTTGGTCTGACCAACATCGGTACGTTTCTGACCATTACTGATTATTTGAAAGTTGTGAATACCGGCCGCCAATAATAGGCTACTCTGATAATTGGTCACAACCCCTAATAAATATATAAACACCCCGTTAATGGAGCTTCCTAGTACTGAGCTCCTCTGTAGGAGATAGACCTGGGGGGGGGGGGGGGGGGCAGGGCGGGCCCTCAGTACCCAGCCATATTATGTGACTCCGTCATAGTATCCTCCTAGTTTTGGGCCCTATGTAGAAGATAGGCCTCCTCTTCCTCCTCCTCCTCCCTGGCTATTGTGCACAAGGCTCAAAATCCATGACCAGGGGGGGGGGGGGGTTTATCACCTGATATATTTGACACCCCCACTGTCAGGGGATCCTCCTAGAACTGTTCTGCTGTGCAGGAGATACCTTAATATGTGACACCCTGTCAGGGGAGCTTCCTAGTAGTGGATTGCTGTGCGTGTGTGAGGCCTCCATACGGTGACGGGGGGGGGGGGGGGGGGGTTAATACCGTGTCGTATTATGTGACACCCAAACTGTCAGAGGTCCCTCCCAGTACTGGGCTGCTGTGTAGAAGATGGACCTCAGCTTCTTGACAAGGGGGCGGCTCATACCCAGCTATAGTATGACATAAGTGGACACCACTAGTATTGGGAAGAGGGGTTCCATGACAACAGGGGGCACACACCATGATATAGGTGGACACCTCTAGTATTGGGGAAGAGGTAGGCATCGGCTAAATGACGAAGTGACACCCCCCTAGTACTATCCTCATTTGTAGTAGCTAGTCCTTAGTACCAGGACACTGGGTGCTCAGTACCGTTCTCATTGTATGACACCCTGGCAGAGCTCCCCCAGTATTGTTGTCATGTAGAAGATAGGCTTCAGACCTGTGATGGGGGGGGTTCAGCACCCAACCATGGCATGCGACCCCCGTCATGGTATCCTAGTTTTGTAGAAGATAGGTTTCCGCTGTGACAAAGTGCTCGGTACCCAGCCATAGTATGTGACCCCATCTAGTATCCTAGTTCTTGGCCCTCTGTAGAAGATAGGTCTCTGCTGTGACGGGCGCTCGGTACCCAGCCATAGTATGTGACCCCATCTAGTATCCTAGTTCTGGGCCCTCTGTAGAAGATAGGTCTCTGCTGTGACGGGCGCTCGGTACCCAGCCATAGTATGTGACCCCATCTAGTATCCTAGTTCTGGGCCCTCTGTCGAAGAGAGGTCTCTGCTGTGATGGGGTGCTCGGTACCCAGCCATAGTATGTGACCCCATCTAGTATCCTAGTTCTGGGCCCTCTGTCGAAGAGAGGTCTCTGCTGTAATGGGGTGCTCGGTACCCAGCCATAGTATGTGACCCCATCTAGTATCCTAGTTCTGGGCCCTTTGTGGAAGATGGGTCTCTGCTGTGACGAGGTGCTCGGTACCCAGCCATAGCATGTGACCCCCTGTCATAGTATCCTCCATGTTCTGGGCCCTCTGTAGAAGAGTCACAAGTAAAATAAAATAGGTTATTAAAGTCACGAAAATTCTCGTACGACATAAAAAAATAATCGGAAGTGATGTTATGTATTTGTATTTTCGGAGGACAACTATACTGACTAAACGAAAATCTAATGGCCCGTACACACGATCCGAATATCGGACGAAAACGATCGTCCAAGGAAGAATCTTGCGATTTTCGGATCGTGTGTACAGTACTTTCGAGAGATGATCACAACCGTTCATCCGATTTTATTAGATCGGACAAGCGCGAAAATTTCCTCGTACGATGTCAAATTTTCGCGCTTGTCCAATCGTATAATATCGGATGAACGGTCGTGATCGGCTCTCGAAAGTAGTGTACACACGATCCGAAAATCGTACGATTCTTCCTTGGACGAACGTTTTCGTCCGATATTCGGATCGTGTGTACGGGCCATTAGCTTTGTGACGGCACTTTGCTAAGTCTCATGACACCCTGTCAGAGCATCTTCCTATTGCTTGGCTTCTCCTGTCATAGTATTCTTAGTTCTGTTCTCCTCTGTAGGGTGTTGGGCCTCATTATTATGGCACATTGGTGCTTTGAAATCTCCCACAATTTTACCCCTGTCGTATATACTGTATATGACAGGGCTTGACAAATTTGTTTTGAATCTAGGAGCAAGCTAAATAAGTTAGGAGCCAGTTTGTGCGAGATGATATGTAACGTGTATTGCAATTGATGTTTTTTATGTGTGCCCCTTTTACACAGGCACGTCCACCAAGCGGAATTAGCTTGCTCAGTGGGGAATCTCTCCGCTGAGCAGGTGGATGACAGGTCTGTGTCCTCTCCACCATGCAGAGCGAACTCGGACACAATCGCGCTCTACTGTACGGGGCAATCGGATGGAAACGGACCATCTGTCCATTTTCATCTGATCCAGAAAATAGGACCACCATCCATCTTTGTGGCGGACAGGATCATCCTCAGCTACTTCCACCACTCGTTGCACACTTTATGCATCCTGGTTGTGATGTGCTTCTGGTCATTTGACATGCAATGCTCTAATCAGTACCGCTCTGTGATTTCTGGCCACCAGAAGAGGGCGCAATATCCCCTGCCAGTGTAAGCAATGTAAGGGAATGCCCTCAGCCCCGGCGTGACATCTTAGTTCAGGGAGCTGCATGGGGACAAGACATCTGCCACAGTTTAGCTCAGGAGCCAGGTCGCTAATTCTAGGCACCAATGTGACCTGGCGCCTGGGGTTTGTCGAACCCTGGTATATGATGCAGCAATGTACGTACCTAGCGGCATCTTGGTGAAATTTGGCACCTAAACACCCTATTATAATAACGTTGCACCAATATCGGTGCCGGTACTAAGAATTTGCATATGCAAATGCTCTGATACTAAAACCAATACCTTCAAGTCTGCAGACCAGTGCGATTCCAGCAATGGAATGGTTTAAATTGTTGCGACTGAAGCAGCACGATTTTAAAGCCGCACTGGTGTGACCCAGGGCTCACATATTGCTTCATAATTTATAAAGAAACAGTAATTATTTTTCCCCAGTCATCTTTCAGGATGGCTAAATGAGAGCGGCTTCCCCCACCTAGCACAGGAAACGCAAATCCCCATTCGTATAATAACAGGCGTGAGGCTAGAATTCGTTGGTATGTGTTTCCTCCAGCCAGACAGGATCTCTGAAAGCTTTTTTAATTTTCTGTCAGGCCTTCGTTCTAGCTGGCAGGGGCCTCCTGGCCGTGGAACTTCCTGTACCAGGGCAGTGTTACAGGGAGGTTCTCTATTGGGTTAAGGCTCTCCCATGCCTTTGGGTGCAATTGGGAAGGACCCCCCCTCTCCCCCTTACTTTATTATCCATGGGGTGGCCACAGTGTAAGGCTAATCCTGTCCTTGTGGGGCATGCAAAGTCTGCCTACCTTGCTTCCCTCGCCTGCATGTGGCTCTGAAGTGCAAGTGATGACACGGTGGATGTAGCAGACGGCCATCTTGCTTGTGGCTCTCTGGTAATCTCCGGAGCAGCCTGGGAAGGGGATTGCAGGATCTGAGACAAGGTGACCGGCACCCCAATAAACAGGCGTCAGGATTGGGCTCACAGGGGCGGATGAGGGCCATGCTGGGCGAGACCCAGGTCACTTGTGGATGCTGTTTACCCTGTGCTTCATTAGGCCCCTTTCACACAGGTGTTCGTTTGTCCATTTTTTCATTCATTGACGGATGGAAAAACGGACATCAGTGCATCTCTCCTTTGGAAAAATGGAGTAAATGGATATACATCTGCTTCTGTCCATATCTGTTTTTTGAAACAAATCAAAGCCTTATTTTTCTTCGGTTTAAAAAAAAAAAACTGAACGGATGAAAATGTTTTTTTTTTTTGCATTGGTAGTGGATGTAAAAAATAACTGAATCCGTTTTTTATATTTATTTGTGAAATGTGACTGAACTGATGAAACAAACGGAGTGCCCATATGAAAGGGGCCCTAAGGCTTGTACACCCTATTAGAAAATTTTAGTCTGAGGAATGAGCGTATGATTTTCTGATAGTGTGTACACAACTTTCGACAAGCGATTTCGCCCTTTCGGCCACAAATTTCCAAAGGGACAAACTCTGAAGATTTTCATTTTAATGTGTACCGTTTTCTTACAATTCTGTGAAATGAGGGAAAATCAGACGATCGTTTAGCTGATTTTCTTAGAATGTGTACCTCACTTTAGTCTAAAAAAAAATCTGTCACATGGCACTAAAAATAGGTATTGATATCGGTGTATACTTAAAGAAGTTGTAAAGGAAAACATTTTTTTGTTAAAATGACTGTTTACAGGGTATAGAGACATAATAGTTAACTGAATTCTTTTAAAAACGATTCAAAATAGATAAAAAATCAATCATATAATGTACCTGTAGTTTCTAGTTTCGTTTTTGCATGTTTTTTCCTGCCTCTGTGCTATACAGAGCCTAAGGCCTCGTACACACGATCAAATCTGTCTGCTGGAAACGGTCGGCCCGACCATCCCAGCAAACAGATTCGATCGTGTGTACGGGCGAGCCGACGGATTTGGCGAACCCGACAGATTTCAAAGCATGCTTTGAAATCTATCGGGTGGGAATCCGTCCGCCCGACATGTCTGCTGGTTAGTACACTTACCAGCAGACATGTCGCCTCGCACCGCCGCCAAATGGATTCAGCGCATGCACGGAAGTGTTTTACTTCCTGGTGCGGTGACGTGGCGGCGTCAACGTCACCGACACGTCAGCGCGCCGTCTGCTGGCGGGGATTTTGGTTTGCTCGTGTGTACACGCGAGCAAACCAAAATCCAAACAGAGAGATTTGTTCAAATCGGTCGGACAGACCGTTTTGAACAAATCTATTGCCTCGTGTGTACGAGGCCATAGAGCAGTGATGGTTTGGAAAACAAAAATAGAAACTAGACACACATTAATCACACCTCATTGAAGTTGGTGACCACAGAGAGAACGCTCCCAGTACTGTGGTCATCAGGAAAAGGACAACCAGGAAGTGTGGAGATCAGAGAAGAATTACAGCAATTTGAGAGCAAAAACGAACAATGAGGACATGAAAACAGCACTGCATTAAGGTAAAGGAAGCTATTAAGATAAAAAAAAAAAATTCCTTTACAAACCCTTTAAGAAAAAGTATCGGTACTCATACTGGTGCATCCCTAGTGGGTAACTCTTCTGCACTACAAAGCACCATTGTGCATTTTAAAATAAATAGGTCACGTCTTTATTTTTTTGTAATCTATTGGCAGCCTATTCAAAATAGGCTGCCCTAAAGTGGATTTAACCTCCACTTATAACCCTTAGGGTTTTTGCTATAACATGGAAGTATGCACAGCATAATTGTACATTATGGTAGACTTGTCTTCGGCAGCCATGGTGTCCATCACTTCCATTGACGTCCTTGTCTTCTCTACCTCTGGGCCCAACATCCTTGGCTACATTGTTTGGCTGTGCAGGGTTGCTGAAACTCCTATCAATACACATGGGAGTTAAATTATGACTGGAGGCCACTTTTTTTTTCCGTTTTGGATTAAAGTGATTGTAAAGTCTTCTTTGTTGTTTTTTATTAAAAAAAAAAAAAAAAAATGTTTTATACTTGTCTCCTCTATGCAGTGGATTTGAACAGGGGCACCACAATCCTCTTTTCTCGGGTCCCTCTTCTGTACTCCTGGCCCCTCCCTCCTGTTGAGTACACCCACAGCAAGCAGCTTTCTATGGTGTCACCCAAGCCGAGTCACAGCTCCCTGTGTCCATTCAGACGCGGAGCTGTGATTCGGCCCCGCCCCTCTCTCCTGATTGGCAAACATTGACCCTCGCTGCTGTTTCAGCCAATCAGAAGGGAGAGTCTCGGACAGCCAAGATACTCGTAGACAGACATGGGAGTCGAGAGGGGCTGCTGCACACAGGTTTTTTTTTTATTGCATGGAATGCATTACGATAAACATCTGACTTTACAACCTTTTTAAAGCGGAGTTCCACTGGTTTTTGAGTTTATTAAAAGTCAGCAGCTAAAAAAAGTGTAGCTGCTGACTTTTAAAAAACAGACACTCACCTGTCCCACGGTACACCCATGCAGCCGCCCGAGGCCTCCATTCTCTGCACCTCCTCTTTGTGCCGATGACATTGTAAGTGTGGGTACCCGGCTGTGATAGTTTGCGGCTTCACAGCTGGGCTTCACTGCTCATGCGCGAGCCCCACTGCGCTCCATCAATGGCCAGGCAAGGCAATGTTCTGGGATCTGTCACCGAGTGGGAGAGGAGTCGCCGCCTAGGCAGGCAGAAGTCAAAAGGAGGAAGTGGGACAGGAATTCCCACTCCAAACCAGGTACCCAGCCCCCCCCCAAAAAATGACATGCCACTTGTGGCATGTCAGGGAGCGAGGGGTATTTTAAAGCAGAAGTTCCACTTTTGGGTGGAACTCCGCTTTAGGTGCAGAGGGATTAGAACACCTGTTGCTTCGTGTTGCCATCTCTGCCCCCAATAAGGATACAACCCTTTCTGTTTGTCCTGTTAATAATTATCAGTGAAAGTAAAAGAAAATCCCAAATTTTGGATTGTCCCCAGAACAGTAATAGAGGGGGAAATCTTCCAATGGTTTTGGGGAGCTGGGTCTCCACCTGCCAGCAGCGTTTTTATAATAGTTTTGTCTGCTGTGTAAAGCAGAACTACACGGCACTCATTAACATGCAATTCTCAACATACCAGAGCAGTGTAAATGAACTCTAAGTGGCACCTATTCTGTCGGTGTACACACTTACTACTGGGCTGCCCTGGTTCTGTAGAGGTTGGGCCTCGGTGCCATGACTAGCAGGTGCCCAGCACCATCCCTCATTATATGGCATCCTATCGTCAGAGTACCCTCTCAATGCTGGGCTCCAGTGGTTCTGTAGTGATTAGGCCTCAGTGCCATCACTGGCAGGTGCCCAGCATCCTCCTACTTCAACACCCATACTGTCTGAGTACTCCGAATCTCAATGCCAGGACAGAGAGGATTGATCAATCCTATCCTTATTGTGACCCCTTTGTCTGTCATAGTGTCCTTCCAATGCTGTGATGATCTGTAGGAATTTGACAGCTGAGGCCGGGTACCCTACCATACTATGTGATACCACTACTGTCATGGTACTCTCCTAAAACAGATCCACAGTGGCTCTGTAGAAGCGCACACCTAAAAGATGCAGGTAGGAACAGATCGCCCAGCGTCGGCATTTGACGGGAAGGTTCCACTATGACAGTCCCATGTTCTGTGTACATAAATTAATGTTGCACTGCTAGATATTGGGAAGAGGGCACAATCTTAACCACTTGCCTACTGTGCACCTACACACCCTTCCTGCCTAGACAAAATTTAAGCTTCCGGCACTGCGTCGCTTTAACTGACAATTGCGCGGTCGTGCGACGTGGCTCCCAAACAAAATTGGCGTCCTTTTTTTCCCACAAATAAAGCTTTCTTTTGGTGGTATTTGATCACCTCTGCGGTTTTTATTTTTTGCGCTATAAACAAAAATAGAGCGTCAATTTTGAAAAAAATTCAATATTTTTTACTTTTTGCTATAATAAATAACCCAAAAAATATATATAAAAAAAAAATGTTTTCCTCAGTTTAGGCCGATACGTATTCTTCTACATATTTTTGATTAAAAAAAAATGCAATAAGCGTTTATCGATTGGTTTGCGCAAAATTTGTAGTGTTTACAAAAAAGGGGATAGTTTATGGCATTTTTTTTTTTTTTTACTATTAATGGCGGCAATCTGCGATTTTTTTTTTTTTTTTTTTTTTTTTTTTTTTATTGGGACTGCGACGTTATGGCGGACACTTCGGACACTTTTCTGACATTTTTGGGACCATTTACATTTATACAGTGAACAATGCTATAAATATGCATTGATTACTGTATAAATGACTGGCAGTGAAGGGGTTAACCACTAGGGGGCGGGGAAGGGGTTAAATGTGTGTCCTATGAGTGTTCTAACTGTAGGGGGAGGGGGGTGACTGGGGGAGGTGACCGATTGTGTCCCTATGTACAAGGGACACAGCAACGGTCTCCTCTCTCCCTGACAGGACGTGGAGCTCTGTGTTTACATACAGAGCTCCACGTCCCCGCTCAGTTACTGGGCAATCGCGCGTGCCCGGCGGTGATCGTTGCCGCCGGGCACTCGCACCGGGATCCCAGCAGAGCGGCGGGTGCGCGCGCCGCCGCCGGCTTTAAAATGGACAATGGAGTCCTCCGCCCGCCGTCATTTGACGGTGGGCGGAGGACAAGTGGTTAAACAGGCAGATGTTGAACACCTCTACAGTCAGAGTACTGGAATAATAGTGCACTGCTAGTGCCATTGACAGACAGGTGCCCAATGCACTACTACATTAACACCCCCATTATCAATGTACCCATCTAATACTGAGCTGTGCTATCCTCCTTTATATACTTGTGTAATGACTTGCCCACATGGGTGTTCAGGAGTTTCATCTGCAGAGAGTTTGGGAATGCGTTGGAAAAACTATTTGTGTGTATATTTATAATATCTCTCACAAAAGTGAGTACCCCACAGATGCTCAATAGGGTTTGGGTCTGGAGACATGCTTGGCCAGTCCATCACCTTTACCCTCAGCTTCTTTAGCAAGGCAGTGGATGTCTTAGAGGTGTGTTTGGGGTCGTTATGATGTTGGAATACTGCATAAAAAGAAAAAGATATATTCAGCGCTGGAAAACAATAAATAGACACAATACTAAATGTATGCAAGCCAGCACTAAGGATAATTCATAAACATTCCCAAGTGAAAATATATATATAAAGAGTGCAGCGCAAAGTAAAACCACTAATAACAGTGACAATAATATCAGTGACAGTTAATAAATAATAATGTCCATGTGAAAAAAAAGTCAATAAAGTAGTGAATCCACAGCCAAAAACACCAGCAGACACTAACGATTCCAGAATGGAAGTGAAGAAAAAGAGACACCAAAAGATATCCTCCACCAGTGAAAGATGGACTCTCACCTCTCTGCTTTGACCCAAATGGATCTCAAAGCGTTATCTGTATAATCAGAAATCAGCTGACAGCCTCCATAGGCAGACGAATGGATGGAATAAACACCATAGATCCGGACCCATTGATTTCTCAACAATCATACCACCATATAGGGAAGAAAGGGAAAAATCTAGTGCTCTCCGTTTGAATAACTGTTTCTTAAAACATATAAAAGATTGCACTCTCATGTATAGACACTCTCAAAGCCGAGTGTCAGCATAGCAGCATAAACGGCGAGTGTAGCGAACCGTCCTGCTGCAATCTGCGGCGATCGTGGGTGACGTTTTTGCCGCAGAAAACTGAGCTACGCAGAAAACGTCACCCACGATCGCCGCAGATTGCAGCAGGACGGTTCGCTACACTCGCCGTTTATGGTGCAATGCTGACACTCGGCTTTGAGAGTGTCTATACATGAGAGTGCAATCTTTTATATGTTTTAAGAAACAGTTATTCAAACGGAGAGCACTAGATTTTTCCCTTTCTTCCCTATATGGTGGTATGATTGTTGAGAAATCAATGGGTCCGGTATGGTGTTTATTCCATCCATTTGTCTGCCTATGGAGGCTGTCAGCTTATTTCTGATTATACAGATTACGCTTTGAGATCCATTTGGGTCAAAGCAGAGAGGTGAGAGTCCATCTTTCACTGGTGGAGGATATCTTTTGGTGTCTCTTTTTCTTCACTTCCATTCTGGAATCGTTAGTGTCTGCTGGTGTTTTTGGCTGTGGATTCACTACTTTATTGACTTTTTTTCACATGGACATTATTATTTATTAACTGTCACTGATATTATTATTGTCACTGTTATTAGTGGTTTTACTTTGCGCTGCACTCTTTATTTATATATATAATGTTGAAATACTGCCCTGCGGCCCAGTTTTCGATGGGAGGGGATTATGCCCTGCTTCAGTATGTCACAGTACATGTTGTCATCGGTTTCCTCAATGATCTGTAGCTCCCCAGTGCCAGCAGCACTTGTGCAACTCCAAACCACGACACTCCCACCACCATGCTTGACTGTAGGCAAGACACACTTGGGGTAGATTTACTAAATCTGGTGCAGCTGTGCATGGTAGCCAATTGGCTTCTAACCCCAGCTTGTTCAATTACGATTTGGCAATAAAACCTGGAAGCTGATTGGTTTCTATGCAGAAGTGAGTCTAATTTTGGACTCTCCAGCTAGTAAATATACCCCACTTGTCTTTTTTGTTCTTTTCACCTGGTTGCCGCCACACACGCTTGATACCACCTCAACCAAATAAGTTTATCTTGGTCTCATCAGACCACAGGACATGGTTCCAGTAATCCAGGTCCTTAGTCTGTTTGTCTTCAGCAAACTGTTTGTAGGCTTTCATCTCGAGAAGAGGCTTTCATTCTGGCACGAAAGCCATGCAGACCGATTTGATGCAATGTGTGGCGTATGGTCTGAGCACTGACAGGCTGACCTCCCCCACCCTTCAACTTCTGCAGCAATGCTGGCAGAACTCATACGTCTATTTCCCAAAGACAACCTCTGGATACGGCGCTGAGCATGTGCACTCAACTCCTTTGGTCCACCATGACGAGGCCTGTTCTGAGTGGAACCTGTCCTGTTAAACAGCTGTATGGTCTTGGTCACCCATTCAGGGTCTTGGCAATCTTCTTATAGTTTAGGCCATCTTTATGTTGAGCAGTGTTTCTCAATTCCAGTCCTCACGCCCCCCCAACAGGTCAGGTTTTCAGGATTTCCATTATTTTGCACAGGTGATTTGATCAGTTTCACTGCCTTAGTAATTCCCACAGCCATTTCATCTGAGGGAAATCCTGAAAACATGACCTGTTGGGGGGGCGTGAGGACTGGAATTGAGAAACACTGATGTAGAGCAACAATTCTTTTTTTCAGATCCTCAGTTCTTTGCCATGAGGTGCCATGTTGAACTTCCAGTGACCATTATGAGAGAGTGAGAGTGATAACGCCAAACTTAACACACCTGCTCCCCATTTTATACTTAAGACCTTGTAACACTAACGAGCCAAATGACACCGGGGAGGGAACATGGCTAAGTGGGCCCAATTTGAAATTTTTACTTAAGGGGGTGTACTCACTTTTGTTGCCAGTGGTTTAGACATTAATGGCTGTGTGTTTGTATTTTTTCATGTGGTGTCATGAAATGATAAAATATTTACAAAAATTAAAATGTTCCCAGTTGCTTGTAATAACAGCCAAATGGCTGCTGAGCTGCATTGGCAATGAAGCCGACTGTCCGCTCTTAGGAACATTTACAGGGGATGAGTCCTGCGGCTGCATGCATCACCCCGGTACAACCCCTTGAAGAAATATCAGTAATATCAGTCTAGTTTGTGACCGATACCGATTTTTGGGAAATTGCTGATATCGGCCTTGCCAATAATCAGTCTATCCCTAGAATGTACACTGATCTGTGCATTCCCAACACACTCCTACTGTTCCAGAATGACTGACTCCTGTTTGCATATGGTAGATGACATTACCCACCACCAACCAATCAAGAGGCTGAAAACCCACTGAAGAGAGCCGCTCTAGGTGAGCACATTAGACATCCATCCACAGCATAGCCAGTGTTTAGGAAAAGGTGTTGGCACATCTCCTCTGCACATACACAATCCAAAGAAACCTGGAATTCGTTGCGACACTTCACCTTTATTGATCCTTCATTCAAAAGACATCACAGACAGTGCAGGTTGCAGTAAAAGTGGATGCGTTTTGTGCTGTGACTAGTGCTTTCCCATACCTTATACTACGCGGTTATGAGTAAGCTCACAAAGGATTAATAAAGGTAAAGTGTTGCAGCGAAGTCTTTTGATTAGGCCAGAAACAAGATGGCAGCAGCCGGTGAAGGATGTAACTATTGCATCGCTTTAGCAACCTGTTGGCTGCCATAGCAACAGGTTCTGAAAATGGCAGAAGTGATAACTACCTCACTTTGCTGCCAGTGCCATGTCAAAGCTGGCACAAATGCTTAAATTAGAAGCAGGTGGTTTAGAAAGGGAACTAGCACCAGAAACGTGTTGACATAATTCAATTCGCTGATCAGGTCTTGTTCACCTTGTGTGCTTTGTTTTTATTTTCATAGGGATGCATTAAAAATGCATCTGGGTATTTTGCTTGCTTCTAAGTTTGACATTCCCAGTTCACAAGTTCTAATACAATACGACTGTATCTTGTATAGATCTGACATCATATAGGAAGTGTGTGTGTGTAACAGATTGTGTACACAAGTGTTCAGGAGTTTGTAAAGGGTTTTGGCAATTCTTCAATGTAGTCCTATAGAGTAGTGTAGTCCAGTTCTTGTAGATACTTACATTTCAAGTCCTAAGCTACTAGCCAGGCCTCAAGGGTTACTCGCCACCAGTTGCCCGCCTAACCCCTACCGTGGCCCGCCTCTAATCCCATCCCTAATTCCGCCCTCATAAATTATCTCATGAAATGATACTACTTTTATGTTTTGTTTTGAATAACTTAATTCTGTTTTATGAAGAATTAAGTATAAAAATATTAACTTTATCGTCGCCCAGCAATGCAACCTGTGTCCCCCAGCAATGAACAGCCTGTGTCACCCATAATGCAGCCTACCTGTAGATGGGAAGAGAAGAGAGCCAGGGCTGGATGATCAGAGCAGGGAACATCACAGCTTTCATTTCAATAGCTGTGTGTTCCCCTGCGGCGCGCCGTCACATAAGCCCCCCTCTTGTCTGGGGAACTTTGATACCTGTCCTAGGATTGGATGGTGATCTGTCTATCCCGGAAAAAGAGGAGGGGCTTATGTGACGGTGCACGGCGTGGGGAACACACCGCTATTGAAATGAAAGCTGTGATGTTCCCTGCTCTGATCATCCAGCCGGCGGCTCTCCTCTCTTCCCCTCTGATTGGTGGTGCTCGCCCCCCGGCTCCCAGGCAGCCCTCAAAATGCGAGTGGGCGAGTGGATTTTTTGAGGGCTGCTGTGCTGTATGTCCTATGTCATGTTTGCTGCTGTTTAATGTAACCTATTCATTCAAGCGATGCTCATTTTGTAGGGAAAGAAATGTACGTTGTAAGCTCATATGATGCACATTACATGTTTGTACAGTGAGTTGTACGTGAGCTGAGGTTCTTCAAGAACAATGAATACATAGCTGACATGAACTGCATAAATGCATCTGAAATGTGGCCAATTATGTTTCTTGAACATGCCTGAAGGAATGCGTTTCTCATAGGTGTGTTTTGCATCCTGCCTTACTGTTGTAGAACTTAAAACGTTATTAAACCCAAACCAAAAATGTAATATAATGCAATATATGGTTGCATTTTTTTCCCCCCCTGGGCATCTGGCCAGTAACACTCCATGTATTTGAGTGCCTCCACACTAGATGAATAAGCACAGAGGGCACCTTAAGCAACAGCATTGTCAGTCTGGGAGGAGGGGAGTGTTAAAAGGTACCGCCTGTCAGTTTTTTAGGTGGACCCGATCGGACCATCCATTGCTCTCTATGGAGCCGCGGGGGTCAACATGTGTTTATTGAAATCTGATTCGATCACATCCACCAAAAACTGCCAGATTTAGAATCTGTTCCCCATCTATGTGGCGGATCGAATGATCGCCTGGTGTAATTGGACAGGCAGTTTGTTTCCATCCGACCTCCCATAGAGGACAGCGGGCTGTGTCTGTTCCGCAAAAGCAGAGCGGAACATGGACAAGCTACCCCCCTGGGCAGGCAGAATAGCTTACTAACGGTCGGATTATCCGACAACACACAATTGTTGGCTTGGCAGTCAATTTTAAAGCATGCTATCCCACATTTGTCGGCGGAAAATCCAATGACAATTGTCCGATGGAGCGTACATCACACAATTCCCGTTGGATAATCCAATTGTGTGTACGAGGCTTAAGGCTGCAATCACACTATAGCGTTTTGTGATTCCATACAACTCAAATGTGGCAAAATAGATGCACATTTTTTGCAAAAAAAAAAGTGCAACAAACATGCAATTATAAACCACTTGATGCTCAAAAAGGTGCGTGAGCTAATTTGCAGCATGTTCGACAACCTATTGAAATGAATGGTCTGTCCTATGCTCGATAACCCCTACAAACACGCATAAATGCCACGCCCGGCATCACGTGTCAAAGCTGGTCATGCATGAATAGAAATTTCCATCCCTATATAGACAGGCTGGTTGTACACAAGTTGATCTATCGATCGACTTGTGTACAACTAGCCTGGCGGGTTCTTCTCTAAAAATGTGTTTCGGCAACAGCCAACAACACTGATCACTCTATTCTGATGGCAGGGAAGGCTCCTATCTGTCGGCATACAATAACTCAGCAGGAGGGATTCCCCCATCCATCTCATTCACCTGAGCAGCTGGGTACCATGTACTGTCATTACGTAGCTATAATATTGTCACTTTTGTGCTGTTGTCAGCGGACATGATCATTTTCTGTAGTCGGTACACATCAACATGCTATCAGGTACTGGAGGAGATCGGTAAATACTAGGGTTGTCACGATACCACTTTTTTAGGACCGAGTACAAGTACCGATACTTTTTTTCAAGTACTCGCCGATACCGAATACCGATACTTTTTTTTAAATGTCTCCCACATATGCAGCCATGTCTCCCACATATGCAGCCATGTCTCCCACATATGCAGCCATGTCTCCCACATATGCAGCCATGTCTCCCACATATGCAGCCATGTCTCCCATATATGCAGCCATGTCACCCCAGCCATGTCCCCCACATATGCAGCCATGTCACTCTACCCATGTCCCCCACATATGCAGCCATGTCCCTCCACCCATGTCCCCCACATATGCAGCCATGTCCCTCCACCCATGTCCCCCACATATGCAGCCATGTCCCTCCACCCATGTCCCCCACATATGCAGCCATGTCCCCCCACCCATGTCCCCCACATATGCAGCCATGTCCCCCCAGCCATGTCCCCCACATATGCAGCCATGTCCCCCCAGCCATGTCCCCCACATATGCAGCCATTTCCCCCCAGCCATGTCCCCCACATATGCAGCCATGTCCCTCCACCCATGTCCCCCACATATGCAGCCATTTCCCCCCAGCCATGTCCCCCACATATGCAGCCATGTCCCCCTTGCTCGGGATTGGACAGATCACGATCACCCATCCAATCCCGAGCAAGGGGTAGTGTCTGTACGCAGCGGGAACACTATAGCTATTCAAATGAAAGCTGTGATGTTCCCGCACGCTGTTTAACCCATGCGGCGGCTTTTATTGTGGGGGGGGACAAGTATTCTATTCAGGCATCGGGGGGGTATTTGCGGGAGTACAAGTACTCCCGCAAATACTCGGTATCGATATCGGGACAACCCTAGTAAATACAGATTCCAGTTTGATTTTATTGTCCCCTTTTTAGAGCCATCTGACATTTTGACATTCCAACTTTCAGAACATATAACAGATGACGTGTGACTATATATACAGTATGTGTGTGTGTGTATTGTGAAATTGCAGATTATACCAACTGATAAAGGGTTAATAAATGGAAACTTGAGATCCTGTATTGGTGTTAAACAAGCAGCCACGTTTCCCAGCCCTGGGCTGTAATTCTGTACACAGCTGAGGTGTTGCTGGCAAAATAATACTAAGCATATATATTTCCTTTTCTTCAATGATTACGGTGGCATTAAAGCTGAACCTAAAACCCTGTACACATGGGCCAAATATCGGGCACTATCGGCTGCTTCCATAGAAACTGTCTGACGTTAGGCCAGTGTTAACAGCCGACCAAACGTCCCGCTTCTGTTGAAGGGGCATGTCCGAAAAAGGTCTGCCGATCGGATCCTGATTAGCGCTCTCAGCCAATGGCTGACTGGTGTGTTCTGGTGATGGGCTGCCCCCTTACCAACGTTGGATTGTTAGTACACTTTAGTTTGTTCTTTCAGCCCGCTGGGTTTAACAAAAAAAACTGACGGTGTGTACCAGGCCTTACCTTAATCTAGTACAGCCCCTCTACTATAATGAAATTGCTTACTCTAAGTTTACTGCATACTGTGAGCCTCTCATAGTGTACATTAGAAGCTTCACAGTCCACCTCACTTCTGGGCTCGAGCTTCATCTAGCTCTATGGCTCTCCAATTGTCCAGGAACTACAATTCCCATCATGCCTAGTCATGTCTGAATGTCAGAGTTGTACATAGCCTCATGGGATGTGTAGTTCCGCAACAGCTGGAGGGCCGGAGTTTGGAGATCCCTGAATTCTAGCCCAACTGGCCTTCTTTCAATTAAGGAGGCTCCATTATCAATTGTGGGCATTACCCATGTAAATGCAACCTGCCTAGTAACACCAACTCCTCGTGACTAACATCCTCCCATCAAGGCATTTCAATATCTCCTTAAAGCTAAACTTTTGCTTCTTTGCACCCCTCCCATGCTTTAATTATTGGCACTTTTTTTGAGGAGGGGGGATGGGTACCTGGTTTTAAGAAGTACCCCACTCCCTCTTTTGGTCAGATAGCCGCAACGGTCTGAGCAGAAGTTTACCACCCATCCCCTTCGCTTCCCTCAGTCTTCCGGAACACATCACAGGTCCCAGAAGACCGGAGGACCAGTTATAAAGCATAGCTTGCGCATGCGCAGTGTGGAGCCAGCTGTGAAACTACAAGGCTTCACTGCTGGCGCCTGGACCTGAAGCCAATTGAAGAATCAGCTTGGGTGAAGACACTGCTAGATCCCTGGAGAGGTAAGTGTCCTCATATTAAAAGTCAGCAGCTACAGCTACCGTGTGCTCCCCCGCCTCGCCGGCTGGAAATTGAGGCCGCGGCTTTGCGGCCTTTTGCAGGCCTAAGCTTCCTTCTGTGAAGGCCGCAAAGCCGCGGCCTTAATTATCGGTGGGCCCTCCACGATAGCGCGGCAGGGGAGGTAAGAAGTCTCCGTGCGGCGGGGCCCGTGCCGACCGGGCGCCTGAATTTTGTCGAGCCCTGTAGTACCCAATGCTTGATTTAAAAATGTTTGTACATTGTATTGGGGGGGGAGACGACGACAGCGAGCTACATTTGGTAAGGTGTGTAGTGTTGTGATCTTGCACACACCTGTTGTGATCAGTAGAGGATGAAGTTAAAGTGGGGGGTTCCAGTCATGTTTTGTGCGCATTAGAGCGTCGCTCGTATCGGTGATTTTGTGCCGTTGTCATAACAACGGGTGGCGGTGGAGGAACGTCCCGCCCCATTCTTATGACAACATAAATAACATAATCCCCACACTAATAAAAAAAAAAAACACGCCAATCTAGTGAAAAGTAAGGGCTTTTCATTTCCTCTACTGAAATCCCGCGATTTTTCGGGGCATAGAAGCGCACAGACTCCTGAGAAATTATGACACAACATTCCCAGGAGTCTGTGCAGTGTAGGCTACAGAGGAAAAGGACCACGGTGCAGGAAGAAGGCAGATTAGGAAGTCTGCCTAGCAACAACCGTTTTTAAGGTACGTAAAACATTTTTTTTTTTTTTTTTTTTACTCGGCTAATGACATTTTTTTTTTTTTAAAGTGCTAATGCAGAGTTTGATTTGAGGGTGGAGCTCCGCTTTAATATCGCTTTTAACCTGATTTTGTATGCCTACCAGCTGTATAGACGCCTACCGGGATGTAGTCGCACCTTTACTTTCCTGGAAACTGATAACACTTTTGATCATTCACAGACTGGGCAAACATTGGATCTTTTGTATTGACAACGGCTCGGTTCTTTCTCTGACATTGGTGAGAAAATTAATCGGACATCTTTGTTATATTGTTAGTGTTGACCTATTGCCTTGTACTGTACAACTAAACCAAAGACACAAAGGGGGTCATTTATCAAAGAGGAGCAGAAGTGGAGCTGCTGCTCTTAGCAGCCAATCTGTAAGATTCATCTTTTTCTGGGAATAAGAATCGAGTGAACTTCACTGTGGAGGGCTAGAGTTCTGCGTTTGTTTTTTTTATAAATCGGCCCCTTGTAGAGTTATACAGGAGATGATGGGAAATGCCCCCAGTACAGACACACAGCGACTACAAAACCTAACCGAGGTTCTTATTCTATCACTGTCTGCACAAAACTGCTGGTTGTAATATAATTGGTTCAGCCACCTATCAGATAATTACATTTTCCGGGGATCTATCAGGATATCGCTCAATGATATTGTATAAAGTAGGGTTGTCCCGATGCCTCTTTTTTTAGTACAAGTACCCATACTTTTTTTTTTTAAATGCAGCCATGTGTCCCCAAATGCAGCCACGTGTCCCCAAATGCAGCCACGTGTCCCCAAATGCAGCCACGTGTCCCCAAATGCAGCCACGTGTCCCCAAATGCAGCCACGTGTCCCCAAATGCAGCCACGTGTCCCCAAATGCAGCCACGTGTCCCCAAATGCAGCCGCCAATGTCTCTAAAATGCAGCCGCCAATGTCTCTAAAATGCAGCCGCCAATGTCTCTAAAATGCAGCAGCCAATGTCTCTAAAATGCAGCAGCCAATGTCTCTAAAATGCAGCAGCCAATGTCTCTAAAATGCAGCAGCCAATGTCTCTAAATGCAGCAGCCAATGTCTCTAAATGCAGCAGCCAATGTCTCTAAATGCAGCAGCCAATGTCTCTAAATGCAGCAGCCAATGTCTCTAAATGCAGCAGCCAATGTCTCTAAATGCAGCAGCCAATGTCTCTAAATGCAGCAGCCAATGTCTCTAAATGCAGCAGCCAATGTCTCTAAATGCAGCAGCCAATGTCTCTAAATGCAGCAGCCAATGTCTCTAAATGCAGCAGCCAATGTCTCTAAATGCAGCAGCCAATGTCTCTAAATGCAGCAGCCAATGTCTCTAAATGCAGCAGCCAATGTCTCTAAATGCAGCAGCCAATGTCTCTAAATGCAGCAGCCAATGTCTCTAAATGCAGCAGCCAATGTCTCTAAATGCAGCAGCCAATGTCTCTAAATGCAGCAGCCAATGTCTCTAAATGCAGCAGCCAATGTCTCTAAATGCAGCAGCCAATGTCTCTAAATGCAGCAGCCAATGTCTCTAAATGCAGCAGCCAATGTCTCTAAATGCAGCAGCCCTCTCCCTAATGCAGCCTTGTGTCCCCTAAGACAAAGCCAAGTCCCCCAAAGCCGGCGGGAGGGGGGGGGGGGCGGCCGCAGCAGCTCTCCTCTCCCCCATACGAGGACTGCTTTGCTCGGCGCTCCGCTCCCTCTCCACCCCCTAACCACCCGCACTCGAAAAAAAAAAAAGTATTCTATTTAGGCATTGGGAGTATTTGCGCGAGTACAAGTACTAGCGCAAATACTCGGCATCGGTCCCGATACCAATACTAGTATCGGTATCGGGACAACCCTAGTATAAAGCCAAATTTATACGGATGTCCTTAAAGGATCACTAAAGGAATTTTTTTTTAAGCTAAATAGCTTCCTTTACCCTACTGCAGTACTGGTTTCATGTCCTTATTCGTTTTTGCTTTGAAGTTGCTGTAATCCTGCTCTGTTCTCCACACTTCCTGCTTGTCTGTTTCCTTATAACCACAGTACTGGGAGCTTTCTCACGGTGGTCTAAGCTGTCATTACTGTGTGTCTAAAACTTCCCAGAACCAATCAGATTAATTTTAAAAACAAAACACTGCCCTGGATTTGCTTGTTTTTGTTCTGTGTGTCTATTTCTACTTCACAGAAACATGAAGCCAGTTCAAAAGTGAAACTAACCTGCAGGCGCATTATATGATTGATTTTTATCTATTTTTAATCCATTTTGAAAAGGAATCGGTTAACTTGTATGTCTCTGTACCCTGTAAACAGTCATTTCAGCAAAAAAAAAAAAATTCCTTTAGTGACCGCAGGCCATACAAGAAAATTGATGGGAGAATCCCTTTGGCATCTCTGTGTTCTGCCCCTCGGCCTTTCCTGTCAGCAGGAAAACAATGATTAGTGTTGCCAGCTATAGCCGGAGGCATTAATTTGGGAAACCCTGACATGCTGGTTGTACACAAGCCGATTGATGGATCCATGATGGCCGAATTAAGATAAACGTAAGGCCAGCTTTAAGCAAACATCTGTGTGTACAGGCAGTCCTATTCATGTCTGTTGGGACACAGTTGATGCTCTCACATGACATTTGTGCAGATGCAATGCAGACCGTGTGAGTTCAGCGACACGCACCCACATAGCTATCACATTGGGGGGGGGGGGGGGCAGTGGCTGTGACTGTGCAGCCGCTGCATCCATATAGATTTCAATGGGATGACCTGCATACCATGCAAATGCATGGAACATCTGTACATCCCTTGTGGGCAAACCCGACCGTTGGCATGGATGAACTATTGCAGTGGAAGTAAAGGCAAAACCTAACTAGCTCTAAACCTACCTTCAGCCACATTCTAAGCCTGATCTCTCTAACCCTGTAAAGAGCTGTCAGTGGGGGCTTCAGTGTGTAGGAGAGGCAGCCGACAACAGAGGCCCCATAGTAAGGCCCTATACACACTATCCGTTTTCCTGCAGGTTTTTCTCTTCAGGTTTAACAAAACCATGTAATATGAGGTCAAACCTTAAGAGTTTCAATTCGTATGCAATCAGGCAGGCCCTTGCACTACATGGTTATGGTAAACCTGAAGAGAAAAACCCGCAGGAAAACTGATAATGTGTATGGGACTTAAAGCGGAGATCCACCCTAAAATGGAACTCGTGCTGATCGGATCCCTCCCCCCCTCTCTGGTGTCACATTTGACACCTTTCAGGGGGAGGGGGGTGTAGATACCTGTATTTGCACCCACTTCCGGCCAGAGACTGCGGGCAGGACGTCACCCCATCCCCCCCCCCCCCCCCCCCCGTTGTGTTCTGGGAACACTCGCCTCCCAGAGCACAGCGGGAGCCAATCAGCAGGTGCAGCGCGACTCGCGCATGCCCTGTAGGGAACCGGGCAGTGAAGCCGGAGCGCTTAACTTCCTGGTTCCCTCACTGAGGATGGCGGTGGGGGCAGCAGAGTGACGAGCGATCGCTCATCCTCTGCTGTGGACGGCGCTGGACTCCAGGACAGGCAAGTGTGTAGATATTAAAAATCAGCAGCTGCAGTATTTGTAGCTCCTGGCTTTTAATATTTTTTTTTTCAGCGGACATCCACTTTAAGGTTGGGTTAAGGCGTGTTCGCAGCTCCACATGTCCGAGCCCGCCAGGAAGCTAACATTGCGCAGTGCTAATCACAGGCAGTGAGACATTTCCTGATCCGCGTCTGCACAGTGTAAGCTTCCTGGCGGGCTCGGACACGTGGAGCTGCGAACACGCTTGAGCCCATCCTTACCCCTAATGGGTGCATAATCCGTAAATTATAGCCATTTCTTTTATTTTTTTACAGGGCTAGATAGATTTGGTTTAGAATGTGGCTGAGAGTAGGTTTAGGCCCCTTTCACACTGGGCAGGGGAGATGCAGTGGTGGTATAGTGCCGCTATACCATAGTATTTACCGCAATATTCGGCCACTAGCGGTGTGGTTTTAACCCCCGCTAGTGGCTAAAAATGGTTAAAACCACCCGCAGAGGCGCATTGCCGGCGGTATTACCGCGGTTTCCTATTGATTTCAGTGGGAAGGAGTGGTCAACACCCCGCACCTATACCGCTCCAAAGAAAGTCCTCTGGCTTTCACATTGAGAATGCTGGGGCAGGAGTATTTCAGGCGTTATTTATGCGCTATTTTTAGCACTAAAACGCCTGAAATATGCCTCTGTGTGAAAGGGGCCTTAGAGTTTGTTACTCCCACCTATGTACCCCCGTACAAATGAGGCCTAGTTGGCTTTCGGCATAACATTCTTAAACACCCCTGTGAGCAGGCTTTAGGTTCGTCTGAAAAACAGAAATGTTTATAATTCTTAAGACAGATCTAAATTGTAGAGAAATCCGTGATGCTGTACATGATTTTTGGGTGCAGTAGGAGCAGGTTCCTTTTTCATGAAGTGGGAATGTGCATACACACAGAAATGTATGCGGTTAGCTTTTCAGAGTCTCTTTTGGAAGCGGTGGTTTTGGCATGCGATTCGCCAGACATTCTGTATAGTAAGTTAGGCAGCTTATCTATCTGTGGTTTACAGGAATCTTCAGCTGTGTTGAATATGAAGTGTATGATGCCGTCCCAGTATTCAGGCCATGATGTGTGTACTGTGACATGCGGATGGTCTTGAACCTTAGAATTTATTAGAGGGTGGGCCTGTTGATTCGTTTATTGTGGCACATCGCTTTATGTCCTTGTGGCTTGTTGTCCGCATGAGCCTTGGATATAGCTGCATGCTTCCATTGTTTCTTTATCCTGATGAGCTTCTCTATAGGATGTGACCTTCGGATCAGAGATTAGTAACTGGAGTTTAGGATTATCAGGATGGTGCTGCTGGCCGCTCTCTTTATGAGATTACACCATAGTGGTGGATGGGAAAGATGACGGCTGTTTTATAATCCATTAACCCTTCTTCTGAAGCCATTTCTTTGTCCGATTTCTCTGCTTCTTGCTTAAAGCAAACCACTTAGCCATCTTACATTTTTTAGAGTCACCCCTAGGGCTGAGTGTTACTATATTAGCCAGATATAGTGCGATTTTTCTGACTTTAGGGCTAAATCCTACTTGGCTTTCACCTCTTATCTAGCAGAGCACCCTTAGAACACAGCAGACGTGAAGTTATTTAATCACTTCTGAGTACATTCTACCTGGAAGGATAAATTCTACCCCAAGCCAGTGGTTTGTTTCCTCTGACATTGTCCTGGCCAGACCCTCTTCATACTGTACACATGGGCCACAGCTCCATTTATTATTCTAGATCAGCCTTTCTCCATGAGTACGGCTTACCCATAGGAATGAGTGTGTTCTTGGCATGCATGCACAGTATAAAATGGAGCTGGCTGGGACAATGTCACAGGAAAGATTGCTAGATCAAGGAGAAAAGTCAAGTTTTATCTCTGGTAGGCTGCACTCGGTGTGGGGGTATTATTAACCACTTCAATACTGGGCACTTTTACCCCCTTCTTGCCCAGGCCATTTTTCAGCTTTTTTTTAATGACAATTGCGCGGTTATGCAACACTTTACCCCAATGAAATTGTAATCATTTTTCCCCACAATTGGAGCTTTCTTTTGGTGGTATTTGATCACCTCTGCGTTTTTTTTTTTTTTTTTTTTCGCTATAAACAAAAAAAAAACGAAAATTTTGAAAAAAAAGCTATATTTTTTACCTTTTTGCTATAATAAATATGCCCAAAAATATATAAAAAAAACATTTTTTTCCTCAGTTTTGGCCAATACATATTCTTCTACATATTTTTGGTAAACAAAAAATATGCATCAGGCATATATTGATTGGTTTGCGCAAAAGTTATAGCATTTATTTTTTTTTTTACTAGTAATGGCGGCGATCAGTGAATTTTATCGTGACTGATATTGCGGCGGACACATCAGACACTTTTGACACTATTTTGGGACCATTCACATTTATACAGTGAACAGTGCTATAAATATGCACTGATTACTGTGTAAATGTGACTGGCAGGGAAGGGGTTAACACTAGGGGGCAATCAAGGGGTTAAATGTGAATCCTAGTGAGTGATTCTAACTGGGGGGGAGGGGACTGACTGGGGGAGGTGACCGATCTATGTACAAGGGACACGGCATCGGTCTCCTCTCCCTGAGATCCACTAGTCCTGCTCAGTTACTGGGCAATTGCGGCTGCCGGGCACACGCATCGGGTTCCCAGTAAAGCGACAGGTGTGCGCGCACCTTGACGTCCTCCCAGAACGAGAGGATTATCGTGCCGCCGTCAATTGACGGCGGCCGGTAGTAAAGCGGTTAAAGGACTGCTTCACTAAAGTTGTACTGTAAAGGACATTAATGACCAGTGCACACGATCAGAAAACCGTTCAAAAAGTACCTATTTCGAAGCAATCGTACGATATGATCATTGGTACAGCTTTCCTCAGCTTTCGAGAGCCAATCGCGACAATTCATGTGATATTATGCAATGGGACAAATGCATGCCATGGCACACAGCTCTGAAGGAACAGCATTGGGTATGCCGTTCCTTCAGAACACGTGTGCCAGTGCATATCTTTTTTTCCTTCTGTATACATAAGTCAAGAACTATTAAATATTTGCACACCTGAGGATTGGAATTCAGTAAAGATGTTTAGTTTTTACATTACTGAATTTAAAAAGTGAGCAAATGCCGCAAGTGGTAAACCAAGGGAAAAAAAAGGCTGAAAGACAATGGCATAATGTGCTAGTATGCATCACATACTAGCACATTATGAAATACTCACCTTAGAACAAAGCCCCCTGAGCGGCGCCCAGTCACCGCTGAGAAGGCCAACATCTTTTCCCGTCCTTTTTTCCAGGTTCACTCTCTGTTCCGGCAAGAAGCTCTGACGTTTCGGCATGGTAAGCCGCGCGTGCACCGCTGACAGCGGCCGCATGCAGGGTGAATATCTAATAAACTGTGTAGGCTTATCTGTAGGTAAAAAAAAAACAAAGCGGGGTATACAATCGCTTTAAGAGTGACTTCACTTTTGAGGAGAAAACAATCCCCTCTGAGTGATGAATGCAAATTGCAAGGAGTTTAACAGACTTTGTAGCAGATTCTTACCTTTGTGTTTCTCTGATTTTTAAAGGAACACTAAAGGATTTTTTTTAAATAACATGTTATACTTACCCCCACTGTGCAGCTTGTTTTGCACAGAGTGGCCCCGATCCACATCTTCTGGGGTCCCTCGGCGGCTGTCTCTGGTCCTCCCCGCAGGAAATCCACATATTCATGCTCCTGTGATGCAGCCGACGGCCATAGCCAATGACTGTATCATTCGGCCCCACCCCCGGCACACCGTGTCATTAGTTGTGATTGACAGCAGCGCGAACCAATGAATGAGCCGGGAAGATGCCAGCGCGTTCACGGCGCGGGACTTTTAAGGGGTCAGGTAAGTAAAGAGGGGGGGGGGGCTGGGAAGGCCGGTGTTGTCGGAAGTTTTTTCAACTTAAAGCGGAGGTTCACCCAAAAATCAACTTTCTGCCACTAGATCCAGCATACTGCTGACATCTGCAGTATGCTGGATTTTTTTTTTTTGTACTTATCGTTTTAGCGCTCTTTATTCTCCGCACCGAGCGGCGTATCCTTCCGGGTATAGGCGTTCCTAAATCAACCGCAGTTGATTGACGGGCTTGGATAGCGCATCACGCCTTCAGAAAATACCCAAAGTGACACTTGGGTGTTTACGGCGCCTGCGCAGCCAGCTCTACACGGCAGGCGCCGTAAACAGCTGAGTTTAGGCGTGACGTCGGAAGGCGTGACGCGCTATCCAATCCCGTCAATCAACTGCGCTTGATTTAGGAATGCCTACTGCCCACAGGATTCCCCGCTCGGAGCCGGAGAATAAAGATCGCTAAAACAATAAGTACAAAAAAAAAATCCAGCATACTGCAGATGTCGGCAGTATGCTGGATCTAGTAGCAGAAAGTTGATTTTTGGGTGAATCTCCGCTTTAATGCATTAAGATGGAAAAACTTTTACCTTTTACAACCCCTTTAAATAGAAGGGACTGGTTCATTATCAGTTGGTGAACTTTCTAGTGTTCTAATGGGGGGAAAAAAACACTGGGCCTGCATCCCTTTAGAAGTAACCCTCGGAGTATCTCGCCAAAATTCCTATTGCAGGTGATGCCTAAAACTTGTACCCTACTGTAGACTTTTGGGAAAGTCAGTGAACCGATCGCACAAGCAAGAAAATGCCATTTCTGAAGGGCGTTTTGTACACCAGCAGTTTACAGAACGCCTCCAGGTTACCTTATTGTATTGAATTTTACAGGAAATTACAGCAGCGGTTGCTGATTGAAAAGGAAGGGTCATTTTTATTAATACTAAATTACAACATGGCTTGTGTAGCAATTTTATATGCTTTATTTTTTTTCTATCTGTTGTATTTTTCCATGAAAGTGGAATTACCCTTTAAGCTAAAGCAGTCACTTTTTTCAGCAGTTGGGCTGGTAAGCAGAGTGTAAAAATGCATTAGGCGCTATACACAGCGGGGAAACACGTTTTTACAGATTTATTGATGCCCAGAAAATGATACGTTTCTTATACTGTATTTGTTACATTTTAGAATCTGTGAATAGAATGTTCCTATGTTGTAAGGCACTGGCCAGAGTAAGCCAAGTACAGTAGGGCTATTGGCAAAATACTACATTGACCCGACCTCTGTAAACACACATTGGAGTAGTTGCTGGGGGTTAATGTGCTTTCTATTATTGGCCCTGTTTGCACTGACTTGTTAAATAAGTCCAATAATGCTCAAGGCAGCTTTTATTGGCATCAGTTGCCAGTCAGCAGCTATTGATCTCTTGTGTGTTTTGGGTTTTTATAACTTGTTGTAATCAATATCTGATGATTGGGAGATTGCCAAGCAGACAGCTTTTGGGTCAGGGTGTTATTGGGTGGGAGTAGGTGAGACTTCTGGCAGTAAATTGTGTAAGCAGCAGAATTTTACTTTGTGTGAACTTCCAAGTTGTAAGACCTCATATTTAAAAATCACTTACACATGTCAACATACAATAAAATGGCCTATAACGCAGTCTCCAGCAAGAGCAAAGTTGCAGTGGTGAGTCTTCAGCAACAGCTCTGCATGTCTACAGCATATAAATTCAGCCACAGTGCCCCTTGTGGTGGGATGACTATTGCACAACATAACTAAACCAGAACTTGCAGAATGAATGTTTGCAAAGAAAGTTGATCTGGTCGTGCAATGGAGACTTGCTGCAACTTGTAAAGCCTGGCAAGTCTAGCAATAGCTTGGCAAGTCATTTTTAATGCAGCACAATTGCTTGCTGTCTGGGACGGTACAATGAGAAATGTATTCTAAAAATGCTAATTTCCTGGTTGCTTTGTGGACCTTAGGCTGCATTCACACCTAGGCGACAAGATACGCCGCGTACGCGGCTTATCTTGCCGCCTGTAGATGAAACTTTTTTTTTTTTCTTTTAACATTGCGGTCTATGAGCGAACGCCAATGTCGCCTGAAAAAAAGGGTCCGGGACTTTTTTTCAGGCGACAGGTGTGGAGATGTGAACAGTCTCCATAGACCGCCATGTTATTTCACATCTCGAGCGACAAGCGCGACAGGCGTCCGGCGTTTTGTCGCTCAGATGTGAATGGAGCCTTACGGCAATCAGATTGGGCAAACAGAGGTGTTTGTTTTTTTGTTTTGTTTTTTTGTCTGTCCAGGAAGGAGCTTCCTAGACACTTTTTTTTTTTCAAATTATAATTTTGCCAGAGTGGCATTATTCAATAGAATGGGCTGCCCTCTGCTCCAAAAAATACACCAAAGTAACTCCTGTAACCTTTTTTTAAAACTTTTGTTCTTTTTTGGAACGGCACAAATTGGCTGCATTTTTGGTGTGAAAAATAACTTTTTTTGAACCCGCTGGTTGAATGAAAAATACTAATCCATGTGCGGTCAGCTTTATTCATCAGGTAGGTTCTGCTGACACACATTGGAGGGGGCCTATAGATTTATTTCTGCTGTCTAACTGCAAATGGATAGATTCCCCAGACCTCCTATAATGCACTCTTGCTCGTATTAAAGGAATGATTTGTGCACTCTGTTTGGCAGTTGCACTTGTAATGTGTAATTATTTGCATAGCTCCAGTTAGATAAGTAACATATTGGTGATCTCAATTTCCTTTAGAGATTACTACGCTTCCTGTATCACCCTAGCTAGAAGTCCAGTTGAAAACAAGGTTGGGTGTGTGTTTTATGGCCCATACACACGATCCGAATATCGTACGAAAACGATCGTCCGATGATGGATCGTACGATTTTCGGATCGTGTGTACACTACTTTCGAGAGCCGATCACGACCGTTCATCCGATATTTTTCGATCGGACATGCGTGAAAATTTTCCTCGTACGATGTCAGATCGTACGATTTTCGTTTAGTCAGTACAGCCGTCGTCATACAATACAAATACATTACAACACGTGACATCTCTTCCGATCTTTTTTTTCTGTCGTACGAGAATTTTCGTGAGTTTAATAACCTATTTTATTGTACTTGCGATTATTAAGCGAAAAAAGTCGTGCGATCCATCGGCCGATATTCGGATAGTGTGTATGGGCCATAAGTGTAAGCAACATTTGAAATGTGCCAGGAGAATCTTGGATAAATCGGGCCTTCGGATTTTTTCTTCTACAGTTTTATTTAAAGCAAAACTAAACCCATTGATTTAATAGTTGCAAAAAACAGTTGCAGGAATGCTAACTGTCACATTTGCTTGTGCTCCTCAATGAAACTATCAAACAACTGGTGGTGTTATTGATCACAGGTGTAGCACAATGACAGTTGTAGATCAGACTGACGCCAAGATGGCGGCTTCCTTGGCTGCAAAGGAAAGGAGGGTTTGGTTCCACTTTAACGGAAGTAGCTACATAATAGAATACTGTAAGGCCTCGTACACACGAGCAGACAGATTTGTTCAAATCTGTCTGTCCGACAGATTTGAACAAATCTGTCTGCTGGGATTCTGGTTTGCTCGCGTGTACACACGAGCAAACCAAAATCCCCGCCAGCAGACGGCGCGCTGACGTGGCGGTGACGTTGACGCCGCCACGTCACCGCACCAGGAAGTAAAACACTTCCGCGCATGCGCCGAATCCATTCGGCGGCGGTGCGGGACGACATGTCTGCTGGTAAGTGTACTAACCAGCAGACATGTCGGGCGGACGGATTCCCACCCGATAGATTTCAAAGCATGCTTTGAAATCTGTCGGGTGGCCAAATCCGTCGGCTCGGCCGTACACACGATCGAATCTGTCTGCTGAAACGGTCCAGCAGACCGTTTCCAGCGGACAGATTTGATCGTGTGTACGAGGCCTAAGGCAAACAGGAAATGCAAGTGTTCCTAAAATTGTCATCCTTCCAATGAAATAAGACCCTAGAATAATGCTCAGATGGTAATAAATAACACGTAGCAACTAGTCAGATGTTCCATTTACATGGTGAAGTGAGGTTATTGTCGCACATTATTGCACTTTGCACATTTCTCATGCTGCTTACATCGCTGGCCCTCGTCTGGCTCATTTGGTTGCTGCTTACATTGCTGGCCCTTTTGGAATGAAGGCAACTCCTTTCCCTAGATTTGCCAGTATGACCTGGCAAGAGATGATAGGGACTGCATGCTATTATTATTCTATCAGATGTCCACACCCAGTTTGCAAAGAGATGTCTTAGCTAAGGCATGCTTTCTTCTTCCCACAATGCAGTGGGGGTCTCTGCTACCAGTTGCATTACAGATAATGAGGAAGAATTATGATAAAGCAGTGGTGTGCGGTGGGGGAGATGGGGAGCTCTTTAACCTATAAGGTCAAGAAGTGACCTGACCCGAACCTGTGGAGCTTTATATACCCTTCTACTACACATGTATGACTCCTCAGTACACGTGTTTTTCCCGCCTGAATTTACATGTGTTACCCGCCCGAATTCACATGTATTGCCCGCCTAAATTCACGTTTTTCCCGCTCCAAAACAAATTTTAATTAATTAAATTTAGTGATAGCCACAATCCCATGCTGTGGGCACTAAATAATGCCCCCTTTTTCATTGTTATTAGTCTTGAAAAATTTAAAAAAATACAAACTGAAAAAAAATGACAACATTGACACAATGACTGCCATTGTATAGGGCCTTTTGTTTCATTCTGTAACTTGTAACTAATTCTAGTAACATGTTAAAGCGGAGTTCCACCCAAAATTGGAACTTCCGCTAATCCCACTCCTTACCCCCTTACATGCCACATTTGGCATGTAATTTTTTTTGGGGGGGAGTGGGGGCTTCAGGAGGAGTGGGACTTCCTGTCCCACTTCCTCCTTCCGCCGAGGGGCTGGTTAGGCGAAAAAAGCTTAATCGCCTACAGCAGCCCCTCCCTGTAGGCGATCGCATGGGACACATGACAGGTTCATGCGATCGCCTGTCCAATAGGAGAGCGCAGCACTGCTCGCGCATGCGCAGTGGGTGCCCGGCTGTGAAGCCGAAGGCTGTCATGGTCGGGTGCCCACACTTAGGATGAAGACGCCGGCCGGGGAGGGGGGGAGAGGAGCGGAGCCCCGGCCGGCGCGTCGCTGGATCGTGGAGCAGGTGAGTGTGTGTTTATTAAGACAGCAGCTACACTTTTTGTAGCTGCTGACTTTTAATAAACACAAAATGTGGCTGGAACACCCCTTTAAAGATGATCTAATCTCTGGGTATGGATATGTTATACATGGTTATATTAGTCCTGCTGCCTGTTCGTAGCTCAGGGTGGATGCAGATACCTAAACAAACGGCCCCCCTGCCAGAACACTCAGCTCAGCGCTCTCCGACATTGGTGGAGAGCGGGGAGTTGATTGATTGCTGGTTTTCTAGCATGCACATCCGACAAAAGCTGACCAAACTACTGGCTTCTGTCGGGCATACTGACAAGCACGTGGGCCGAATGTCGCCTGTTTTTTTTTTTGTTAACCGGCCAATGTCTCCCGACATTCCTTCTGTGTGTACCAGGCTTAAAGTGGTTATACACCCCCCCCCCCCCCCCCCATGCTGACTTTTACCTATATAATAAGGCTTTCCTATAGTTAGTTGAAATATCTCCTAAAACATGCGCCGTTTAGGAGGTATTTTACTTGTAGTGCGCAGATGATGTAATCGGCGCATGCGCTGGGAAGAAATGGACCTCCGTGCCCATTATGCTTTTCATTTGCAGGGTTTGCACTGAGCAAAAAGAGGAAATAAAACTTGCTGGGGTTTACTTCCTCTTTAAGTGTCATGACAAATCTATAGATGGCTATGGGAGGATTTGGGAAGTTTGTATTTGCCCTGGATCTCTGTCAGATGTACGAGATGACCAAGTTGAAGTAGACTGTTGGCCTCTCCTCCAAAATGTCGTGGCAATTTAGGATCAGCTGCATGTATAGAAACAAGTAGAAAAAAACATTTCCCTTTTGGTTTGGCCTTTACCTGCACATGAGTACATCTAACCTCATAGTAGAGTAAAATATACATTTATTAATAGTACATAGTTTAAAAACGGATAACATGGGAGTGTACATTAGAATGATACAACTTATGCAAATGGTGGTATGCGTGTGATCTCCTCCACCCGACGCATTTCAGAGTCTGTTTTAGATATTCCTTCCTTAGGGGTAGGTAAGATATCAATCTTTAGTTAATACAGTCAAAAACATGCATTCACTCCATGTAATAAAAACAAAAACAATGCGCAGCCATAGGGAGTTTCTGCCTCACTCCACACCCATCAGACAGATGTAGGTTAAAGGATTTTTTTTCCCCCTAAATGGCTTCCTTTACCTTAGTGCAGTCCTCCTTCACTTACCTCATCCTTCCATTTTGCTTTTAAATGTCCTTATTTCTTCGGAGAAATGCTCACTTCCTGTTCTTCTGTCTGTAACTCCACACAGTAATGCAAGGCTTTCTCCCTGGTGTGGAGAAAGCCTCTAGAGGGGGCGAGCAGGAGTGTCAGGACGCATACTAACGCACAGCTCCTTTCTCTATCTGCAAAGTATAGAGTGTCCTGACTTGTCTGCTCGCCCCCTTCACCCTCAAGAGGCTTTCTCCACACCAGAAAGAAAGCCTCGCATTACGGTGGTGAGTTACAGACAGAAGAACAGGAAGTGAGGATTTCTCATAAGAAATGAGGACATTTAAAGGCAAAATGGAAGGATGAGGTAAGTGAAGGAGGACTGTGTGTGACAGGGCTCCAGACCCGCTGAGGCCCACAGATGGATTCCTTGTAGTTAAAAGCTCAACAGTGGACTGATGTTGTCCTCCTAGGTGATATATGCAAGGCGCACTAGATGTTTGTGTCATCCATATTGAATCCTGGCCTCATGTGAGCTGGTTGCATCAATCCACTGTAGAGCTTTCAATTTCAAGAATTCCATTTGTGGGTCTGGAGTCCTTTCACACACAGTCTCCCCGTCTGGGGGTTCCCTGTTACTTTTTCGATTGAGCGCAACCTACTCACATGAGAGGATTCAATATGGATGCCACCAACATCTAGTGCACCTTGCATATATCAATTAGAGCAGGCATGTCCAAAGTGCGGCCCGTGGGCCAATTGCGGCCTGCGTTCTGGTTTAATGTGGCCCCCCTGGTAATTTGGATTTATATCTGTATTTATCGGCGCTGCTTTGGAGGGGACAGGGAGGGGACGGGACGAGTGCCATCAGGTTACATACAGGAGAATCTCCTCTTTACTCAGCGGCGTCTGTAATGGAAAGATTTGTCTCCTGGGCTGCCATTAGATGGCTGTTCTGTCTATCATTGGAGGCGGGACTTTGTATCAAAGAGTCCACCATGCAAACAGGAGATTCTCCTGTATGTAATCTGTTTAGCGCTCGTCCGACCTACTTCCCTGTCCCCCCTTTGATCAGGCTGCATTCATTGCAATGGTGAGGCTGCATTCATTGCAATGGTGAGGCTGCATTCATTGCAATGGTGAGGCTGCATTCATTGCAATGGTGAGGCTGCATTCATTGCAATGGTGAGGCTGCATTCATTGCAATGGTGAGGCTGCATTCATTGCAATGGTGAGGCTGCATTCATTGCAATGGTGAGGCTGCATTCATTGCAATGGTGAGGCTGCATTCATTGCAATGGTGAGGCTGCATTCATGGCAATGGTGAGGCTGCATTCATGGCAATGGTGAGGCTGCATTCATGGCAATGGTGAGGCTGCATTCATGGCAATGGTGAGGCTGCATTCATGGCAATGGTGAGGCTGCATTGATGGTCACTGACCCTTATTTTGTGTCACAGTTCTTAATTTTACATTTTAAAACATCTCTCTTAAAGTGAAGGTGCGTGTTATACGCCATTAAATACGCTATATTTAAAATAACATGCCAGAGCTCATTTCTTCACCACACAGCCACAAAGGCTGGAGAATTCTTGTTGGGCATCAGACCGAATTTTAATGGTTAAAAGAATTTTGGACAAAATGGTCAGCCCTCACGCATGTTCACTTCATCAAATCTGGCCCTCTTTGAAAAAAGTTTGGACACCCCTGATTAGAGCAACATCAGTCCACTGTTGAGCTTTCAATTTCAAGGATTCTATCAGTGGGTCTCTCCTGCTGTGGTATTGTGTTCTGACAGAGGGGAGAATCTCCACCGCCAGAATATAATGATCAATGCTTCCGGCTATAGCCAGCGGTACACATGGATCGAAACTTGGCTAGTGCCTGCTGAATTGACCGGATTTTGATCAATGTACGGCCTCCCTAAGTTGGGATCCGAATACCACTCTGCTTTATTAGAGTTCTGTAAAATAGACTGTTTCACAATCTGGATAAAGTTAGTACTGGGAAGTACTCCAAGTATGAGCAGGCATATTTAATAAATGCTGACCACGGGTTATTCTGCTGGCTGTCCTGTGTGTGACTTCACAGCAAGACCTGCTGACCACAAGCCCAGGCCAGCTGTGTACATCATGTTGGTTTGGGCTTCTCTGTTGCTTGTGTTCAAGTGTATTTTAAACCCAAACTGTTTTTTGGGTTTAGAGTAGTGAAGGGCTTAAAATCTTTTTTTTTTTTTTTTTTTCTGTTCGCCCCTTGAAAATAAGGGAACTTTTCATTAAAATGTATATCATTAAAATGCAGTTCTTGATATTCTGGGAGAAGGATGTCCTCTGCCTGCTACATACAGGAGGAAGATTTTCCTCAATCTCCCCTCCTCCAGTGAGAAAGCATCTTAAAGCGGAGGTCTACCTAAAAAAACATTAAAGCCAGCAGCTACAAACACTGCCCAGGGTGCTCGCGATGTCGACTGCTGAGCAATCGCCTATCTCTCGACTGCCCTGCCACCATCCTTGGTGAGGGAATCATGAAGTGAAGCGTTGCGTTTTCACTGCCTGGTTCCCTACTGCGCATGCGTGAGTCGTGCGGCGCTTCCTTTACTGGTCCCCGGTGTCTCCTGGGACCAGTGTATTTTCCAGAAGACAGCGGGGGATGGGAAGGGGCATGACTCCCGTAAGAGTCTATTCCCAGAAGTGGCTGCAAATACTTGTATTATACAGGTATCTGCACTCCCCTCCCCCCTGAAAGGTGCCAAATGTGACACCGAAGGGGGGAGGGTTCCGAAAAAGCGGAGGTTCACTTTTTGTGTGGACCTCCGCTTTATAGCCATTTTTTATATTTTGAGAATAACAAACATATACTTACCTTCTCTGTGCAGTAGTTTTACAGAACGCGGACGTTTTTTTTTTTTCCCTTAATGCATAGAATGCGTTAAAGTCTTGTGTTCATTTTCATTAAAAATAACAAACATGCTATACTGGCCTGCTCTGTGTAGTGGTTTTGTACAAAGAAGCCCAGATCCTCTTCTTGTCTTCTTGGGTCCCTCTTCAGCGCTCCTGACCCCTCCTTTCTGTTGAGTGCCCCCACCCGCAGCTCCCTGTGTCCATTCAGACACAGAACCACGGCCCAGCCCCACCCCCTTTCTCTCCTTTTTGGCTCACTAACTTTGACAGCAGCAAGCGCCAATGGTGCCACTGGCTCAGCCAATGAGGAGGGGAGTCCTGGACAGCCGAGTTTCTTGTGCAACGTCGCTGGATCGAGATGGGGCTCAGGTAAGTATTGGGGTGCTGCTGCACACAGTTTGTAGGTGTGTTTGGGGGATTCAAGGTGCTTCTTTCATTCAAATCGCTGTTTGAACGGAAAAAAAAAACAGACTAATCGATGGGCTGCCTTAGTCCAAAATTAGATACTGATCCTGAACAGATTGCATGGGCCTATTGGGGGAAATTAAGCGATTGTATTACTCTTTATCTTGCTTAGAATGCACACACATGATAAACTATACATGGTGCTAGATTCCCCATAATGCTGATTATTGTCCTGAACTTTTGTCTTACTGAAAAGCATGTTCTATTTTTTTTATTTTCAGGTTGCACAGAGCATTGAAGATCATCATCAAGAAGTCATCAGTTTTTGCCGTGAAAATGGATTCCATGGTCTGGTCGCCTATGACTCGGACTATGCGCTGTGCAATATCCCGTATTACTTCAGTGCTCACGCACTCAAACTGAGCCGCAATGGAAAAAGCATCACAACCAGCCAGTACCTAATGCACGAGGTGGCTAAACAACTGGATCTCAATCCCAACCGCTTCCCCATTTTTGCTGCTCTTCTAGGTAATCATGATGTTTGACATTTGTTTTAATCTAAGTTGTCCCATAGAATCTACATTGCCTTCCACACCTGTCAGAAATGCTTCATGTCAGAAGCAGAACACAATTGCTCATGTATGTTGGCCCTTATGTTGAAGAAACTAGCAGTTTTGTGCTTCTTCCTAAGCAGGCAAGGAAGAGGTTAGGATGGTGAGGTAGGGAATGTACATTGGTGATGTGGGGACTTTGCTGAAGGGTACATGTACAGCTATGGTGGTGACCTCAGGGAAGGTTTGGATTTTTTAGCATGAAGATGTTCTGTGACAGCGGGGAAGATTGGGTATATGGGTGAGGTTAGAGCAGGGAAGAGGAGAAGTGTGGGGTTAGGTGTGCTGGTGTCACAGGAAGATGTTGGGTTAAATGTGCAGGTGTGGTGGTAGGAGGGGGTGGTATTTGGTGGAAGCAGATGGGGGTGTAAGGTTAAGGGTTCAAGTGTAGTGGTATGCGTGGAAGTGGGGTGGGGTTAGGCTTGCAGGTGTGGCGGGTGCAGGAAGAGTTTCATAGTGAAAGGGATATGTGGATGCAATAGAAAAAGGGGGAAGGTTTCCTATAGCAAAATATTGAGGAGGGCACATAGTTCTACACTGCCCGGCATTCCAGCTCCTTTTCCAACTAACAAACTACACCAACACCTTAGCACTGCCTTAACCCCTCCTTGAGGCAGTTACGGACGTTGAAGGCACTGAGTGGGGTGACCTCTGGCTTTGGGTGTCAAGCTGTTGGGAGGGAAGATTGTGCCTTTGGCAGTGTTTTCCTGAAGGAAGCAGAGATAGCCATCCCTGAGTGGGTCACAGCTGGTGTGGAAACTAGGGGTGAGCATCGGAGAGTTCAGTTGGTGGGAATATGAGGGGGTGGCAGTGACTTGACAGCAACTATGTGTGAGTGGCTTGAGGGCATTTCAGCAGATGACAGGGCGGAGGTAGTGGCTGCCCGCTTGGCATGCGTCACTCATTCACAGTGCTTTGTGAATAGAAAACTACAAGGTCAGGCAGTCTTTGTGGCTGACGGCTTGTAGTTTTCAATGAACTACCACAGCGCTGTGGTAGTTCATTCTCTTTTCCTGTTGGGTTGTATTTTCTTGCCTGCAGGGAATGTACAGTTACACTGATCAGATCTGCAGGAGACCTGAATGGCACTGTCAATCTGCTGATCCCTGGTGCAATGCTTCAGAGGCTCCAGAAACAAATAATAAATGCAAATGTTTTTTACCTGCAAAAAATGTTTTCATTTTATTATTTTTTGTTAAAAGGTGAACTTCCACAAATGTGGATAAGGAAAATATATATTGTTGACTGCTGAATTCAGATTCTTCCTTTTCAGTTTTAAAGCCTCGTACACACGCTTAGATTTCCGGACTGTTCGTTTTTTGTGGCATGCTAGTCCCATGTCGAAAGTGAAGGTTACTCACAATATGAAATTTTTTGTACGACAGAATACAACGTCAGAAGTGACGAAACGTGTTGGATAGTTTTGCATGCGTTCTCTAGTTGAGCGTTCTGAGCATGCGTAGTCTTGCTCTTATGATTATTTTCAGATGAAAACCTTACTGTTGAAACAAAAATTAGACGTTGAGTTCACACCTGACAAAAATGTTATATTCTGCACATCCAGCTTTTGTCTGATGAAAAAGCGAAATCGGCTGTCGAAAGCACCGTTCTAAAGATCCGAAAATCTACAGACAATTCGTCATACGAATCTTTCCATGCGATTTTCGTATCCTGTGTATGGGCCTTACTTGTGCTGGCAAAAGGAAAATCTGTTTGCTACAAGCAGAAAAAAAAAAAAAAAAAACACTTTGGTTCCATTCGATTTATTCATACATGCTTTATTTTATTGTCCAAAAGCAGTAATTTACAGTGGTGTTTAATTTAGTTCTCCAAGGCAACATAAATAGCGGTAAAATGAATATCTGCTATTAAACTGACGTATATTTATTGTACTGTGTAACATGATTATGTAAATGCAGGTTTATGGAAGCCAACCTGTTTTTAACCACTTAAGGACCTGCTCACGCAGATATACGTCCTTTTTCTAAAAGATGGATATCTCGGTAACGGCAGCAGCTGCTGCCACAACCGAGATATCCATCTTTAGCGTGAGCGGTCCTGTAAACGATAACTGTGGTCTCTGCGGCGGATTCGCCGCAAGATCACCATTATTGGCGACGGGAGAGGGCCCCTGCCGCTCTTCCGCACCCTCCGTCGCTTACCAGAGCCGTCGGGAGCGGCGGAGGCGATCGGGTGCTGTCTTCTGCCGTGTGGGGATGCGAGTGAGGGTAAGATGGCCCCCACCCGTCCCCATAGCATAGCGGAAGTGAAAATGTCACTTCCTCCCATGCTTCTTAAAGCAATATTTTCTTTCAAATTCCAATTTTTTATTTTTTTTTAAATGTGGGATTTAAGTCTAAATATGAGATGTGAGTTCTTTTTGACCCCATATCTCATATTTAAGAGGACCTGTCATGCTTTTTTTTTTTAAAGCGCCCCGTCCCGTCGAGCTTGCGCGCAGAATCGAACGCATACGTGAGTAGCGTCTGCATATGAAAACGGTGTTCAGACCACACAAGTGAGGTATCACCGCAGTCGTTGGAGAGAGAGCAATAATTCTAGCTCTAGACCTCCTCTGTAGCTCAAAAGATGCAACCTATAGAATGTTTTCGTCGTCTATCGAGATTTTTAAGGGTAAAAGTTTGCCATTCCACGAGCGGGTGCAATTTTTAAGCGTGACATGTTGGGTATAATTTTGCTTGGTGTAACATTATCTTTCACAATATATGAAAAAATTGGGCCAAATTTACTGTTTTTTTTTTTTTTTTTTTTTAATATTCAAAAGTGTTTTCTTTCCCTAAAAAAATGCGCTTGTAAGACCGCTGCGCAAATACGGTGTGACAAAAAGTATTGCAATGACTGCCATTTTATTCTCTAGGGTGTTAGAAAAAAATATATATAATGTTTGGGAGTTTTAAGTAATTTTCTTGCAAAAAAAAAATGTTTTAGTCTTGTAAACGCCAAATCTGTAAAACACCCAAGGTCCTTAAGTAGTTAAAGATGCTTTTTTGTTAAATTATTTTTTTATTGTTACTATAGCTTTAATGTGCTTGTATTGTAATCCATGTTTTGATAGAAGCCCAGAATTCTAGTTGAATGAATGCACAAATGCCTCGAATGCATAGACATTACTAGCATGCATAGACAAACATGGGAATGATAAACATCCTATGAGATTACTTGGCTTTATTGCATTCTGCTATATGGATTACTTGTATGACTTTGACTGATGAACTGACTGAAAACACCAGCCATAGAAAGCAGTGCTACTTAATACTTGGTTGTAGCAGAGCTTTCCATGGTATGAAGGGAGACGATGTGATCGCTGTGAATGATGTGTCACCAAGGAGCGGTATCTTGAAAGAATCCAGGGTGGTGAATGTTCTTTTATTTGAATAGAATGGTTTTTGACGTGTATGGAAACCCAGTTTCTGGGGTAATGACCACGATCTAAAAACGGTGGTTGAAAAATGTGGCACTTAGCATCGTGTTTTGAGTAATTGGAGAGAAAGCGAGCGAGTCTGTGAACTGATCATAACAGCGCCGCATTGAGAGGCCTGTTCTGTTGTCAAGGTTACAGAATCCTTCAGTGGGGCATCAGGTGCTAATCTCCGATGGAGGCGGCCAAGCTCGTTCTGTTGGCTTAGCCAGAAGTGCCTCTTTGTTCCCAACACCGTGTAATTTGCCTCTGATGGAGCAGCAATAACTGAAGGTTTTCTAACTATAGGGAACGCAGTACATTGTGGATGTACGTTTATTCAAAGTTGTGTGACGATTGGGCAATAAATTAGAAAACTTGGAAACTAGGCAATCTGTATTTCATAGAATTCCTTGGCTTTGGCCTGTGTAATGTACTGTATAGAAGCTTCCTCAATGTAGAGGTTTGTGTTTTTTTTTTTTCCGGTGGTGGTAAAAAAATAAATAAAAATTGCCCTCAATACAGGGCAATAAATACACATATTCTTAGAACTGTTCCTTCCCACCCCAGAACCCCACTGTTCTGCTGTAGATGAGACTAAAGCCTCATACACATGCTCTGTTTTCTTGGCAAGAACCGAGTAAACCGTGTGTACGAGGCTTTCAGGTTTCTTGTCGGGAAATCTGGCCAGATTCTTGTCGGCCTGTTTCCCGACGAGAAACCCAAGAGTGTGTATACTTACCTGTCCTTGTGAAAAACCGCGCCTGCTCAAATTGACTTAACCGTATGCGCGGTAGCTTCAACGTCATAGGTAGGGTGAAGCAAGGTGGCGGCGACGGCATCGAAAGTGACGAGCGCATGCTTGTCGTACGCGGTGACGTCACAGCGTTCTTGCCTTTCAAAAGAACCACGGTTCTTTTAAAAGGGCTGTGTGTACACTCGGGCGGCAAGAGATTCTTGGTAAGAATATCGTCAATAAAAACATTTTTTTCCTGACGAGATTCTGGCCCGTGTACACGAGGCCTAAAGCCACAAACGCACGTACCAAATGTTGGCTGGTTCTGAACGGCCATATTGAAAAAACAGCATTTCGAACAGCGCATGCAGCTAGTGGTGGAGCCATGCACCCCCAGCCCTTGGTAATGACTAAACGCGTCTACCTCTTTGTCGCCTGCTCCATCTGTCAACCACTTGTCATATGAAGATTCAATAAAAGGATTTTTTGGAGTGCAGACGTTCGAAATTATTTCTGCATGCAGCCAGTGGCGGGGCCCCGTGCCCCCACTGTCAGAATTCAATAGCATGGCTGAGGAGATCTCAATATCGCTGAGGAGACAGATCTCTTTTTGGGCACAACATTTCTAGATCGTGGCTCAATTTTTTTTCACTTGTTTCCATTTCTGAGAGTTCCAGGAACCCTGAGATTCTCAGCATACAATGGCCACTCCAGCCCCACAGTTTCTCAGTTTTGCATTCTGAGCCTCTATAACAGATAGGGACTCTCATTCGGGGATGAAGGATCGTGCCAAAGCTCTGGATTTAAAGGCTAGCCGTACACAGCACTTATTTCTTTCTTGCAACCAGTTGCAGGAAAGAAATTCACTTGGTTCTCCCATCAACAGTGTTGCTGCGGGAATCCCTCCTACCAGGCCAATGTCTTCTCCCGGCAGGGATGTCTTCCCCTGCCTCTGCGCTGAAAGAAGACTATAGCAGCCGCTACCGATAATTGCAAGAGAATCCGGCAGGCTTGTACCCAAGTTGATCGATTTAACTTGGTACATTAAGCCTTCCCATTAACAGTTCGAATCTCACCCGGTTCCTGCTAAAGGGGCTGAGATTTGAATCATGTATTTTTTTTTTTTAGAGAAAAACAATAAACATTTTTACAGGAAGAAAAAAGTGCATTTATTTTTCAGGAGTCTGTAAAGCATTACACCTGTGATCAGGGGTGCAATGTCTGGCTTCTGCATACAAACCCTCTAGCTTTCATCTGTTACCTGTATATGGGCTGTCAGTTTAAAAGCTGCAGATCTTGTGCATGACCATACTAGAGCGCTCATCAGTTCATTCAGAACTACAAGCCGTCAGCTGACAGTAGTTGTAGGTGATTGATTCACAGTAAATGTGATATGAATAAATGTTACAACAGTGGGGATGGAGCCCTGCACATCTGTGCTGCTTTGAATTATGACAGCGGGGGTGGAAAGAAGATCCCCTTCTAAATGGTGACATGGCTGATGGAACATGTTGCATCTTCCACCCAAAATATGATTGTAACCTGTTCCAAAATCTGACCTTCTCCTTTAAAGCAGAAAGTTCACAAAGATTTACTGCATATTGTACATTGCATGTCTGGGATCTTCTGGGGCGCTCAAAAGCCTTATATGAGCTGCACCCTGGCTGCTCACTTTAAGTGGATTATCCATTTAACTGTTAATGTCAGCTTAAACTACTTGTAAAGTGACAGGTACGGTTTAAGTGCCTGCGTAATATATCTGTGACAAAGGTTTATCCTTCTATGGTAATGATGATGCTTTACCAGTCCACATACAGCTGTCAGTCCACCAGGGCAAGCGGATTACACTCTATTGCTTGAGTGGTTAAAGTGCCCCTATTACTGGGCATGTTCTGAAATCTATCTGTGGACCTACCACAAGTACCAGTGAGGCATTTGATAGGAATAGCGTAGTTCATTGTACTGACACATGATGATGAATTGTGACAGAGGTAATGTTTTTGGAGTATGGCATAGAAAACTGTACATTCCCTACTTGGACAATGAGCCTAGTACACTCAATCAGAAAATCGGATGAAAAATACTGCTTTTGGTGTGATCATACGATAACCTGATTGTTAGTATACGGCTTTCAAGAGCTGAGCAGGGCAGTTTGTCTGAAATTACACGAAGGGATCTGGTATCGTACGAGGAATATTTTCGTCTTTGTCCCTTTTGGATGATTTCAGAGAAATGGTCATAATTTTAGATGGATGCAGCATCTGTCCCCCACCGGATCGAATACTGAGAACTGAGCGATCATACACGGCTGATCGTTCGGTTCTCAGTGCTCTGTGAGCAGAGAGCTGGTGACTGTCAGCTGAAAATGAGTCACAGGAGTGCAGAACGAACTGCTCTCCTGTGATCCACAGAAGTACAGCCAAATCTAATAGGTACAGTTTTCATCTGGAAAAAATCAGAACAAGACCGTGCATGCTCGGAAATGAAAGAATACATTATTTACAATACACTACATCACTTCCGAAGTTTTATGTCGTACGAGAATTTTCGTAAGTTGAACAACCTCTTAATTTTCGACATGAGATTAGCATGTAAAAAAAAAAGACTGTTTGTCCGATATTCTCATCGTGTGTACGGGGTTATATTGAATGAGTGCAATCGAACACCTATATTGCTTTGTTCTGGCTTTGACACAAAGGTTAAAGCTTCGTTCACACCATGGTGAAGAGACGTTAATTTTTCTGCACGCATTCTACAAGGGCACAAAAAACCTGATTGTTTTCTATGTGTCCTGTACACACCACAACACTGGTATCGCATTCAGACATGAAGTCTCTGCACGCTTTTCCCATCGGTTTTCATGCATGTATGGTGTAAACGAGCCCTAAAGTAAATGCAAGAGTCGTCATACAGTAAAAAGTAAATACAAAAATGGTATTTGGCGTTTAACCCTCCTGTCATTGTGTACAATTTGCAAATGTTAAAAGTATTCACTGTTTAAGTCTTCTCTAAAATGCACGTATGTCATTTAGGTAACCACATTCTACCTGATGAAGATTTGGCTGCTTTCCATTGGAGTTTACTGGGACCAGATCATCCATTAGCCTCATTAAAAGTATGTGAATAACCTGTGATTTAATCTATGCTTCCTTTGGTATTAGACCTGCACAATTAATCGCAAAAAGATCACGATCTCAATTTTCGGGTGCGGCTATAGGAAAGTCCCCGGCTTCTGTCTAGCTCAGGAGCGGCGGCCATCTTGGTATACCCAGTGGCGACCATCTTGCTTCACCCCACATTCCTGCACAGTAATGTTAGTGAGCAGGGGGCAAGCGGACATCTTGTTACACCCAATGGAGTTTTGATGCCTTCCAGTCTGTTTTTCATGCGTTTTGCCCAATTACAGTACAGTTCTAAGCTGAAAAAAATGCAGCATGTTCTACTTTTTTTTTCTGCACTGAAACTGACCACACTGTTGTGAACTAGGTCATTTGGAACCTATATTATCTACTGTCCATGCATTTCTTATGCAGAAAAAAAACTGCACTGGACTGCATTTGCTGACATACTGGTAGGTTAATTGTTCCTTGTCTAAATGGCCCTGGTATGTGTGTACAGATTGTTTATACACATGTTATCATGCCAGTCCCAAGTCTTGGCAATTTGGGAGGGTCGATAAAATCCCAGGCAAAATTTGCCATGGAATAAAAAAAAAGTTTTAGGCCGGGTTCACACCTATGCGAATTGAGTGCGGCTTAAACCGAATCCAATTCACAGAACATTTCTAAATACATTCATTTCAATGAGGCTGGTTCACATATGTGCGATGTATTCGCACTGCCGAAAAAACGTGTGCGTTTTCTAGGCATTGCGGTGTGGCTCAGGTGCGAATTCAGGCCCATTATCTTCTATGGGCAAGCATCTGATTGGCATATGTGTTCATTTCTCATCAGGATTTCTGTCATTCTACTCAATACACTTCCCCCCCTCCCCCTCCCCTTTCCCAGGTCTCCAAATTCGCAGCTAAAACGGAGATGATCTGCTAAACAGTTTTCTTATCTCTCTGCGGAGATGAGAGAGCTGGAATTCGCATCACACTAGTGTGAATCCGGCCTTTTGATTACCAGACATGATGCCTAGGTAGCCAGCCCATAGAGCCACAGGGGGTCAGATACAATTGTACGGATATATACATACAAGACATTCAAGATTTCTGTGCAGGATGGCTCTGTCAGGTTGGAAGACATTAGGGTTAGGTCATACACGGTTCGAATCTCGGCCGGTTTAGCAGTAACTGGCCGAGATTCAAACCATTAATGGGCAGGCTTGATCGATCAAGTTGGGTACAACCAGCCTGCTGAATTTGCTTGCAATTATCGCAAGCATTTTCTCTCTGGGATAGCTGCCCATTGCTCGGCTCGTCTTGTGTTCATGGAATTGTGTGAATTTTTTATTTATTTTTTGCAGGAAAGAAATTTGTACTGTCTATGGCCGGGCCTAAAAATTATGTTTTAACTAGTAGACCAAACGGCATTTGTCTTTTTTTTTAACTACATTATAATATATTTATAGGCAGAACACGGTCTGTTAAGCCAAGGTTTGTTTTCGTCAAAATAACAAACAAGAAATGCCGTGCACGTCCAAGCACATGCCAATGCACAAATGCTTTAGGGCACACCACTGAATGAATGCTTACTACTTGCAATAAGCTGCAGCATTTCAAAGCAGAGCAGGAGAGCCTAAAGATGGCCTTACATTATACAATTTTCTTCAATTTCCTTTAGATTTCCCTTCAGCTATAAAGTGCAAGGGCCTCACTGATTGCATACAGATAGAGAGATTAATTATGACCTCATTTTATATGTTTTTGGTAAATCTAAAGGAATATTGTACAAGAATATTGTATAATAAACATGCTAGTTAAAAACCAAATTTCTCATCTATGTCCATGCAAAATCCTTATTTATATCTTCAAAGAGGCACATCATGTTGGGTTGATTGGCAATCCTTGTGTCAGATATTATAGGGTTACCAGTCGGCTCTTTGATGTGTTTTCAAAGCAACATAGAGCGTCTAACTCTATATAAACAGTTGGTATCAAAAGTACAATTGCAGTAGTAAGCAAAAAAAGTTTCCATTATCATTCATTGTGCCTAGACTCTCGATGACCCTGCAGTTTGTGGGTGACTACTGTCAAAGCTATTCAGCCGTGTCATTTATTGCTATTTGATATTAAGGTTCATTATTTATTGACTGACTCCTCTTTCACCTTTTTTTTTTTAGGTTCGCGCTCACCAGCTTGTTTTACCTCCATGTGATGTTGTGATCAAAGCGGTCGCAGACTATGTGCGCAACATTAAAAATACAGATGATTTGGATGCAATTTCTTCAGATGTTTTTCAGCATTCACAGGTAATTGAAATAGGACAATAGACAGTCCAGTTTTTTTTTATTTGTCCGGTCTTCCACAAATATATTCATTTTAGATGTCCATTTATTTCCCCCTTTTTTTTTTTTTTAAATATGCCTTTTTTTAACCCCTTCAATACAGGGCTTTTATACATACCTCAATACCGGGCCTACTCTGGCACTTCTCTCCTACATATACAAATCATCATTCTTTTGCTATAAAATTACGCAGAACCCCCGAACATTATATATGGTTTTTTTAGCAGACACCCTAGGGAATAAAACGACGGTCATTGCAACGTTTTATCTTGCACAGTATTCAAACGCCCCTTTTTTTTTTTTGGGAAAAAAATTGTTTCACGAAAATAACAAAACAGTAAAGTTAGCCCAATTTTTTTGTATAATGTGAAAGATTGTTACACCGAGTAAATAGATACCTAACATGTCACGCTTTAAAATTGCGCACACTCATGGAATGGCGCCAAACTTCGGTACTTAAAAAGCTCTATACACAACGCTTTAATTTTTTTATTTTTTTTTCTACAGGTTACCAGTTTAGATGTACAGAGGAGATCTAATGCTAGATTTGTTGCTGGCACTCTAACGCACGCGGCGATACCTCATATATATGGTTTAACCGGCATTTACATATGTCGACGGGACTTGCGTGTGGGTTCGCTTCTGCACACTAGCTACTGGGGACAGGGGCGTTTTAATTTTATTTTTTATTCTTTTATTTATTTTTTATTTTTTTTACACTTTTTTTCTGTTTTTTATTTTTTTCAATTTTATTCCTATTACAAGGAATGTAAACATCCCTTGTAATAGGAAATCACATCGCGCCCGGGCCTCGGACGGTCATAGAGATGACTGGTCATCTCTATGCTTCCTGCCTACGCCGGACAATTCTTTCTCCGGGCCTGCGAAGGCATGGGAGAGCCCAGATAAGCACCGGATGGCGGGGGGAGGGGGTGTGTCCCCTCCCGCCGCCTGTAAGAGCGATCAAGCGGCGGAACCGTCGATATGATCGTTCTTATGTTGCGCAGAATCGCTGGCTGGAGGCATCATTCAGATATCCACCCGGAAAGCCCAGGACGTCATTTGACTTCCACCCAGGATGGGAGATCCTATCTGTGGATGTCAAATGACAATGGGCGGGTATTGAAGTGGTTAAAATAAAGCACTGTCTGTGGTAGGGGAGATCGATGTGGTGTGTACCTGTGTGTCTGCTGTTCAGATTTATTCCTAGAATACCAGATACTTTACAGAGCATGCAAGCACCGCTTGCATAGAGTTCCACTCACTGGCTGAATGTAAATGTGAAATAGTTGTTGCAGCACAATTGTGCATTCACTTAAACAATAAAAAAGCATGTATCGGGGAACTGCAACTTTTCCTAGTGCCCATCTATAATCTGCTTGCAGGGGAAGCA